>JAAGEH010000393.1:49503967-49753702 GCA_011751065.1 Lasiurus cinereus
TGTGAAGCTCTTTATCTGCCCTTTGATTTTGAATAATAGCTTTTCTAGATACAGTATTCTTGATTGTAGGTTCTTGCTATTCATCACTTTGAATATTTCTTGCCACTCTCATCTGGCCTGCATAGTTTCTGTTGAGAAATCAGCTCGCAGTCGTATAGGTGCTCCCTTGTAGGTAATGAACTGTTTTTCTCTTGCTGCTTTTAATATTCTCTTTGTCTTTTGCTCTTGGTATTTTAAGGATGTGTCTTGGTGTGGTCCTCTTTGGATTCCTTTTGTTTGGGGTTCCGTACGGTTCCTGGACTTGTAAGTCTATTTCTTTCACCAGGTGGGTTATTTCCGTCAAATAGGTTTTCAGTACCTTGTTCTCTCTCTTCCTCTGGCACCCCCATAATTCTGGTGTTGGTAAGCTTGAAGTTGCCCCAGAGGCTCCTTACACTATCTTCAAATTTTTGGATTCCTTTTTCTTTTTGCTTTTCCAGTTGAGTGTTTTCTGCTTCTTTGTATTTCAAATCTTTTGACTTGATTCTTGCGTTCCTCTAGTGTGCTTTTAGGTCTCTGTATTTTTTATTTCAGTCAGTGTATGTTTAATTTCTAGTTGGTCCTTTTTCATCTCCTCTTGGTTTCACCAAATCTACCCATCTTTTCTAGAAAATTCTAGAAAAACCATATAACCATGGTTTTAACTCTATATCCAGTTGTTTATTGTCTCCATTGCTTTCATTTGTGTTCTGTTTCTTTGTTTCCATATTTTTGCTGCTTCCCTGAGTTGGTAGAGTAGCTTTGTGTGCTAGGAGTCCTATATGGCCTAGTCGCTGAGGGTAGACTCTCTTGGTACACCTCTTTGTGGACTGTGTGTATAGTCTTGTTGTAGTTAAGTCTTGACTGTTGTTGGTATCACTGGGAGGAATTTATTTCCAAGCCAATTGGCTGTGAGGATTAGCTTATCTACAATGGGAGAACTTCTGTGCTGGAGTCAGCGTTATGATACAAGACTTGCAAGATTTCAAAAGCCTCTGTGCTTAGCTTGGATGGGGCGGAGTCTCAGGGTTGAGAAACAGCCTTGGCTTCCTGTCAGTCCTGCCTACGTGGCCCCTAGGTCTCAGTGTCCCTCAGTAATCTCTGCAGCCATTTCTGCAAGCACTTGCACGCCTGCAGACCTCTACCTTTTGCGGGTCCCCTGAGTTTCTGTGTGCTCTGGGGATTTGTATGAGTCTGGGTCTCCAGGTCTCACTTGAAAGTGGGGTTCAGTGCAGTCAGAAGTGGAGTTCAGCACAGTCGGGAGGTTCCTTCTTCCTCTCGCTATAGAAAGTGAGTGGCACAATCAGCAGTCAGCCCTCTCTGTGTTCACTGGCACATGCCTCTCCAGCCCTCTGCCTTTTGCAGCTCCCTGGAGTTTTTGTGCACTCCTAGCTTTTTTCAACAGTCCAGACTCCTCTCCGTATAAATCTTGCCCGGAAATGGGGTTCAATGCAGTTGGCACTGGGGTTCAGTGCAGTCTGGAGTTTCCATCTCCCTCCCACAAGAGGAAGCCAGCCAGGCTCTCTGCCTCCTGTCCTCTCCATGCCCATCTTCAAACCTAAGCTTTTTGAAGCTACTCTGAGTCTCTGTGAGCCTGTCTCTTTCCTTCTAGTAGTAGAATTTCCACTCAGTCAGCTTTCCTGTGGTTTCGGATGATGTCCATTCTGTCTTTTAGTTGTAATTTTGAAATTGTTGTGTGAGGCACCAGTTTAGATGTTCACTTATGCCATCATCTTGGTTTTTTTCTCTACACTTACTTTTGAAGACAGTTTTGCCAGATGAATTTTTTGTTAATATTTTTATTGATTTCAGAAAGGAAGGGAGTGGGACAAAGAGAAACATCAATGGTGCCAGAGAATCATTGATTCGTCACCTCCTGAATGTCTCCAACTGGGGATAGAGCCTGCAACCTGGACTCAAACCATGACCTCCTGGTTCATAGATAGAAGCTTAACTGCTGGGCCAGATGAAGGATCTTGATTGGCAGTTTTTCTTCTTCTTTTTGCTAATCCTCATCAAGGATATTTGTGACTATAGATTTTTTCAGAGAGGGTGCGAGGGAGGAAGAGAGTGAGAAAGAAATCTATGTGAAAGAGAACGTCAATTAATTGCCTCCTGCATGTGTCTTAACTGGGGCTGGGGGTTGAACCTGCAATCCCGGTATGTGTCCTTGACTGGTAATTGAAACCAAGACCCTTTGGTGTGTAGGCTGACACTCTAACCAAGAAACACTGGCAAGGGCCAGTTCCTTCATTTAGCATTTTGGATATACTGACCTGCTGCCACTAGACTCCAAAGATTCTGATGAGAAATCTGTTGGTAATCTTTGTGAGGCTCCCTTTATGTGATGAGTTATTTCTCTCCTGCTTTTAATATTCTCTGTCTTTGAAAAGATGTGTCTCAGTATCAGTCTCTTTGAGTTCATCTTATAGTGTCTGTGGTGTTGCTTGATAATTATATTTATGTTTTTTTTTTTTTAAATCAAATTTTGGAAGTTTTAAGCTATTATTACCACAAATATCCTCTCTGACCCTTTCTCTCTTCTCCTTCTTAGATACCCACAATATGTATGTTGGTCCACTTGATGATGTCACACGGGTCCCTTAGACTCTGTTTACTTTTCTTCATTCTTTTTTTCCTGTCCATTTCTCTGACTTGGTATTTTCCACCATACTATTTTCAAGTACTCTGATTCTTCCTTCTGCCTGCTCAAATCTGTCATTGAAATCTTCTAGTGAATTTTTTCATTTCAATTACAGCATTTTCAACTCCAGAATTTACTTTTGGTTTCTTTTTAGATTTTGTATGTATTTATTGATATTTTTATTTTGTTCATACTTTTTTTTTTTTTTTTCAGCTCATCCTTAGGCTCTTGAAGCATTCTTCAGGCATCTGTTTTTAAGCCTCTGTTTAGGATATCTACTATCAGGTCTTTTTCAGGGACAATTTCTGTTGATTTATTTTTTTTCCTTTGAACGAGCCATAATTTCTTTTTCTTTTCTTTTTTCTTTTTTTTTCTGTATTTCTTGTGGGCTTTTTTGTTTTTTTAAAAGTAGATAATTGACTCTGATAATGTGGTAAGAATGGAAATCAGATTCTCTCATTTCCTCAGGGTTTGCTGGGATTTTTTTTGTTATTATTTTTGTTTATTTATTGTTGCAGGCTGTTTCAGTGTCAAGGTCAGTCTCATAGCTAACTTTAAGGTCTTCTCAGGATTTTATGGAGCCAATGTGGAAAATCAAGACTATTTCTAGTTTTTCAATGTTACAACGGGGAAGAAAAAAATATCCATGCACACACATTTTTGTATGCTCATTCCACAATTTTAATGGACAACATTTTAAGAAGTGAATTTGTGAATCAAAGGCTATGTACCTTCCACAATTTGGAAAAATGTCACTAAACTGTACTCCAAAAAGAGTTGTAGTAATTTACAGTATCACCAAAAGTGTAAAGTGAGTGTGTCACTTCATATCTCTGCTGACAATGTAAATTAGGAGTCTTTCTAAATTTTCCCAATTATATAGATAAAAGATAATTTTCATTTCATCTGTTTAATGGCCACTGGCTATAATGAACTAGCCTCCTATAAATGATCTTTGACCTTTTTATTTTGTTATGATTTTGTTATATGCATTGTAAATAAATATTTAAATAATATTTTTCAAAAATCTTTAATGTGGTCAACTTTGAAATATATAGAGGTGTAGATAGATGAGTATAACTTCCATTTATCCATCATCCAACTTCGTGCTTTCTCCTGCTCTTTTCTCCCTAAAGTATGTAAAGCAAGTCTCAGATATAACAGCATTGCACTTGTAAATATTTTAGTATATAAATATTCCTAAGAGATTTAACTATTTAAAAATAATACCATTATCATATAAAATTAAATTAATTATTTAAATACTTGCTTTTAGTCCAAAAACATCTTTGACTGTATCAATATCCAAGAAAGATCCACATGTTGCATCTGACTATTTATATCTCGAATCTCTTTCAATCTATAGCAGACTCATCATTTCAAAATGCCACTTATCTGTTATAAAAATGGGGCCAATTTTTCTAGTAAAATAAGGACATGATATCATGTAAGTTTTTTTTTTTTCCCCCTTCCTGGATTTTCTGTAAATTATTAGCTCGACTTAGAGGCTTGATAAGATTCAGGTTCAAGATTTTTTTTAATAAGACCACATCATGTAATAATGTGTATTTCCTCTATACTACATCAGGAGGCAAATAAGTTTGGTTGACCCACTTTTAGTGATGCTATAATTGATCAATTACTTCAAGTGTTGTCTGCCTCACCTATCCATTTTAAAGTTTCCCACAAGTCTTTAACTAAAGTTTCTGGCATTTGCTGATGATCTTTTAAAAATATGTTTTTGTTTATTTTAGAGAGAGGTGAAGACAGAGAAAGAGAGAGAGAGAGAGGAAGAAAAACAGAAAGAAGGAAAAAAAGAAAGAAAGAAATAGATTAGCTGTCTTCTGCATGCATCCTGACCAGGGCCCAAACCTACTATTTGGGCATATGCCTTGACCATGAACTGAATTGTGACCCTGTGGTGCATGGGAAGATGCTCAAACAACTGAGCCACACTGGCCAGCTTGCTGGTTTTTTTCTTCATTATTTTAACAGAATTCCATAATGGCGATTTTAAATTCTACCATTGCTTCTACATGTATTAATTGTATTTCTCCTATGATGAAGAGCATTCCCTCATCAACTTTCTGGTTACACTAAAATACTGTTTATATGAAAAAAGTAGGATAACAGCATAATTATTTTTCTTTATCAAATTTTAGATCTAATTTATCTTCTGATTAAAAATATTTTTTGAATATGAAAAAGTTGGGAAATAATATTTAAATGTTGAAAAAATGTTCTGGATATAAAAAGTATTCAAATTTCTTTACTAATCTGTTTGAGGCTTCAAATTCAGTATTAAAGTTTTTAGGTCAATCTTCTGTGACTAAAATATTGAAAGTATTGAAATTAAGCATCTTACCTGAACAATATTGTCTACATTGCTAAATTCCACACACTTTTGTCCTCTCTGGTGATCACAGTAATATTTGTTTTGTTTCCACTGCGGGGGTGAGTGGGCACGAGATTGTGGATTGTTTGGTACATTAAGCTGCATCATCACCATTCCTCCAGTAGGTGGTGGAGGTGGCACAGCTGAAAATCAGAATTAGGATAGTACATCAGCAAACAGCATCTTCAAAGACCAAGATAATGGCAATAATTTTACATATCTAAACAAAATTTTACTATAATATATGTAACATAGATTGTAACCCTAGTGCTTCTTGCTAAAAGTGTTGTGTTGTTTAAAATGGCATTAAAATGGACTCTATAGACCTAAATATCTCACTTGTCCTAAAACCAACAAGTCTATAGCTACTCAGGAAAGTCCAATGATCTATTCCAGAAATTAGTGAAGAGGAGCACAATTGAGATATGATATATAAAAGTGCTCAATTTAAAAACTGAATTAATTGCCTGACTGGGGTGTGACTCAAGGGTTGAGCATCGACCCAGGAACCAAGAGGTCACTGGTTCCATTCCTGGTCAGGGCACATGCCTGGGCTCAATCCCCAGTGAGGGGTGTGCAGGAGGGAGCCGACCAATGATGTTTCTCTCTCATCAATGTTCCTATCTCTCTATTTCTCTTCTTCCCCTCTCTCTAAAAATCAATAAAGTACTAACAAATAAAAAATTAATTTTAAAACAAGCATTTTTATAAATACAGAGAAAAACTGGGAAAAAATATCCTACAGAAACTTTGACATATAGTAGAAAGTTATTTTCTAGTAAATTGATTTCATGCAGTATAAAAGTTTGGGACATGGGAATGGAATTAATTAACAAAGCACAATTTTAGTACCTTGAAAAGTCCTATGACTCCAGGAAAATGTGAGTTCTTTTATTATGTTTTCCCATCTGAAAAAGGAGGCTAGAAAGACCTCGTTGGCTGACTTTAAAGAGCTGTGATGATTATATATATGTCAAAACACCTTGCTAATTATACAGTAGAGATAAATGAACTATTAATTATATACATTTCCTATCAAATTTATTTCTTTTGTGTACCAGTTCTGCAGCACTGCTGGTATTAGGCATACACTCACCACTTCAGCGTAAGGTAAGGGAGGATCCTGTGCCCTAAAAGGGCCATAGTTTGCACTGCAGTAACCATGGTAGTGCCAGTTCCCTGAAAATAGAACCAACCTGACCTGGCTAGGCAAACTTAGGGACACCTCAAAGTTCTCCTCAGCCACAGCAGCCATGTAGATGCAGCCACTATTGGTCATTTATTTAATCATTTCTTGTTTCTCATAGACTACATGTCAATAAATCATTACAATAAAATAAGGTGTTATGATAAAGAATTGTTTAAAACATGGGGAAGTCTTTGTAGAAGAGGAAATTTTCCAGAATACACTATGCTTTTTTTATGCTAAAGGTACTTTTGTGCCTATTCTTCCCTCTGCATAGTGTCTATCCACCATTCTCTGTTTGCCAAAATCCTGCTCATCCTTAAATTTTTACTCAAAACAAACTTCTGTGTAAATTGAGCATGTAAGTATAAATAGGAGGCAAACTTGCTAGAATTTAGATAGAGACTTCATGCGAATTTTTTATTAAGAGAAATGACATGAAGAGACTTCTGTTTCAGGACAATAATTTTTGAACTGTCTGTACATGTGCTTGAGGAAGAGAAAAGCTGAGTGTAGGGCAAAAATAAAATAAGCAAAAACACTTGATTACTGCAAATAAAACATGAAAAGAATTGACCAAAAGCAGCAGCAGTGTTGAGTTTCTTAGGAAGTCCTTGAAGAGGAACCAGACGCAAGGAAGGAAGAACCTGAGGAGAACAGGACAGCAGTGTGGTAATGGCAGCAGTAGGAATGAAGAAGTAGATAACCTGCCAACTCTGATTTTGCATGGTACCTTAAATATCTTAGGTATACCTCAGCACATAGCAAGCTGAAATGCCTAAGGCAATGGTCAGCAAACTGCAGCTCGCAGTTTTCTGCTCTGTTGACTAATGAGTTTGCCAACCTCTGGCCTAAGGAGAGGAGAAACCAAGATGGCGGCATAGGTAAATACTTGAACTGCTGCCTCACACAACAATTTCAAAACTACAACTAAAAGACAAAACGGACATCATCCAGGACCACAGGAAGGCTGGCTGAGTGGGAATTCTACAACTAGAAGGGAAGAGAAAAGCACACTGAAATGTGGAAGGCAGAGGTCCGGAGGCATGCAGAGAGAGCTTTTTCAAGCGCTCAAGACAAAAGCTCCCAACTGCTCTGAACTACAGTTCTGGGAGAGACTCTGGGGACCCAGACTCATATGGGAAGAAACTGGACTGTTCCTCTTTTGGAGCTCTGTATATTATTCTCTGTAAGCACCTCTGAGAGAAAGCTGCCCTCAAGGGTGAAATTCGAGGGCAGCTTTCTCTCAGAGGTGCTTACAGCAATTAGCTCAGGACACTGAAACCCAAGGGCCCCTTAGGGCAGGGCTGATGAGTCCATCCTGAGACTCTGTCCCATCCAAGCTCAGCGTGGAGGCTTTTGCATATGAATGCCCTGGTCCTTTGAATTCTAAACTTACCAAACAGACTGCAGTAAGTCAGAGACACCAGAACATCCAAAAGAAGTCCAAGGCCCTGCAGCAGCTTGCATTGTTTCACAGCTGGGCTTCATTTGGGCATCTCCAAAACCCAAACAAATAAGAGGAATCTGCAGATCTCTCCATAGCTCCTTCTGGGCGGCCTCAGGAAGAGGCCAAATTAGCACCTGCTTAGAGATCCAAGAGCCAGTATACCCAGTAGTCAGAGTAGGACCATCCAGATTACTACTCTTCAGATCCATAAGGGACACACTCAGGGGGCAGATTCAGTGAGCACCAAAGCCCCACGGAAGCAAAACTTGTCTCATAAGGATGTCTCCAGCACAGAAGTTCTCCCAGCAAGACACAGCTGAGCCTCACAGCCAATTGGCCTGGAGATCAATTCCTTCCAGTAATTACCAACAATAATCAAGGCTTAACTACAACAAGACTATGCACAAAGCCCTCAAAGGGGTGCACCAAGTTTCCACCTCAGGTAACTCGGGAGGCTGAGCCACTGGGTCCTATAGGACACCTAGCACACAAAGCCACTCAATCTACTCAGGGAAACAGCAAAAATGCGGAGACAAAGAAACAGGTCACAAATGAAAGAAATGGAGGAAAGCAAATGACTGAATATAGAATTCAAAACCACAGTTAATAAGGTTTTTCAAGAATTTCCTAGAAAAGATGGATAAATTTAGCGAGACCCTTGAGGATATACAAAAGGACCAACTAGAAATTAAGCATACACTGACTGAAATAAAAAATAATAAACAGACATCCAACAGCAGATTAGAGGATCACAAGAATCAAGTCAAAGATTTGAAATACAAAAAAGCAAAAAACACCCAACCAGAAAAGCAAAAAGAATCCAAAATATGAAGATAGTGTAAAGAGCTTCTGGGACAACTTCAAGTGTACCACATCAGAATTATGAGGGTGCCAGAAGAAGGACAGCAAGATACTGAAAACCTATTTGAAGAAATAATGACTGAAAACTTCCCCCACCTGGTGAAAGAAATAGACTTACAAGTCCAAGAAGCACACTGATCCCCAAACAAAAGGAATCCACAGAGGACCACACCAAGACACATCATAATTAAAATACCAAGAGCAAAAGACAAAGAGAGAACAGCAAGAGAAAAAGGGAGCATCCACAGGACTATTGGCAGATTTCTGAATAGAAACTATGCAGGCCAGAAGGAAGTGGCAAGAAATATTCAAGTGATGAATAGCAAGAACCTACAATCAAGATTATTCTACCTAGCAAAGCTATCATTCAGAATTGAAGGTCAGATAAAGAGCTTCACAGATAAGAAAAAGCTAAAGAAGTTATCACTGCCTAACCAGTATTATATGAAATGCTGAAAGGTATTAAGAAAAGGAAGAATAAAAAGATAAAGATAAAAATTATGAACAACAAATACATATCTGTCAACAAGTGAATCTAAACATCAAGTGAATAAAAAAATCTGATGAACAGAATAAACTGGTGAATATAATGGAATCAGGGGCATAAAAAGTGAGTAGACTGCCAATTTTCAGGGGAGAAGGGGTGTGAGGGTGTGGGAAGAGACTGGACAAAAATTCAATGGATGAGGACAGTGGTGGGAGGTGGGGGTTTAAGAGCAAGGTGGGGTGGGAACCGGGGGAAGTGGAACTATGGGGGAAAAAGAGAGGAACAATTATAATAATCTGAACAATAAAGATTTATCTAATCAAAAAAAAAAAAAAAGAAGAAGAAGTACTTAAGGAACTTAATTTAACTTTTCTCAAATGAAAAACCATCATTCTTTTGTTGTTCAATTATTTGTTCATACCTGCACACTGGTGGCTTTGAAGCTGCTGGGAATTGCAGGGTGAAGTAGTTCGAGGAAACTGTACTTGTTCTGGTCCTGGATGTTGTAAATAACCTACTGATGAGCTAAGGGGGAAAAAAATAAAACAAACACAAAAGCACAGCACAATGAGACGGTCATGACTGTAAAGGTGCTTGGAACAAAAAGTCCTACAAATTTCTTAAATGAAATTATTCTTCAAATTGATTAGCAGTAAAAGTCAAATGCAACTCTTTTCTCTGTGAGTTATAAATAATTATCATTTTTTTGGGGGGGTGAGGGCATGTGCTGGGGGGATAGAGCAGTCTGAGGGAAGGTCAATGGAAAATAAAAAGGGAGACATATGTACTAGTATTTGTAATACTTTAAACAATAAAATAAAATTTAAAAAAATTATCTTTTGAATAATTATATTTTAGATGATTATCATGTTTATTGTAGTAATACCAATTTTTGAAACCAGGAAAAAACTAATTCCACTGCTCTTAGTCCTTTACAAATTATACTAAATATGCCATTTGTATTGTTCTAATAATTACTTAAAAATAACTAACTTCATCAAATAAAAAAGGTAATTCTTTTGGATCTCACTAAGCTGTATTTTAGAAAACAGAATATGCATTTTGACAATGACGAGACTCAGAAAAAATATTATATTGTTTAAAGATGTACTATCTGAGAGTGAAGGAAACAACAGAACGTGATTCTGACATACTCTAACCTAAATACTGACAAAAACAAAAAGGTGGTTAGCATAAGATGATTAAGTTATTGCCATATTTGTCAACAATAAGTCTTTTAGAGTTTAACATGCAATTTGTCATAGTAAGTCTTTAAAGTTTTCTTTTTTTAGCAAATTCTTTCAGGAAAACAGTTTCAAATCATAGATACCATTAATTCTTTCTGAGAATTCTCGAGTAATCAGAAACCTTAATTGTAATATAAGCCCTATTATTTACCACTCTTTTATCATCATTTAAATAAACTTTCTTTACATAGTATTATTTCTGAACCTAGCTTTATAAGCTTTTTAAACTTACATTTCATGTAATGCATTAAAATTACCAGATTAGATCCAGCTATTGAATTATAAAGAATACAGGAAGACATATTAAAAAACACCATGATGACAAAATTAGGAAAATCCTGACTTTGGGACATTCTACAAGACAAGTGTGTAAAAACACAAGCAATATTTATGGGTCAGTTGGAAATATCAATATCAACTGGGTGTCCTATCTACTAAAGAGGAAATATGCTAAATGACCATCACTCCATCACAAAGATGGCTGTACCCACAGCTGAGGCCAAGTTCCCATGATGAGCCTTAAGGAGCAATCACCAGGGACCTGAGGCTATGCCCTACCCAGCCCCTTGTGGGGCTTGACAGGGGACCCCAGGCGGCGTCCCCCATGTGGCAGGGCTTGACAGAGGACCTCAGGCCACATCCCCAACCCATAGGGCTTGATGGAAACCTCAGGCCATGCCCCCCACCAGATGGGGCTTGACAGTGGATTTCAGGGTGTACCCACCCCCAGCACCGGGGCAGGGGGCCTGAGGCTGCGCCCCCTACCCAGTAGGGCTTGACAGGGGATCTCAGGCCATGTTCCCCACATGGTGGGGCTTGATGAGGGACTTCAAGGCATGCCCCCCATCCTGGTGCCAGGCCGGGGACTTGAGGCTATGCCCCCTGCCCCACAGGGCTTCACAAGGGTGGGACTGGCCTGGTCTGGATCTAACCCAATGGGGGGGAAAGTGGCTGGCCGGGTCTGGGTCTCACTCGATTTTGAGATGTATGTGGATGGTGGGGACTTAACTCTGGGTCCCATGGTGAGCCCCAGACTCTGATAGGAGGTAGGTTTTCATATAAATAATGCTAATTTTCTTTCATCTCTGATACTTCTATTATAGAGAAAGGGCAAACAGCAATATTAAATTATTTCCTCTAATCCCCCTTTAATGTGCATGAATTTCGTGCACCAGGTCACTAGTTTGATATAATTAAGAAACTAACTGTTAAATTTTTAAAGATGTGAAATAGTATAATTATGAGTTTTTAAAAAACCTTTCATTAGCCCTAGCCAAGGAGCGCAGTTGGTTAGAACGTCATCCCAATACACCAAGGTTGGGGATTTGATCTGGGTCAGGGTACATAAAAGAATCAACCAATGAATGCATGAATAAATGGAAAAAACACGTGATGCCTCTCTCTGCTCCCCCTACCTAAAAACAATAAATATTAAAAACACACACTCACATTTCAGGGATACTTATACCGAAATACTCATGAATGAAATCATATGAAATCTGGATTTTTTTCAAAAGAGGGAGGGTGATGAAATAGAAGTTTAGATGAAAAGAGATTAATCATTAGTTAACTATAGAAGCTAAGTGATGAGTATGTAGAAGATGATTATACTCTCTTTATAACTATTTAACAATGTCCACAATAAAATGTTATGAAATGATTCTCTAATTCAGGTGACAATTCTTCAATTAGTAAGAATTAAAGTTCTATTGTTTTTTAGTGGCAGTAACTCAGTGTGGTTCAATAAAAGGGAAAAAGAAAAAAGTGTAAAAAGAAGATTTCATAAAACGTAAGTTTGGACCATATGACAAAATATAAAAATAGTATCTTCTGAAATTAATGTTAATGATGATTGGACTGTGTTTATGTATTTGCTATCTGTGAAAATAATACAGCAGTTTGACAATTTGTATAGTAAATGTGGCATTACTGGGGAGAATAGAAAATTTTGCCAAAAGCTGAACAAATTTTTTGGTTCTAATTGGGGTAAATGTACCCTTGGGCCATGTAGTGCTTCACACCTGATCTTGTTCACTAAACACTTTCTAATGGCCTAATCAAGTTATGAGACACAATGGCTGATAGGAGGCCACCAAGAATAGGAACCAGAAGCCCCAATCACTGAGATAAGCGATATGTCCCACATCACTAAATTAAAAATAGTTATTCCAGTTTACCAGTCTAGTGGGTTTTGGTTTTGATTATCCCTTAGATTAGTAAATGAATTACAAAACTGAGTTTTAGGACTACTAATCTCCCCCAATAAAGAAAAAGACACTTTAAGGCACAGATACTTGACAATAAGCAGCCCTCTTAAATCTCTTAAATACCTATTTTCAATGCTCTAATTTGCCTTCTACATAGGCAGAAATATAATACATTAGAGGAAAAAAAGCATAGGAGTCAGCTTTTAATACTACTCTCACTTTAAAACCTTGGCTGGTATTGCTAAGTGGTTAGAACATCACCCTGCACACCAAAGGGTCTTGGGTTCGATATCTGGTCAAGGGCATGTAACCGGGTTGCAGGTTTATCCCAGGGGCATGTGCGGGAGGCATCCAATTTATGTGTCTCTCCCATTCTCTCTCTTTCCCTCCCTCTTCCCTCCTTTCTACTTTCTCAAAACAAAACAAAACAAAACAAAACAAAACAAAAACAAAGCCGAGACCGGTTTGGCTCAGTGGATAGAGCGTTGGCCTGCGGACTGAAAGGTCCTAGGTTTGATTCCGGTCAAGGGCATGTATCTTGATTTCGGGCACATTCCCAGTAGTGGGTGTGCAGGAGGCAGCTGATGGATGTTTCTCTCTCACTGATGTTTCTAACTCTCTATCCCTCTCCCTTCCTCTCTGTGAAAAATCAATAAAATATATTAAAACAAAAACAAAAAAACAATCAATGGGAAAAATATCTTTGGGTGAGGATTAACAAAATCAACAAACAAAAAACCACAAATATATAATATTCACAAAAGGGAGCGACTTCAAAATTTCCCCTTTGTAAGACAAGATAGAAATAAAAAGAAGGGGACTTCGTAAAGTAAAACACCAGGCCCAGCTGGTATGGCTCAGTGGTTGAGCATTGACCTATGGTCACAGTTCCTCTCCTGGTCACATTCTAATGAACTAATCAAGTTACGAGACACATGGATGATAGGAAGCCACCAAGAATAGGAACCAGGGTCATGGGCTTGGTGGGTTCACTGGCAGATCACTGATTATCTCTCATCACTGATGTTTCTCTCTCCCTCCCTCTCCCTTTCTCTCTAAAGTCAATAAAAATATATTTAAAAAAAAATACCAGGCCTAATTCTTAAAGTTCATATTCTGACTTAGCCCAGCCCATATAGCTTAGTGGTTGAGTGATGTTTCTATTTTTCTTTACTTCTCTCTTCTTCTCTGAAATTTAAAAAAAATGTATTTTTTTAAAAAAGTACTGACTTAAAACCTATGAATGTGTAAATTAAAATGAATTAATATAAACTTTCAAAGGTATTAAACATCATGGCAACAAAAATGAGTCTTGCCACTTACACCAATTGTTTTGCCATACTTTTTAGGAGTTTTTCTCAGTATATGGAATAGCCAATCAAATTGCTGCAAAATACCTCTATAGCAAGCATGTCAAACTCTTGGCTGATGGGCCGTATGTTTGACATACTTGCAAACAATGGAGATAAACAAATGACATAAATATCCACAACAAGTTTCTTTTTTTGAGTTTTCTACAATGTTCACCTGTAATTTTCTAATGATATTTCATAGGTAGAATTCCCTTTTTGCTCCAATCATTTATTTCCTCATTATTACTGTATTTTAGAATTAAAGCCATGATGGAAAAAATGAAAATCACATTACATATTTTAAAAATCAGAAACCTAATCAGAAGTCTACTGCAATTTACTGAAGTGTGAATAACTAAATATATATATATATATATATATATATATATCCTTTTAAGAATGCCTAAAAATGGCATTTTATGGGGCAGTATTGATGCCATTTTGATTAGATCATGTTAATTATCCTGGCATGCCACAGTGTGGGTGAAAATTAATGCTTGGTATTAGATATATTTATTAGATACTCTTGCAAATTCAAGTTATGTTGTGTTCCTATCTATTTTAATGACTTTTGATATTAAATACTTGACCTAATGTTAAGGACCAAGGATTGGGTGTCAGAAAGCAGCACAGGTTTGAGTTCCAAGTCCACTTATTTTGTATGAATTTTACATTTATTTGACTGTCAGCTCTCTCATGAATATCACCTGTCTTGCCAAACTATGATAAAAAGACTTGGCCAAATAATTCAAAATACAAATAAAAAATATACAACTTCATTAATAATCAAAGAACCAAATTAAAATGAGATATGCCACTGTTTATGAAAACAATAAAAATGAGTCAGTAGCCCAAGCTGGTTTGACTCAGTGGATAGAACCTGTGGACTGAAGGGTTCTGGGTTCAATTCCAGTCAAGGACACATGCCTGGATTGTGGGCTTGACCCCCCCATCAGGGGTGTGCAGGAGGCAGAGGTGTGCAATCATTCTCTCTCACCATTGATGTTTCTGTCTCTCTCCCATCCTCTCTCTAAAATAAAAATAAATAAATAAAAATAAAAAGCCATGAAAAAAAAAAAGAAAAAAAAGAAAAAGAAAACAAGTCAATAGCCACTGGGATTGTAAATCAAAGGAAGATTTTATCAAAAGGTACCAAGGACCTTAAAAAAAAGTTATATTTTGGGCAACCCAAGTATCCATCAATAAATGAGTGAATAAAAAGCTCTGATACCTATATACAATGGAATATTACTTGGCTATAAAATAGAATGAAATCTTACTATTTACAATAGCATGGATGGACCTAGAGGATAGTACTATGCTCAGTGAATAAGTCACTCAACTCAGTCAGAGAAAGACAAATATCATATTTCACTTACATGGAAATCTAAAGAACAAAATAAATGAACAAAACAGAAACAGACTCAAAGACACAGAGAACGAACTGTTGGTGGACAGAGGGGAGAGGGGTTTGGGACTGGGTGAAAGAGGTGAAGGGATTAAAAAGCACAATAAGTAGCTACAAAATAGTCAAGGGAATGTAAGTAAAGCATAAGGAATACAGTCAATAATATTGAAATGACTATGTATGCTATCAGTTGGGGTACCAGAAATATCAAGAAAAACATTATGTAAAGTATATGACTATTTAACCACTAAGCTGTACACCTGAAACCAATACAAAATAATATTGAGCCCTAGCTGATTTGGCTCAGTGGATGGAGGGTTGAACTGCGGACTGCATAGTCCTAGGTTTGATTCTGGTCAAGGACACATGCCTGGGTTGGAGACTTGATCCCCAATATGGGGCACACAGGAGGCAGCCAATCAGGATTCTCTTTCGTCATTAATGTTTTTATCTTCCTCTCTCCCATTTCCTCTCTGAAATCAATACAAATATATTAAAACAAACAAAAACAACAAAATAACATTGAAAGAAAAAAATTAAAATTAAAAAACTGTTTTTATTGACTTTAGAAGAATAGAAATATCAATGAGGAGAATCATTGATCAGCTGCTTCCTGCAAGCTTCTTACAGGGGATTGAGATTGCATCCCAGGCATTTGCCCTGACTGGGAACCAAACTGTGATCTCCTGGTTCATGGGTTGGCATTCAACTACTGAATCACACCAGCTGGGCAGAAAAACAAACAAAAAGAAATCCAACAACAGCATATTTTTGACATGTTAATTACCCTCTAAGGACTCTATGCCAAGGAAGAAATTCAAGTTGCAATCAAGATGAATCAATGAAATAGAAAAAAAAGGGGATGTCCTACATGTCTATAACAGGTTAAATAAATTCTTGCATATTTATAAAATTGAGTTTAATCATTAAAAATTATATTTACAAAGAAAATTTTAATGACATGGGAAAACACTGTATCAAATGAACAAAATATATCCAATAGAATCTCAACTTTGTTAAAATTACATATGAAGGGAAAAAAGATTAACAGAAAAATCTGAATATGAAACAGTAGTCAATTTAGGATTATGGGACTATAGCTAATTTTTTTTTTATTCTTGATAATTTATACTTTTTATTTTCCAAAAAGACATTCATGTATTTTGTAATTATAAAAAAATAAACACTAGGAGAAACCAAGATGGCGGCAGCATAGGTAAACACCTAAACTGCCACCTCACACAATAATTTCAAAACTATAGGTAAAAGACAAAATGACTATCCCCAGAACCATGGGAAAGTTCTGCAACTGAAAGGAAAGAAAAAAGTGCATCCAGACCTGATAGGACATGCAGAGGCTCAGAAAAGCAGAGGTATGGGTGACGCATGAATCGGGCTGGCATGCACTGTTTTTTTTTTTTCAATTGGGAGGGAGTTATAAGTTCCCGACTCTCTGAACTCCAGTTTCTGGAGAGATTCTGGGGACTAAGACTCATATGGGGAGAAACTGGACTGTCTGCCATTGGGTCGGAAAGGGCTCTCTCGCAGAGTTGCACAGAGGAATCAGTTTACTGTGGTGGGGTGCGGGACACAGGACACTGAACAGAATGCAGTAGAGAGGGCTGACTGGCAGCCATTGCTGTTTGCCACGCCCCAGCCTAGTGACTCACTGAGACCCTGTCCTGCCCAATTTACAAACCCACCTAACTGTGTGCAGCAGCCTTTGCATATGAATGACCTGCCGTCTGGCAGCTTAACCTAACAAATTGGGTCAGACAACTCCAAAACTTCCAAACTCCAGGCAAAGAGGAGAAATCTGCAAATCTCCCTGTAGCTCCTGCTGGGTGGCCTCAGACACTAGCTGACTTGCACCTCCTAGGAGATCCAGGAACCAGTGTACCTAGAGGTCAGTGTGAGACAACACGAGATTTCAACTCCTCACACACATAAGTGACACACTCAAGAGGCAGACTCAGTGAGCACCAAAGCCCCACTGAAGCAAGTCCTGCCCCATAGAGGTATCTACAGCACAGCAGTTTTTCCATTAATAGACATAGCTAATCCTCACAGTCAATTGGCCTGGAGGTCAATTCCTCTCAGTGTACCAATAGCAATCAAGTCTTAACTACAATAAGACTGTGAACCCAGCTCACAAAGGGGTGCACCAAGAGTGTCCACCTCAGGTGATTGGGAAGGCAGAGTTACTGGGCCCTAAAAGACAACTAACACACAAAGTCACTCCATCAATACAGGGAAGCAGCCAAAATGCAGAGATCAAGAAACATATCACAAATGAAAGAAATGGAAGAAAGCAAATGACTGGACATAGAGTTCAAAACCATTTTTATAAGGTTATTCAAGAATCTTCTACAAACAGCTAAGAAACTTAGTGAGACCTCTGAGAAACTTAGTGAGACTTTCAAGAATCTTAATGAGAATGCCAAAAATATGGAAAAGGACCAGTCAGAAATAAAGCACACACTGTCTGAAATAAAGAATAATATACAGAAATCCAACAGCAGACTAGAGGACACCAAGAATCAAATCAAAGATCTGAAATATGAGGAAGCAAAAAACACTCAATCAGAAAAACAAAAAGAACAAAGAGTCAAAAAATGTGAAGATAGTGTAAGGAGCCTCTGGGACAACTTCAAGCATACCAACATCAGAATTATGGGGGTTCCAGAAGAAGAGAGAGAGAGCAAGATACTGAACACCTATTTGAAGAAATAATGACTGAAAACTTCCTCACCTGGTGAAAGAAATAGACTTACAAGTCCAGGAAGTGCACAAAATCCCAAACAAAAGGAATCCAAAGAGGACTACACCAAGACACATCATAATTAAAATGCCCAGGGCAAAAGACAAAGAGAGAATATTAAAAGCAGCAAGAGAAAAACAGTTCATTACCCAAAAGGGAGTACCCATACGATTTTCAGCTGATTCTCACAGAAACTATGCAAGCCAGAAGGAAGTAGCAGGAAATATTCAAAGTGATGAATAAACAAGAACTTACAACCAAGAGTGCTCTAACCAGCAAAGCTATTATTCAGAATTGAAGGTCAGATAAAGAGCTTCACAGACAAGAAAAAGTTAAAGGATTTCATTAGCACCAAATCAGGATTATATGAAATGCTGAAGGGTATTCTTTAAGAAGAGGAAGAAGAAGAGAAAGGTAAAGATAAAAATTATGAACAACAAAGTGCTAACAAATACATACCTATCAACAAGTGAATCTAAAAATCAAGTGAATAAAAAATCCGATGA
Organism: Lasiurus cinereus; assembly: GCA_011751065.1. Classification (NCBI taxonomy): domain Eukaryota; kingdom Metazoa; phylum Chordata; class Mammalia; order Chiroptera; family Vespertilionidae; genus Lasiurus; species Lasiurus cinereus. The sequence continues at coordinate 49,522,490 of JAAGEH010000393.1, forward strand.
ACAGAATAAACTGGTGAATATAATAGAATTAGGGGCATAACAATTCTCAGGGGAAAGGTGGTGTGAGGGGTGCAGGAAGAGACTGGACAAAAATCATACACCTATGCATGAGGACAGTGGCGGGGTGGGGGAGGGTTAAAGACATGGATGGGGAGTGGGGAATCAGGTGGGGGGGAGTTTTGGGGGGGAAAGAGAAGCATCTGTAATAAACTGAACAATAAAGATTTATTAAAAAAAAAAAGAGTTCACATTTTCCCAAAAAATGAACTTTGTATCTGTTAAGTGCTGGTGTGAGACCCAAGGGTCTATAGTACACATTTCACATAAAAGATGCCTTTGACTTGAGAAATGTAAAGGCAGCTATTATTTTTTATTGTTTGTTAATCCTTATCTGAGGATATTTTTTCCATTGATTTTTTTTATTTTTTAGAGAATGAAAAGGAAGGAAGAGAATGAGGGAGGAGGAGAGGGAAAGAGAGAATGTGAGAAAGACACATCAACTGGTTGCCTTTTATAAGGACCATGACCGGGATCAGGGTTCAAATCTGAAACCCAGGAAAATGCCATTAACAGGAATAGAACCTGGGATCCTTTGGTGTGAGGGAAAATGCTCTAACCACTAATCAGACTAGCAAGGGCAGGGCAGCTATTAAACACATTGAACCACAATGTTATCTATCCTTCATGCTCCTGGGAGAATGCTGGATTTTGAAAGGGGCCATATTATGACCTACACAGTAGAATGAATCAGTTAACATCAAAAGCAGTTCTGTCAGTGGGCTTGCTGGATATATAACTTTAGTAGTACACTGAAGTGGTGGAAAACATCTCCCTAGTACAGCTGATCCTAAGCTGCCCTTTCGGAAATAATTAAGCTAATTATTAATTCTCCTCCTGCGTGAGGCCATAAAAATGCCTTGGCAATGAGGACACTACTTATACAACTAAGAACAGAGATCCAATTCCCCAAACAGCTTCGCTAAATCATTTATGTATAGTTTTAAAAGACAGAATGCCACAATACTATAATTTCATTTTTACTGAATGAAAATTTCACCTATTACAAAGTGACTTTTGGCAAGACAGCATGAGTTCTGTTAACCTGCACCCCATTGGTGAAAACTATAAAAATGCAATTACTTAAAGCCGCTGGAAACAGCAAATAAGAACACCCTTTAAAACATGGTTAGAAACGTGGGTCTTATATTTAAACCAAGATGCTTCCTCTGTTCCTTGCCCAGATTCATTAACGTACAGTTTACTCCAGACAACTTGTAGTTAGGAACACAGCTTATTCTATAAGGAGCTCCTTCTCCCACAGCACACAAAGGGCTTTCTTTCTAGAAGTAATATGTCAGTTTTATCCTCCTGCCTCCAGGTACCTGTTGTTGAAGTTGATAGATGGAAACTCCTTTCCTCCTAACCCCTACTTATGAAAGAGAAGATCTATCGACATTCTGAGAATCCTGGGGCACTGGCCTGATCACTTTTTTGTTGTTGTTAATCTTCACTTGAGGATATTTTTTCCATTGATTTTTAGAGAGTGAAAGGGAGGAATGAGGGGAGAGAGAGAAAGAGGGGGTGAAAGGGGAAGAGGAAGAAAAAGAGAGAGAAAAAGAGAGAAACACATCAATTGGTTGCCTCCTATATATGTGTGTCCCAACAGGGGAATGAACCTGCACCCTAGGTACGTGCCCTTGACCGGGATCTAACCTAAGACCCTTCAGCATGCAGCCAATGTTTTGCCACACCAGTCAGGGTAAGGCTAGATCAATTTTGCCCCAGCTCTTGAAGTTGTAATCCCATGTCAGGAAAGGCAAGCTTAGGACCCTAGGCTGTGGTCCCTCACTTTTCAAGCGCTCACACCATAAAGGACATTGCCACTTGGAGAGAAGCTTACCAATGACCACATCCCCAGCCCCAGAAATTTTTCTGGGGAGAAAAACAGGCCATAAAACAGAGAGCACCTAATGTCTTCTAAAAAGAACTGACTTCAATTGCAATAGAGAGGGAAGAAGTTCAAGCATAGGGTAATATCAAGAAGAGCAAGGCTGGCCTGGCTGGTGACTCAGTAATTGAGGTGTTTTTGTGTATGTGTGTGTTCCCTTGCTTTTATTTTTAATTTTTAATTTAATAAATCTTTATTGTTCAGATTATTACAATTGTTCCTCTTTTCTCCCCCATAGCTCCCCTCCACCCAGTTCCCACCCCACCCTCTGCCCTTACCTCTCCATGACTGTCCTCATCCATAGGTGTAGGATTTTTGCCCAGTCTCTTCTCGTACCCCCCCACACCAGTTTCCCCTTGAGAATAGGCAGACCACTCCCTTTCTATGCCCCTGATTCTACTATATTCACCAGTTTATTCTGTTCATCAGATTTTTAATTCACTTGATTGTCAGATTCACTTGCTGATATGTATTTGTTGTTCATAATTTTTATCTTTACCTTTTTCTTCTTCTTCTTTTTAAAAATATATTTTGTTTTTTTTATAGAGAGGGAGAGAGAGGGAAAGAGTTAGAAATATCAATGAGAAAGAAACATCGATCAGCTGCCTCCTGCCCATCTCCTACTGGGGATGTGCCCCCAAACAAGGTACATGCCCCCCTTGACTGGAATTGAACCTGGGACCCTTCAGTCCGCAGGCTGACACTCTATCCATTGAGCCAAACTGGTTTTGGCTCTTGGCTCTTCTTCCTCTTCTTAAAGAGTACCTTTCAGCATTTCATATAATACTAGTTTGGTGGTGAACTCTAATTTTTTCTTATCTGTGAAGCTCCTTATCTGCCCTTCAATTCTGAATGATAGCTTTGCTGAGTAAAGTAATCTTGACACTCCCACCTGCATAGTTTCTGTTGAGAAATCAGCTGACAATTGTATGGGTTCTCCCTTGTAGGTAATTAACTGTTTTTCTCTTCCTGATTTTAATATTCTCTCTTTGTCTTTTGCTCTTGGCATTTTAATTATGATGTGTCTTGGTGTGGTCCTCTTTAGATTCCATTTTTTTTTTTTTTGGGTTCTGTGCACTTCCTGGACTTGCAAGTCTATTTCTTTCACCAGGTGGGGATTTTTTCAGTCATTATTTCTTCAAATAGGTTTTCAGTATCTTGCTCTCTTCTTCCAGCACCCTCAAAATTGTAATGTTGGTGTGCTTGAAGTTGTGCCAGGGGCTCCTTACACTGTCTTCAAATTTTTGGATTATTCTTTCTTTTCTGGTTAAGTATTTTTCCTTCTCTGTATTTCAAATCTTTGACTTGATTCTTGTGATCCCCTCATCTGCTATTAGGTCTCTGTATAATATTTTTTATTTCAGTCAGTGTATGTTTAATTCCTAGATGGTCCTTTTTCATATCCTTGAGGGTCTTGCTAAATTTATCCATCTTTTCTAGGAAATTCTTGAAAAACCTTATAACCATGGTTTTGAACTCGATATCCAGCCTTTTGTTTTCCTCCATTTCTTTCGTTTGTGATGTTTCTTTGTCTCCACACTTACACTGCTTCCCTGAGTTGGTAGAGTAGTTTGGGTGCTAGGTGTCCTATATGGCCCAGTGGCTCACCCTCCCCAGATACCTTAGGTGGACACTCTTGGTGCACCCCTTTGAGGACTGTGTGTACAGCCTTTTTGTAGTTAAGTTTTGGTTGTTATTAGTATCACTGGGAGGAATTGACCTCCAGGCCAAATGGCTGTGAGGCTCAGCTGTGTCTATGCTGGGAGAACTTCTGTGCTGGAGACAGTCTTATGGGACAAGACTTATACAACTGCAAAAGCTTCTGTGCTCAGCTTTGATGGAAAAGAATCTTAGGGCTGAGCAGACAGGCTTGGCTTCCCATCAGCCCTATACTATGAGGCCCCTGGGTATCAGTGTCCCTTGTTAATTGCTGCAGTCCTCTCTGTGTGCACTCATGCGCGCGTCTTGAGACCTCTGCCTTTTGTGGTTCCCCTGAGTTTCTGTGCCCTCCTCTCTTTTTCCGACAGTCCAGACCCCCCCGTATGAGTCTCGGTCCCCAAGGTCTTGCCTGAAACTGGGGTTCAGTGTAGTCAGAACTGGAGTAAAGCGCAGTTGGTAGGTTCCGTCTTCCTCCCACTAGAGAAAGCCAGCAGCACACTCAGCATTCAGTCCTCTCTGTGAACACTTGTGTGCGTGCCTCCAGTATTCTGCCTTTCGCGGTTCCCCTGAGTTTCTGTGCACTCCTCTCTTTTCCCGACAGTCTAGACCAGTGTTTCTCAACCTTTTTTAATGCTGTGATCTTTTAATACAGTTCCTCATGTTGTGGTGACCCCCAATCTTAAAATTATTTTCGTTGCTACTTCATAACTGTAATTTTGCTACTGTTAATGAATCATAATGTAAATATCTGTTTTCCAATGGTCTTAGGTGACCTTGCTAGCAGTTTTCAACCTGTGGGTCCTGACCCACAAGTTGAGAACTGCTGTTGTAGAGCCTAAGACCATCAGAAAACACAGATATTTACATTATGATTCATGACAGTAGCAAAATTACAGTTATGAAGTAGCAACAAAAATAATTTTATGATTGGGGGTCACCACAACATGAGGAACTGTATTAAAAGGTCACAGCATTAAAAAAGGTTGAGAATCGCTGGTCTAGACTAACTCCTGTATGAGTCTCGCCCGGAACTGGGGTTCAGTGCAGTCTGGAGTTTCTGTTCCCCTCCTGCTAGAGAAAGCCAGCCAGGCATTCAGCCGCCTGTCCTCTCTGTGCGCGTGTCTCCGTACCTCAGCTTTTTGCAGCTCCTCTGAGTCTCCAAGTGCCTCTCTTTTTTCTTTTAGTTGTAGAATTTCCACTCAGCCAGCTTTCTTATGGTTCTGAATGATGTCCATTCTGTCTTTTACCTGTAGTTTTGAAACTGTTGTGTGAGGTGTCAGTTTAGGTGTTCACCTATGCTGCCATCTTGGTTTCCGAGTGATTAAGTACTGACTCATGAATTCAAAGGTCCCTGGTTCGATTCCTGGTTGGGGCACATGCTTGGGTTTTGGCTTGATCTGTGGTGGGGGCGTGTAGGAGACAGCCAATCGATGTTTTTCTCTCATTGATATTTCCATCTCTCCATCCCTCTCCTTTCCTCTCTCTAAAATAAATTTTAAAAAATTACTAATCTAAAAAAAAAAAGAATAGTACAGATTGTAGTAGACAACTCTGAGGTGATTCAGGATTTGAGCTAAACTTAGGCCTGCTGGTTTGAAGGAGGAAACCAGATAAAAAGAGAGCTGGACAGAGCTTTTCTGAGGTCAGAATAAAAATGAAACCCTGACATCAGAAATTTCTCCTTCACAGGAGCCATATTTTAATTGGAATATTTTGTAGAGCAACTTATGAATCAGGCATTGTTGAATATAGCAGAGTAATCAGCTCGCAGTCAGTGGAGTTTAACAGTTGGGTGTTGTCAAGGAAGAAAGAACATAGTCTGCCAAAAACACTCTCACTCCAGGATTACTATGAGAATACCCAAAACTTTCCCTGCTTGAGAACAGCATCAGAGGCTGACGCCTGGAGGTGAGGGAGCAGGGAGCAGAAGAGGGAATTAAATAGATGTCACTAAAATAACCTAGTCACTGACTATAAATATACAAACAAACAATAGGAGATACCAAGAGTTACTACAATATATTATTACAAGAGATGCAAAGAAACAGGAAAGTATGACCGATACCTTAGGAAAGCAGGGAACAGAAACTCCTTATGAGAATGAACAATTTTCTACATTCATCAGAAAAAAACCACAATGCAATAAAAGGAAACCATGATTAAGAAAGTAAAGAAAGAATGGTAACAATGCTGCATTAACAATTAGAAAATATTAATAAAGACATAGAAATCATCTATCTTGAGTTAGTAGTAATCATGTAAACTGAAGAACAGAGAGGGAAAGTAAAAAGCTGAAGAGGCGCTGGCCAGTGTGGTTAACTAGTTAGAGCATCGGCTCATGCACCAACATGTCACAGGATTGATTCTTGGTCAAGTGCAGTACCTGGGTTGCAGGTTTAATATGCAGCCCTGGTCTGGGCATGAGCCTGGGCCTCCTACACGTCTTCACCAAGGGCTGAGCCCACAACCTGTGCATGTGCCCTGAGCAGAATTAGACCTGGGACCTTCCAGCTCATGGTTGAAGCTCAACCACTGAGAAACATCAGCGAGGCATAATACAGTCTTTGATGCTGGGCAGCAGCAGTGGCTGTAGCTTCAGCCAGGGACATGATACAAGAGCAAATAACTGACACTCTATAGTGTATTCACTGTTAGATGATTTTGCCCAACTGTAGATTAATGTGAGTATTCTGAGCATGTTTAAGATAGGCTGGCTAAGCTATCATGCAGGTTAAGTGTATTAAAAATATTTTCTACTTATGATATTTTCAAGTTAGGATGGATTTATCAGAACTTAACCCCATCATAAATCAAAGAGCATCTATAAGTGAAAATAGTCCTTATAAGCTTCAAAATACTAGAGGGACACAATATAATCACTGATGCTCAAGACTCTGGCTCTGAATCAGCAACTAATAGTTTAACTATTTTTAGTGTACTCTACTTAAGAATGCAGACAAGTATCTATTTTAGAATATGGAATTTCCATATTCCATATAGGTAATCCCTCACACCAATCCTGTGAAGTATTATTCCCTTTTTATAAAGGAAATACCCAAAGTACAAAAAGTCTAACTTGCCTAAAGTTGCACAGGCTTGAAGTCAGGTTTTGTTTAGATTTCAAAGCTGTGTTCTTAATAACCATATAATGATAACTAATGCCTAATGGCACAAGATTCACTGATTCAAAAAAAGTAGCTAATTGGATCATCTCATGCCCTGATGTTATCAGATTAGTGAGACTCCTTGATGAAGAGCCTCAAGGAATATGTATTGATTTAGGCTTCTGATAAAATGGCACTACAACCAACCAGGCAGGCAGTTATAAATACAGTGTGGTAAAATAAACAAACATAAGCTGGCAGAAAAAAAATCTACTATATTAGTTGTAATACTAAATTACTAAATATTAATCATAAATGGATTAAACTCTCTCATTATATACAAACTAGTGTCCCAGTGCATGGATTTGTGCACATTGAAAAGAAATTCATTAGAAGGTGGCTGGCAGGGTGGAACTGGGTGAAAAGGGCCGATATGCCCTGGAGCCAACCTCCCAGGGTACCGCCCCAGCCAGCTGTGTTGTGGCTGGAAGGCCGCCTGTGGAGTGAGTGGGGGTCCCTCAGGCAAGTGGGACCCCTTGGCCTGGCCTGCAGGGATTGGACCCAAGGGTTCCCAGAGTGCGAGAGGACAGTCGGCAAAGTTGCTGTTGTGTTGAGTGTCTGCCCACTGGTGGTCAGTGTGCATCCTTCCTACCAGCCAGTCAGTTGGCTGGACGGTTGCTTAACCTTTTATATACATAGACTAGAGGCCTGGTGCATGAAATTCATGCACAGGGGGAGGAGGGTGTCCTTTAGCCCAGCATGCTCCCTCTCTAATCTGGGACCCCTTTGAGGGATATCTGACTGCCCGTTTAGGCTGATCCTACAGGACTGCTGGCTCCCAATTGTTCACTTGCCTGCCTTTTTGATTACCCCTAAATGCTTCTGCCTGTCAGCTTGATCACCTTCTAACCACTCCCCTGCCAGCCTGATTGATGCCTATCTGCTACCCTGCCAGCCTGTTTGCCCCTAATGGCCCCATCCTATGGGCCTGGTCACCCCTAACTGCCCTCCCGTGCAGGCCTGGTCCTTGCCAACTGCCCTCTCCTGCTGGCCATCTTGTGTCCACATGGGGGAAAAGGTCTTTTGACCACATCAGGGCAGTCATCTTTTATGTTTGAGTGATGGTCAATCTGCATATTACTCTTTTTATTAGATAGGATAGAGGCCTGGTGTATGGGTGGGGGCCAGCTGGTTTGCCCTGAAGGGTGTCCTGGATCAGGGTGGGTGTTCCCTTGAGGCGTGGGGTGGCCTGGGCAAGGGGCCTGTGGTGGTTTGCTGGCCGGCCACACAACCTGGTGACCCAAGCGGAGGCCTTGGTATCTGGGAGTTATTTATCTCCTATAATTGAAACTTTGTAGCCTGGAGCAGAGCCAAGCCTTCTGCTCCCTCTGTGGTGGCAGCCACTGAAACTTTGTTGCCTTAAGCGGAGGCCAGGGTATGGGGAAAGCTTGGCTTCTTCCATCACATAGGGCAACCCACGCTTCCCTCCTGCTCTCTCTGTGGCCATGGCCATCTTGGTTGGGTAAATTTGCATACTCATTCTGATTGGCTGGTGGGCGGAGTAGAGGTAGTCAATTTGCATATTACTCTTTTATTAGATAGGACTAGAGGCCCGATGCATGAAAATTTATGCACTGGAAGGGGGGTCCCTCAGCCTGACCTGCTCCTTCTCACAGTCTGGGAACCCTCAGGGGCAGGAGGCAACTTGGCAATCAGTGGAAGAAGATTTCCCATCACACCTCTTTGGCTGACACTGCTGGCAGTGCAAGCCTTGGGCAGCGGCCATCTGAGGCTTGCTTGTGCCTTAGACTGGCCCTGGCGGGGCTGAGGGGGGCTGAGGGGACTGGGTGACCCCAGTGGGGATGAGGGGACTGAGTGCCGCCATCCTATAGCTGTGAGGGCTGCCATCTTTGAGGTCATGGCAGTCAATTAGTATATTCCCTTCTTATTAGATAGGATATAGATACCATATACATAAAGAACTATGTTAAAAGAAGTTTTAGCCCTGGTTGGTTTTGCTCAATGCATAGAGTGTTGGCCTGTGGATTGTGGGATCCCATGTTTGATTCTGGACAACAGCACATTTCCCAAGTTGTGGGATTGATCCCCAGTGGGGGGCATGTAGGAGGTGGCTGATCAGTGATTCTCTCTCATCATTAATGTTCCTCCCTCCCTCCCTCCTTCCTCTCTGAGGTCAATAAAAAAAAAAGTTCGTCTAATTTATATATAAAATTATAAACTCCATTTCATGTGCTTGTGCTAATTAATTTTGCTCATGTTTTTATATCCACATCTATGTTAGTATATAATTAGGTACAAAGAAAAAAGTGAAAAAGGAAACAGATCAGCATAGAAACATGGTTTACCCAGACAGTGTGTGTGTGTGTGTGTGCGCGCCACGGCGGCGCCCGGGGGAATGATCCAAGTAGAACAAAAAACTGCCTGTATGACAAAATCTCATTTATGTAATATTATGTTTGTAATGAAATTAGATGGGAAAACACCACAACAAAACCATAACAGAATGTTTTAGACTAATATTTATCTAATTTCATAATATATTAACAAGGAAAAAATGCAAGATAATGTCTATTTCACTAGAACCTACCAACCAATTCCAATACATATAAATATGTATTTATATGCACATATGTTTGAGCAGGCCAATACAAACAGAATGCATAACAGCTTGTGAGCACTGGTGACCAGAGTGGGAACATAATAGCTTTCCTTTTACACATCTTTATATTGATTGCTTCACTTTGTCAACAAGCATAATTCTGTGATAAAAAATTTAAAAAGTATATAGAAACAAAATAATATTAAGGCCAATAATATGATACATAATGAGAATTAATTATGTGCAAGTTGGCCTTTGTCATTAAAGAAGTTTTTTAATTTAGTATAGATTTACTAAGCTTCTACTCTGGGCCAGGCCTCTTTAACCTGTGAGGGCCACAGAGCCATGTGAATTCCTTGGGGACTGTGAGTGTGTCGGGTGTGGTGTGTTTCTGACAACACATAAAATGAGAGCCAAGTCCCATTACCCAAGCAGATTCACTGAAGCAAGTACGTCAAGCCCCTCTTTACCCATAAATACCACCTGTAACCATAACTGGATGGCAACCTCTTATCAGCATGTATAACTAAAGACTCCTTCTTATAAGAGCACTGAGGCCCCTCTGACAACCCCATAGGGATGTCCCGAGAATAAATGAAGGACCGTAATACACTCTAATCAAAAACTACAGTTATCCATTTCAAAGGAAAATTACTATTTTTAAAACATTAGGTTTATCAGAGGAGCTTCTATTCTTCCAAGGTGAAGTAGCTAATGGAATAATTCATGACTTGCTTTAATGCAGAACTACTATCACTTGCTTCTCTTATATACCTCACTCCCCTTACTGATACAAAATGAGCTTCCCAGAATCTGAAAAATTTCAGTATGATATTTTGCTGATGATGCTTTATATTCTCATCAAACTCCTACAAAAATCTTTAAATATTGACAAATAAATGCTCTAAACTCCAAGGTCTATGTCCACATGGGTAAGTAAAAGGAGACTAAACAAAATATTAGAAAAATAGATTATATCATAGTTATTCCTTAAAAATTTTTTTAAGTTTATTTATTTGTTATTATTTTAAATTCTTTATTGTTTAAAGTATTACATATGTCTCCTTTCCCCCTCATTGTGTATCATAGTTTTTCTATTCTACATTAGAGAATGATCTCAGGCAACTTTAAAATTAATAATACACCAAAATCATGATAAAAAATGAGAAGCTATAGGATTAGTTTTCTTAGTCATACTCACCTTAAATTATTTTGTTGGCCAGGTGGAATGACACTATAGTAAACTGGAATTCCTGTTGTGGGCATAGATCCTTGATTAGATTGACTAGGGAAAATAACAGGCTGTTGATAAGTCTGATGGGCAATTCCTTGAGAACCTTGAGGCAGTGAAACCTAAAATTTGAAAGACAATTTAAAGGAAACAAGTTCTTCAAACTCTTGCAAATGTTAATGTCTTTAGCCTTCATAAACTTTTCAAGTACAGTAAACTCTTGATTTTGTGGACATTGATTTATGGACTTCAATTTAATGAATAAAATTTCTGATCCAGTCGAAACCGGTTTGGCTCAGTGGACAGAGCATGGGCCTGTGGACTGAAAGGTCCCAAGTTCGATTCCGGTCAAGGGCATGCATCCTGGTTGTGGGCACATCCCCAGTAGGGGGTGTGCAGGAGGCGGCTGATCAATGTCTCTCTCATTGATGTTTCTAACTCTCTATCCCTTTCCCTCTCTGTAAAAAATCAATAAAATATTAAAAAAAAATTTCTGATCCATATGTTATATGTGGAAATTAATACCCTGTTAATTTAAAAATGGCCTTAACCAAGATTTGCTCATAATTAAATTAACATTATTTTTTTTGTGTTATTATCTTACTATTATTTTTAACAAATTTTAGCAAATAGGCCATGTGTTGGGAAAAGCACTGTAGTAATTTTGCCAATATAAACATTATATATCTACAACTATAATCTACATATTTTTATCTAAAAGTAACACTGCTTGTAAACAGTGTTCAGGTAATGACTAGCACATGATCACACCACATCAGGGGCAGATGCTCAAACCAAGAGGAGCACTGCTCAGCCAGAAGCCGGGCTCACAGCTTCCTAGCGACCGGTTGTTCTGATCGTTCTGCCGTAAAGGTTGCTTAGGCTCATCAGTAGCTTGCTGCCACCCTCCAGTAGCTCTCCACCCACTGCCCTGCCCTCCTGTAGTTCCCCCGCCCCCCCCCGTACCCCCTCATAGCTTGCTGTCCTGCCTCCTCCTATAGCTCTCCGCCTGCTGCCCCGCCCTCCTGCAGTTCCCTTTGCCTCTGGCAGCCCCCCTTATAGCTTGCTGCCTTGCCCCCTCCTGTAGCTCTCTGCCGCCCACTTGTAGCTCGCTGCCCGACCCTCCTGCTGATCTGTGATCCAGTCGTTACACGGTCAGTCATTACGCTTCATGGTGTTAACAACCTTTTGCATATTACATCTTTATTATATAGGATTATTTCTGGTTGTAACTAAGTTAATACATATAGGGCAGATTTAGTAAGAATGACACAGCTCAATCTACATGATTTAAACTATAAAATCTATAGTTCAAGCATGGCAAACTTAAATGAGGCGTGCGGCCCACTGTGAGTTTGACATGCTTGCTGCAGCTAATGGTAACGAAGAAAACTGAAGTACTAAAAGAGCGAGGGAACAGTACTTGAGAATGTACAGCCACAGAATACACTCTACTGAGGACATATGACTATTCTGGCTTATTTTTTAGGCAACAGTTTATCACCATCCAGCTTATCTACCAAATGTAGGAAGAAGTATAAAAAGGCTGTCACTCATGGCCCATCAGAGTATAATACTTCCCATAATCATTCACCCAGTGTGAGGATTACATGGAAAATAATTTATAGCTTATAAAAATGTAAGCTATAGAAATATTAACTGTCTTGGATCTGAAACATTTTTAATATCTAGTTCCATTTTTAAAACTACACCAACAAAGTTATACTTTATTTAAAAATTACATTCCTTGCCCTGGCCAGTTTTGTTCAATGGTTAGAGCATCAGCCCATGGAGGGAAGGGTTGCAGCCTTAATCCCCAGCTTAGGTTGGGGTTGTGTGTGAGAGGCAACCAATTGATGTGTCTCTCTTACATCAATGTTTCTCTCTGTGTCTCTCTCCCTCTCCTTTCCACTTTCTCTAAATACCAATGGGAAAAAAATTTCCTTAGGTGAGGGTTAACAAAAAATAAAAACAAATAAAAATTATATTTCTTACACTAGATTGTGAGCCATTAAGGCCAAGAGTAAATCTTATTTATGTAGTGCGTGGGCATCTTGCCTAATAGATGCTCAATGTACTGGATTGGGTAGCATGACCAAGGTTCTTGAGAAGGGAGAGTTCCTTGGTTCTAATCCTATAGACTGTCTAGCTATGAAGAAAGTAGGGGATGGGCAGTCTGATGAATCTAGGCTCCTGCATGGAGAATACAAAATAAAAAGCATGCAAAATATGAGAAAAGAAGGATGCAAAATTTACTTTCATGTTCTGGCTGGTGTGGCTCAGTTGGGTGAGCATCATCCTGTGTACCAATAGATTGCCTGTTTGATACATGTCCAGGTTGCAGGTTTGAATCCATTTGGGGTATGTGCAGGAGACAACCGATTGATATTTCTCACATCAATGTTTCTCCCTCTTCTTTTCCCTCTCTCTAAAATCAACAAAAATAGACTTTAAAAATATTTAGTTTCAGAATATATTTTTTTCTTTTTCCTTAATTGCCTTCTATAATTAGGGGGCTTCAAGACTAGACATCCTTGATAATTCTGTATTTTACATTTTAATTTCAATTTTGACTTTTTGGAATTAAATGGAATATGCTAGCACCTTTGCTCATATACTTCCCTATCCCTAGAATGTCTTCCTAACCAATTTATGCCTATTATTTTAAGCGATAATTTAAGGTTTATACCTTCCCAGAATACTTTTTATTAACTCCCTAATCTGTTCACGGTTGTATTTTATGATTCATTCATTTACCAGTCTGAATACTATCACAAATTTCATTATGTTAAATAACATATACGTACATTTATCTTCCCAACTAGATTGTTTTTAGCTTGGGGAGATGAATGAAAATGATCTTTGGATTTCTTAACATTAGACTCAAGTTATGGAAAACCATCTCTCTCTATATATAAAAGCCTAAGTGACCAAATGACCGATTGCTATAACATGCTCTGACCACAGAGGGAAGATGTTCAATGCAGGAGCTGCTCTCTGGTGGTCAGTGAACTTTCACAGCGGGAATGCCGCTCAGGTGACTAATGGGCAGCAGACACCAACCAGCTCATGGCTGGTGAGTGCTGTTGTGGCAGTGCAAGCCTCTCTCGCCTCTGTGGCAGAATGCTACTGAGTGGCAGTGACAGCAGGCACAATAGGGCCAGGATGAGTGGGAGTGGTGTGGTCACACTACTACATGCCTCAGGAGATGTTGGACTGCCGGTTTTGGCCTGATCCGTGGACAGGGCCAAAACATCCACCGAGGAATCCAGGATTATGAGAAGGCACAGGACAGGCTAAGGAACCCCACCAGTTCACAAATTAATGTACCAGGCCTCTAGTGGGGTAATAAAACAAACTCATTTGCAAGTCATTCTGAAAATGTGGCACGTTATAATAAAAAATATGACTTATTCATTAAATACCTATTTCCATTAGTATTTTCCCTCCCATTCCACTTTCCTTAAGAGGCTGAATTATAGAGTAAGATACTTGCTTATATACTTAGGTAATCAGAAACACAGTTAATGCCAGGCAAAATTTACTTGTCAATATCAAAGTAGCTCAATATTTTTTCCCTAAAAATTAATGAAGTGAATGAATAAAGCAATAAAATTAGGATAAAACAAACTGCTATGACTAATAAAACTCTAAGACTATAAATTTATGTATTATAGAACGTTGGATAACCTTTTAACCCCATATTAAAAGAAGAGAGACAATGCATCATAGCTATATGTTTGATTTATTCAAAATCACCACTCCCCAAAGGAGGTGAGTGATAACATACCTGATATGATGGCACTGAAGGGTAGGGGATGACTACTCCTTGAATCTGATTTCCTATGCTGTTGGGTTGGCCACCAACCAGGCTCTGACTCTGGGGTTGCTGAATTCCAACTATGCCTTGGTAGTTTTGCTGCTGGTTGGGCATAACTTGATAACCTGTAATGACACAATGAGTTAAATGCTGCATTGAATTTATTTGATCTAGTAGGGTGTTTTTGTACTTTAAGCAAGTAATTTGTGTTCTAAAATGATAGAATTTTGTTCTAAACAACAAATTTCAAACAACCTTCTATTATGAGAGCTAATATTGAAAATGCTTACTATGTAGGTAACCCAAGTCAGCTACATTTTTTCTTCCTCCCTTACAATGCATTCTAATAAAATTTGTGTACAAAGATTCCCTTTGTAGTTGTGGAAATGTATAGGGTTATAGACTTGGATTACACAGATAATTACTATTTAGTATGTATTAAAATGTTATCACAACTAGTTTCTGGGGACCAGGAGTAGCTACATAATTTGTGGTACCAGTGTGAAATAAACAAACAAAACCCCAAAAACAAAGTTAGGGCATCTTGCTAAAAAAAATTATTGAGGATTTTGTATTGGTAATAGAACATTGCCTTAGGCATGGGGTCCCAGTGTAGCTGCATGCCCATGAGGCTGGCATTTCTGGAGGCCAAAAAAAGGGGAAAGGGGGCCACTTTTACAGAATGCTTATAAGTTAGTTTGTTTTTTTAAATCACACTAAGATATAAATCCTTATATTAGGAATATGTCAAGGGCACAAGGAAAATGGAGTCATTTAGCAATTTTTTAAAAGATTATTTCTTTATTGTATTAAGGCCACCAGACAGAGAAACAGATGCTCAATGAGACTAATCTGCTAGAAGTTACAAGTCAAAGAACAAAGGACAATTCTTCCCTATTCTGAAGGCCCTTTTGGTAATTGAAGTAGTCAGTTAAGACTATGAATTTACTTTCATCAACTGAAATTTTCAGTTATTTAAATAAGAATCTGAAATAAGTTTTGAGTAGTGAATATGAATTGTATTTTGTCTCCTGAACCAAAGAGGATTGCTTATGTAAACCAATTAGTTTAAGACTTATATGCATTATTAAAAGCTACAACAAATCCTGGTTTAAAAGAAAAAGGTCTAGCTGGCATGGTACCGTGGTTGAACGTTGACCTATGAATCAGAAAGTCACGGTTTGATTCCTGCCCAGGACACATGCTCTTATTGTAAGTTCGATCCCCAGTGTGGGGCATGCAGGAAGCAGCCAATCAATGATTCTCTCTCATCATTGATGTTTCTCTCTCTCTCTCCCTCTCCCTTCCTCTCTGAAATCATTAAGAATATATTACAAAAAAACAAAAAACAAAAACCAAACAAACAAAACAGAAAAGAAAAGAAAAAGAAACCAGATAAAAATAACTAACTAACTTTCTAGTTTAAGGGTATTTCAAAATTTCTACAAAGATGAACCAAACTATGACATTGCCTATAAAAGCCCAGCAACTGGAATGGTGGAATGACCAGAATGTTGGTGGCTATGACATGCACTGCGACAGCCAACCAGTCTGATCCAGCCCCTGATTAGCCCCCAACACCCCAATCAGGGGAAGGGCTGGCTGCTAACCATCTGTGACCCCTCTCCCAATTGGCCACGCCCCCAACACCCCAATTAGGGTCAAGGCCGGCCAGCCAACTGCCTATGGCCCCTCCCCCTGCCAGCCTGGTCCAATGAACCCCCATCGAAGTGGGCTGGGCAGATCCCATCTGTACACAAATTTGTGCACCAGGCCTTGGGCCTCTAGTATAATATAAAATTATTCTAATTGATCACTCATGGTTTTGATATGCCTTTAAAAAATCCTGAAATATGGTGTGTTTTTTAAGGGCGAGGTTAGAAATAACAAACAAAACCCCTCAAAACACTCATATCAGTTATCAGACAAGCACTCAATATTTATGCTTGCTGATTAAATAATAGAGAAAAGCATATTCTTAACAGAACTAAATAAGAATAATATATATTAAAATCATAAGAGATATATAATGATTACAGAAGATAACCTCTTATGCATAAGGGAAGGTGTTGCATTTGGAAAGCATCATTGGCAGTGACAAGTGGGAAGATGTTGCATATGAAAAGGTGTCTTTTAACAGAAACATACAGGGTGACATCAGAGGAATGGTGGTGTGAGAGATCCCCTTGAAATTCTAATTGGAACAGCTATAACTCAACAAGGTCCCTGCTCAACATAAAGCATGTCTGAAAGAGCTGTGTACTGAAATAAAGGTAGGCAAGTGGGAACAAAAGGGGAGGCTGAGAAGGGAGAAGGGCTTAGATAGGCCATGGATGTATCCCTATAGCCAGAAGCTCATAGTGGGGCTCAGCCTGGAGAAGGGAGGAATCCAGTTGTGGATGAAAGGGTTATGGCTGGCACTCTCTTCAGCCAGGAGGAGCAAAGAGACTAGGTGGACATTCCTACAGGTACATGGGAGAGCAAGTGCAGGTGCATGGGAGAGTAACTGTAGTTTTCAGGCCATCTTCATTCTAGGCAGAGAAACAAATGTATAGAGCCTGCTGCCCTCCCACAGCCTTTTTGCACTTGGTGTCCGGTTACGGAGCACATTACCTGCAAACTCAATAACTCGTACTACAAATTCACTTTTTCCCTGAGCAAAGGGTGTACTCTACAACTGGTCCTGGATCAGGGTATGAGGGGGGACCATGGAAAGGTTCGAGGTCACCATTACTGGGAGGGCAAAACAACAAATAAGCTTGCCACTTTTTCCAGAGACCCAACCTCCATGTGTCTTGGCACTGAGGTTTCACAGGGCTAAAAAAATCTTGTGATTCAACCCTGGCCAGGTAGCCTCACTGGTTAGAGGGTCATTGTGATACGCCAGTGTTGTGTGTTTGATCCCTCGACTGGGCACATGTAAGAATCAACCAATGAATGCATGAATGGGTGAAAGAACAGATGTGTCTGGCTGGCGCGCTCTCTCACTCTTCCTAAAATAAATAAAAACGATAAAAACATCAATAACAAAAAAACACTGACTCAGTGTCAACTACCGGAGAAGAGAAAGACCGTTTCACATTAATCTGCTGGAAAAACATCACTCATACATAGATGCCTAGACTGAGATGAAATCTGCCAAATATTGTGAAAAACCAAGGTAAAAAGGCAACTCAGGAAAAAAAGAAAAGAAAAAATATCTAGAAAACAAACTTAAAGCCATGTAAATATGTGATATAAATGACAGAGAATTCAAATTTGGTAGTTCTGAAAATAGTCAATGAAATGGGAAAATATATATAGAGGAGCAATTTAATGTGCTCAGAAAACAAATCAAAGAACAAAATTAATACTTTACCAAAGAGATTAAAATATTTAAAAAGAACCAAATAGAAATTCTGGAGATGAAAAACTCTATAAAAGAGATCAAAATTAGCCTGGCTTGTGTGCGTCAGTGGTTGAGCACTGAGCTATGAACCAGGAGATGACTATTCGATACCAGTCAGGGTATATGCCCGTGTTATGGAATTGATCCCCAGTGGGGGGTGTGCAAGAGGAGGCCAACCAGTGATTCTCTCTCAGCATTGATGTTTCTGCCTCTCTCTCCTTTTTCCCTTCCTCTTTGAAATCAATAAAAATATGTTAAAAAAAGAAAAGAGATCAAGATTAAACTAACAAGCATAGGAAACAGAGTTGACCAGATGGAGAAAAGGACCAGTGATACTGAAGGTAGAAATCTAGAAGTGATGCAAAGTGAAGAAAGACTTGAGTATACAAGAAAATGAAAGAACACTATGAGAATTATCTGACTCCATCAGAAAAAGCAATCTATAGTAATAATAGACAAATATGTAAATTGACTATACCTCCACAATGCCACAGACAATTATGCAAATTAACCTGACAAAGATGGTGGATCTGTGGGCAGCACGCACGTGTCGAGTGGCTGGGGGCAGGGTGGGTGTCCCTGGGACCCCGCCTGCTTTGAGCCTGTGGCCAGCAGGTGCACATGCCCGTGCTGAGCAGCCGGGGTCCTAGGGAAGCCACTGGAGTGTTCAGTCCTGTCAGCCCGACCTGGGGGCGGCTGGAGTTCGCAGTCCTTTTCATTTGTGCAGCCCCTGAACAGAAGTGGAAACCAAGAGCATGGGGAGCACCAGGAATGCTGGGAATCATAGTTCTGGCAGCAGACGTGTTGTGGGATCTGCTAGACACTAGAGCAAAGTGAGCCTGGAGCAAGTTACTATTGCAGGTGGAGGATGGAGGAAAAGCAAAGGTGAGAGACATAAGTAAAGTTACAGTGTCAAGGAAAAATTAAAGGGAAGATATCCTGCAACTTGTAGGAAATTTCCACCAATGGAGCAAAGAAAAAAAAAGACCTCTATTATTCTGAGCACCAAACCAGACTGGGCTGGGGTCTCAGACAATTCGCTAATATGATTGCAAAGACAGACAGAAACTCCCAGATTGGAGAGGGCTATGCTAAGGGCTCTCAGATTAGAGAGAGTGCAGGTTGAGGGACCCACCCCCTGTGCATGAATCTTTGTGCACCGGGCCCCTAGTATAAGAATAATAGGCATACCAGAAGAAGAGAGAGAAGGAAACGGAGAGTCAATTCAAACAAGAGAGCTAGATCCTCGAATCCAAGAAGCACAGACCACCTAGTGACCTCAATACAAAAAGGCCTTCTCCAAGGCACACTGTCTTAAAATTGTCAAAAATTAATGACCAAGAGCTCTCAACAGGTGACTCAGTTGGTTGGAGTGTTATCCTATACTAAAAGGTTGCGGGTTTGATCTCTAGTTGGGGCATGTATGGGAGACAACTGATTCATGTTTCTCTCTCATATCGATGTTCTCTCTCTCTAAAAATCAACAATAATAATAATAACCACCACCACCATGTCCTAGAGTAAGGATTAAAAAAAAAAATTAATGACAAAGAAACAATTCTCGCCCTAGCCAGTTTGGCTCAGTGGATAAAGCCTCGATCCTAGGACTATAGGGTCTTGGGTTCAATTCCTGTCAAGGGCACATGCCTGGGTTGCAGTCTCAATCCCCAGAAAGGTGCGTGAAGGAAGCAGCCGATCAATGATTCTCTGTCATCATTGGTGTTTCTATGGCCAGCAGATGCGCATGCCTCTCCCTTTCTCTCTGAAGTCAATTAAAAAAAAAAAAAAGAAAAAAAATATATATGACATAATTCTCAAAGCAGCCAGGGAAAAGGAGAAGAAACCTATAAAGGAAAGCCTATTATCTTATCATTGGACTTTTAGTAGAACTCTACAAGCCAGAAGAGAATGGAACCAAATATTCAAACTACTGAAAGAAATTTACAGCCAATAATAACACAGCCAGCCAAAATTACCCTTTAAATATGGAGGAGGAATAAAGACTTTTCCAGACATATAGAAGCTGAGGAAATTTACCACCAGAAAATCACTATTACACGCAATAATCAAGAGGGTTATTCTACCTGAAACAAAGAACAAAAGGTCACAAAATTATACATAAGACCACCAAAAAATGTAACAGCATAAACAGGGATAATTTATGAAAACAAAAACGTAAAGGAATGAAGAGGTAAAGGTATGAATTTGCAAAGGAGGATGCAGATCAGATGCATTCAAAAGAAAAAGGACTAGTGTATACATGAAACATTATTTTTCGTAAAACCTAATGATAACAACACACACAAAAAAAACTAAAACTGACACACACACTAATAGCTTACAAAAAAGAGGAAACAGAAAGAAGGGGCAGAGTAGCAGATTGGATCAAAAAACAAAACCCAACAATATGCTGCCTTCAGAGACACATCTAAGATACAAAGACAAAGTTAGACTCAAAGTGAAAAGGTAAAAAATGATTCTTCAAGTAAATACCATTCACAGAAAAGCTGGTGTAGCCAGACTTACACCTGATAAAACAGATTTCAAGAACACAAAGATAATAAGAGACAAAGATGGACATTTTATAATAATGATTACTATATCAAGAAGACATAATACTTTAAATTTTTTACAAAAATTGATTTCAGAGAGGAAGGGAGAGGGAGAGAGAGATAAAACATCAATGACGAGAGAGAATCATTGATTGGCTGCCTCCTGCATGCCCCATACTGGTGATCAATCCCGCAACTCAGGCATGTGTCCTGACTGGGAATCAAAGCATGACCTCTTGATTTATAGGGTGATGCTCAACCACTGAGCTACACCAGCCAGCATGACATAATACTTCTTAATATATATGCACTCAATCAAGGAGCAGCAAAATAAATAAAGCAACTACTAACAAAGTTGAAGGGAAAAACAGAAAAAAACCCCAATCATAGTTAGGATCTTAATATTCCAGTGACAGCTCTAGATAGATCATACAAACAGAAAATCAATAAAGAAGTATTGGCTTTAAATTAAACTATACATCAAATGGTCGTAAATGACATTTATAGAGCCTTTCATCCCAGAACATCAGATTATACATTCTTCGCTAGTGCATGAGGAACATTCTCAAGGATAGACGACATGTTTTGTTACAAAACTAGCCTCAACCAATTTCAGATTAAAATCACATCAAGAATATTCTCTGACTACATGCTTTGAAATTCGAAAACAACTGCAAAAAGGCAATAAAGAAACCCATAAGGCCCTAACCGGTTTGGCTCAGTGGATAGAGCGTTGGCCTGTGGCCTGAAAGGTCCCAGTTTTTGATTCCAGTCAAGGGCATATACCTTTTTTGTGGGCACACCCCCAGTAGGGGGCATGCAGGAGGCAGCTGATTGATGTTTCTAAACTCTCATTGATATTTCTAACTATCTATCCCTTTCCCTTCCTCTCTGTAAAAAAAAAAATTAAAAAAAATCAATAAAATATATTACAAAAAAGAAACCCATAAGTATAAACAATATATTACTGATCTCGAAAAATGGCGGCAGAATAGAAGGATGCATCTGGAGCTTTGTTGCTGGGCAGAGGGAGAGAGAGCAGCTGAGAGTCGCACTGGGAGTGATTGTTGGAAAGTTAAGAGTCAGTTATACTCCAGGAGAAGGTAGGGGAATACTGGACGGGGCTCTCCTGGCCAGGCAGCCCGACTGCCATGGGGTTTTTGTCGGCCGGAGCCACCAGCGCGAACTTGGAGACAGCGCCATGTTGCAGAGGGAGGTGGATGTCTGAGGCGGTCTGAAAGCTGCGGCTGGCTGAAACACCCACCGAACAGCCCGAGACCCAGAACACCGCTCTCCAATCGGCACAGACACACAGACTCAGAGGAGATCCACACGGCACACGGAAAGGTCAGATTTCGCCTGGGATAAGGTGAGGATTCCTGCCCAGTGTGAACAGAGACGTGCACACTGTGGGAGCCGGGCTGCGGGAAAGCTGCTTCTGGAGAGGTCCACGGAGGTGGGCAGGGTGTGATCCCTAAGTGTGGAGGCAAACTTTCGGAGCTGTTGACAGAGGGGAGCTCTGGAAAACGACTCGTTTTTTATCTGAGGCAGAGGGACAGCCTGGGAGTTATTACAGTGTCCCGGCTGCAAAATCCCACAAACCGGCTTTGAGAAACACAGAGTAGCAGGATCTGAGCACAGCCTAGAGAGGTCCTGTGCTTTGTCTCAGAGATCAATTCCGAAACACTGCCACCCAGTGGATGACAAACAAATTGACTCTCGATTAACCACAAAAGAATAGAGAGATTAAAACACCAACAGTGGAACACAGGGAACTACAATACCTTCCCTACTGGGAAACAGGAGTGCCAAGCAGAATAATAGTGGAAGTGAATGACCATTCTATTTTTTTTTCTTTTTCTTTTTTGTAAATTTTTTTTTTATTTTTCATTTTATATACTTTAATTAAGACTATTTTTTTCTTTCTGCCTCAATTGATTTTACCTTTTTAATTATTACATTTTTGTTTTCAACTAGTATTATTAATTACTACTAGTATTTTACCTTTTTGGAAAAAATCAAGTGTCATTTTGTTTTCTCTTTATTTTACTTCGGGATTAGAGTTCTACATTCTATTTTCATCTTTCCTTTAGCATAATTTTACTCCAACTGAACTCTAACTTTATGCCAACACTTTCCTCCTAACTTTCCCCATTTTGTTGCCTTGTTTCTCTTTCCCTTTTCCAACTTTAGATTCCCCGTATTCATTCTCTTTACCTGGTTAAAATTTCACTCCACTTATATATCTAATTTCAAATCCCCTACTACAAGTCCATACAAAACTCTCTCCTCTTGTCTTCAGTAACCAAAAAGTTGTTTTTTCTCTGTCTTTTTGTTACTATTTGCCTGACCAGTGATTATATCAATTTTTTGAACTTTTTTGTGAGATTGTTTTAGTGTATTCTACTTGTTTTATTTTACTTTTTGCTTGCTTCATTTTTTACCTCTCTTTTCCCTTGCCTCCCTCGATACCAGTTGTTATCTGCAGTTTGTATTAATCTCTAGGTACTGGTTGCTGGCCTTTATTGGGATTAGTGACTGTTCTATTGGAGTTTTCTCCTGACATCTATATTTTGTTCCCCTTTTCTCTCTTATCCGCTTTCTTTTCTCTCTGACTTTCTCTTTCTCTTTTCTTTTTCTTCTTCTCCTTTATTTTATTTTATTTTATTTTTAATTCATTCATTTATTTATTTTTTTCTCCCTCTCCCAATTTCATTTTGGCACTTCTTCCCTTTCTTTTTCCCTCAGTTTCCTCTTCCTCTTTCTCTATTTACCCTTAATTTGTCTTTCATTGGTGGTCACCTTATTGGTGATTAACATCATGAATACATTTCTGTTCAGTGCCTTGTGTGCTGTACCGGGTTGTGTTGTAGTTTGTGCCTTTGAATCAATGTAACAGAGAGAACTACACAACCAGACACCCGGAGAAGAAAAACCATGGGCAGAAGAAAAAACAGCCCGCATACAACAGATAGGCAGTTATCACCAGAAAAGGAAGTAAACGAAATAGAAGCAGAAATAAGCCTACCAGAGAAAGAGTTCAGAGAAATGATCATAAGGTAGATGAAAAGAATAGAAGACAAATTCGACATTGTGAGTAAGAGCCAAGAGGAAATGAAGAAGACCCAAGAGGAAATGCAGAAGAAGCAAGAAGAAATTCAGAAGCAGCAAGAAGAAATGCAAAAGAAGCAAGAAACACAGAAGAACCTAAAAGAAATGCAGAATAATCAAGAAGAAATGAAAAATGACATCACTGCTATAAAGAACTCAATAGAAAGCATCAAAAGTAGACTAGAAGAAGCAGAGGACCGCATCAGTGAGCTAGAAGACACGGTAGGAAAAAATACCCAAGTACAGCAGCTTCTAGAAAAAAAAGTTAAAAAGCAAGAGGACAGCCTAAGGAAACATTGGGATAACATGAAACAAAACAACATTCACATAATTGGGGTTCCAGAAAGAGTGGAAACTGAACAAGGATTAGAGAACCAGTTTGAAGAAATAATGACAGAAAATTTCCCCAATATAGGAAAGAAAAAACCCACACAAATCCAAGAAGCTCACAGACTCCCAAACAAAATTAACCCCAACAAACCGTCACCAAGGCACATTATAATTAAATTGGCAAACACCGACTACAAAGTAAGAATCTTAAAAGCAGCCAGAGAGAAACAGAAAGTTACCTACAAAGGAACCCCCATAAGACTAGCTACTGACTTCTCAACAGAAACTCATCAGGCCAGAAGGGAATGGAATGAAATACAAAGTCATGCAAAGGAAGGGTCTGAATCCAAGAAAACTGTACCCTGCAAGATTCTCAATCAAAATTGAAGGTGAAATCAGAAGCTTCACAGACAAAAAAGGACTAAGGGAATATATTACCACCAAACCAGCAATGCAAGAAATGTTAAAGGGTCTGCTGTAATAAAAAGAAAGAGGAAGCGAAGAAGGAACTTGGGGGTAAGGACTAAAAATGGCAACAGATAAGTCCTTATCAATAATAACTTTAAATGTAAACGGATTAAATGCTCCAATCAAAAGACATAGGGTAACAGACTGGATAAGAAAACATGATCCATATATCTGCTTTCTGCAAGAAACCCACCTCAGGAAAAGAGATGCACACAGACTGAGGTTGAAGGGATGGAAGATGATATTTCAGGCAAATGGAAATGAAAAAAAAAAAAAAAAGCTGGGGTTGCAATACTTATACCTGACAAATTAGATCTCAAAGTGAAGGACATAACAAGAGATAAAGAAGGCCACTTCAGAATACTAAAGGGAACAATCCAACAAGAAGAAATAACTCTGGGGGAGAATCCAAGATGGCGGCATAGGTAAACACCTATACTGCTGCCTCGCACAACAATTTCAAAACTACAACTAAAAGACAGAACGGACATCATCCAGAACCACAGGAAAGCTGGCTGAGTGGAAGTTCTACAACTAGAGGGAAAGAGAGGGGCTCACGGAGACCCAGAGGAGCTGCAAAAAGCTGAGGTATGGAGACGAGCGCGCTGAGAGAGCGGTGCCGGAGTACCTGGCTGGCTTTCTCTGGCGGGAGGGAAACGGAGACTCCCAACGGCATTGAACCCCTTCTCTTACGACACTAAACCCCAGATCCAGCCGAAACTCATACGGGGGGAGTTTGGACTGTGAAAAGGGAGAGGTGCACGAAAATTTAGGGGAGTTGCAAAGGATCGGAGGTCTGGTCGCGCACGGCACCACGCGGAGGACGGATTGCTGATTGTGCCGCTGGCTTTCGCGAGTGGGCGGGAGACAGACCCTCCGATCTGTGCCACTTCTGAGCCCACTGGGCCCCTGTTTTGGGCGAAACCCTGGGGACCTAGACTCGTGTGGTCCTGGTTCGCAGGGGAGCCGGAAAGGCAGCGGTTGGAGGCGCTGCGGGTGCGTGTGCGCACAAGGACCGCTCCAGCCATTACCCAGTCACGGGAGACTCAGGGGCCGTGGAGGGCGGGGCCGACTGGGAGGCAAGGCGGTCCCTTAAGCCCTGAGACTCCACCCTCCCAAGCTCAGCAGAGGCTTCTGCGGCTGAATCCAGCACAGAAGTTTCCCCGGCACAGTGAAAATGCCGAGACAAGGGAAGGGATTACAAGCAAAAGAAATGGAGGAAAAAAAACGACTGGATATAGAGTTCAAAACCACGCTTATAAGGTTTTGCAAGAATATGCTAGAAAAGATGGATAAATTTAGTGAGACCCAAGAGAAGATAATAAATACACTGACTGAAATGAATACTATTACGCAGAGTACTAACAGCAGACTAGAGAAAGGCAAGGATCAAGTCAAAAATTTGAAATATAAAGAAGCAGAAAACATTCAACTGGAAAAGCAAGAAGAGAAAAGAATCCAAAAATGTGAACATAATGTAAGGAGCCTCTGGGACAGCTTCAAGCGTACCAACATCAGAATTGTGGGGGTGCCAGAAGAAGAGAGAGAGCAAGATACTGAAAACCTATTTAAAGAAATAATGACTGAAAACTTCCCACATCTGGTAAAAGAAATAGACTTACAAGTCCAGGAAGCACACAGAACCCCAAAGAAAAGGAACCCAAAGAGGACTACACCAAGACACATCATAATTAAAATGCCAAGAGCAAAAGACAAAGAGAGAATATTAAAAGCAGCAAGAGAAAAACAGTTTATTACCTACAAGGGAGCACCCATATGACTGTCAGCTGATTTCTCAACAGAAACGATGCAGGCCAGACGGGAGTGGCAAGAAATATTCAACGTGATGAACAACAAGAACCTACAACCAAGAATAATCTATCCAGCAAAGCTATCATTCAGAATTGAAGGGCAGATAAAGACCTTCACAGAGAAGAAAAAGCTAAAGCAGTTCATCAACTCCAAACCAGTATTATATGAAATGCTGAAAGGTACCCTTTTAGAAGAGGAAGAAGAAAAAGGTAAAAGACAAAAAATTATGAACAACAAATACACATCTGTCAACAAGTGTATCTAAAAATTAAGTGAATTAAAAATCTGATCAACAGAATAAACTGGTGAATATAATAGAATCAGGAGCACAGAAAGGGAGTAGACTGATAATTCTCAGGAGGACAAAAATCATAAAGCATCAAACAGACTGTGAAATTATAGCAGAAAGATTAAAGTTAGGTGAGGTAAATAAGTGATCAATCAAAGGACTTGTATGCATGCTTATAAACATAACCAATGATCACAGACACTGGGGGGTCGGGGTATGCCTGGGAGGGAGGGGGGGCAATGGGGAGATATGTATAAAAAATTAATAAAAATTAATTAAAAAAAAAAAAAGAAGAAGAAATAACTCTGGTAAACATATATGCACCCAATATAGGAGCACCTAAATACATAAAAAAAACTCTTGGAGGATATTAAGGGAGAGATTGACAGCAATACAATCATAGTAGGAGACTTTAATACCCCACTGTCACCATTGGACAAATCCTCTAAACAAAAAATCAACAAAGAAACATCAATTCTAAATGACTCACTAGACCAGATAGAATTAATTGACATCTTCAGAACATTTCACCCCAAAGCCACAGAATATACATTCTTCTCCAGTGCACATGGGTCATTTTGAAAGATAGGTCATATGTTGGGTCATAAGAATAGTCTCTTCAAATTCAAGAAGATAGAAATCATATCAAGCATTTTCTCAGACCATTGGGAAAATCAACATCATTAAAATGTCCATACTACCCAAAGCAATCTATAGATTCAATGCACTACCCATTAAAATACCAAGGACATATTTCACAGACCTAGAAAGAATTCTTCATATATTCATCTGGAACAAAAAAAGACCATGAATAGCTACAGCAATTCTGAGGAAAAAGAATAAAGTAGGTGGGATCTCAATACCAGATTTCAAACTATTCTCAAAACAGCCTGGTACTGGCACAAGAACAGACATATAGACCAATGGAATAGAATAGAGAACCCAGATATCCACCCAAACCACTATGCTCAACTAATATTTGACAAAGGAGGCATGAACATTCAATGGAGGCAAGAGAGCCTCTTCAATAAATGGTGTTGGGAAAATTGGACAGATATCTGCCAAAAAATGAAACTGGACCACCAACTTACACCAAATACAAAAATAAACTCAAAATGGATATAGGACTTAAACATTAGAAGGGAAACCATAAAAATACTAGAGGAATCCACAGGCAGCACAATCTCGGATATATGCCGAAAGAACTTCTTCACTGATACTACTCCAAAGGCAATTGAAGCTAAAGAAAAAATAAACAAATGGGACTACATCAAAATAAAAAGCTTTTGCACAGCAAAAGAAACCATCAACAAAACAACAAGAAAGATCACTGTATGGGAGAACATATTTTCAAATGTTATCACTGATAAAGGTTTAATGTCCAAAATCTACAGCCAACTTATAGAACTTAATAAAAGGAAGATAAACGATCCAATAAAAAAAATGGGCAATGGACCTAAATAGAACCTTTTCGAAAGACAACAGAAGGAAGGCCAAGAGACACATGAAAATATGTTCAAAGTCACTAATCATCTGAGAGATGGAAATCAAAACGACAATACGATACCATCTTACACGTGTCAGAATGGCAATCATCAACAAATCAACAAACAACAAGTGTTGGCGAGGATGCAGAGAAAAAGGAACCTTGTGCACTGTTGGTGGGAATGCAGACTGGTGCAGCCACTGTGGAGAACAGTATGGAGTTTCCTCAAAAAACTAAAAATGGATCTCCCATTTGACCCTGTAATCCCACTCTTAGGAATTTATCCTAAGAAATCACAAATACCAATCAGAAAGGATTTATGCACCCCTATGTTCATATCAGCACAATTTACAATAGCTACAATTTGGAAACAGCCTAGGTTACTGTCAGCAGATGAGTGGATCAGAAAACTGTGGTACATCTACACAATGGAATTCTATGCTGCCATTAAAAAGAAGGAATTCTTACCTTTTGCAGCAACCTGGTTGGAACTGGAGAGCCTTTTGCTTAGTGAAATAAGGCAATCAATGAAGGAGAAGCATCACATGATCTCCCTCATTTGTGGATAATAAAGAATATTATAAACTGATGAACAAAAGGATAGATACAGAGGTAGTAAAGCTTCAAACAGAATGTGAAATTACAGCAGGAAGATTAAAGTTAGGTGAGGTAGATAAGAGATCAATCAAAGGACTTGTGTGCATGCATATAAGCATAACCAACCCCCCATAACACTGGGGGGTTGGGTTATGCCTAGGAGGGAGTGGGGACAATGGGGAGATATATATAAAAAATTAATAAAATAAAACAAAAAAAAACAGTAAAACCCTCAATATACTACTAAAAAATGACTGCATCAAAGAAGAAATAAAAGGTGACATAAAAAATATAGAGAGACAAATAAGATTGACAATAGACTTATCAAAACTTCTGGAATGCAGGGGAAGCAGTAATAAAAGGGAAGTTTATATTAAGGCCTATCTCAAGAAACAAGAGAAATCCCAAGTAAAAAATCTAACATTATATCTCAAAGAAGTAGGAAAAGAACAAAAACAACCCAAAGTCAGCAGAAGAAAGAAATAATAAAAATTAGAGTAGAATTAAATGAAATAGAGAACAAAATGACTATACAAAAAATTAATACAATAAAGAGCTGTTTTTTAAAAAAAAAACCTGATAAAATTCACAAACTCTGGCTAGCCTCACTAAGGGAAAAGAGAAAAGACTCATATAGACAAAAAACCAGAAATGAAAGACAAGTTACCACAGACATTATGGATATATAATTGATCAAACTAGAATACTATGAAAGAGTATATGCCACTGAATTCAATAACCTAAAGAAACAGATAGGTTCCTAGAAATATGTGATGTTCTTTCCATGAAGAATTGGAAAATCTATATAGAACCATCAGTACCTAGGAAATTGTAAGAGCTATCAAAAAATCTCCTAAAAAATAAACGTCCAGGACTAGATGGCTTCACTGGTAAATTCTACCAAGTAGTCCAAGAAAATTTGATACCTGTTCTTCTCAAACATTTCCAAAAAATGAAGAGGTAATATTTCCTAACATGTTTTATGAGGCCAACATAACCCTGATACCAAAACCTTGCAAAGATAACACAAAAAAAGAAAACTGCAACCCTGGCTGGTGTGGCTAAGCTGTTTGGGCATCATGCTGTGCACCAAAGGACAATGGTTTGACTCCTGGTCAGGGCATATGCCTGGGTTATGAGCTTGATCTCAGTGAGGCGGGTGGGGGGTTGCATGCAGGAGATTGTTGTTTCTCTCACATCCATGTTTCTCTTTTTCCCTTTCCCTTCCTCTTTCTTTCAAATCAAAACAACATGGTATTGGCAGAAAAATAAACACATAGATCAATGGAACAGAACTGAGAACTCAGATATACAACCACATGTATACAGGCTGATGCTGTTTCAACAAAGGAGCCAGAAACACAATGGAGAAAAAAATGCCTCTTCAATAGGTGAGTAATTGAGATTTTACAAGGCTATAGGAAAGAAGTATTTAAGTAAATTTTCTTATAATACATTTAGAGTTTAACTTAACAATCAGAGGATGAGAAAAGAACTTAGCTGATCTTAACTCTACAGCACTTTAAGGAAGAAGAATATTTGAAGAAGCTAACAGGATAAAATATTTTAGAATAAACTGTATCAGTTTCTCATGTCTACTCTGGAATTCAGCCTAAACAAAAGTTTAACCCAAAATTCCTATGCCTTTTTATTTAGAATACTACATAATTTTCATTTCTTTGATACTATATGACATTTATTAGGTTTCAGACACTCTTCTAAGCATTTTCACACGCTAACTCATTTAAAGTTCACAAGCTCATGAAACAGGTACAAGTTTATCCTCAGTGTTTAGGTAAAGAAACAAAAGCATGGAGTGGTTCGTACCTTGTCTAAGGTCACCAGCTGGTAAGTGTTGTAGCTAGGATTTTTACACAGCAGTCTGATTCTAAATTTTACTTTTCTTAGGGATAAATGTTGAAATAGAAAGAATATTCCAGTAAACTGTTCAAATAAGCAAAACACTAAACATTTATTTGGTCACTTTCCATTTTCTGAGCATTTTGGTTAATAAA
This sequence comes from Lasiurus cinereus, assembly GCA_011751065.1. Classification (NCBI taxonomy): domain Eukaryota; kingdom Metazoa; phylum Chordata; class Mammalia; order Chiroptera; family Vespertilionidae; genus Lasiurus; species Lasiurus cinereus. The sequence goes on from JAAGEH010000393.1 coordinate 49,552,920, forward strand.
GACTTTTACTGAAGTTTAACATACCCACGTCTCAAGATAAATTTAATTATAGGAAAACAGAAAATTGTTGTAAGCAATCAATCAATTAGGAAACTTTTTTTCATTTGAATTGAATACTATTTGTGATGATAAGCAATGTTATCCAATCTAGAAATCAGAGTGAAAGGATGCTGGTCAGTTCATAAAAAATAAACAAAAACATTTTTTTATTGATTTTAAAGAGAGGGAAGGAAAGAGAGAGAGAAATAGAAAAATAGATGAGAGAGACAAGGATGAGAGAGAAACATCAATTGGCTGGGTCCTGCAGGCCTCATACTGAGGATCGAGTCTGCAACCTGGGCATGTGCCCTGACTAGGAATCAAACCATGACCTCCTGGTTTATTGGTCTATATTCAACTACTGAGACACACTAGCCAGGTTGAACAGTCAGTTCAGATGGCAGGTATATGAACTTGGGGCTGAAAAAAGACCAGGTGTCTAAGAGTTTATATGACCAGCCAATAGTGTCCTCTCCCTAAGAGGGACTCTCTTTCACTTATTTTTGCCCACGGTCCTGGGAAAGGGAAGAGTATTAAATGGTGGCTTATTTCAGGTTCCATATCTCTTGGTTCCATATGCCTCTCAGCCTAATTATTGGCATGTCAATCTCCAATGTTCCTCTTTGGGCTTTGCTAGTTTGCCTGAAATGCTGCCTTTGCTCCAAGGGTATATATCCTGTTGTCATATTCCACATGAGTCGACAGAAGATTTATCTAGTAGAATTTTCGTAAGTTTGCCTTTCTTCTCCACAATTTGAGTTGCTTTGCCAAGAAGGCAGACTTTACTATTGTAAAAAAAAATTTTTTTAAATGGTATATATAAAAAAATTGAAAGAAAAAATTAATGTACTGTATTTGAGGAGGTAGAATTATGTGTGATTAAAGTAAATTCTTCTTTCCTGTATTTTCTAGTTGTTATGATATGTTTTACTTCTATAAGAAGAAAATAAATCTGTTTTAAAGGCAACCCCCAAACAAAAACAACGATACAATGTCAGCCTTTGCTGGTTTGGCTCAGGGGATAGAGCATCGGCCTGGGGATTGAAGGGTCCCGGGTTAGAGTCCAGTCAAGGGCACATGCTGGGTTGTGGGCTTGATCCCCAGTAGGGGTGTGCAGGAGGCAGCCAATCAATGATTCTCTCTCATCATTGATGTTTCTATCTCTTCCTCTCTCAAATCAATAAAAATATATTTAAAAAGATACAACCTTAGATAATCACATTAGTTGACATATTAAATTATATAGTATTTTCTATCTATGTGCTACTGATATTTGTATGTGGAAAATGAAGATTTGGGCCTTGGCATACTTAATATTGGATTGTTAATTTCTGAAGCAATTGGTCAATAGATTCAGTTACTTCAGAGATCATTAACAAAGGAGAGGATATTGCCTTCTCATCTACTCTGCCAGATCTAGTTCAGACTGTTTAAGTATGGTTAAAGGTGAAGGAGAGCTTCGGAAACAGTTGCATTAAATCTTTTTTGGGGTTAGAATATTTTCTATGAAGAGCTCATCCCTTCTTACTCCAAACACCTCTGCAATGGACTGAATGTTTATGTCTCCCCCAAATTCCTATGTTGAATATGGGGGAGACAATTCCCAAGGTAAAAGTATGAGAAAGTGGGGTCTTTTGGAGATTAGATTATGAGGGAAGAGCTCTCATGAATTGGATAAAAGAGACCACCAGAGAGATCCCTTAGCCAGGTGAAGACACAGGAAAAAGGCACAGTCTATAAACCAGGAAACAGGTTATCACTGGACACTGAATCTGCTGGTGTTTTAATCTTGAAATTCTCAGATTCCAGAATTGTGAGAAAGAAAAGTTTTGTTGATATATGTAAAAGAAGTCAGACTTTACCCAGTAGGGCAATGCCACTTTTAACCTGGAGATCTTGTATACAAGGGGGTATATTTTGTATCATGGGTGAAGTCTTGACGTTTTGTGAAGCAATGGCTCTTTTCTATATACTGAGTAGCTTTTAATAATTTTTATATTCAAGGCAGGAAAACACATCAGGTTTGACCCACATTGAGCAGGAAGCTGTCAGGGCCTGCTCAATGAGGAATCTTTCTAAGACTGTCACAGAAAAAAAAAAAAAAAGCACCATTTAACATTTGATGCTTTGTATAACTGGCACCTGACCTAGGAGGAAAATTCTACTCCCATTAGGACAGGTGCTTAAACTGTTTTCCAGCAGTGAAATGAGATGTCTGACTATTCATTCCAATAATTACAACCCAATAACTGGTCAATACATATATAATTTTGGAGTATACATTCTAAAGACCAAGACATTAAAAGTTGCAATAAGGTTACTGAACTTTTTCAAATGACCTAAAACCATGAGCTCTGTACTGCTTGAAGTTACTGTAATCATTAGCAAAACTAGAAATGTTCAGTTGGAAAGCACCAAAAACAAATAAAATAGCCACAACACCATTCTACTAATCCAATTAAAGATAGGGACCTTACTATTGTCTTTTAAAGACAAAATTATTAATAACTTACTAGCCACATGAAAGATCATCTAATTAAGGACATGCCTCACTTTATGCACACTTTCTTAATAAAATGTCCATCTTAAATAAGTGTTCAAGATGCTCAAATTCCTCCAAACTGGTGTTTAAACGTTCAGGCTGTTACAGTGTCACTCAGAGAAGTGGCACGATGCTTCAGGTTTATTATGTAATTATTCAGTCATAGGAAAGGTAGGAACAGAGTTCTGACAGTTTCAAAAGTATAGTTTGAAGACTGTCAAGTATGAGAAAAAAACCCAATGATCTGGAAAAGAGGATAAGGTGGAAGATTAGGAGGAATGAAATAAGAGTCCTAGAGAATGAAAAATACCATTACATTTAAAATGTACTACAAGAAGAATATTCCCAATATTAGGACATTCAACATATGACCAACTTTGCTACTAAATCTAAATTATTCTTTCTTCAATAAAAAGTGTGTTTCAGCTGAAACCGGTTTGGCTCAGTGGATAGAACATCAGCCTGCGGACTGAAAGGTCCCAGGTTCGATTCCGGTCCAGAACATGTACCTTGGTTGCAGGCACATCTCCAGTGTGGGGCGTGCAGGAGGCAGCTGATCGATGTCTCTCTCTCATTGATGTTTCTAGCTCTCTGTCCCTCTCTTTTCCTCTCTGTAAAAAATCAATAAAATATATTTAAAAAAGTGTGTTTCAGTATATCAAAATTAAAAAACAATCCTTGTCATATATTTGGACTTAATCTAGAAGTTAGAGGAAAACAGTATCTTTATAGAAATTTATGTCAATATTGTGGGAAAACATCTGCTTTATAAAGCAAGCAATGTCAATTTAAGAGTACAAACAGAATAAACATTCAAATCTCAATATAGGTGTCATTTAACAATGCCATTCTCTTTGTTAAAGGACTCTATGTTGCCATATTATCCCATTTCTTCTAGCACTTTCAGAGGAAAGCACAATTGATTCTGCAAGCTGAGAGAACTAGGACAATATAAATTGATGGTTTAGGCACATCCTAGAGGGTTCAAAGAATATTCTATTTTTAACTCTCATTCACTTCAACAGAGAAGTGAGCAAGAAAATAGTGTGTTCAGCAGAAAAGTACTGCCTAGGCTATAACAAGCTAGTTTTATTTTATATAGGTGACTTGAACCAGCATTTGTGTTAAAGGAAAGCATTCTTAATATGGATTAGATACAATTAGAAAGAAAAAGAAGTGAAGAACTACTTAGTCGGAATAGCCATAAACCTAAGGTTTACTAAATTTTATGATGAAATATTTTTGAAACTAAACTTGTATAGCTGAAGCAATGTGAGGATAGTTTTTTGAGGAGCCATTTTGCCAACTTTAAATTTATTGGCAAGTAGATATTTATAGGACAATTTAGAAGAACTGCTTCCAAATAATTAAATCCTCAAGTTTTTGAGAGTTCATGATCTGTCTTATGTCTGTGGCATTATCTTAGTGAGGAGGAAGTTCAACTAGCCCCTTAGGTGAATTTGGAGGAAGACACACTACTCTTTTTCCTCTATATCACCCTTTGGACTCCAACTCTGTGCCTGAAGTAAACATAAATACAAACACCAAAAAAACCCCCAAACAAACAAAGAAACAAAAACCTAATAAAAACAGCTAGAGATTACAGCTCACAGCTATTTAAATGACAGTCCTATGGAAGAGTCTATACAACTCAAGAAAATCTATGGGTACTTACCAGATACATTTGGCTCCAGATTTCAGTGGCGGCAGGTTAATGGAGAAGGGAAAAGGGAAATAGGTGGATTGATAGGTATTATACAATGTTTGAATCTGTGCTGGTCATACAATACTAAGAAATGCTCACAGAATCAATGGAAAAACAATAGCCAAGGCTACCTAACGTAATAATATAAATACAAAATTTATATTCCTATTACTCCCATCAAAAGTTGTCAGTAAAAAAATAAAAAATAAATAAAAAAATATGACTTTGTAACCAGAGTCCCTACTTGCTATAGCCAAGTCTTTATTATTAGCACCCCTCCCCTCCTTACTCAACGGGACCTTTTCTTCCTTGCATGCCTTTTACATTTTAGTTAATTTAAATTTGCATCTTGTAATACTGCCAATATTCGGTGCATCTTAAAGACTGTTTATCCTAAAATGTTCCTTCTACACCAAGCATGTCAAACTTAAAGGCATGCAGCTCGTGGGCCCTGAGTTTGACATGCTTGTTCATCAGGACCCTACTATAGTCTGTAGGTAATAAAACTTAATCAGTTTGGAACCACATGGTTCTGTGTTATGTGAAAAGCTGAGCCTGAAGATATAATGCATTTATATTCTTTGAATTTATCAATCGGTTGTAAAACTAAAATGATATTTAGTTTTACCAAGTCATTTTGCTTCCCATGTGCATACAATATCACAGTTTAGAAAAGACACACAAATGGAATTATATCCTTGGTCAGAGCCCAAGTAGCTTCAAATGATTTTAGATATCTTATTTTATGGCATGCTTTAATGTATAATAATCCTAAAAAGTTATAAAGCAATAGGAAAAGAGACATAATTGACTTTTGAAATTAAACTTAAATTTTTTTTTTAAAAAATTGATTTTAGAGAGGAAGTAAGAGGGAAAGAGAGATAGAAACATCAATGATGAGAGAGAATCGTTAATTGGCTGCCTCCTGCACTAGGAATTGAGCTCACAACCCAGGAAGTAACCTGACTGGGAGTAAAACTGTGACCTCCTGGTTCAGACATCGACACTCAACCACTGAGCCACAAGTGGCTGGGCAAGACATTAAACTTTTAAGAAAAGCTCCAACCAAAATGAATCTGCCACACAAATCTGCTTTGGAAAAGAAATTTAAGGAATAGCTTTTACAAATTTTTAAAAGGTTGTCATTTAAATTCAAGCCCCCATTGCTGATGAATATGATGCATGATTAACCGGTATTACAATTACAGGAAATTATAAACAAATGTTAATACCTTAATATAGCAATAAAAAAAAAGAGGAAAATATAAAAAAGCAGTGGAAACCTGAGTAAAAAGAAGCCAGGAAGCAGCTGAAAAAGAGACCGGTTCACTGTGAGAAATGTAAACCTCTCAGACAGTGCTACGGCCCCGAATCCAACAGCTCAGGAACAAGGCCAATTAAAGCAAAATATTAAACATATATGGTGAAGCTGCAAACTTTTCAAAAGAGTCATAAGAATGAAAGCAGCTAGAAAGAAACCAGCCAGAGCCTCTCAAACCTAAAATCTTTGCTATAATCACTACTTGCAGAAAAAGCTTTCTTTATAAGTAGAAAGCAAGCTTCTTAAATGTAGTATACTTTATAGTCTCCAAGCTGTAAATTTTATGATAAAGAGTCAGGATAACAAATCCTTATTGTAACTGGCAAGTAACCAGATCTTTTGAAACTGTTGCTTATATGACTCAGTTTTTCATAGTAAGTCACTTGCAAACCAAGTCTTCTTTATTCCCACCTTTCTGAATTAGAAAAGTCTTATAAGATAGACACACAGAATCATGGGATACACAGAAGCTTCAATAGAAAACACAGTAAAACTTCCTTACTGGGAAAACCAGTAAATTGAAACCCAGAGGCTTTAGGCGATACACTTAAAAGGAGTTAAAAATAAATAAGGACTGCCAGAATTGACTCTTCTGTTTTCTTTCATGTCATATACTACATTGTCCAAAAGCCTTATGTAGCCAGAATTTCTTCTGCTTCTGTTGATAGAGGTTGACTACCTTGTTTTGAATGACCAGAGTAGTTCCATGTTCATAATAAAAGATTTGTTTATTCATTTGTAATGTTAGTACTAATTTCAATTCAGTTCCCATAATAGACTGGTGGTTTACTGACAAGGAGACCAATAACTACTGTGGTCCTCTGGCACACACATGGATAAAAGACAAAAGCATTTCATTGTTTCTCTCTGTCTCCAAAAGGGAAAATAGAGAAAATCCTATAATTCATTGCCCATACCCTACCTGGTCTAAGAATAGTTGATTCAATTGGGTTAGTTAATTTATGGCAAAAATTTCTTTAAAGTTATATAAAAACATTTAAAAATTATTTATTTGTGCCTCAGTGAAGAAAAATTGTTCCAAATCTAACAATGCTTTCATTATTTGGTTGACTAATTATTCACCATTTCAGGCAATAAAGAAAAACAAAATGCTTAAATGTTGGGAGAAAAAAATGTTAAGATGTGACAGTTTTTAATTTTAATCAGCTCAGGATGATAGAATGTAGGGAAATATAGGAAAAAAAATAAGAAAAAGGAAGTCTGAAGCTTACATATAAAAATGTAATTTATTGAGACAAAAATTGCTATAAATGTGTGAAAAAAATCAGAAACAAAAAACTGCCTGTCCATTTCCCAATGAATTTTACTTTTCTATTAGGCTACTTACAAAAATAAATGCATATTTTCTATAAGTTTTTATGACCAAACACAATGTCAAAAACTATTCAGACATACACTGAGTGGCCAGATTATTATGATCTCTGAATGCATAATAATCTGGCCACTCAGTGTGTATATATATATATAATATATTAGAGGCCTGGTGCATGAATTTGTGCATGGGAGGGGTCCAGCTAGCCTGGCCAGAGGGAGGGGACATGGGCTGTTGGCCGGATTGCCTGTTAGTCGAACTCCTGGTTGAGGGGAAAATTTGCATATTAGCCTTTTATTATATAAGATATACATGAGTGGCCAGATTATTATGCATTCAGAGATCATGATAATCTGGCCACTCCGTGTATTCTCTCTGTGCCTATATTATCCAAATGCAATCTAATTTACTTACTGTTTTCTTCCTTCTCACTAGCATTAGGAAAAAAAAAACCAAATTAAAATATGACTGAGGATAAATACTTGCTGTCGTACACATATTTGGCCTTCAATTAGGAATGTCATTTTCAGTTGTTTTTCATTGAATGGAAATATATTTTGCAGGTATGCATTTCTATAAGCTCACTGGTCCCATCTGTGACTAAAAGTTTTAATTTTGTAGGCAATTTGACAAAAATGTAGTCATGAAAAAAAAACACACAAACTAATTAGCTCACACAAATGCAAAACAAAGGATCTTTGCCTTATTAATAGGGTGTACTAACTGTTTATTAGTCACACACAAGGTTCTGGAATGGAGGGTGTGAAGGTAAATTTCTTTTTTTAACTAACCTGGCATTAGCTATAATCAGTATTATAATTTTCAGAGAAAAAAAAAATCAAGACCAAAACAACATCAAAAGTCAGTCACTGAGTTTTAGGAAAACTTGGAAACTAGTTTCTATAAGAACAAAAGAGTAATATATTAAAGCTAATTAGCAGTTTCACAACCAATGTTTCTATGTATAAAGAACAATTTTTGATGCCTTTAAAAATGATAGCATATGTTAGTTTACATTATAGGTGGACTATATTATTAACCTTCAGAAACTAAAGAATCATATTGGAGACAGACGCTAAAAGGACCAATACTTGTACGCAACATCCTTTAGAAGAGTATCTGTCACACACACACAATTCAGGACAGTAACACACAAAAAGTAAGAACCTACACACGAAGTATAAGACAACTCCTAGGAGCAACAGATTAAGGACTGGAACTTCTATAGGAATAGTAAGTATGAGGCCTGTCTTGTAAAGAAAGTTGGTAAGTCAAAATGATCATTGAAGATTGCACAAGTGATGAGAAGCAAAAACACTTCTCTTCAGATTGTGGAGCGCAAGAGTCTTCCTTCAGAAACTGTAGTTCCCCTTAAGAGCTCCAAACAATATCAAGAGCAAAAAACTGCCTAAGTGGAGGTGAGGAATTATGTGGCCTCACTGAGTCACACTGAAAGCCTGAGAACCTCCAATGAGCCAAACAGCCAAAAAGGTTCCAAAGAAACCAATAAAAATTCTACTTCAATACCTAGAGTTATAAAAAGCTGAAAAAACTAAACAAAACAAAAAACCCTTATTCAACATCCAGGGCAAAGTATACATCTAGGTGGGAAGCGTGTAGAGAAATGAGTTCAGTAAAATAAGATAGTTTCATATGTTGAGATCAATTGTTTTCATTGAATGCTTAAAAAAATCTTTTGAGTTTTAATATCTTTGATATGCCTAGTATTAGATTGCATTTTATTTTAAAATACCTTTCACTATATAACCAGCAAACTGAAAAACAAAACACAAACACAGATATTTAAGACTATCATTTGTTTTAGAAGCATTCCTACTGACACTGAGACATAAAATTTTTCACTAGGCTAGAATTCTCAATCAAATTTAGGTTCAGGAGACATCTTAACTTGCCTAGCTTCTCTATTGTTGTTACCATTGGTGGGTTACCAGGCTGCAAAGAAGGCTTCAACTACAATGGCAGTGAGCACCAGGAAGCTGCTCACCATACTGCTCAGCCTGGTACAACCTGCTCATCATGGCTCCCTATCCTTTAGCATAAAAACCTAACCATGTGGTATTTGCTAGCAGGTGCTAAGATTTGCCCACTCTTTTACATTACAGGTTTACATATTCATATGTACGTACATATCTGAGACGCTTGATAGACTGAGTGTGGCAATATCTTAATAGTAAGATTGAATTAAAGCAGGATGAAAGAAAGCAGTACCTGAGCACTAAGAATTTATGACAAATACTACTCACCTGTCTGCTGTGTGGTCTGCAGCAGTGGTTGGTTTAGATGTGAATTGTAATGGACAGAAGGGACTGGGCGATACTGAGGTTGGCTGGAGTGATAGTGGCCTGGAGCACAATAACAGGTTGTCATCTAGGATAAGTATTGATAAAAAAAAATCAATTTTACTTGCAATAAAATATTTTTCTGTGATGCGCATCAAAGTATAATTAAGTAATAATTCCTTTCAACTCCAGTCATCTGAAAACTGTTTTTCCTAGTTTTCACTGAAAATATTTCAAACATATAATATAAATACTTCCACCAATCAGATTTAGTAGATATTATTTTTTTGGGGTCATATTTGTTTCAGATTCTCCTCTCCTTTACAAAACCAAACACTACTGATATAGTTGAAGGATTACTATAATATTGTCGGGCTGCACATTCCACAAAAACCCCATTATTCTATAGTAGAATATATTATTTCTATAAATGTTTTAAAATGTCTAATATCTCTCTCTATATATATCTGTTACACATGTATAAATTATAAACTGTTGAGATTTTTAAAAATTTACATTTATGGTACTTTACTAATAAACTTCATGCAACTTATTTGGCAATTAACATTATGAGACTTTTCTTGGTTTAAACATACTGCTAGCTCATTCATATTAAATGCAAGCCTATCTAATAAAAGAACAATATGCAAATTGACCACACCTCCGCTATACCCACAAACCAATCAAAAGCAAGTATGCAAATCAACCCAACCAAGATGGCTACAGCCAGTGAGAGAGCAGGAGGAAGGCTTGGGTTTTCCTGGCGATGGAGGAAGCCAAGCTTTCCACACACTCTGGCCTACCAAGGCCCCCACTCCAGGCTACAAAGTTTCAATTATAGAAGGTAGATAAATCACAACAGAAATGGCGGTAGCCACAGAGCTACAGAGGGCAGGAGGCTAGGACTGCCCCTGGCAATAGAGGAAGCCAAGCTCCACAGCCCCTGGCTGGCTCAGATCTCTGGTTAAAGCTACAAAGTTTCATTTATAGAAGATAAATAAATCCCAACAGAAATGGCTGCCGCCAAGGAGCAAACAGAAGGCTTGGCTCCGCACCAAGCTAAAAAGTTTCAATTGTAGAAGATAAATAAATTCCACATACCAGGGCCTCTACTTGTGTCGCTGGGGGCGTGGCTGGCCTGCAAAGCACCACAGGCCCCTCGCCTAGGCTGCCCCACGCCCCAAGGGAACACCCACCCTGATCCAGGACACCCTTCAGGGCAAACCAGCTGGCCCCCACCTGTGCACCAGGCCTCTATCCTATCTAATAAAAGAGTAATATGCAGATTGACCATAATTCCAAAACAAGATGGTTATCCATGTGGTCAAAGATGCTGCCCCCATGTGGACACAAGATGGCCACCACAAGATGGCCAGAAGGGGAGGGTAGTTGGGAGGGACCAGGCCTGCAAGGGAGGGCAGTTGGGGGCAATCAGGCCTGCAGGAGAGGGCAATTAGGGGTGACCAGGCCGGCAGAGGAGGGAAGTTGGGGGTGACTGGGCCTGCAGAGAAGGGCAGTTAGGGGGGACCCCAGTTGGGGCATGTATAGGGGGCAAATGATTGTTATTTTTTCTCTCTCCCTGCCTCTCTCTTAAGCCAGTAGAAAGCATATCCTCAGGGGGTAAAAACAAAATCCCACTAAAAGTGTTCATATAATACAAAAAAAGCAGGAAAAGAAGCAGATAGAAATAAAATACAGACAGAAAAAATAGAAAACAAATAGCAATATAGGATATCTACATCTAACCATGTCAATACCTACATAAAAGATAAAAGAACTAGACACTCTAATCAGATTGTATAAAACATCTAAAACAACAACTATATAGTTACTGTGTGTAAAAGACACTTTAGGAATAAATGTTGCAAATAAGAGAGTGAAAAAAACTCATTTAAATGAGAATCAAGTGAATGCTGGTCACTATATTAGTCAGATAAAATAGATTTTAAGACAAAGAATAGTAACAGAAACAGAAAACCATTTCACAACATGAATCAATATATCAGGAAGGTATAATAAATATGAATTGTTCAATGTAGATTCCAATACTATATAAAAACATAGAACTTAAGGGAAAAGTAGAAAATCAACTATCACTTTTGCTAGAACTGTACAAAATTTACATAAGCATGTAGAAGATTTGAAAGACACTATAAACCACAAGACAATATCAATTGATATTTAAAGAATACTAAATGCAGCCCTGGCCGTTTTGGCTCAGTGGATATAGCATCAGCCTGTGGACAGAAGGGTTGCAGGTTCGATTCCGGTCAAGGGCACATGCCTGGGTGGTGGGCTCAATCCCTGGTGGGGGCCATGTAGGAGGCAGCTGATTGATGGTTCTCTCTCATCATTGATGTTTCTATCCCTCTCCTTCACCTTCCTCTTTGAAAAAATCAATAAAAATATTTAAAAAATAATAAATAAATGGAAATACTTCTCTAAAAAAATACTACATACAGAAACAAAATAAAAAGGAAATTAAAGGCATCCTATGTTCATTAATACTAAAGACTTAACATAGTTAAAATGGCAATAACAAGCAACACAATCTCAGATTCAAGGCAATTCCTATCAAATTCCAATGGACTCTTTTGCAGAAATGATAAAGCCAATTGTCCAATTTATATGGAATCACAAGGGACTGTGATTCCAAACAATTTTGACAAAGAAGGACAAACTTGGAGAACTCACAATTCCTTATTTTAAAACTTTTTACAAAGTATAGTAATAAATCAGCATAAAGATAGAAATATAGAATATTGTAAAAGTTGGAGTCTAGAAATCAGCTACATTTAGGGTTAGCTGTTATTTGATCAGGGTATCAGAACTATTCAATGAGAAAAAAACCAGGTTCTTCAATTAACGATCCTAGAACAAATAAATATACGCATACAAAAAATGAAGTTGAATCCTTATTTCATACCACATATAAAACTTACTCAAAATTGATAAATCATCTAAATATAGGAGCTAGGCCGAAACTGGTTTGGCTCAGTAGATAGAGCGTTGGCCTGCGGACTGAAGGGTCCCAGGTTCGATTCCAGTCAAGGGCATGTACCTTGGTTGTGGGCACATCCCCAGTAGGGGGCGTGTAGGAGGCAGCTAATCAATGTCTCTCTCTCATCGATGTTTCTAACTCTCTATCCCTCTCCCTTCCTCTCTGTAAAAAATCAATAAAAAATATTAAAAAAAAAAATATATAGGAGCTAGAACCATAAACTCTTAAAAGAAAACAGGGATGAATCATGACCTTGGATCTGGATTCTTAGATATGACAATAAAGGCATGAGTAACAGAATGAAAAAAATGGATAAAGTTGACTTCATCAAAATAAAAAGTAACTTGTGCATTAAATACAGTATCAAGACAGTAGAAAAACAATCTACAGAATGAGTGAACATATCTGCAAATATACATCTGATAATCGTCTAATATCTGAAATATATAAAGAACTCCTACAACTTAACAAAAAGACAATCTGATTAAAAATAGGCATCATGGAAAATAGTTGGTAGTTCCTCAAAAAGTTAAATATAGAGTTACCATACGAACCAGCAATTCTACTCCTACGTATATACACAAAGTAATGAAATCAGATACCTGAATAAATTAATGTGCCTACATGTTTATTAATAGCAATATTCACAAAGGCAAAAGGTAGAAACATCCCAAATCCATCAATGGAGGAAAAGATTAACAAATTGTGGAAAAGATGAACAAATACATACACACACACAGACACTCAAGGCATATAATTCAGACACAAAAATGGAATGAAGTATTGATAAATGCTACAATGTGGATTAGCCAGGAAACACTGTTAACTCAAAGAAGCCAGACAGAGAAGTAACACAATGTATGATTTCATTAATATGAAGTATCCAGGATAGGTAAATCCATAAATACAGAATGCAGAATGGTGGTTGTCAAGGGCTGGAGGTTGGGTTAAATCAGTACAGCTGTTTAATAGTACAGAGTTTTCTTTTGGGGTGATGGAAATGTTTTGGAACCAGAGAGAGATGATGGTTGTAAAACACTTTGAGTGAACAAAATGTCACACTGGACTGTTTACTATAAAATGCTTAATTTTATGTTATGTAAAAGTTTATCTCAATAAAAAAATAAAAGAAAAAAGTAAAACCAAAAACCATGAAAATGATAGAATGCAAATTCATACCCCCTATTCCCCAAGACACATGCTGGAATATAAAATAAGATTTAACAAATTCCAAAACACTGTAATCTTAACGTAGGTTCTCTGACCACATGAAGTTCAATTAATAATCCATGCTTCTACCTTAAGAAAACAGAAGCTAAGGAACATATTAAATTCACAATAAACAGAAAGAAGAAAATAATGAGTGAAGAAATATTTCAAATATAAAATGAATAATACAATTAATGAAACTCTAAGTTGTTTTTTTTAAAGAACATCTTAGAGTTTCATTAATTGTATAGAACTGACAAATCTCTAGTTAAATTAGTAAAGGAAAAAGAGAGAAGAGTGAAATTACCAATAATACTGAAAGTACAATAAGGGAATATTATGAGTAATTTTATGTTAATAAACTCAACAACATAAACAAAATTGATACAATTATCAAAACTGATCCAGAAAGAAATAGGAAATTGTGATTTTAAAATTGTCTCTGAAACACACACACACGCACGCACACACACACACACCAATTCTGGGTCCAAATAGATTGATTAATGAGATCTAGCAAACAAGGTAATAGCATCATTTCTACACAAACTCCTTCAGAAAATAAAGAAGGGAACAATATCCAACTCATTTTGAAGCCAGTACTACCTTGATACTACAACCTGAAAAAGACAAGCAAACTACAGACCAATATTCTTCATGAATATACATGCAAAAATCCTTAAATTGAATCCAGAGATATATAAAAAAGATAGTATATCATGACTAAGTGGATATGTCCGAGAAATGAAAGGTTAATTTAACATTCAAAAAGTCAGTCAAGCCTGGCCAGCATGGCTCAGTGGTTGAGCGTCCACCTATGAATCAGGTTACGGTTCAATTACTGGTCAGGGCACATGCCTGGGTTGTGGCTTGATTCCCCAGTGTGGGGTATGTAGGAGGCAGCTGATAAATGATCATCTCTCATCACTGACGTTTCTATATTTCTGTCTCTCTCTCAAATAAATAAAAATATATATTAAAAAAGAGTCAGTCAACATAATTCACTGTTAATAAAGAGGAGTGATTGGGAATCACATGATTACTTCAAAAGATACAGAAAAACATTTCACAAGATTTAATATTCACTCATGGGAAAGACTTTCAGCAAACTAGGAACAGATAATGCTAATGGTACATCTCATAAACGGGTAATATTCAAAATATATGAAGAACTGGCACAACCTCGCATGAAAAACAAACAATTCGATTACAATTACAAAATGGGCAGAAGACCTAAATAGATTTTTCTCTAAAGAGGACATATAGATGGCCAACAGACATATGAAAAGATGGTCAATGTCATTAATCAGAGAAATGCAAATTAAGACCACAATGAGATATCATTTCACATCTATCAGAATGGCTATTATCAATACATCAACAAACAGTGGGGAGTAGGTTGGAGGGATGTTGAAAATGATGAAGGGATTAAGAGATACAAATTGGCAGTCACAAAGTAATCCTGGGATAAAAAGTACAACATAGGGAATATAGTCAATAACATTGTAATATCTATGTTTTCTGTTAGGTGGGTACTAGACTTATCAGGGGAATCACTTTATAAGTTACTAGAGGCCTAATGCACAAAATTTGTTCATGGGTAGGGTTCCTAGGCCTAGCCAGTGATTGGGGAAAATTTGTCAGGTGACTGGTGGGGCAATGGGAGAGGGGCCCCCCACTGGCACCAGGCTTGGCCAGTCTGGTACCACCCACTCTGGTGGGGTAATCTGGGGCCAGTGCCGCCCCCCTGCTGGCAGACCCCAACCCCCAATCAACCTGCTGCTGCTGACAGTCACTTCCCTCTGTGAGGTGACCAGCATGGCAGTTAGGGGCCCTCTGCTGGCACTCATGTTGGCTGGCCTGGAGTCTATAGGCTGGGGGCAGTTCCTGCATTGAGTGTCTGCCCCCTAGTGGTCAGCCCACGTCATAGCAATCAGTGGTTCCATGGGTCATTCTACCATTCAGTTGATTGCATATTGGACTTTTATTATATAGGATATAAATAAACATTCAACCACTATGCTGTACACCTGAACTAATAGCATATTGAATGTCATCTTTAAATGAAAAATAAAATCTTTAGAATATTTAAAGACATTAAATTTTTTAGGGGTTATAATCCTATAAAATAAAAAGGTAATATGCAAATCGACTATCACTCCAACACACAAGATAGCCACCCCCATGTGGCCACAAGATGGCTGGTAAGAGAGGGAAGTTATGGGTGATCAGACCAGCAAGGGAGAGCAGTTGGAAGGGACCAGGCCTGCAAGGGTGAGCAGTTGGGGGGGGGGCAATCAGGCCTGCAGGGGAGGGGAGTTAGGGGAATTGGGCTGGCAGGGGAGCAGTTAGGTATTGATCAGGATAGCAGAGGAGTGGTTAGGGAGTGATCAGGCGATCAGGCAGAAGAGGTTAGGGGCAATTAGGCAGGCAAGCGGCGAGTGGTTGGGAGCCAGCAGTCCTGAATTGTGAGAGGGATCCCAGATTGGAGAGGGTGCAGGCTGGGCTGAGGGACACCTCCTGCCCCCCCCCCCCATGCACGAATTTCATGCACTGGGCCTCTAGTTAAGAAAATATGTGTAATACTTATATAATGAAAACTACAAATATTGTTGAGAACAATTAAGGAAGACCTTCATAAATGGTGAGAGATAACATGTTCCTGTACTGAAAATTTTAATAGTGTTAAGATGTTAACTTTTCCCAAACTGATCTATTCTTATAAAGCATTTTATTTTTATTTACTAGGGTCCCTAGAAGCTGCCTGCTGCTGGCTGAGTACTCCCTCCCTTCCCCCAATCGCCTGATGCTGCCGCCAGCTTGGGCCTCCCTTCCCCTGGCCAGCCCTGCCCCTGGTCAAACTCCCAGACAAACTCCCGGTCGGGGGGACAATTTGCATACTATACTTTTATTATATAGGATTTTAGTTCAAAATATATTTTTATTATTGATTTCAGAAAGGAAGAAATAGGGAGAAAGCGATAGAAACAGCAATGATGAGAGAATCATTATTGATTGGTTGCCTCCTGCATGCCCCTCACTAGGGATCTTGCCCACAACCCAGACACGTGCCCTGACTGGGAACTGAACTGTGACTTCCTGGTTGATGGGTCAATGCTAAACCACTGATATGCCAGCTGGGCAAAATGTATTTTACTTATTTATAAAAATGCTTTTATTTATTTTTTAAATATATTTTATTGATTTTTTCAGGAAGGAAGGGAGAGGATAAAGAGTTAGAAACATTGAAGAGAGAGAGACATCTATCAATTGCCTCCTGCACACCCTTCACTGGAGATGTGCCTGCAACCAAGGTACATGCCCTTGACTGGAATCAAACCTGGGACCTTTCAGTCTGCAGGCGAACACTCTATCCACTGAGCCAAACCGGTTTTGGCTATAAAAATGCTTTTACACACACACACACACACACACACACACACACACACACACACACACACACTTTTTATTGAATTCAGAGAGTAAGAGAGAGAAATAACGATGATGAGAGAGAATCATTGATCAGCTATCTCCCCCATATGATCCCTAATGGGGATTGAGTTTGCAACCTGCGCATGAGCCCTTGACCAGAACTGAACTTATGACCCTTCAATCCACGGGCCGATGCTCTATCCATTGAACCAAACCCATTAGGGCTGCATTTTATTTTTATAATGCATTTACTTTAACGTGTTTCATTTAAACAAATTATAAAAAACAAACCTGAGTCAGAAGGAAGACTCCAAAATCACATAATTTACTCAACTGTTATGTTGTTTTCTAGCATGCACTTGAAAATCACCAGAGAAAAGAAAATGTCAAGTTTTGCTTACACATCTTTATAAATGCTTAAAAAAAATATTTTTATTGCTTTCAGAGAGGAAGGGAGAGGGAGAAAAATAGAAACATCAAGAATGAGAATCATTGATTGGCTGCCTCTTGCATACCCCCTAATGGGGATCCAGCCCACAACCTAGGCATGTGCCCTGACCCTGAATTGAGCCGTGGCCTTGATGTTCAACCATTGAGCTACACCAGCTGGGCTTGCACAAATTCTTTCCCTGTCACATTACAAATAAACACTCTAATTTGCCCTAGCCAGTTTTGTTCCGTGGATAGAGCATCAGCCTGAGGACTGAAGGGTCTCAGGTCAAGGGCACACACCTGGGTTGCAGGCTCGATCCCCAGCTTTAGTTGAGTTTGGGCACCAACTGATGTTTCTCTCTCATTCTGTCCCTCTCCCTCCCTTTCACTCTCTCTAAAAATCAATGGAAAAATATCCTCAGGTGAGGATTAACAAAAACCAAATGAACAAAAAGACTCTAATGTTAAAAGTGATCTTAAATGAAAAGCCTCCACAGGAGGGGAGGTGAAAAAGCAACCTACCTGTGATGAGGGCTGCTGAATATATCCCTGCTGCTGGAGCACAGGCTGGCTGACAGGGTGACCAGAAGCAGAAAAACCAGCAGTAGGGACTGGCTGCCCAGGTGGCAGTGGGGGAGGAGGAGGGGGAGGAGGAGGAGGAGGGGGTGGTGGCAGTAATGGTGGTGGAGGAGCCGCTGTCATGATATAACCAGATTGCTGTGGGGACTGAAGAACAACTGTGGACTGGAACATGGTAGCATGAGGGTCAGAACCATCCGTAGATGGTTGGCGGGCAAGACTCATGTGGCTAAACTGAGACCCAAGGTTGTCCTGATAAAAAAGGAAAAAGTCAAATCAGTATGCCTTCCATATACAGACCAAACTTATCAAAGAAAACTACTTCCTGTATTTTAAGATGAGTTGCAGTAGTGTATATTATAGAAATCATGTACCTTTATCAAACATGACTTAATAAGAGAACAGCTTCAAGGAAATTAAACTCTAAGGCAGGAAGGAGAAATATTACATTGCTGTCACTACAAATTGCTTATAAAATACATATAATAGAAATGCATAGCATGAAGAAGAGTAGGGTATAACAACATTTTACACATAAACAATAAAAAAACTTATTTAAATAAAGATTAAAAGCACATTAGCATAGAAACCCACACCTGAAACCTCTATGTTGATTTTGACCAATGTCACCCCAATAAATTTAATTAAATAAAGAAAAAAATATACATTAGGATGTGAAAGTAAAAGTGAAACAGAAAGGACTTCAAACTCCAGGTAACTAGTAAGGCACAGTACTAATTATTCTTCACTTTAAATCATTGCCCCTTTTCCTAGAAGGCAAGGTTCACTAAAAGCATCTTTGTGTCTCCTATTATACCTAACAAATATACTAGCAGAAATTAAATAGAAAATCTATCCACCTTGTCTTTTTTCTAATTTCTCAAAAATAATTTAGTACTAATTCTATTATTCCTTAATCTGCTTCAGTCTGTTCCTTAAGTCGAATGTCAGACAAAAGAAATCCAACAATAGTTTCTTACTGCTTTTGCTACTTGGTGAGCAGGCAATGGTGGGTGCCCAGCCAAGATAGAGTTATGCTTTATGTTACCCGACAAATGTTTCTCTGGCTCAACAATATAAATACCAGTTCTGACTAGATAATATCATCATTGAAATGAAAACAACATGGTTAAAATGGCATTTCTCTGCTCCCAATGAGCCGCAGAATGGCAACAATATATATCACACCTCCACATTTTGCTAAGAGGAAAACTGGGGAAAAAACAAAAACAAAAAAAACAAACCTTAAAAATTGGGCAATAGCCCTAACCGGTTTGGCTCAGTGGATAGAGCTTTGGCCTGTGGACTGAAGGGTCCCAGGTTTGATTCTGGTCGGGGGCATGTGCCTTGGTTGCGGTCACATTCCCACTTTGGGGGTGTGCAGGAGGCAGCTGATCAATGTTTCTCTCTCACCGATGTTTCTAACTCTCTATCCCTCTTTCTTCCTCTGTGTAAAAAAAAATAAAAAAATACATACATATAAAAAAATTGGGCAATGAAGTTGTGAGATCAAAATTACATGTCTGTAATTTCTATAGTCTGCTGTGTTTTATTTTCCCCAAAGTAAATTAAGACTACAGCGAAGATAAGAGATGAAAATGGGAACCTGATTTCATGATTGAAAATACATGGTTTTACTCCTCCCAAATAGCTGCTCTGTTCTAACTCAATGCATAGTTTCAAAAGGAAAACATATATCTAAATACACTAGTTATAATTACCAATATTTTAAAAAGAGATACCATTACTGCACACCAGCATTACAGTCATCTTGGCAAAAAGTCAATTTTGTTATTCCAATGATCTGCCATTTTTTAAAACATTTTGAGGTTTTTATGTTATTCTTTTTAATGTTATCAATTTTTTAAATGCTGGCAAAATTTCACTTTTTCAGCCTAGAAGTGATTTTTGAAAATCATTAAGAGCCATAGCTGGTAAATAAGGTTTGCCTCCAGCTCAAAACAAAACTACCCTCCCCCCACCAAAAAAAAAATTTCTAAAAAGTGTAGAGTGATTTTAAGATATAGCTAGTAATTTAAATTGGAGAGCATTTTCAAAATGTGATGGGGTAAGAATGTTATTAGGGAGATTTATTTTAAGGGAAGAAAACTGATATTTACTGAATATTTCATGTTAGGGACTATGCAAGAAGTACTGTATATCACTGTTTCACATTATTACTAACTACAGTTCACACAGAAAACGTACAGCAGTGGTGCAATTGAGCCCTATGTGTGGTATAACTTGGGGGCATACTTGGGATTAAAGGAGGTACCATTATAGTCACAGATTACATATCTAGAGATCTTCGTTAAATAATTGTGATAAGCCAATATAACAAGTTTATATAATAAAAGCTTAAGTGACTGTTACAATAGGACAACCAGACCGACTGGTCACTATGATGTGTACTGACCACCAGGAGGCAGACACTCAACGCAGGAAATGCCCCCTGATGGTCAGTGTGGTCCCACAGCGAAGCACTGCTAAGCCAGAAGCTGGGCTCATGGCTGGTGAATGCAGCTGCCACGGTGGGAGCCTCTCCTGACTCAGTAACAGCAGGCGCAGTGTGCCCGGGGTTAAGTGGGAGCAGTGGGGCACCTGGCACCAATTCAGGGTTTTCCCTGGCTGCCTGCTACACTGCTACATCCCCTGATGGGTCTGGACTGTGAGAAGGCACAAGAAGGGCTGAGAGGCATCCTCTCTCCCTCCCCCAGCGCATGAATTTCGTGCACTGGGCTTCTAGTATTTTATGAAAGAAAGTTATTTTTTTCCTAATACAGGATAGAAACACTTTTCAGTATATATGTATCTCTGGCTTTAATCATATTCACGAGCCTTCATCACACATCCATCCACAAAACAATGCAGGAGTGAATAGAGAAATAGTACCACAAAGTATTGCTGGGTGGGTGAGATTGGTAGGAGCGGGGATGAGTAATGAGCTGTAGAGTACGGAATAGGCTGTGAAGAGGACTGCAGAAGACAAACATGCAAACAATGTTAATGTCAAAATAAAATATTAGAAGAACTGCAAAAAATGGAAAGTCATATTTATTTGGCAATAGCTTCAACTAGATTTATAAAGTCATCTTCAACACAACAATGTAGAAAACAAAAAAACAATGCAAAATGAGGAAACTCTATACAGTAAAAATTTTGAGAATATACCTATGCTTAAATTTAATACGCAATTAGAAGGATAACTTTGTCATAAAAAGATTAGATTCACTGAAAAAGGTATTTTAAATCCTATTTTCTAACCAATTCCCCTGGTTTAGGTCAGTCAAAACAAAAACACTTTCCTTCTTTCTGCTTTGTGAAGGGGGTGCTCTATTTAGTTATATAACACTAAATAATAAAATAAAAGCTTCACTTATTTTGTTATCAGACAGTAATAATTTACATAACATCTATGTCAGTTACTGTCTTTATTTGATATGGCACAATGAGGTACTCTTTTGGGACCAAAGTGCATAAATTTAAAAAAAAATTAAAAGAAAAATGTACTAGAGCAGTGGTTCTCAACCTTCCTAATGCCGTGACCCTTTAATACAGCTCCTCATGTGGTGGTGACCCCCAACCATAAAATGATTTCCGTTGCTACTTCATAACTGTAATTTTGCTACTGTTATGAACTGTAATGTAAATATCTGATATGCAGGATATATTTTCATTGTTACAAATTGAACATAATTAAAGCATAGTGATTAATCACAAAAACAATATGTAATTATATATTGTGAAATATTTATTTCTAATTACAAATAAATGAAATTTTGTCTTGAATCATGGTGTAGCATGGGCAACAGTCTTCATATAACAACAGTAAACTACATTGCTATACTTTGCTACACCGAGGAGCAGTCTGTTGGTTCCTAAGACCATGGGAAATATGTGTTTTGTGATCGTCTTATGCGACCCCTGTGAAAGCGTCGTTCGACCCCCAAAGGGGTCTCGACCCACAGGTTGAGAACCACTGTACTAGAGGTACCATTAAGAACAACAGCCTGAAGAAACAACATATACATACAGGAATATGCAGACATATAAACACATCTCTTTTATATATGGAAGATAAACATACTTTTTTGTAACTAAAATTTTTTATTGAAAATTGAGAAACTTGCCCTGGCTGGAGTGGCTCAGTGGTAGTGTTGGCCTGCACACTGAAGGGTCTTGGGTTCGATTCCTGGTCAAGGGCACATACCTGGTGGCAGGTTTGTTCCCAGACTCGTTGCTTGAAGGAGGCAACCAACTGATCTTTCTCTCTCTTCCCCCCAACTCCTTTCTCTAAAAGTCAATGGAAAAAATATCTTCGGGTGAGGACTAACAACACAAACAAACAAAAAAGCTGAGAAAACTAGTTCTTGCAACTTTTTTTCCACTAATGGTACAATAAAAGTTTCCCAAAGGCACGCAATAAACTGGTGTTTTGAAAAAAAAAAAATTAACCATTCCTAAACTTTATGGAATATAACTGGCCATTTATAAGCTAACATTGACAAGTGATTTAGATTTCCAATCTTATATTTACATAGTTTATTATAAATTATTATAATCATAATCCATTTTATATGTGGGTAATCAGGCTAAGGTGAGTTAAGTGACCTATACACAATCATGTCAGCAAGCAACGGAGGAACCCAGGCAATTTTACCTAATAAAAATTCTTACTTTTGGTGAAAATGTATATATATGAATCTCCCTCTGGAATATTTCCAAAGAGAATATTTAAAATTGCAAAATAAACCAATGGTATTAGAGGATAATCTAAAAAATAAGAACTTCTTATGACAATTAAGATGTATAAACGAGTTGCATTTTTACAATATTAACACAAGAGTTTTTAAAAATATTAAATGTTTATATTAGCTTAGAACCTTACAAGAAAATCTAGAATTAAAGAAAAAGTACTAAAAAAGGTAAAAGCTGAAAGATCTTTGAAGTACCTACTATTTGTTCACTAACTTCTCAAATAGAAATGAGCAAGCTTCCTCATGGATGACAGCACCTATCACACTAAATGAGGTGTAGTAGCTTTACAAGTTCCAGGGTACTGAATATGTTGTTAAGGTAGACAATGATTAAGATATAACTTTCTCCCAGACAACAACTTGACCTACTATGTAGGTGTCAGATGAAAGATAAGCTTTAGTTTACTCTATAAGTGAAAGAGCACCAAGGGTATGTATTAATGTCTATCAGAGTGTCAAATAGTAATGACACTTTCCTTCCCCTTCCCTCCTTCCCTTCCTTCCACCCTCCCTCCCTTCCTTCCCCTCTAAGGGAATAGAGCCCGTAACCCAGATATGTGCCCAGACCAGTTATTGAACCAGTGACCTCTTGGTTCCTGGATTGACCCCCAAACACTGAAGCACACCAGCTGGGCACTTCCCCCCCTAAATATATTTTTATTGATTTCAGAGAGAAAGAGAAAGGGAGAGAGAAATAGAACATCAATATGAGAAGAATCATTGATTGGCTGCCTCCTGCACGTTCCCCAATGGGGATCGGGCTTGCAACCCAGGCATGTGCCTTAACCTGATGGAAATCAAACTGTGACCTCCTGGTTCCCAGGGCAATGCTCAACCAAGCCACGCCAGAGGGGCCAAAGTAAAATTTTGATACCACTTAGAAAAAAAAGTCTTAGCACATCCTTTTCATATTTAAAATGTAACTGGCTGCAAAACAACACCCATTTAAAGTGATTGGTTAGAAGAAATATAGCCCATCTGCATGCTTTCAAAATCACTACATTCTTTTGTGTGGTTATTTGAAATTCTGTTGATGATTATCTCAGTGTGCAAAAGATAGTTACTGAGTATCATCTGTTCATCCAGTCTCTATTTTTATAACTGATGATGAATTATGAAGAATGCCAGGAAAAAGAGCCATGAAATTTGATATATATCCTAAGACTTTAAATTATAGTCCATAAAGGAATTTATTTCTAAAGTAAATGGTCTACTATACCTTTACTTATAATAGTCTCATAACTATATCAAACTTATATATTTTTTAATTTCATAAATCTTTATTGATCAGACTGTTACAACTGTTCCTTTTCCCCCCCTCCCCAATAACCCTCCTCCACTTGGTTCCCATCCCATCTCTGCGCTTATCAACCCCACTCCCGTCCTCATCCATACGTGTAAGATTTTTATCCAGTCTCTTCCCACACCCTTTTCCCCCTGAGAATTGTCAGTCCACTCACTTTCTATGCCCCTGATTCTATTATATTCACCACTTTATTCTGTTCATCAGATTTTTTTATTCACTTGATGTTTAGATTCACTTATTGATATGTATTTGCTGTTCATAATTTTTATCTTTACCTTTTTCTTCTTCTTCCTCTTCTTAAAGAATACCTTTCAGCATTTCATTTAATACTGGTTTGGTGTTGATGAACTCCTTTAGCTTTTTCTTATCTGTGAAGCTCTTTATTTGCCCTTCAATTCTGAATGATAGCTTTGCTGAGCAGAGTAATTTTGGTTGTAGGTTCTTGCTATTTATTCATCATTTTGAATATTTCTTGCCACTCCCATCTGGCCTGCATAGTTTCTGTTGAGAAATCAGCTGACAATCGAATGGGTGCTCCCTTGTAGGTAACAAACTGTTTTCTCTTGCTGCTTTTAATATTCTCTCTTTGTCTTTTGCCTTTGGGATTCCTTTTGTTTGGGGCTCTCTATGCTTCCTGGACTTGTAAGTCTATTTCTTTCACCAGGTGGGGGAAGTTTTCAGTCATTACTTCCGTCAAATAGGTTTTCAGTATCTTGCTCTCTCTCTTCTTCTGGCACCCCCATAATTCTGATGTTGGTATGCTTGAAGTTATTCCAGAGGCTCCTTATACTATCTTCATATTGTTTGGACTATTTAAAAAATTATTTTTTAAATTTCTTTACTGATTCAGGTATTACATATGCATCCTTATTCTCCATTAACCCCAACCTCCTATTCATGCCCCCACCCCCCTGTTGTCTGTGTCCACATTGATTAGGCTTATATGCATGCATATAAATCCTTTGGCTGATCTCTCTCCTTTACCCCCATCATCATCTACCTTCCCTGAGGTTTGACTTTCTGACAGATATTTATCTCTGGATCTACTTTTGCTCATCAGTTTATGCTGTTCATTATATTTCACAAATGAGTGAGATCATGTGATATTTATCTTTCTCTGCCTGGCTTATTTCGCTTAGCATAATGTTCTCCATCTCCATCCATGTTTTTGCAAATGGCAAGAATTCCTTCCTTTTTACTGCAGCATAGTATTTCATTGTGTAGATGTACCACAGTTTTTAAATCCACTTATCTGCTGATGAGCACTTAGGCTGTTTCTAAATCTTAGCTATGGTGTATTGTGCTGCTATGAACATAGGGGTGCATATAACCTTTCTGATTGGTGTTTCTAATTTCTTGGGATGTATTCCTAGAAGTAGGATCATTGGGTCAAAGGGGAGTTCCATTTTTAGAGGAAATTCCATACTGTTCTCCACAGTGGCTGCACCAGTCTGCATTCCCACCAGCAGAGCACACCAGCACTTGTCATTTGTTGATTTGTTGATAATAGCCATTCTGACAGGTGGGATGGTACAGCATTGTTGTTTTGATTTGCATCTCTCTTATGATTAGTGATTTTGAGCAGGTTTTCATATGTCTCTTACTCTTGTCTTTTTTTGAAACTTGTCTATTTAGATCAGTTGCTCATGTTTTGATTGGGTTATTTTTTTTTTTTGTTAAGCTACATGAGTTCCCTGTAAATGTTGGAGATTAAATCCTTATCATTGATATCATTGGCAAATATGTTCTCCCATGCAGTGGGCTTTCTTATTGTTTTATCGATGGTCTCCTTTGCTGTGCAAAAGCTTTTTAGTTTGATGTAGTCCCATTTAAAAAAAAATTTTCTCTTTAGTCCATTGCCCTAGGAGCAGTATCAGTGAAGATATTCCTTTGGCATATGTCTGAGATGCTGCCTGTGGATTCCTCTAGTATTTTTATGGTTTCCCATCTTATATTTAAGTCCTGTATCCATTTTGAGTTTATCTTTGTGTATGGTGTAAGTTGGCGGTCTAGTTTCATTTTTTTTGCATGTATCTGTCCAATTTTCCCAACACCATTTATTGAAGAGACTGTCTTGATTTCACATATGTTATTGCCTCCTTTGTCAAATATTGAGCATAATGATTTGGGTCAATTTCTGGTTTCTCTATTCTATTCCTTTGATCTATATGTCTATTCTGGTACAATGCCAGGCAGTTTTGAGAACAGTGGCTTTGTAATACAGCTTGATATCTGCTATCGAGATCCCACCTACTTTGTTCTTTCTCAGGATTACTGTAGCTATTCGGGGTCTTTTTTTATTCCAGATGAATTTTTGGAAAGTTCTTTCTAGGTCTGTGAAATATGCCGTTGGTATTTTAATGGGAAGTGCATTGAATTTATAGCTAGCTTTGGGTAGTATGGATATTTTGATGATGTTGATTCTACCAATCCATGAACATGGTATGTTCTTCCATCTGTTTATGTCTTCCTCTAGCTTTTTTTTCAGTGTTGTGTAGTTTTCCACATATAGGTCTTTAATTTCTTTACTTAAGTTTATTTCTAGGTATCTTAATTTTTTTGGTGCAATGGTAAATGGGATTGCTTTTTTAGTCTCTGTTTCTGTAAGTTCATTATTGGTGTATAGAAATGCCATAGATTTCTTGGCGTTAATTTTGTATCCTGCTACCTTGCTGAATTCATTTATTAAGTCTAAAAATGTTGTGATGGAGTCTTTAGAGTTTTCTGTGTACAGTACCATGTCATCTGCAAATAAGGGATTTTTTTTTCTTTTCTAGTTGATTGTTTTTTATTTTGCTTCTTTGCATTTCAGATCCTTGACTTGATTCTTGCATTCCTCTAGTCTACTGTTAGGCGTCTGTATAATATTTTTTATTTCAGTCAATGTATGCTTCATTTCTAGTTGGTCCTTTTTCATATCCTCGAGGATCTCGCTAAATTTATCAGCCTTTTCTAGGAAATTCTTGAAATACCTTATAACCGTAGTTTTCAATTCCATATTCAGTCATTTGCTTTCCTCCATTTCTTTCATTTGTGACCCGTTTGTCTCCACATTTTGGCTGATGCCCTGTGTTGATAGAGTGGCTTTGTGTGCTAGGGCCCAGTGGCTCAGCCTCCCCAGTTACCTGAGGTCAACACTCTTGGTGCAACCCTCTGTGGGCTGTGTGCACAGTCTTGTTGTAGTTAAGCCTTGATTGTTGTTGGTATCACTGGGAGGAACTGACCTCCAGGCCAACTGGTATGAAGATCAGCGGTGTCTATACTGGGAGAACGTCTGTGCTGGAGACACCCTTATGAGACAAGACCTGCAAAAGCCTTTCTGCTCAGCTTGGATGGAGCAGAGTCTCATGGTGGAGCAGATAGCATTGGTTTCCCATCATCCCTGTCCTAACAGGCCCCTGTGTCTCAAGAGTCCCATGGTAATTGCTGCAAGCACCTCTGAGAGAAAACCGCCCTTGAGTTCGCCCACTGCCAGACAGTTTAGTTTCTCCCAGAATGAGTCTGGGTCCCCAGAGTCTCACCTGGAATTGGAGTTCAGTGCAGTTGGAAGCTTTAGTCTCCCTCCTGCTTGAGAAAGCCAGCCACATACTCAGTTGCCCGCCCTTTCTGCATGCATGCGCCTCGGTACCTCTGCCTTCTGCAGTTGCTCTGAGTCTCAGTGTTCTTTACTCTTTCCTGACAGTCCAGTTTTACCCTGTATGAGTCTGGGTCCCCAGAGTATTGCCCAGAATTGGAGTTCAGTGCGGTCAGGAGCTTTTGTCTCCCTCCCGCTTGAGAAAGCCAGCTGAGTACTCTGTTTCCAGTCCTCTTCTTGTTTGTCTCAATATCTCTGCCTCCTGCGACTCTTCTGAGTCTCAGTGTGCTTTTCTCTTTCCTTCCAGTTATAGAATTTCCACTCAGCAAGCCTTCTTGTGGTTCTGGATGATGTCTATTTTGTCTTTTAGTTGTAGTTTTGGAATTGTTGTGCGAGGTTTTTAACCTATGCCACCATCTTGGTTTCTCCCAAAGTTATATATTTTTTAAACAACCTTTTTCTAATTGTCTTATATTTTACATATGTCTTCAAAGTTATTTTTAAGAGGTATACAACCATAGATAAATCCTTAGAATTTTTTGAAGCCACCAGACTAACATTATTTTAAATGAATTAAATAAAATGAAAATCAGTCTTTTAAAGCTCCTAGTGAAATACAAAGTGCTACAAAAACCACCACATGATAGCAAAATGAAAGAAAAACACTTTAGGATCAAGTTGAATTAAGCTAAGGCAGAAAAGAATAGGGACGAAGTGTTAAGTAGTTTAACATGTAACTGGGTATATATAATCAAATAGGGCTGGGAAGTGAATATGGGAGTCTTTGGATATACTTTCAGGCAATCTCCTCTACATATATGAATTCACATTTATAGTCTTAAAAATGCATCAAAAACCTTGATGTCAATTTACTTTTGATAAATTGCCTTGCCGAGTTTTGGGAGTGTTAATTGCCAAAAGAACAATTATTTTCAGACCTTCAAAATATTTGATAACTTTATCAAATGGCGCGTACATTCTTCATCCCTACAATACAAATGATACAACTTGTAAGCACAACTAATGAAAATTCTCTAGTTCAAGTTTATCACCATACTTCTTTCACAAGAAATTACTCCACATTTTCTCATTAGTGAAATTTTTAGTATAGAACTTGAACAACTCAATTCATTTCCTTCAAACTACTTATCTGTTGAATTTTAAAACAACATACTTTCATTACTGGGATAATAAATAATCCTAATTTTATTTTTATACTTCTTGACCTTTTCTTTCTGTTGTGAAATAGGGATAAAATACTCACCAGAGCTCATAAGATACAAAATTCCCTTTCCCCCCTATATATTCTGAATTTATTAGCTGAAAAGCCCTTGAAGTTAACCTCTCTCTTCCTACAAGTAGTGAGTGGGATATCACTGGTGGATAATATTAAAGTTCTAAGAGATACTTACATGGGCTATCTCAATTACAATTAGTGAATTTAGTCCCAAATATGCAAAGGCGGGTGAACTTAGCATTATGTAATCGTGGATATGTGCACCTGTGAGAAAATGTGATTAGCTGGTTGTTGTTGAGGTGGTGGGGGTGGCAGAGGTGGCTGTGCAGGTCCAGGCACTTGGGTTCTAATGGGCTGTTGAGTCATAGGAGGATTATACACAACTGGACTCCCGTCTGGATTTATGAAGGGCTGACCTAAAAAATTTAAAGAGAAGAAGAAAAAAATTTATTTACAGAGTTTAAAAATAGGTCATTCTAGTAACAATTTACAGTACCTGTCTACAATCCTTAATCGTAATATCAAAGCCTCAAGTTTTTGAAAACCAAAAGATTTTCCTAGCTTAGGAGGCAAAGTCTGAAGCTATTAATAGTTTTTATTACCTAGCTTAGGAGGTAAAGTCTGAAGCTATTAATAGGAAGCTTTTAATAGTCTTTATTTTCCCCACTTACAGTAAATATTCCAAAGTTTCTGCAGTGTTTTACTGTAAGGCTGCAACTCTAAAATTTACTCAAGTTTATTTTATAATACACATTATTTTCTGAAAGCCTCTGGCTTCTGAATACATCTTGCTTTAGAGTTTAGTTACAAAATTGTGGTGCTTTAGTGCTGAAATACATTTCAGTTTCAAGAACAAAATGCTTGACTTTGGGATACTAGAACATTATTAGTTAGCCTTGATTAGGTGGTGGGAAATAGCTCATTTATAGGTACTTTGTATATATTTAACTAATAAAATTAAAACTGAATAAAAATTTAAATGGTTGTCAGCTTCGAATTTTAAACATAGACTTGATGGCAGTATCCTTATTTTGTAGTTTCTAACTTGTTAAAAATGGTAAATAATTTTAAAATTCTAAATTATTTTCTAAAATAATCATTTTTAATTTCAGCGAGATTTATTGATAGATAAGAGAGAAAACTAGAGAGAGCTTTAATATGGATTCTGAGGCTTGTTTCCAGTGCTTACTAGTTATCAGAGGGATATTTTAAGTTACTGAGTAAAATTTACTCTTTCTCTACACACATTCTAAACAACATTTTCTAATATTTTTAATGTGGGAAAATACCCAACAAATAGAGATAAAAAGAAAAGAAATCCCCCATAATCTTATCGTTAACTATTTGGATACCTTCTTCCAGATTTTTTTCAACACATATATAGATTCAAAGATTAGTATTTTTCCTCATTATACTCTAGATTATTATTTTTTTTTAAAAAAAAGACTATGTGAAATAAATTCACACTGACTATGATACCCATTTTGTATGGGAATAATACAGAAGAAAATAAGAGAAGTTTGAATAACAGCTTCTTACATTGCCTTCAAAACAATTTCTTCCATGATAAATCCCTATTTTTTAAAAACCTATGACATAAAATAATATTTGGAACAGAAGAATCTACTGCGCCATTGCTAAAGTGGGAAAAGTCCTCCAAAGTCAAATTATTTTTATCAGTTAGTTTCCTGACAATTTATGTGCTGGTTATAAATAACTAAAAACAAGTCATGCTGGATGTTTGCTGATTGTTCATTTTGAAAATATGCAAAGAAATCACTTTTAAACTCATTTAAAATGAAGAATACAATTTAATTTCAACTTGACTAGTTCCTTACTCTCTTATTCTCTACTCAATAGAATCAATCATGTTACCAAAAATATATTAACTGATATGTTTTGAATGAAAAAGAATGAGGAATAGTGAAATATTAAATCATCTTACATCCTGCACCAGGAAATAGGAAATTTAATAATATAATAAACCTGAAGGCTAAGAAGATAAGTGTTATTAAGCAAAACCTGAATTTCTTAAGAGTCAGTTATTTATGTTAATTCAATTCTTATATAGGAACGGATGTTTGAATACTTTTATCTTAAAAAAACCCACAACAAATGAAATCTGAAAGCAATGAATTCAATGCCATGGATTTCTCTACAACAACAAAAGGAACACTCAGCGACCCTGACACACTCACCTGTATCTACCTTGCTCGACTACTACCATCTTGATGTGACCACATCAGCTAAGTCTGTCAATTTTTAAGGAAGGTTATCAAATGCTGTAGGTTTTCATTATTTTACCAAATAACTGGGCTATGTTGCTTTGAAGAGAGATCAAGACTTCTTGTGATCTTTTAAAAGATCACATTTTTTTCTACATAAGCCATTTTGACAATGGACATGAAATGTATTATAACTGTATCTTTCAGAGGTTGTTTCCCTATCTGTAAATGAGAATTTAAACTACCAACAGGGTTGTCATAAGGATTATAAATAATGTATTTAAAGCACTTAATACAGTATATGACACCCAGTAAATGGTCAGTATATGCAAATCATTTTCTAATTGTGAAGAATGTGTGTTGTCAATACCAACAGTGACTACCTATTTTCTTTTACTAATAAGATCTCCTTTAGCTTTTCCTCAGAGAAAACAATGAGTATATTCCAAAGGACAATTACTTATATGTTCTTTCAACCTCATTCTAACATTCTTCTGCACGAAATGATACTATTTTCCCAGAATAAAGCTTTAATCCAATAAAACACTTTCTATCAAAAGTTAATCAAATAAAGCTCTTTCAAAGGTGGTTGTCTCATTTCTAGAAAATGAGTTGTTTTTAGTTACAGTTAGGCCATTATTTGGCATAAAAGATGATGACATAACAAGAAAAATACTTTCTGATATAAATATATCCTTTAACATATTTCTAGCATAAGTGTGTTTATTAAAGGAAAAATTTTATTCTAGGAAAGTGCTAATTATGTATGAGAAATAAATAGCTAACAACACATTTACAGACATAGATTTAACATGTATTCTTTAATTTTCAGATAACTCCTGCTATCTGAATTGAAATAAACACCTTTTTTTGGGATACCAACCTGTTTGTGGGTTGATCAGAATACTGCCAGGTGGTATGCCTGCCGCTTCCAAGGGAAGCAAAAAGAAGCTAGTGCTAGGAGATGCGACTTGCCCAGTTAGGCCACCATCAAAGGAAAGAGAACTATGAGTGCTGACAGTTGGATAGACGACAGGTGCGCCATGAGAAGGCTGGCTGAGAGCTGTACCTGGAAGAGGCTGCTGGATGTGAGAAAGAGAGCCCGTAGATGACCCTACACTACCAGAAGACTCAGAACCTAGGGAGGAGTAATGAAAAATATGGATTTTTTAAACCTCATACATAAACGCAGGTTTTAAATATGTAACAATAAAATTCACATTGCATAACATGTAGTTATTACATAAAGGCATTGGTTATTTTTGATTTACTGTACAATTTTGCTTTCCCTCCCCGCAATAAACAAGTTTAATATGGCAAACTGATCACTCCAGTTGTTAAAGACATGGCTAAAGCATGCAACTAGCATGTTTATAACAACACCAGTTACAGACAGTCACAAAAAGCACATTACCCAAGACAACAAAGTTTTATACATTTTACCTTTCAAATTAACATCTAGGAATATACAGATTATAATTTTCCCCTAGGGAAAAGAACTTAGCACAGCCAAATGCCTAAAGCCTCTTATATCAGAAACCCCTTATCTATAGGAACACAGAAAGATTAGGAATAGTGTAGGAATTAAAAATAAAAGATAAATTCTCTAGCAAGAAAAACATTTGTCTTTAGGACTTTCATCTTCAGTTCATAATTACAGCATTTTCCTATAATATAAAGTCATCTCTCAAATTTTTATCATATTAAGGGGCAAAGATAGCATGAAAAATATCCAATTACTTTATTAGCATTAGCTAAAATTTATTTCTCACTGTACTTATTAACATAATTTGATAATTTATTTAATTTTAACTGCTTTTATTCCCACAGCTGATTTCATTTTTTATTACACTGAGATAGAAAATGTCACTGACTTTCAGTATAACAGCTAAAGGTGAATAAAAAGAGTTTGATAATGTATACTGTTATTCAAGTTTTGAAAAACAGTTTACTCTGGGATGGAGAATTAATCTTTAATAAATAAAATAAACAAATATGAGTACACAATACAGACTTTCTCTGAAAGACAACTTCTATTTTAAGTTGTGCCAAAATGACTATTGACCAGAATTATATTAAAATATATTTTTTTTCTATTGAGTTAAATAATATTTCTTTTTATCTCTAAAAGTAACACAGGTAATAAATAGTATATGTTCTTAAAATGTTTTAATTTGGCAATGTCTGAATGATGTTCTCACGATACATGAGTAGTCTTTTCTGTTATGAAGACTTTGTGGGCATTTTTCAAATAAGTGCATATTTGGTACATATACATATTTCTTATTCATAAAACTTACCTATTTTTAGCGATATTCTATCATATATACCAAGTCATTTTTACTAGTGATAGCTACAATATAAGTTAAAAATGTGACAAGTGCAATTTGCAAGCCTTAATATTTAAAGCATTGACTAGAGTCAGGGATTAAAAAAAAAACTGTTTACTTTTAAATACACAACTCTTCCTTCAATTGCTATCTGTACAAAATCAACTGTTTAAATTGACTCAAATAGGCTAAAGAGAGGGAGCAACTTCCGCTGATGTTCATGCTTACTTTGGGATAAAAATAAGGATCTACAAGGATCCTGAGAGCTTTCTTCATATTGAAGCCAGTTCGTGAAATTGAAAAGAGAAAATGTTATGAGCCTACATGTTATGTGCTCTAAATGCAAAGAAGCTAAAAGAATGAGGATTAAAATCTTAAAAATCTTATTAAAATCTTCACTCATTCATGACAATTACATCATATTTTCTTTAGTTTTCAATTTGTCCAAAACTTCTCAGTAATTTTATTCATTTTTGAGTGTCAAATGAAGAACTTTATCATAAAATATCCAATCAATAATTGATAGTATTAGCTGAAAATGCAATCATTGTTAGATAATACTGTGTGAGAAACCATCCCCTTCCAACTATAAGCAATGAAGAATTTCCAATCACCTCTGGGTATTCAAACAAGAGATGACATTTCATTGAACTAACATGATTAAGTTTATGTCACAATAGAGAATGAATTTTAATGTCAATAAACATTATTTTTTAAGTTTTTTTGAAAGTGCTCAATGCACTGCTGATAGGAATTTTATATTTTAGGATATTTATATAAACTGTATGAAACATAAAGAACTCAGACAACATTAGGGAAACTAATGTTTTGACTGCACAGTTCTAGACAGATATTTATACCTGCTTTCGAAAGCCTACTTATGCTTTTGCTGCTTCCAGAGCTATCACCCCTTGTCAGGACAGAAATTCCACTGAAGCTGCTGGCTTTGGTTACAGCGGGTTTAAAGTTGCGGAGAGAGCTGTCCGAATCTGTGCTGCTCCAGGGCCGTGGCTCAGAGTACTTCAGCTCATTCTCAGTGCTGCTTTGATGGCTATTTGTTGATCTCCCTGAAGCATCTTTATTAACTCTGTAATTTAGAAATAAAACTTTGAAAAGCGAATAGAGACAAAAACGAAAAGAAAAAATGTTTTAATTTTCAATACTGTATGAAAGCATGCTTACAATACCTAAATATCTGGCGTCTCTGCTGGGTACTAATGGCATCCTCATCTTGGATTCTGTTGGCATTTTAATAAGACATTTTTATTTCTATTAGCATCAGTCAGATTGTTACCAAAACAAATGTTAAAAAATCTCCTCACCTTTTGTCAATAATATAATTCTCTTGGGAACACAGGGACTAGAAAAAAAGAATAGATATATAAAGCTTTTGCCAAATACAATACTATCTCTAAACCAATGATGACAACAAAAGTCATGTGTAATAATATTTAAAAAGTATCCCCAACCTGACCCCCAGCCCCAATCCACATGGTGATAATCGTACACAAATAGATGATAATGGATTTTATTTTGGCTTGGTAACACAATGCTTGAAGCCATTCATTTTTATGGTACAAATTTGAAATTAAAATATTCTCTTCCAAATAAATGAACCTATTATACTAGTGGCCCAGTGCACAAAATTGATGTACATTAAAATGTAATTAGAGAAAATATTTTAATATTGCTATTTGCCCTTTTTTCTTTAATAGAAGTGTCAGAGATGAAAAAAAAAATAGTAAAATGTATATGAAATTCTTCCTCCTGTCAGAGTCTGGGGCATGCTGTGGGACCCAGAGTCAAGTCTCCGCGCACCTGCGTGTGCCTCGAAATTGCGTGAGACTCAGTCCTGGCCAGCCCCACCCGGTTGGGTGAGACCCAGCTCCAGCCAGCTTCATTCCTACTGGGTGAGATCCAGACAAGGCTGGCCCCACCCCCATCAAGCCCCACCAGGTGGGGGTGGGAGGAACACAGCCTCAGGTCCCCTGTCAAGCCTTGCTGGGGCAGAGGTGCAGCTTCAGGTCCTCTAGGGTACCGTCAGACCTCCAGCCCGGTGTTGGGATGGGGGTTGCGGCCTGAGGTCCCCAACAATCCCTGCTGGACAGGGGGCACGTCATGAGATCCCCCAGCCTGGCAGGAGGGCAGGGAGCAGGGCCTGAGATCCCCCCGCCTAGGCGAGGGGGGGAAGATGGGGGGATGGGACACCACAGATTGAAGTCCCTCATCAAGCCCCGCAGAAAGAGGGGAGTGGTCTGAGGTCCCCCATCAAGCTTGGTGCCACCCAGCCTCAGGTCCCTGCTGATTGCTCTTTATGGGAACCCTGCCTCTGCTGTGGGCGCAGCCATTTTGTGATAGCATGAGGGTTAATTTGTATATTACCTCTTTGTGATATAGGATTATTATATAGGAAGATATTCAAAGTATACACCAGTCTGTAGATTACACCTCATTCACTAACTAAATACTTTGATCACTTGTACTTTACCTATTAGGTGAAGCTAACACTCTCATTCCTCAGCTATGGCTGTTGTTGTAGCAGTGAACAAGCAGCTATGACTCAACACAGCATTTGTCATACTATGAATCTAGCTCAGGCAACCATCATTTTTGTTTGTATTATTACAAATCTTCTAACTCAGTGGTTCTCAACCTTCCTAAGGCCGCGACCTTTGGATATAGTTCCTCATGTGGTGGTGACCCCCAACCATAAAATTTTGCTACTGTTAGGCATCGTGATGTAAATATCTGCATTTTCCGATAGTCTGAGGCAACCCTTGTGAAAGGGTCGTTCGACCCCCTAAAGGGGTCGCAACCCACAGGTTGAGAACTGCTTTCTAACTAGTTTTTCAGCCACCAGGCCAGAAGTCACTAAATTATGGTCAGACCTGTTTTATAAATAAAATTTTATTGAAATTCAGCCATGCTCATTCCTTATGTACTGTCTATAACTGTTTTCACATTATAAAGGCTGATTTCAATTGATGCAATAAAAACTATATGGCTTAAAAAAGTCTAAAATATTTATGATCTGGACCTTTATAAGAAAGTTTGCTAACCTCTACCTAAAAACCCACCTACCTAAACTAGCTTTTAAGATCATCTGTCCTCTGCTTATTTGTCCAATCTAAACTTTCCTCATTTCCTGTGTCACTTAACTAAAATGCAAGTACAGATTCTGAATCTTTTAATTCCTCAGTGTCAAATTGTTCTTCATCACTGGGCCTCTGAAAATACTGAGTCTCTACTTGGAACACTTCATTCCTTCAGGTCTCCTCTTGGAAGCTAACTCTCTCTCATTCCTCAGCTATGGTATATGGTGCTTCTCTGTCGAGTCCTTATTTTACCTTTATGCCTCTACACAAATCATACACCACATTGCCATTGTCCGGCTACTCATTAAGGGTAAAGACCATACATCGCTTGCAAACTAGACAAAAATATATCTCATTTAGGCTCCAAGTTCAGAAGACCTTGGTTGAAATCCCAATTCTGTCATTTTATAGCTGTATGATCTTTGGCTATTTTACTTAGTCTTCTGGAGTCTCAATTTCTTTACCTATAAAATAAATGATACTATCTACCATATAAAAGCATTTTGGAGGAAAAATTATTATAGTAACTATCCATGGTTATGCTCTACTCTGCCCAGCATAGCACCTACTATGGGTGCTCAATAAAATTTGTTGAATAAATATTGCAAATTCTTAATGGTTAGTCTAGATGTTAATGTTATGTACTGTTTGTGTTTTGAATGTAGAGGAAATTTCCATCTCTGGCATTGTTAACACAAACTACACATGTTCATTATATTCTTGAATAGTTAACTAGTACCACACAAAACAGATGCTTTACAGTTATTGGTAAAACCAAACCCATTTTCTTCTCGAGTATCTGCCTAAATTAACTAGCCACTTAAAAGATGTCTTTCATGTAATCACTTAAAAAGTGGAAAATGAATATTAATTTTAAAAATCAATTAACTTTATTAAAAGAACAAGTTATTCTAAAAATCTCAAACTTGGAAGAAAAAAATATAAAAATTATTAGGGGCCCAGTGCACAAATTCATGCACCTTGAAAGGAACTGTGGGCCGTAAGGCTGTAATGGGGAAGGGGCAGGTCTCAGCCCATCCTCTGCGTCCCAGCCTGGCCCCTCCTGCTGTTGGCCTTGGTCCTATCTGCAGGCAGCCCAATTCCAATGCCCCTCCCAGGCGGTGGTAGCAGTGGTGCCACTTGCACCCGCTGACCAGAGTGGAACAACTGGGGCCAGTGCCAGCAGCAGGAGTGAGCGGGGCCAGTGCCATCAGTGGATGGGAGCAGCAGCCTCTGCCCCAATCGCCCTGCAGGAGCAGAGGAGAGATGGGGAAAGCCTTCAGGGGGCTTTGGGAGCCAGCAGCCACTGCTTGTACCTGCTGACTGCGCAGTGATGGGCTCATCATCAGGTGTTGGCAGCAGGTGCAAGCAGTAGTTCTAGCGCTGGCTTTGGGAGTGAGCACGCCTGATGCTGGCAGTGGGTGCAAGTGGTGGGTCTGGCACTAGTAGCGAAGTCAAGTGGGGCTGTCACCCACAGTGGTTTGAGAGGCAGCTGCTGGCCCCAATTGCCCCTCAGGAGCAGGGGGAGGTGGAGAAACCCTGAGAGGCAATCGGGCTGGCAACCACCAATTGCACCTGCTGACACTGCTGAGTGATTGTGGCCAGCGCCGGGTGCCAGCTGTGGGTGTGAATGGCAGCTCTTGTACTTGCAGCTGGTGCAAGCAGAGCCAGCACCAGCGGGAGCAAAGAAATTTCAGTAACTACCAGAGGCTTGTCTGGATGACAGTGACTGGCATGCTGCCTTGGTCTGGTGCCCCCACTCACCTACTCCATCATCCCGCCACTGCCGATGCCTGCCATGTTCCGTGAATGCCCTCTGGGGGTCAGCGCACATCACAGCAACTGGTTGTTCGGTTATTCTACCATTCAGTCTATTTGTATATTAGGGATATAGATATATATCTCCACACACACATACCCATATACATATACATACACATATATACATACTAGAGGCTAGAGGCCTGGTGCATGAAATTCGTGCATGGGGGTGGGGGTGTCCTTCAGCCCAGCCTGCACCCTCTCCAATCTGGGATTCCTCGAGGGATGTCTGACTGCCTGTCTAGGCCTGATCCCACAATCCAGGACTGCTGGCTCCCAACTGCTTGCCTGCCTGCCTTCCTGATTGTCCCTAACTGATTCTGCCTGCCAGCCTGATCACCTCCTAACCACTCCCCTGTCAGCCTGATTCATGCCTAACTGCTCCCTTGCCAGCCTATTTGCCCCTAACTGCCCTCCCCTGCAGGCCTGGTCACCCTAACTGCCCTCCCCTGCAGGCCTGGTCTCCCTCAACTGCTCTCCCCTGCAGACCTGGGTCACTCCAACTGTCCTTCCCTGCAGACCCCAGTCGCCCCCAACTTTCCTCTTCTGCTGGCCTGGTCACCCCTAACTGCCCTCCCATGCAAGTTTGATCATCCCCAACTGCCCTCCTTTGCAGGCCTGGTCCCTCCCAAATGCCCTTCCCTGATGGCCATCTTGTGTCCACATGGGGGCAGTCATCTTGTGTGTTGGAGTAATGGTCAATCTGCATATTACTCTTTTATTAGATAGGATAGAGGCCTGGCACACAGGTAGGGCCAGCTGGTCTGCCCTGAAGGGGTTCTCTTGGGGGATGGGGCAGCCTGGGGCGAGGGGCCTGTGGTGGTTTGCAGGCTGGCCACGCCCCCCGGTGACCCAAGCAGATTTAGTTATCTTCTATAATTGAAACTTTGTAGCCTGGAGCAGAGCTAAGCCTTCTGCTCACTCCTTGGTGGCAACCATTTCTGTTGTAATTTATTTATCTTCTATAATTGAAACTTTGTAGCCTTTATTCTATAATTGAAACTTTGTAGCCTTTAAACGGAGGCCTGGGGTGGCTAGGTGTGTGGAAAGCTTGGCTTCCTTCATTGCCAGGGCAACCCAAGCCTCCCTCCTGCTCTCTCTGTGGCTGTAGCCATCTTGGTTGGGTTAATTTGCATAATTGCTCTGACTGGTTGTGTGTGCATGGCTTGTGGATGTTGCAGAGGTATGGTCAATTTGCATATTACTATTTTATTAGGTAGGATACATACACACACACACACACACACACACACACACATTAGAGGCCCAGTGCAAGAAATCCATGCATGGCGGGGGGGCCCTCAGCCCAGCTTGCATCCTCTCCAATTCGGGACCCCTCGGGGGATGTTCGACTGCTGGTTTATTGGGCCTAAACTGGCAGATGGACATCCCTCTTGCAGTCTGGGACTGCTGGCTCCTAACTGCTCACTTGCCTGCCTACCTGATCATCCCTAACCACCTCTGCCTGCTGGCCTGATGCCCCTAACTGCTCTCCTGCCTGCCTGATTGCCCCTAACTACCTCTGCCTGCGGTGTGATCGCTCCCTAATGACTCCCCTGCTGGCCTGATCACCCCATAACTGCTCCCCGGTCAGTCTGATTGCCCCCTAACCACTCCCCTATCATGCTGATCACCCCCTAACTGCCCTCCCCTGCCGGCCTTATCATCCCCTAATTGCTCTCCCTTGCTGGCCTGATCACCCCTAACTGTTCTCCCCTGCTGATCTGATCGCCACTGCCTCTGCCTCAATCCCCGCCACCATAGTTTTGTCCAGATGAGATTCAGTCTAATTAGAATATTATCCTTTTATTAGTATAGATAAGTGGCCTGGTGCATGAATCTGTGCACCAGTGGGGTCCCTCAGGCTGGTGTGTGCTCTCTCGCAATCTGAGACCCCTAGTAAAATGTCAGACTGCAGGTTTTGGCCTGATCCCCGCAGGCCTGTGGAGATTGGGCCAAAACCAGCAGTCTGACATCCTCCAAGAGATGTAGTAGTGTGTGAAGCGGCAGGAGGCTGGAGAGGAACCTGAGCCTTGACTGGGCGTCGCGCCGCTCCCACTCATCCTGGCCCTGCTATGCTTGCAGATGCCGCCGCTCAGTAGCACTGCCATGGAGGTGGGAGATGCTTGTGCTGCCACAGCTGCACTACCAGCCGTGAACCTGGCCAGCTGAGCAGTGCTCCCACTGTGGGAGCACACTGACCACCAAGGGACATCTGAGTACCTGCTCCCTGGTGGTCATGTGAATCATAGCAACCAGTCATTCAGTTGATGGGTCATAATGGTCACTTAAGTTTTTATTTATATAGATATACTCAGTTCAGAATATTAGTCCATAATTGATCTGCTATTAACTTTTGAAAAACTTATGTAACTGTTGCAATACAGTATTTTATATACTATTAAGTTATTAAAATGAATAAAATAGAATATTTCTAAAAGGTAATTTGATATGTAACAAATGTGGTTAAAAATGTGATCAGCAGATTAAGGGAGGAGTGAGGCCCTATAATACAATTAATGTATATTCTAGTATGAAGAGCTAAATACAACAATACATACATCTTGGGAAAATATACGATCTCTAGCTCTCTGGTACTCTTCTTCTCTTTCTTCTATAGATTTGCTTCTTCTGTCATCTTTCAAACGTATTCTTATCTAAAGAAAAGAGAACAAATAATTCTTGGGAAAATAATCTGGTGGTATAAGTCCTGCACATATAAAAAATGCTCTAATTATGCTAAATTACCTGGTTATCATCTTTGTCAAAGCTCGAGTTATCTCTCTTGAGGATATATCGTTTCTGAAAGTCTTCAGCTTTATCATCCTTAATATGTTCATTAAATTTCTGATCAGGTCTAAAAAAACAAAAACAAGGATACAAAAAGGATAATATACAATATTTATAGAAAGGGTGAATATAACATTTAATGAAAAGCAACGTAAGTAATAAAAGTTACCACTCACTGTGCTATTAATAGATAATTATGTTATTTCATTAACTCCTCATAATAATCTTTCAAGAAAATATTAACTATTTTATGTTATTTGTGAAAGGCCCTATGAAATACAGTGGGGACTCTGGAATAAGACTGC
Organism: Lasiurus cinereus; assembly: GCA_011751065.1. Taxonomy (NCBI): domain Eukaryota; kingdom Metazoa; phylum Chordata; class Mammalia; order Chiroptera; family Vespertilionidae; genus Lasiurus; species Lasiurus cinereus. The sequence continues at coordinate 49,594,253 of JAAGEH010000393.1, forward strand.
TTGGGTTCAAATATTTAGCTTTACCAATTTAGTTGTTTTGGGACTTACACAAATTACTTAATTTTTATATTCCTTAGTTTCCTCATTTGTAAATATAGTCTACCTACTTCATAGAGTTATTCTGAACATGAATAAACAACACTTAAAACAATAAAAACCCACAAGAAGTTTGTAATTATTATACATATTACTTAGAAATCAGGTTCTAATGACTTAAGTAACCATCCAAGTTCAAAAGGCAAGACCATGACTGAGCCATAGTTGGAGCTTGCTATGTAAGACCCAAAGACTGTATGTCCTCTTTGCATTGCCTCCTCTAAATCTAAGAAAAAGTTCTAGGACAAAATAAAAGTATACGGTATCATGTTACACTTCTATAGTACTGGGTTTGGTGTTATATAATTGGAAGTAATAAAATATTTGTGGTTGCCTGACCAGTGTGGTTCAGTGTTTGAACGTTGACCTATGGAACCAGGAGGCCCCAGTCAGGGTACATGCCGAGGTTGATGGCTCAATATCCAATAGGGGGCATGCAGGAGGCAGCTGATCCATGATTCTCTCTTATCGTTGATGTTTCTCCCCCCCGCCCCGCCTCCCTCCCTTCCTCTGAAATCAATAAAACAAAATTTTAAAAATATACTAAATAAGTGAAACAGAGAGATCTCCATGTAAAATTATATACAGAACTAAAGAGAAAAATATAGGGTAAAAATAGTTTCATGACCAAAATGATGAGAAAAAGACTGCTTTTTTTTAGGACTTTGAAAGATCATTTATGTAGTTCTGACAATGGCAGTATGTCATTATTTCTGTCACATGACTGCCCTGTTTACTTATATAAATTATTTCTGTAGCTAATTAAAGTCACATTTTCTTATTCAAGGAGGTTGTACTTGGGTGAGAGACTGTCATTCCAAACTGAACTGTAAGATTTAACCAATGGCCTGGCAACTTTTCTAAAAGCAGCTGGATCCCCACACCAAATAGCATTAGCAGGCATTTCAGCTAGCCTTAAGACTGTCTTACCTCTTTTTTTTTTTTTATATAGATGCCTGAATTTATTGCCCTGCAATCGCCAACTTCCCGCTCCATTGAGACACCCCAGTGGACACCGGGTTGTTGACATCCACAACACCACTGGTTCACTGGTTCAAGGCTGGAGCGGGTAATCTGCCTATGAGGAAAAGGTAAGTTTGTTTTTATTCAAGGTGGAGTAGATCTCTAAGGTTTTCTGATTTATAACCTTCGTATTGCAGAAGATACAAGAATACAGTGTAACTTCAGTGATTCAAATGTCTAGTTATAATTATGCTACTTATCTATTATTCTCTTTTTAGAACATCACAAACATCTGTGATTAGCTAAACTTCTGAAAACTCTGATGAAGAAAATCCTAAAGCTTTCTGACATCATTCATAACATTCAAATGACTGAAGTTACACTTTATTGAAAACCTTAGAGAGTCACCAGTCGAATGTTAGTTGAAATGCCTGCTAATATGCATGTGATTGGGTATCCAGCAATTCTGAGTAATGTTGAAAGGTACTGGTTAGGCTAATTAGAGCTCTATTCACCTTCGGTCTAACTCATGCTATAGTTACTATTCTACATTAGCCATGATGTAATTAATTGGAAAAAGACTAATTGATAGGGATATTTAAAAAAGACTAAAGGATGGGCAGAGGAAAATTAAATCAGATTCACACTTGGAGGTAAAATTGAATCCCCAAAAAAGATAGGATCCTTTCAAAGACAATTATCTTCATTAATTTAATCTTAGTTGTAGGAATAATCATTTAAAAATACTAAGTTCCATCAATATATCTATTATGTTGACAACATTCTATTTAAAACAGAAGAAAACCAACATAGTTTCAGCAAATAAAATAGCAGCTATAGGGTATCCTATATAATAAAAGGCTAATATGCAAATTGTCCCCTTGGGGGTTCGACCAGTCGCTATGACATGCACTGATCACCAGAGGGCGGCATGGAACATGGTGGATGACTAGCGGCAGCTGAAGGAGGAAAGGAGTAGACAGGGAGGCAGGGAACCTTACTGACCCTGATCATTGGCCAGGCCTAGGGGTCCTACCCGTGCACCAAGCCTTTAGTAAGACATAAGTGAATTAAATATAGCCATGCAAAAGGTTCATTGATCAGACCCTGAGAAGTCTAGCTTCAACAAAGGCAGGAAAATAATGAACACTGCATTATTTATGGCATCTGTACTTGACTGCTGCTCAATACCACAGACTCAATGTCATTACACAAACTGATATAAAAAATTCTATTGATGGGCAGATCACGACCAAAGTATAAATTTTAGCTGAACTCAATTAGTTGTTTTAGGATCAGCTTTACAAATAGGCAGAAACAGTATTTTGTAGATGTTATAGTTTTAGATGCCTCTGCATTGTCCTTTTGCTCCCAAATGCTAGCACTGATGATCTATTTCACCAACAGTATATAGCTATCACTTTATAAAGGAAATGGCTTTTCTTAACTCCTTAAAAAATTTTCTCAGGAAATTATATGTAGTCCAGAAGATGGACAAAACATTATTAACCAATGAATTCACTTTCTGGAGATATATAGCAGAAAAGGAGCAAAACCAGGAGTGGAAAGGATGGTAAACTGATAGTGTCCAAATTTGCCTCCACTCATCCCCTAATTTGCCTGAGGTTGAACATAGCTATCTAAATTACATTAATTTAAAAATCCGTAATAGAATGGTTATCAAAGATCACTGATATTATGACCTTTGAGGAGTTTTTGCTGTTGCCTTTTAAAACCAGTCCTCATTCATCTACCTCATTTCAGTTCAGAATGAAGTGCATTTTATTTTTGTATAGCAAAGGTGGAAATTTATTGAAGAACAAGCACAGACTCCCGTGTGGGGAGGGGGAAGGAGTTCCCCAGACTGGTATATTTTAAATCCAGTGATCTAAAAGTATTTTTTGATCCAATCGTGTAGGGTTATTATGGAGCTTAATTAGGTTGCTAAAACATATGAAAAACCTCAGGTAAAAGGTGCTATAAAAAGAGAAAAGTACTATCACACACACATATAATGGGTACTGACATTTCTTAATACTTACATTCTTGTATTGCTAGTTTTGTTTACTATGACAGACTTCCCACTCTGATCAACATTGTGGTCTAACCCAAAGTAAGCAGCTACTCTGTGTAACAGCATCCTATGGTAAGATGTCATGGGGGGGAATTTCTTACGTGGAGACCTAGAAATAGAAAAAAAAAACCCACACGAATTCAGTAAATCAAGGAGAAATGTGATGACATTTTTTTTGTTGTTGTTAAATGTCAGGACTTACTCATTATTACCAATGAAATCTAAAATTTCTTGTTCCAATTTCAACAGCATCATTCTGTCCCTGAAACAAAATATGAAGACTCATATGTAAAATTTAACACTGAAATAATAAATGTTGAACTTACACTACTACTGTATTTTCCAGTGTATAAGATGACGTTTTAACCCAGGAAAATCTTCTCAAAAGTCGAGGGTCGTCTTATATGCAGGGTGTCATCTTATAGGGCGGGTATATCCCAAAATCTCTATTTTAACTGGAAAAGTTGGGGTCGTTTTATACGCCCAGTTGTCTTATACGCCGGAAAATATGGTAAATGTTTGTCTTAACAATTGTATATTGGGTACTGTCACAATCCTGATGTTAAAATATTTACATGCTTTCTAAAAAAGTAATGTTTTTAAAAAAATAAAAGATGACTTATTTTTTAAATTTTTATTATGGAAAATTTCATGCCTACACAAATGTAGAGGGAACAGTGTAATAAACTTTAATATAGACATCACCCAACTTTAACAACTATCAACATGTTGTCATTCTTGCAATAGATTTTGACTCCACTACTAGTATACTGGACTCTGTTCTGTAAATATATATGGATAACAAGAGCATATTAGTATTTACTTCCTTATTACTCAATAAAGCTGAGAGATGATAGCAGGAAAATAGACATCTTTAGATAGATGCATGATTGTGTTATCATGCTGAACAACACAGCATGAATACTCTAGAGAACATGAAGGGCCAGTAACAACTCCTATGGGAATCCTAAGCTAGTATTATAAATGGAGCTACAGCAGAGAAGTATGAACTACATTACGAACTTTAACCCAAAGTAAAGGACTTTTAAAATCAATCTGTAAATTGATTTTTAAGACTTTTGGGGATTTTGTCCATTAAAATAAAAATGAGCCAAAAGCCTCCATCAGGTAAAATAAAAAGACTCTAGTGAGTATCTGTATGTGCTCCTGTTTAGACCACTAGTGGCTTATTTAATGCACTTAGGCTGTAGCGAATTAATGGCACCCCTCCCCAAAGGACCTCCTTGCTCACTCACCAAGAATGTGGCCCAAGAGAGTATTCCTGTGTTCAGTATAAATTTTATGAACATGTGGGAACAAAACAAAACAAAGCAAAGCAAAATAAAACAAAACCTCATAGAAACTTAAAGCTTGAAGTAGTTTTACAGATCATTTAATTGTGTTCCCCAAATTTTATAGATCAATAAAACTAAGCCAAGAGGTTATTGCTTTCCTCTCAAATAAACATTACTTATTGACTGACTTAAAAAAATTATTTTTATTGATTTCAGAGAGAGGAAGGGAAAAGGTGAGAGAGAGAAAGAAACATCAATGATGAGAGAATCATCAATGGGCTGCCTCCTTCACGTCCTCTATTGGGGACTACTGAGCCCACAATACAGGCTTGTGACTTTACTGGAAATGGAACTGTGACCTCCTTGTTCATGGGTTGATGCTCAATCACTAAGCCACACTGGGTAGGCCCAAATAAAAGTTATTTAGATTCCTCTCAAAATCAAATAGAGGAGACGATACTAACTGCTTGTGTTGCCTAAAACTCTATACATCAGCCACCCACTACATAATAAAGGAAGTATCATAAAACTGAATACAATTTGATCGTACATTTTAAAATATTAGTTGAAAACCTAGAAAAATACATGCTACCCTGGTGATTTTAAATCTAAAGCTGAATACAGGATTAGATTTTAATACAAGTTCAAGCAACATTCAATTTTGCTCCAAATTTGACCCAAGTTTAGTATTCCCCACACCAGTGAGTGGCACCACCGTTCACCCACCATATTATATCAGAAGCATTTTTGGCTCATGATAATCCTTTTGTCTAATATTTCCATGCAGTTAATTACAACTGCAAAATTTATCTACATTCTACCTATTTTCTTCTGTTTTTACTGCCAATACCTGGGATCCTTGCAATCAGGATCTGTGGCTTAACTACAATACAACAGTAGTTTATTATATCTCCATATCGTCCTTTGTTCCCCACAAATCTATTCTACCTAATAGACAAGGTAGCATGTCAAACTTGTGGCCCACAACAAATATTTTTGCAGCCCAGCCAATATAATGGTATGTAAGAAACTTTTTAATAAAAATTTTGTAACTTAATTTTTACAATTGTACATAATTAATAACAAACTACAATATTGACTAGTGACTAATTACTATAATTGTGTTGCATTCATTTCCCCTATGCGTCTTACTTGCAGGTACACCATTTCTCTACACTAATACTAGCAGCGAATATTTTAGCAGCTGATTGCCATGACATTAGTCTTGGACTGACTTGTTTGGTGTGAGCAATAGAAAATATTTCACTTTTGGAGAACAAGAAAAATAGGTTTATTTGCATTATGCAAATAAAAGTTGGGTGATGGCTTATGAATTTGTGCCAATCAAATGGTAGTAAAAATAAATGAAAAACTGCTGACAAACATCGAAATTTATAAGAAAAGTGGGAACTGGGATATTTTTGTTGTGAAGTAAAAAATGAAATAATCTGCTTGATATGTAATATACTATTAGTGTACCAAAGTTATACATTGAAAATTGAAGGTTTTGGTTATATATTGAAAATCTCAGGCTAACAACCTGTCAAACAAGCTGCAGTGGGGTTAGGAAGCCCCAAACCTATCAATAAAAGGCCCAAGACCCAGCACCAGCCTGCCTTGCTTCAGAGCTGGGCCTCATCTGATATAAAGAGAAGGAATCTGTAGATCTCTCTGTTGCTCCTTCTGGAAAAGCAAGAAGAGAAAAGAATCCAAAAATGTGAAGATAATGTAAGGAGCCTCTGGGACAGCTTCAAGCGTACCAATATCAGAATTGTGGGGGTGCCAGAAGGAGAGAGAGAGCAAGATACTGAAAACTTACTTAAAGAAATAATGACTGAAAACTTCCCACATCTGGTAAAAGAAATAGACTTACAAGTCCAGGAAGCACACAGAACCCCATATAAAAGGAATCCAAAGAGGACTATACTAAGACACATCATAATTAAAATACCAAGAGCAAAAGACAAAGAGAGAATATTAAAAGCAGCAAGAGAAAAACAGTGCATTACCTACAAGGGAGCACCCATACGACTGTCAGCTGATTTCTCAACAGAAACAATGCAGGCCAGACGGGCGTGGCAAAAAATATTCAATGTGATGAATAGTAAGAACCTACAACCAAGAATACTCTATCCAGCAAAGCTATCATTCAGAATTGAAGGTCAGATAAAGAGCTTCACAGATAAGAAAAAGCCAAAGGAGTTCATCAACTCCAAACCAGTATTATATGAAATGTTGAAAGGCACTCTTTAAGAAGAGGAAGAAGAAAAAGGTAAAAGACAAAAAATTATGAACAACAAATACGTATCTATCAACAAGTGAATCTAAAAATTAAGTGAATTAAAAATCTGATGAACAGAATAAACTAGTGAATATAATAGAATCAGGAACACAGAAAGGGAGTGGACTGATAATTCTCAGGGGGAAAAGGGTGAGGGGTGTACAGGGAGAGACTGGACTAAAATCATACACCTATGGATGAGGTCAATGGGAGGGAAGTAAGGGTAGAGGGAAGGGTGGAAGCCAGATGGAGGGGAGCTATGGAGGGGAAAAAAGAGAAACAAATGTAAAAATCTGAATAATGAAGATTTAATTAAAAGAAAAAAGAATTTCCTAGAAAAGATGGATAAATTTAGCGAGACCCAAGAGAAGATGAAAAAGGACCAACTAGAAATTAAACATACACTGACTGAAATAAAAAATATTATACAGAGACCTAACAGCAGACTAGAGGAATGCAAGAATCAAGTCAAAGATTTGAAATACAAAGAAGCAGAAAACATTCCACTGGAAAAGCAAAAAGAAAAAAGAATCTTAAAATTTGAAGATAGTTGGGAAAACTTCAAGTGTACCAAAATCTGACTTATGGGGGTGCCATAAGAGAGCAAGATATTGAAAACCTATCTGCAGAAATAATGACAGAAAACTTCCCCCACCTGATGAAAAAAACACAAGTCTAGAAAGCACAGCGAACCCCAAATAGGAGGAACTCAAAGAGGACAACACTTAGACACATCATAATTAAAATGCTAAGGGCAAAAGACAAAGAGAGAATCTTAAAAGCAGCAAGAGAAAAGCAGTTAGTTACCTACAAGGGAGCACCCATATGACTGTCGCTGATTTCTCAACAGAAACTATGCAGGCCAGAAGGGGGGTGACAAGAAATACTCAAAGTGATGAATAGCAAGAACTTACAACCACGATTACTCTACCCAGCAAAATTATCATTTAAAATTGAAGATCAGATGAAGAGCTTCACAGACAAGCAAAAGCTAAAGGAGTTCAACACCACCAAACCAGTATTATATGAAATGCTGAAGGGTATTCTTTAAGAGGAAGAAGACAAAGGTAAAGATAAAGAATATGAACAACAAAGTGGCAAGAAATACTTATCTAGCAACAACTGAATCTAAAAATCAAAGAAAAGAAATATCTGATGAGCAGAATAAATTAGTGAATCTAATAGAATCTGGGGCATGGAAATGGAACACACTGACAATTCTCAGAGAAAAGGAGGTGTGGGAAGAGATTAGGTAAAGATCTTACATGAATGTATGCATTACCCATGGATACAGACAATAGAGTCTAAGGGCCTAGTGTGGGTTGGGAATCAGGTGGAAGGGAACTTTTGGGGGAAAAAAGAGGAACATCTGTAAAAATCTCAACAATAAAGATGAAAAAGACAAAACAAAACAAAACAAACACATGTGAATACATGTCATTGCCTTGGTTAAATATTTACCACAGGTTTCCACTGCTCTTAGGTTAGAATTGAACATCAGAAATGTGACTTACCAGGCTGGCCTAGTCTGGTCTTTGCCTACTTCTTTAGCCTAACCTGCCCTTCCTCACATCTTGGCTTCTCTCCACACATGCCAAACTCATTCTTTTCTAAGCTTCTTTGAACACACTGTTTCGTTTGCCTAAAATAATTTCTTATATTCTTTCTTAGACTCTGTTTCTTCAATACATTTCTCTAATAGCATTTATCACAATGATTATATAGTTACCTGAAGTAAATCTTTTATACACTAACTAGAGGCCTGATGCACAAAATTCATGCTCCTGTGTGTGTGTGTGTGTGTGTGTGTGTGTGTGTGTGACTCAGCCCAGCCTCCACTCTCTCCAATCTAGGACCCCTCTCACAATCCAGGAGCCTGATCACTCTCTAACCACTCCTCTGCCAGCCTGATCGATACCTAACTGTTCTTTTGCTGGCCAGATTGCCTCTAACTGTCCTCCTCTGAAGGCCTGGTTCCCCCAACTGCCCTCCCTTGCTGGCCCAGTCACCGCCAACTGCCTCCCCTGTAAGCCTGGTCCCCGCTGCCTTCCCTGAATGTCCTGATTCCCCCCAACTTCCCTCCCTTGCAGGCCCCATCACCCAGAACTGCATCCTCTGCTGTCCTTCTTGTGGCAGCGATCTTGTGTCCACACAGGCGCGGCCATATTTGACAATATCGGGCAGCCATCTTGTGTGTTGGAGTGATGGTCATTTGCATATTACTCTTTTATTGGATAGGATTGTAGGGAAAAAGAGATCTGAGGCAGGCAACTTATTCAGTATTCATCCATAAAATAGAGTATGTAAATGGGTTCCCTGTGCCTGACCTAAACAGCAGACATACATAGAAAGCATAAAGTACTGATAAATGCTACAACATGGATAAATCATAAAAATATTATGCTAAGAGAATGATGCTAGTCACAGGAACACACACACACACACACACACACACTCACACACACAATTCACATGCGATGTCCAAAACAGGGAAATCTGTACAAACAAGTTCAAATAGCGCTCAGGGCATAGAGAGGTGATAGCATAGGGTATGGGTTTCTTTTTTGGGTGATGAAAACTTTCTATAATTGACTATAGTAATGGTTGTTGCACATTTCTGTGAGTATATTAAAAGCCTATTAAATTTTATAATTTAAAAATTCATATGCAGATAAAATGCTATTGCATTTATATGTGGAGGAAAACAGAACTGTGTAATAGAAAAATATTTTGAAATGTATAAAAATAGATTTCCAGTTTTGGTCCTTATTGATGTCTCCTATAGGTTTAGCAGAATGCAAACTTCTGCCTGTTTAGGATCCTATCTTGTTTTACTCAAACACCTTATGTATTCTACCCTCTCCCTTATTCCTCAAACCTCTGAGTTCTAGTTTCCACAATCTTCCTTATACGAAACAGGTTGTTAAAATAGCTAATAGTTACTTCCCCATCACTTTCTAGAATTATTTGCCACATAATAGAGACAGTGTGTAAATCTTGTCTTTGAGTATATCACTTCCCCTCACACACTACTATGCCTTGGCAGTGCTCTTTACCTCTACCTGGAATGCCTTTCTCATGCTTCTCTGCATAGATAGTTCCCATTTAAAGCACTCTGATTTCAAGACTCACAGGGGGCATTACTTTTCAGTGACACCTTCCCATATCCTTTCAAACAAAGATTGGGGCCCCCTATTCTCTTTTACAGGCCCTTGAAAAGTTACTTCACATCGATTCTATTTTAACTAGTGTCCTGGTTCACAGATTTGCACAGATTGAAAGGAAATTAATTAGAATATTTTTATATCGCTATTTGCCCTTTCTCTATAATAGAAGTGTCAACCAAATTTATGACTGACAATGACAGACTGAAACACATGTATGCAATTGGTACCAGTGAGAGCTTTACATGATTCGTATGTGCAAGTCAACTTAGCCTTTTATCTCTATAGAATAAACTTGCTTAATTAGACCTGCTTTCTGATTTAAACTTTTTCCAGCCCGGTGAAGCACCCCAACTTCTCTTTCAGGTAATTGTCAACAATACAGCAGTAAATATCAACTCTGCTGCGGGTTGCCCTCTGTGTTTGGGGTAATGCGCTGGGCATGGGTCTTGGCCTGGTGTCTCCCGCACCACCCACCTCTGGCTCAATGTTTGCCAGCGGGTAATGGGAGCCAGCCAGCTGGGGAAAGGGACCAAGAGGTGGTCAGTGTGCCTTATAGTGACTGGTTGAGCAGTTGTTCTGGTCATTCTGCTGTTAGGGTCAATTTGCATATCACCCTTTTATTATATAGGCTTATATACCATGAGTTTATTCTAGCAGAGAGACAGTGGATAATTTAGGGGCAGAGATGATATCCTGTCCAACTTTATACCTATAATTACAGGCCTGGTGCACAAAATCGTGCATTAGCTGTAGAGTGCCGGTGGTCTCTCAGCTGGGCTTGCGCCTTCTCATAGTTTGGAAAGTCTGACTGATGGCTTAGGCAGTTGGACATCTTTAGTGCTGTCCAGAGGTGGGAGAGGTTCTTGTTACCGCCACTGCGCTTGCCAGCCCACTCAGCTTCTGGCTGAGTTGTGCTCCCCCTGTGGGAGCACACTGACCACCAGGGTGCAGCTCCTTCATTGAGTGGCTGCCCCCTGCTGGTCAGTGCACATCATAGTGACCAGTCGTTCTGCTGCTCAGTCAATTTGAATATTAGCATTTTATTATATAGGATGTTTAGCATAACACTTAGCACATGGTAGATGCTTAAGAAATGCCTCTTCATTAGATTTCACATGAATGAAATCATATGTTACTTGTTTTTCTCTGATTGGCTTATTCCACTTAGCATAATGTTCTCCAGGACCATCCATGCTGTTGTAAAGGGTAAAATTTTCTAGAATTTAATAAACAAACAACCACCAAGCAAAATAAGAGACAGATTCATAGAGAGCAGGTAGAGTTTTGGTGGGAGGTGGGGTATTGGTGGGTAATTTGAGCAAAAAAGAAAAAGAGAGAAATCATGGACATGAAAAACAGTGGTGACAGGGGGAGTGGAAGAGGGCCTAGAGAGGATAAACGGCAAATGAAAAAAGAAATGCCCGCCCAATAGACTAATGATTTCATCTTTATTTTGGGACTTAAAGAAGTCAAGCAAAGTTGACTATCTTCTTCCTTATGTCATACCTATACTCATTCAACCTACTTTTCATTTAGGCATTCTCTTTTGGAGGTCTATTTTAAGTGTATAGTAGAAAATCAATATGGCACTGAATAAAATAAACCCTGAATTCAAATAAAGGTTTATCTTGAGGTATGATAGAAGTCTCAGTGAGACTAAAGAGAGCTGGCTATTCATGATTTCTTCCTTATGCACATACCCAATGAAACTGTTTTCTTTTTATTGCAATGTATGTAAAATAGCTCCCACTCTGGAAGTTAATACTTAGAGGATGGGTTCTTAACTTGGGAGTCTTCTACCTCATGAAAGCATTGGTGAAGTATTTTGTGGATAAGCCTTTTTTGTGGGAAATACCTTAATGGGGTCAATGACCTGCCAAAAAGTGAAAATCTATTTATTCATTACCCTGGTAAACAAAGGATTTCATAATTGGTTAGTGACTCAAATAAGCATATTAAAAGTCATAGGGTAGAAAGTTTAAAAATTAAGAAAAACAAATATTCTCACTTTAAGTTTAAAAATTCATAAATGAATACATTAAGTTCTTGAGTGTATTATGCTGAGAATATTTTCCTCCATCTTTTTTTTCATGATTAATGTTAACTCTGCATTTCAAGTGAGTCAAAATTTCTTGGTAATTCTGTATTTCCCAAAATTCCTACATACAGCATAAATAATTTTTATATCAAGCTGAAACACATATTTCAAAAAGACATTTACACATGTGCATTTAGAAGACCACCAACATCATAACCCTAAGAATCTAAAATGCTTCTGATGTACTTCAAACACTGCAATCTTATTCTAATACTAGAGGCCTGGTGCACAAAATTTGTGCACGGGGATGGTGGTGGGAAGGTGTCCCTCAGCCCTGTCTGTACCCTCTACAATCTGGACCCCTTGGGGGATGGTCACAATCCAGGACTGCTGGATCCTAACCACTTGCCTGCCTGCCTGCCTAATTGACCCTAATGGCTTCTGCCTGCAAGCCTGATTGCCCCCTAAGCACTCCCCTGCCAGCCTGATGGCCCCAACTGCCCTCCCCTGCCAGCTGATGGCCCCTAACTGCCCTTGGCTGCCGGCCTGATTAGTGCCTAATTGCTCCCCTGCCAGCCTGATTGCACCCACCGTTCTCCCCTGCCAGCCTGATCACCCATAATTGCCCTCCCCTGCCACAACCTGCCTCCTCCACCAAGCCCAGTCTCCACTGTCCATATGGCCTTCTTGTGACAGCCATCTTGTGAAATTAGGGCATAATGCATTAGGGTGTGATGACCACCTAGGTCAGTGGTTGGCAAACTGTGGCTTGTGAGCCACATACAGCTCTTTGGCCCCTTGAGTGTGACTCTTCCATAAAATAACATGTGTGTGCGTGCACATACAGTGCGAGTGAAACTTCATGGCCCATGCGCATAAGTCAGTTTACGCCTCTCAAAAGTAATTTCAATTGTTGTACTGTTGATATCTGGCCCTGTTGACTAATGAGTTTGCCAACCACCGACCTAGGTTATTATTAGCATAGATTCTAACTCAGTAATGGAGATACACATAGCAAATTATGGTATTCTAAAAGCAATATAAGCCTTATAAATTGAATTTTTACCTGGGATTATTTTTTAATGTATTTACTAAAAATTCATGTAGATCTATGCCAGTTGAATCAGTGTATTCTTGACTGGAATCTAAAAAGACAACACAAAAACACACTATAAAGTTGTTTGAAAATAAATCCCATTCCCATTTACACGATACATATCTTAAATAAAATGAGGTGCCCCACATTGAAAAAGATTAACAAAGCAGGAAAAGGAAATTTATGATGAAATCTATTCCCATATAATAACAGATGGAGGTTTATATAACTGCATGTACATGCACATTAAAAAAATATATATATATATCTCTCGCCTGGCTGGAGTGGCTCAGTTGTTTCAGTGTTCCTGTGTGCACTGAAAGGTCACTGGTTTGATTCCGGGTCAGTGCCCATGCCTAGGTTATAAGTTTGATCTTATTGGGAAGCCTTTGGAAGGGAACTGATCAATGTCTCTCTTTCTGTCCTTCCCTTCTCTTTTTCTCTCTTACTTTCTCTAAGCATGTCCTTGGTGAAGAATGAAAAAAAAAAAATCTCTCAAATGTGATAGTTTAATTTACTCTGAATTCTTTAAAGATCCTTTTATATACTCACCACAATCCACATTTTCTAAAATGCCTCCTTAAGTAAAAAAATTAAAATAATTTATTCAATTAACTACATTGATAGCAAATTAAGACAACTTAGTTCAACTGTGAACAAAGTTGGAGAAAATAATTTGGAGGTAGATAGGAATTTTAGTTCTGAAAGAACACTAATTTAATTAGATATGATTAGGCCTATCACTAAAGGCTTGTTTTCAATATACTTAAAAAATTTTTTTTAGGTTTATTTCTTCCCTTTATGCTGTTTATAATACTGATCAGCATAATTGAGTTTATAAATTAAAAAAACATTTTTATAGAAGTGCAATAGATGACGGTGAAGCCCCTTAAAATTTATCATGAGAAAGAAACATTCTGGTTTCCAAGAATATTTTTACTGGATACTGAATTAGCCATCAGCTCTTTTTTTTTTTAAATCCTCACCTCAGGATATGTCTTTTTTTTTTTTTAATATATTTTACTGATTTCTTTTATAGAGAGGAAAGGAGAGGGATAGAGAGTTAGAAACATTGATGAAAGAGAAACATCGATCTGCTGCCTCCTGCACATCCCCAGAGTACATGCAACCAGAGTACATGCCCTTGACCAGAATCGAACCTGGGACCCTTCTGTCTGCAGGCCAACGCTCTATCCACTGAGCCAAACCAGTTAGGGCCGGAGGATATGTTTTTATTGATTTTTTTAGAGAGAGGAAGGGGGAGGAATAGAGAGAGGAGGAGGGAGATAGATAGATATATAGAGAGACCAACTGTCTCCCCATACATGCCTGAATCAGGAATTGAACCCACCACCTTTTGGTTTATGGGATGAGACTCCAATAAACTGAGTCACTTGGCCAGCTCTTTGTATCAAAAGGAATTAAGTAATATTTTTAGTGAAATCAGTATTCAAATTACAGTAATTCTATTATTTCAATAGGAGATATATCAATAAGAGATACAGACAGTTATCTTCCTCAGTGACTCTGCAATGTGTTGCAGTTTTTTAATTAATGTCTTACTGATGTTCAGAACTGTATTATTCAATTTTGCGCAGATAAGCAAATACTATATTATCCCTTCAATCTGTTCTGTATCATATATATATATATATACACACACACACACACACACACACACACACACACACACACACTAGAGGCCTGTTGCACGATATTTGTACAAGAATAGGCCTTCCTTCCCCTGGTTTTGCTCCCAGATGCCTGGGACCTGCAAGTCCCCACTCCCAGCCACAGCACTGCTCCTGCAGTTCCCTCAGCTCTCCTTCCCCCTTATAGCAGGCATCACACCCCACCCAGCTGCTCCATGCCTGCATATGCAAATTAACATGCCATCTTTGTCTGGTTAATTGCATACTCACTCCTGATTGGCTGTGGGCATAGTGGAGGTACCATCAATTTACATGTTAGTATATTATTGGTTAAGATGAGGGGTAAAGAATGGAATTACCAACAGTGACACAAAAATTTTGTTAAAAAAAACCCAAAACCCACAAAAAATAAATTGCAAACCTCTTGATAACATTTTTCTGGGTAACTTATCACTGGCTTTTTCTTTTTCTGCTTCATCTTTTGAGGGCTTCTCCTCTTTTTCAAATGATTGTGTTAACTGGATCTCAATTTTCTCCTGTTGGAAGGTAAAATCAGTTTAAATAAAAATATAGAGCAATTCAGTTAATACTACATACCTGAAGTAACACAAAAGTGTGTAGAGGGACAAAATAAAAAGAAAACTATTATTTTACCTAATTAGATTCTTCAAAGTAGAATACAACTTAAAAATATTTTTATCATATTTAATGAAGAACAGACAACAGAATTTAAAATGTTGACTATATCAATCGAACGTATCCTGGAAATTATTTCAGAGAAAATAAATGTTTTCTATAACAGTTTAAATGTATCTACTTGCAAAGCTCCTAGAGAATCAGAACCAAGGTCTTTTTAACCTAATTTTTGCAATGGAGATGCCAAGCGAAGGTATAAGAACTATTATCACTCATTACAACAGGAAGACATAAGTATCAAATCAACACTTAGTAAAAAGTACTTTTTTTGAGGGGGGGGGCGTGGAGAGAAAGAGAGAGATAGGTAAAATGTTATATTCCTTCTTTCTCTTGACATATAAAAAAAAATGTAAGTACAAAATATCCAAAACTAAATTTACATGACTTCATTATTTGAGATTTATATATCATTGTTCTTCCTCAATCACCACAAAGTTTATAAAGATTTCAAGCAAGACTGCTTTCCTTCCTGATACCTAGTAATTCATTATAAAGTAGCCATATTGTTTAAGACTAAAAAGGAGAACTATTCTACATTTCATTTTTAAAACAATCTCATTACATGCAATTTCAGAACCCAAAGAAATTAGTGAAAATTAATTCATGTAGCCTAAATTGGTAAATGTCACACAGCTCTGTTTATTCAGGCAAAGTTATCAAGAAAGGCAGAATAATTTCCAGACCATTTCTACTAAAGATAAAGGTGTAGTTTAATTGTAGACTAAATTACACTATTGTCCATAGTGATGAAAAACATCAATCAATTACTCCTCTTTTCTGGGATATGGTTGGTGGTAGAAATAAATGCAGTAAGTCAATATCAAAGGGAATATAAACTTCAGTGTTCTTAAACTTACAGCCATCAGGATTTCTGTTAAACATCAATGGCCCCCACATCACACAATTTTTAAAAAAATAGTAATTGGGAAAAAATTTCAGGTCAAATATAGTATTTTTTCCTATAGGTTTGCTGAGTGTTATTTTCATCTCTTCAATTCTGCTTCCCCTTCCATCTCAGTTCAAATTTATGTTCAGAATATAATACAAAAGCTATGTACTGGCAATTTTCACTAAAATTGCTGAACTTCATACATTCACCAACTGATAATCATTTTTCTCATTATGACTAATTTTCCTTTTTTAAAATTAAATTTATAAGGGTAACATTGGTTAATAACATTACATAAATTTCAGGTGTAAAACTTTATAATGTATCCATATACTCTATTGTGTGCTCACCACCGGAAATCTAGTAGTCTCCTCAACTGTGGATATTTTCCCACTGATTTTTAGAGAGTGGAAGGGAAGGGGGAAGGAGGGAGAGAGAGAGGTGGGAATATCAATATCAATGTGAGAGAGACACATCCACTGGTTGCCTTTGCATGTGACCCAACCATGGCCAGGGATTGAGGCTGCAACTGAGGTACATGCCTTTGACTAGAATCGAACCTGAGATGCTTCATTTCTAAGGTTAATGCTCTATCCACAAAGCCAAACTGGCCAGAACTGTTTGTTGCTTTTTGTGAAATGATATGGTTCTTGTCCTTTCCCACTTGACTTATCTCATTTAGCATAATATTCTCAAGATCTATCCATGTTGTCTTATGATTCGTTTTCTAATCTACTTTCTTTATTTTTAAAATAAATGTAAGATAGATATTTAAAAATGAATCCCAGAAGTATGTTTTGGAAATAGAATATTAGAAGTGTTCCTGACTTACAGTTTCTATTCTTGTTATTCAAGGATAATCTATGAAATCCAGGTTGGAAGAAAAGATTTCACATTTAGACTGCCACAAATGGCACTCCAAATGACTATCAAGTTTCATTTCTAAATTCTCCTACTAAAGTTGTATATTACAGACATTAAACTATTTTATCAAGATGAATTGTATTTAAAAATCTAGAGGCTTAATATATTGAGGTCTGGCTTCAGTTGATACTGAGATCTTGTTTTCATTAGCAAATAAACAAGGCATCATATTTTAAATACTGAAATCCATACACAAACTCTTTTGACTATAAATAAGCAACATCTCCCTAGAAAGTTCTAATTCCTTTACTCTTCTTCACTCAGCCATTGACATTTGTTACTAGTCACTTCCCTCTTATAAGCTCTCATTAGACACAAGTAACATCTCTCTTTTAATTGCCGCTCAACCTTTTGACAAATGTGCTTTACTCCAGAATAATTCCTCAAAAATCACATTCTGAAGCACGCATTATTAGTTGGAAAGTGTCTCTACCATCAAGGATTAGATACTAGAACATTTCATGAGAAATAATTTTTTTTCCTATTCTCATTCAGGTGCAATTTAACCCAAGACTTGGAAAAAGTTCAGTAAAAGGGTAAAAGTAGGGTATTATCTCAAAAGACAAAAATTACTGTATTCAAGAGAAATTGAGAACAAATGTACTAAGTGGAATAACAGTTCTTTGAACTATGAATGCAAAAATTATTAACTGAGATCAACAGTATACACATTAATTTATAACCAACACTCTTGATATATTTTTCCCATATAAATTTTCACTAGCTAAATTTATGTAACATTCTAAGAATTTTACTCCAATATTTTTCAAATAGGTAAAATGTACTGAAACAAACAAACAAAAACCCCAAAACAATCACATTATAGTTTTTCTCAAAAAGAATGCATTTTTCTGTATAAACAATCCTATGAATGCCTGACCCTTTTCATTTTTTCAATCTCCTTGGACTAATTAGTCCATGAGGCTAGGATGGTATAACATTTTGGACAACAGAAAGAATACATTTTTTAAAAACATTATATTATTCCATCTAGACAGGCAGAGTCTTTAATTTGTACAAAAGAACTTTTTAAAATTGCTATTTCAAAAACAATTTTATTAAATTTCTTTCAGAGTGTATCAGAACTCTTCAGCCTATCAACAACTATGCAAAAGCCAAAGGCTAACATTTGAGAATGTTCTCAGGCAATAGTTCTAAGTAAATCTATACACAAATATTAGTAAAATATTTTGACTGTATTTCTACTTTTTCTTAGAAAATTCTGTTATGTTATTGTTAAAAATATTTATAGAATGAATGCATATAGCTTTCTTCTGTTTTTAAATTGTAAATTAATCACAAATAAATTCTGAACCCTATGTTCCTGCAAAAGAAATTGATTTTTTGGCATTTTTTACTGACAAATAATCTATTTAAAAATCTCCTCCAAATATTTTTATTGATTTCAGAGAGCAAGGGAGAGGGAGAGAGAAACATCAATGATGAGAGAGATCACTGATTTACTACTTCCTGCATGCCCCGCACTGAGGATTGAGCCAACAATCCAGGATATGCTCTGACCAGGAATTGAACCGTGACCTCCTGGTTCATAAGTTGACACTCAACCACTGAGCAACACTGGCTGGGCCTCTTCTTACATTTTGGAAGTAAAGAAGTGGAGAGGGCATGTTCTAAATATGTGACAACTATTTTCAATATGTAGAACAGGCTTTTAAGGGTATCATCTTTTAAATCAAGGTAAAGCATAAGTCTTTGCCTGAATCAACAAATGTACAATTGCTATTTATTAAAAAAAAAGAAATACAACTTATCATGGCCTTTTCCTTCCTTTCTTTTTTTAGTATGCTTCTTAAAGAGCCAAAATGTTGTCTCAGTTCTTTAGAAACTAATTGTGGGTATATAGGAGGATTTTATTGCTTAAACTCGTAAAAAGTAGAACGAGCTATTAACAGTCAAGTTATCATCACAGACGAATACTGATAGAGTCCAAAGATATTTAATATATAATGCCCATAAAAGAGAAGACAAACATCAATCCACGGCTGAGAGTAACAGAAAAGTAGTCATAGCATTAAAAATACAAAAGGCAAACCAAACTGTCTGCTTGAATCTTAGTTCTATATTTTACAAGCATTGACAGAAAAGGAATTAGAAGTTTCAAGACAACTATTAGAGCCAACCTAATATAAGAATTGGCTTCACCATGCATTCAGCTTAGTAAAATAATATATCACGCAGAAGTCTTAGGTAGTTTCCTCTTCACAAACAAGCAGTATTTGACAAACTTATAAAGGCCAAAATCAGAAGGGCAAATTTCATCACAATTCCACTAAGTGAAGGTACTACTTTATTACTTTTCCAAAATAACTTATAACTCCTTTAGAGCCATATTCCCACTTAATTATATTATCCCTAAGTTTTCCCAGAGAGAAATCTTTATACTAAATCTTAGAGTGACGTAACAAGGTTTTCCCACTTTTCATGTGTATCTTGTATCATGTATTATCAAATGAATTTCTCTTAGTAAAAACACATATAACACACACACACATGCACATACAACTTAAAAAAAAAAACTTATTTCAATGTGTATATATACAACTTTTATTTAACCTTATGAAAGAATTTCTCCAGGAGGCAGGTTATTCCACCATGTCTGTAAATAATATATATATTTTTTACCTGGTTCTCCTGTGATATCTCTGCTGTAGGGGGTGGTGGAGATTCTTCACATACTGCAAGGCTCCGAACTAGCTTTAACTTTGAGCTTGACTAAAGAAAAGTATTTAAAATTAACACTACATTTTAAAAATCTGGGGTGTATATCCAAAAGCCCCCTAGAATTTCTTAAGTCTTTATAGTTTCTGCCACATATAGGCATAAGTGAAATGTGCAAGTTATATATATATCATTAATTACCTCTAAAATCCATTGTTAAGAGGGAAAACAAACAATTGCAGTTTTGAAAATTATAGCAATAGCAAGAATGGGAATAATTCCAATTTCAAAACCCAAAGAATGGTGAGAAAGCCATTTTCTCTATAAAAAAAACCATTAAAGATACAAAAACAATGCACAAAAGCAACTAGGCAAGACAAAACCCAAATAAAACAAAGTAAGCTTTCTGCCCCAAACAAAATATGACAAAACTAAACTGATGCAGTGCTATATGAAAACAAGGATTCATCAAGCATGAAGGACAGCCCTTGGCATGCCAGCACAAAATATTTACTATACCTTAGACCTTTTTCCTGTCTGTCCAAAGGACTGCAATGGCCGCTAAATATACAAGAAAGATTTATATTAAATTTCATACTGAAACAGAAGGTTTTCTTCTCAATTCATAATCCTAAATCACAGAGAAACTAACTGCACGAAGAATAGAAAATGAGGACATCAAAGTTAGTTTTAAGTAAAAATGCACTTATTCCTCCCAAAAGCCTTGTAGAAAATTCTTTTAAAATCCTTCTGTGAATTGGCATTTTCTGTAAGTGAGCAAATTACCACAATTTCTGTGTTAATTGAGCTAAATGAAATTACAAGGTAACTTCTAAGGTAGTAGAAAAATAAAATATATTTCTTTAGTATTTTATTACATATTAATTACACTTTAGGCAGTTAGGAGGAAAAAACCCTACAAAAATCCTGAGGAATTTTAAGTAGCTGTGCTCAGCAAAGTTCCAAACATACTAAAGAGAAGGTTGCAAATGCACATTGAGTCAGAGTACAATCACCTATATTCTGAGTCTTTTCAGCCCCATATGAAGTACATCACCAGTTTACTGATCACAGAACCATGTTTGCCTGGTCCAGGCTAAGGCAATGAAGTAAATATAAAGAAAAGAGATCAAAATTCCAATACGCATGTCCAACACGATTGCCAAATCACCAATCACATGATTGGAGAACCCAATGTAGCAAAAGTTCTATGTGTGATATCAGGCTTTGGTTTGGGAAAGCAGCTGAAATTATTCTAAACCAGAGCCCGATTTTTTTTTTTTAACATGCTTTCCTTCCTCCAATCTCCTTCCAATCTACCTCTCTAACCCCAATCCCAAACAATACTAGATCCAGGTGCCTATTATTTATATTCATTAAAGCCAGGAAGCCGGTTTGGTACCAAACATAAAACAGATAAAAAGTCCTTAATATCTAGATCAGTATATTCATATATGAAAGAAGAGTTATCATGTCACTCTAACATCCAAAAGAGCCTTCCCTGTAGAACCAACAGAAATGAGAATCTGCAGTACCATTGTGTCCTGTCCCTCATTCTGAGCCCCAAGTTCTTGAGATAAGAGCATTGTATTTTCGGGGTTCTGATCCTGGATTACCCACATTACATACAAATTAGCAATAACAAACACAAAAGGAAAATAGAAAATATGAAGAAAAATGACTTTGTTTCTTACAGAGAAGAAAATAGTTTGTTCACACCACATATACACATGGCCATACTATCTAAGAGCTTCTGCATGTTGGTATTATCTTTGGTTTCGATTTACTCTATAATTTGTTCAAGAAAATTTCTAATTGTAACTCATATCCAAAAATAGAATTAAAAGAAGCTATACATAGAGAAAGGACTTGAAGAGAAACTGGGAGAAAATTGATAGATGAATGCTCGCAAAAAGGCAGAAGAGAAAATAATTTGTGACTTATTCCTGTTCTCTGCTTTAATTCCTTACAAGTCTAAGTATCCAGGATACAAAACTTTCTGCTAAAAAATTTTAAAATAAGAGATGATTAACTGTCAAGTAAAAACTGTATTCAAATGTAAAGTTGGATTTAAATTTCTGGCTTTGCTTATTAGTAGGTGACCCTAGTCAAGTTATTTCAGTTTACTCGTGTCTTTTTTTAATGTTTTTATTGATTTCAGAGAGGAAGGGAGAGGGAGAGATAGAAATATCAATGATGAGAAAATCACTGATCAGCTGCCTCCTGCACACCCACTGGGGACTGAGTCTGAAACCTGGGAATCGAACCTTGACTTCCTGTTTCATGGGTCCACGTTCAATCACTGAGCTACGCTAGTTGGGCCACATTTTTTTGTTGGGAGCAGAAAGGCAAGTCAGATTAAAAAGGCAAGAAGGAACTGACACACCATTGCTTGCTTTGAAGGGGCTCTCTGAGAAGGACTGCAGGCAACCTCTAGAAGCACAGTGGCCCTTCGACTAGTCAATCAGGGAATGTGGACCTCATAACCACAACTACAAGCAACTGAGTTCTGCCAATAACTTGAAGGAGCCCAGAAGCAAATTTCCCGCCAGTCTTCAGGTAAGGGCCCAGTTTAGCCAACACTTTTGAAATCCTAAACAGAGAGGTTACTTGAGCCCAAACTAATTTCTAATCTACAGATCTGATATCTACAACTGAGTTGATAATTGGATATTGTGTTACACTCCCAAGTTTGTGGTAATATGCTCTGCAGCATTAAAAAACTAATACACTACTTTATAAGTAAAGTATAAACTGCCAAAGTGGCATTATTCAATAAAAGTCACTATTTCATTTCAAATAGCAAAGAACTGAAAGTATATCCTACCCACCCATCTCAAATAGATTTTATTATTTAAACCACACCTTTCACCTTTTCCCCATGTGGAAAATTTACACAACATGAAATTTAACATTTTGACCATTTTCAAGTGTATAGTTCAGTGGTATTGAATATAATCATGTTGTGCAACCATCATCACAATCCATATCTATAATTATTTTCATCTTGTAAAACTTCAACTCTGAACTCATTAAACATAATTATCATTCTTCCCTGATCCCAGAACCCCTTGCAACCACTCTATGATTTTGACTACTCTAAGTACCTGATATAAGTCAAATTGTATGTCTTCTTGTGACTAGCTTATTGAATTTAGCATAATGACCTCAAGGTTCATCTATGTTGTAGCATTTCCTCCCTTTTTAAGGCTAAATAACATTGCATATTTGAGGTTATTATTTAATAATGTTCAATGCAATGGAATATCCTTTCATTTGTTGCTGGATGCATCTGGATAGATTCCATGTTTTAGCTAATTGTGAATAATGCTTCTATGAACATGGATGTGTAAATATTTCCTGCAGATCTCAGCAAGTGTTTTAGCATATATAAGACTGAGCAAAAAGATCTTGAGTTTACTGTAATATACACTGAAACGCAGATGATGTTTTTAGGGTAGTCAGATCAAATAATGTTTGAAATGGTCATGATTGAAGCAGCATAGCGCTCTGGAAAAAGCATATGGAGGTACACTAGGATTGAGTCCTGGCTGTGCCACTGGATCTGTAGGTGCAGGTCTCTGAAAAATGGAAGGGCTGCTCAGCTCAACTTTAAAAACTTTTTAGCTGTAACTGAATTCTATGAATCAAACTCCAAAATGGTTGATCATCACCTTGAGCTCTTTCTGCCAACTCAGAATTTTTTGGGAATAAATGTCATCAGATGGGTTAACAACAGAGGACATTCTTCTCTGGGACATTTTCTTCCTCAAGGTCTCCTTCCATGAAGGGTGATGGTAGTAAAGATAACATCGATAGATGTCCCTAGGTCTCAAATGGAAACCCACCCACCCTGAACCCAAATACACAGTTCCTAAGATCTAGGTATGGCGCCCATTGATGGTCATGCCTCAGACCTCAGTGTTGATTCTTTTCTTAGAAATGTCAAGGTCCCTCCTGGTGAAAGTGAACTGGCTCAGTGGCTTTCTTCCCATTGTCTGTGAGGCCAGGACCAGCCAGGTAATGCTTTGCATTGTATGTTTCTGCTGTCATGTCACAGAAGGCCTGTGCTCTTGGAAGACAGCCAAGAGGCAGGGAGTCCGGTTTCCCTAATCATTTGATTAGAGCTGTGGTTGGCACACTGCAGCTGGAGAGCTACATGTGGCTCTTTGGCCCCTTGAGTGTGGCTCTTCCACAAAGTACCAAGGCCTGGGCGAGTCTATTTTGAAGAAGTGGCATTAGGAGAAGTTAAAGTTTAAAAAAAATTGGCTCTCAAAAGAAATTTCAATCGTTGTACTTTTGACATTTGACTCTGTTGACCTATGAGTTTGCTGACCAGTGGGTTAGAGTAGCTTCCACAGTTTAATGGTTTTCCTTCACCAGTACTGCTGCATTTCTCTTAGGCATATGCATCTTACATCCTCACAGGCTTGTCAATGGGAACTTGTTGAGGTGCAGAATTTGGGGGTGCAGAGGATGTCTCAGCAACTTTCTTTAGTTTGTTTTGTAGTTTTGCAGTCATCCCCGTTTGCTTCCATAAAGTTGTCAACTTTAAATGGCTCTGGCAGCTTCAACTCCTTATCCTCTGCCCTTGTGGGTGGGCAGTTTACAGGAAAGACTCCTGGGAGGTGCGAGTGTCTTGGAGGTGGACTGGGGACAGAGAAAACCCTGCTGGCGGGCTCCTTTGGTGTCACATGTAAGAAATCATTGCTAAATTCAATGTCATAAAATTTCTCCCTTATGTTTTCTTCTAAGATGTTTATTTGAGCTCTTTCATTTAGGGACTTAGAAAATTAATGTACTGGGGGATGGGGGTGTCCCTTAGCCAGGTCTGTTCCCTCTCATAGTCTGGGTACCTTCATGGGTGGGAGGCAACCCAGCGATCAGGGAAAGGTGACGCATGGAATGGCCAGGCCTGACGGTGCGGGCCTGGCATTGCCATGTACATGCTGCCTCAGTAGGGCTGAGGGGACTGGGTACTGAGATATTGAGGCTGTGGAAACCACCAACTTTGAGGGCATGGTGGTTAATTAGCTATTCCCTCCTTATTGGCTGTGGGCACCACCATCTGTGTGATGATGTGAGGGAGGGGTCAATTAGCATATTCCCTCTTTATTAGACAGTATAATGCTAAGGGTCCAACTTCATTCTCTTGCATATAGTTTTCCCAGTGCCATTTGTGAAAAGGCAACCCTTTCTCCATAGTCTTGGCACCCTTATCAAATTTCATTTGACCATATATGTATGGGTTTATTTCTGGGCTCTCTATTCTATTCCATTGGTCTATATGTTTTATACTACTACCACCACACTATTTTGCTTACTGTAACTTTGTAGTAAGTTCTGAAATCTGGAAGTGTGACTTGTGAATTTTATCCTTTTTAAAGACTGTTTTGGCTATTCCAGGTCCTTTGAGATTCCATATTTTAGAATAGGTTTTTCTATTTTTGCAAAATTGTCATTTGGAGTTTAATTTTATTTAATGTGTAGATTTCTCTGGGTAGTACTGACATTTTAACAATATTAAGCCTTCCAATTCATGAACATGGGACATGTTTCCATGTAGTTGTGCCATTTTTAATTTTCTTTCAGCAACGTTTTATAATTTTCACTAGGGGCCTAATGCACGAAATTCGTGCAAGGGGCTTAGCCTTCACAGCACTGGCCCTTGCAGCCATGGTAGGTACCTTGGCCCTTGCCGCACCAGCTTTGTTCAGAAGGTTGTCTGGCTATCTGGTCTTATTAACATATTACACTTTTATTTTATAGATTATATTAGTCTGTCACTTCTTTAATTCCTAATTATTTTATTCTTTCAGATATTATTGTAAATGATATTGCTTTTGTATTTTTCCTCTTTAGATTTGCTCACTGTTGTAGAGAAGGGCAAGTGAATTTTGCATATTGAAATTATACCATGCAACTTTATTGTATTTATTCGTTTTAACAGTAGTTTGTGGAATTTCAAGGCTTTCCTACACATAAAATTGTCATCTGCCAAAAAGGAAAAAAAAAATTAATTTTACTTCTTCCTTTCCAATTTGGATGCCTTTTTTTTTCTTTTTCTTGCTTAATTTCTGACTAGAATTTTCAATACCATGTTAAATAGTATTTGTGAAAGCAAGCATCCTTGCCTTATTCTTGGTCATAGGGGAAAGGTGTTAATCGTTTATCAATGAGTATATTGTTCAATGTGGATTTTTCATACATGGCTTTTATTACATTGAGATAATTTCCTTCTAATCATAGTTTTATGTATATTTTGATCATAAAAGGGTGTTGAGTTTTGTGAAATGCTTTTTCTGCATCAATTTCTCCCCCTTTTACTTTTCTAATATGCATTTCATTGATAAATTTTCATTTGTTGAATCTCCCTTACATTCCAGGAATAAATCCCACATGGTCATGGCATACAATCCTCTAAATATGCTGCTGAATTTGGTTTGCGAGTGTTTTGTTGAAGAGCTTTGCATCACTGTTCATAGGGATATTGGTCTATAACTTTCTTGAAAGGTCTTTGTCTAGATTTGGTATCTGGGTAATCCTGGCCACACAAAATGAGTTGGGAATTGTTCCTTGCTCTTTAAATTTTGTGTAAAAGTTGCAGAAAAGTTGTTATTAGTTCTTTAAAATGTTTAGTAGAATTCAACTACAAAACCAGAGTTAGGGTTTTCCTATGTTGAAAGACTTTGGGTTACTGCTTTAATCTCCTTACTAGTTATATGTCTATTATCTGTTCCTTCATGATTTAGTCTTGTTAGGTTTTGTGTTTCTAGGAATCTGTACATTTCATCTAGATTATTCTTTTTGCATATTGTTCAAAGTACCCTCTTATAATCTTTTTTATTTTGAAGAATTGATAGTAATGCCCCCAATTACTTCTTTTATTTCTTACTTTAATAATTTGAGTCTATATGTTTTTAGTCCATCTAGGTAAAGGTTTATCACTTTTGTTAATCTTCTCAAAGAACTGACTTTTGAATTCACTGATTTATAGTTTTGCTTTTCACTTTTAATGGAATTTCACTGCCAAAGTGAAAATGTAGAAGCTTCTTTAACAGACATTTACTACTCTAGAAAGATGCTAAAGCCCTCAATTTATAATTTACATCGTTTGATACTAAAATATAGAGCTAGAATTAGGCCAATAATTGGGTACAGAATATGAAATATCCCTAATTGAATTTCAGCATAAAACTTATGTTAATATATCATTAGATCTACTTGCTACTACCCTGGAGAAAAACAGGTTTAATAATAAATGGTTAAGCTATAATATTACAATAAACATACAACTGTTTTTTTTTCATTTACTGTCCTGTAGATGTGAAAGCAATGAGAAACAAAAATGTTTAATGATTTCAGTATGTTGGGCTTTAGTTTCACTTTAAACAGATTTAAAATTTACTTCAGAATATGAATCTGAAAGAATCCTCAAAATATTGTATCTTAGTTGTTACTCCAAATCAGGGAGCTTTACAACTAATAAAGGGAACAAGGTAGTTAGGTCTATTTAATGTTTCTTTATGGTCAAAGGAAAGAAAAACAAAAGTACTGATACCATAAACCATGAGATTTATTCTGTTGCTAAGAAATAACAATAATCCTCGAGTTACATTGTCTGATACCATAAAAATAACCACAAATATATCATTCAATATGATATCTAACTTACTACAAAAAGAGGATCAATTGCCATTTTAATAATTATGAACAAAATTAACTGAATGGTTGACAGCCTTTCAAGTAAGGCACTTAATACACCTTGAAGACTATACTAATTCTAACCATTTTTCAAGGTAACAGTAAGGACTAATAGTAATTATGTGGGAGAATATAATAACCATTGCACAAAATTCGTGCACGGTGTGTGTGTGTGTGTGTGTGTGTGTGTGTGTGTGTGTGTGTGTTGTGTGTTCCTCAGCCTGCCCTGCACCCTCTTCAATCTAGGACCCCTCAAAAAGTGTCCTACTGCCAGTTTACAGGGACCAAGCCTAAACTGGCAGTCGGACATCCCTCTCACAATCTGGCACTACTGGCTCCAGTCACTCACCTGCCTGCCTGCCTGATTGCCCCTAACCACGCTGCTTGCTCGCCCTCCCCACCACCTCCCCTCCCCCCAACTGCTTTGAGTGGAGGCCAGCGATGGCTTCCTTCCTCCATAGCCGGGGCAACCCAAGCCTCCTGCTTGCTCCAGCTCCATGGCCAGCCGCCATGTTGGTTGGGTTAATTTGCAAGTTTCTCTTTTATTAGTGTAGATTAAAGTGTTAAATATCTAGCCAAAGGTCAGGAGCAATGAAAACAACAGAGGTTAAGTTGATAATTTACACAGAAATAACAGAAAAAGCAATTTCCTGAGTTGGGATAGTGGACTTTTTTTAAAAAATTGCTATTATTAAGTATTAATAAAGGACTATAAAGATAGGGAACTTAATACAAAGAACAAAAACTACTCCATTGCAATTTGGGAGAAAATAAAGAAATAATCTACTTTTTATTATCAAAGGAAAAAGAATCTATATTGCATGACAATAAAATCTGAGGAGCAGATGTGCTAATGTTAATAATAAAACAATTGGGATTATAATAATTATTATTTATTAATCCTCAGCAAAGGATATGTTTTTATTGATTTGAGAGAGAAAGAACAACATCAATGTGAGAAACATCCACTGGTTGCCTACCATACATGTCCTGACCAGTAATCAAACTGCAACCTTTGATGTTCTAACCCAGTGGTCGGCAAACTCATTAGTCAACAGAGCCAAATATCAACAGTACGACTGAAATTTGAGAGCCAATTTTTTAAACCTCAACTTCTTCTAATGCTACTTCTTCAAAATAGACTTGCCCAGGCCATGGTATTTTGTGGAAAAGCCACACTCAAGGAGCCAAAGAGCTGTATGTGGCTTGCGAGCTGCAGTTTGCCGACCACTGGGCCATCCTATTGTTCAACAAATAGTTTATGAGGATTGTTTGAAGTTTTCCAAAATATGCTCTGAATCATGTTTATATGCACATATAGACAGATGAATACGCCTAGGCAAAGCATTTGCCAAGTACAAAGGTACAACTGTAAATAAAGGGAGAAAGTTGAGTTCAAATCTTTAATAAGTAAGCAGAACAGAACGTTGCTAATTTTATATTTCAAATAAATGACAGTAAAAAATCAACAATTTACCTAAATTTAATATGAGAAATTTACTTGAGAAAAAAATCACACAATAAAGGGCATACAAATAAAGGGCATAAAAACATATTAAATTTTTTCTGGATTTAGAAGCCTGAAACCTCAACAACCTAAAATTCCAAATACCTAATGATCATAGAACGGTTAATATATAACTTAAAGTTTGATAGAAATAGTGTATGGCAGTAGAAAAGTTACGAAGCAAAAAATCTTTTCATAATTATTTGAGATCATCATCAACAGTTAGAACAACTTCAGGCAATTATGTGTGAAAGTTACCTTCTTGACATTAACACACACTATTTGAATTAGCTCTAAAGTAGTCTTAAGAAATTCTTAAGAAAGTAGTCCTAAAATGTATATAAAAGACAACTAATATTTTTTAAAAGAGTAAAGCAACACATGGTAGAATTATTTATAAAAAAAAAAGGCCAAGGAGCTCTGAGATCATCTCTAGTTGGAACCATCCAAGGTGAGGTCTAATGTTTGCTGGCCTCTCTCTAGTTTGAAGAAATTATTTTTTACTAGAGGCCCGGTGCATGAATTCATGCACCAGTGGGATACCCCTTGGCCTGGCCTGTGTAAATGGGTCAAAACTGATTCTCCGACATCCCTTGACGCATCCTGGATTGTGCAAGAGCACAGGCCAGGCCAAGGAACCCCACCTGTGCATGACCAGGGTCCGGGAGGAACATGGGAGGTGGACCTTCTGGGGAGGGACCGCAGGAGGGCTCCAGGATGTGTCTGGACCATCTTACTCAGTTTTAATAGGCCAGATCCCCACAGCAAGCTAACTTACCAGTTAGAGTGTCTGACTCCTGGTGTTCAGTGCACATCATAGTGAGTAGTTGAGCAGACTTATCATATCATGCTTTGATTGGTTGAACAGATGACCAGATGACCAGACACTTAGCATATTAGGCTTTTATTATATAGGGTGTAAATACTTTACTTAATTAATAGACATTAAAAAACCGTAAGACTTCTTCATGGTATAAAAGAAGCTATGACAACCACTCATTTAAAAATTAAGAGGACAGTCAAGAAATTAAGACTTGGAAATGGATGAAATGTACGGTTCTTCAGGAAAACATTTCCATTATTCTAAGTCACTTTAAATATTACTATGCTGAAGCAAGGCAATATATATAAGTTATATTCATGGTAGCTGACTTTCAGGAACAACAGGAAAGAAATATTTGGTCTATTCAAAATTTGTAATAGGAAATCTACATTATAATTGGTGCACACATCTAAATTTGAGTAAAAATAATAGTTCTAATTTAAAATTAAACTTTTAGGCAGTATCTTAGAGGTACCAAAGAAAGATGAAATACCTAAGTAGTATGTTAGAAAAAAGACATTATATAATAGGTAATACCAGAGTAAGTTGAAAGGTAACCAGTTGATTTTATTTTACATTAGGTAAAAATTTTTTTTCTAGTTCTATCTACTTCTATTCCTAATATGTATTACTTCTTTTCTGTATAAGTTATTTAGACTCTAAGTCCCTTGCCAGACACTTGGCATGGAGGTATCCTTAGACCTCAAAAAGCTCCAAGCAGAGTAAATAGTCTCACATGTACACTCTTAATAAACATCTGAGTAAACTATGCATATAGCATTCAATGGATAACGATAAAATGAATTCTCATATTCTCTGTTTCTCTTTTCCATCTTTACAGTCACTACACTATATGGAACATGATAGCAGAAACCATGTCTATTTTTGTTTACTACAATACTAGGAGCCCAGCATATGAAATCGCATGGACCTGCCCACCCACCTGCTACTCTGCCTTGACACCTGAACATCTCGCAGAGCTCCAATTCCCCTGGCCCAGCCCTCGACCCCTCTGGCTTTCTCTGACCACTTCAAGTCCTGCCCTCAGTCCCTTGAGTCACCTCAGTCTGATCCCGCCTTCTCCAGGCACCTCCTTGCTTCCGCCCCATCTCCGGAGCAATGTGGTGGCTCTGCCTGTCTTGGCGCCGGAGGAGAGCGTGGAAGCCTCCTACCTCCTGCGCTGTGCTCTTTCCCCTGGCAGGTGGGCGGTGGGGTGGTCTGAGTGCATGGGTGGCAAAGGACTGTGAAGGGGGTGCTAAGGGCTCTCACACCTGCCCTTCCCAGCACAGGATGGTCCCGCCTCCTCCAGGCACCTCCCTGCTTCTGCCTGTCTCCAGAGCAAAGCCCCGCTGTGCACAAGCAGGCAGCCTCCTCAGATTGGTCATTACTCGTTACGGCGTCATGACCTTTAGCATATTAGCTCTTTATTGTAAGGATTTCCTTGGCATAGAATAGGTTTTCAGTAAGTGTTTGGAGAATGCATGAAATTTTCCTATAGTACAAACAACTGGTCTATATTCTAGTGATAGTGGCCATTAAAATGTTTTTATACTTATAGATAAGAGCAACACAACAGACATAGGAGGAAATGCAATAATCCAAATTAGTAGCTTGTTTAATAAGCACAACCTGGAAGGGTGAACATCAGGTGTAGAAAAGAGACTAAAAGGAAATCTTTTAGTACTTCAATCAGAAATGCAATAAGATTTTAGCAGATTTTCTGATTCAACCAGGATCCTGACACACTGCTATCCCTCAGTGTACTGACTACAGGCATGGCAATTTTTTTGTTTTAAAGAAGTGTTATTACTAATGACTAGCAAAAAAAAAAAAAAAGTATTCTTTCCCAATTTGTTAGATAATAACCACTTGACAATACTTACCCAAAAGGACTGCTTATTTATAGGTATATGAGTTGCTATCGTTTTGACACATAATAGGTAATAAAAAGTTTCTGACTGAATGAATAAAATAACATTAAAAAGACCCTTCTTTACTTATCAAAAAAATGAAGGTATAATTTTTAGCATGTAGGCCTTAAGTCTTTAGGATACAGAAAGTATTATAGAATATTTCTGCCAGAAGTAGAATTCTATATTCATAGGGTTAAACTAAAACAGAAGTGTTGAAGATATTATTTTAAGATAATTTTTTGTGGTAAACTAAGGGACTACCTTTAATAAGGGTCCAATTCCCCTTCTCTTGAATCTTGACTGGCTTTATTGACATGTGTTATCAAAGGACAGCAGTGGAAGTGACATTCTGGGACTGCTGAGTCTAGTCAAAAGAGACCTTACAGCTTTGCTTGGCTCTTTGAACATTCTTTCTGGGCCCCCCAAGTCACCATAATAAGTCTGACTTCTTTGGGGCCTATATGCTGGAGAGACTATTGATAGATGCTCCCATTTTTATTTAGCCTACATTCCAGCCATTAGTCTAAAATAGTTTTAGAACTTTGAGGCTAGTACATCTGCCAGTTAAATATTAGGGAGGGCCCTCTTTTGACTCCCTGTGAAATAGAAACCGCACTCAGCCTAGCACTGTTCCATTTTCCAACTCAGAAATCATGTTTACAAAATAAAACAAAATAGAGTTTTAGTAAATTCTGTTTGAAAATTGCTAGGCCTTTGCTGGAACACCTAGAACTAAAACACTTTAAGTACTACTTGAAACAATTTTTACTTATCTTGAATCTTGACTATCTCCTCCATTTCCTTTTATGCTTGGAATTAAAAGCCTTCACAGTGGTTAGTTCTAGTCATCACATATGTGTAGCATCAAAAGCTTTAAGTGGCTTTTTTATCCTCTCCAATCTTTTTTGTTCATCATGGTTGACAGCTTCCCCTGAAGGCTATTTTTGCCAAAAGAACTTCTGCAGTTCCCATCTCCCTATTCTTCTAACCTCTAAGAGCTCGTCAGTTAAATTCTGAACTCAAACAATATTGATTAGGGGCAGAGTGGAATAAAAATGTAGAAAGCCAATAAAAAAAGTACTGCCACACAGAAATGAAAATTATTACATGATACAAGAAAATAAAAGAATTAGAACCCACAAGCTAATCCAAATGGCTCAAAAAACTGGCTGATAAGCACATTTCAACGGGCCTGCTTATCCTGAAAGTGAGTTTTCTATGAAGAAGGTAATTTTATATTAAATATTCAACATTTGTATCCAGAGAGAAATATCCTGTTTACCTGAAAATCAATATTGTTGTCAATACAATGTTCATTCTTCTCTGCTAAAATCTTCCCATACTTCTCTGATTTGGTAAGAGTTTCAACTCTGGTTGTATCTTTCACTTCTGCCTCCAAATCCTTCATTGTTTCAGTTTCATTTTTTACAGTAACAATATCAGACATCCTCATCAGCAAAGTTTATTTTAGAATTCTACGGGGAACCTGAAGCCTTAGAAAAAAAGAAAAGAAAAAAAATTAATTTAACATTTCTTCCATTGAGTTACTACATAATATTGACTAAGTACTTTCTGTGTTCCAGAAATAATGCTGAGTACACCCAGAGAGAAGCAAAACTCCTCCTTTCAAGGAATATACAATTTAGTGCCAGACCAGTTCAAATTAAAGGAAAAAAATCAATACCATGAGATAAGAACTATAATAAGGACATGAGGTAATTTTCCTGCACAGACCACTTGTGAAAGTTCTTAAGAAACATTAGCCATATTGAGATGGGAGGCAATGGTTGGGATATGGTAAATGTATATTTAAATAACATTAGAAATTTTTTTCTATAAATGATTAAGTATCATCCTGTCAGAAAATATTTTCCTATCATAGCTTTTGTCTAGATTTCTCAAATTCTAAATTTCTTAAATTACCCTGCAATTATGAAGTATTAAATAAATAAATAGCAACATCTTATACAAAATACAGTTGTGCATCTGGATTAATAACTGTTTGGCTTTATGAATCAAGAATTTAAAACTCTCTTGATTCGCGGTAATCAGTTTGGCTCAGTGAATACAGCACCGGCCTGCGGACTGAAAGATTCCAAGTTCGATTCTGGTACCTTAGTTGTGGGCACATCCCCAGTAGGAAGTGTGCAGGAGGCAGCTGATAGATGTTTCTCTCTCATCAATGTTTCTAACTCTCTATCCCTCCTTTCCTCTCCGTAAAAAAATCAAAATATATTTAAAACAAATAAACAAACAAACAAAAAAATCCACACAAAAATATCCCACTCTCCTGATTTATGTGATTCAATGCCAAACAACATATATTACCAGAGGGTGTAGTATATGGACTCCGTAGGAGAGCAAGCAGATAAGATGCCAATATATTTCATGTTTTTAGTGAATTTAAAAAAACACTAGGGATTTTACACTGAATATCAAATAAAAATATATCAAAGATAGCTGTCATTTTAGAAAATGTAAACTTGAAGAGCAGAAGTTAATGTAAACAACCTTTTCTTTCTATCTTTATGATCATGTATAAGTTTAAAGTGTATAACATGATAACACAAGTATATATTGCTAAGTAATTAACATAATCTATCGCCTCACATAATGACAATTTTTTTTTGTAGTAAGAATAAGAACAACTTATTTTGAAATTTATAAAACAATTAAGATATACTGATGGCTAGACAGAGGAATGGATATATGTTAACAAGTGAAGGTTAAAGTAAGTACGATAAAAGGTTAATGGTATTAGGAATGGCTATTTGTTTAATCACTATAAAACTCTTTCAACTTTCCTGTATTTACAAAATTTCACGATAAAATCGAGGGGTCAAATATATCTGAAAAGTTTTAAAAAAGGGAGAGAAATAAATTCTAAAGTCACAGGTAGACTCCATTGAATAAATAGCATGTCTTCTTTGATTATTTTCAGTACCAAGGTTAACTGTTTCATTCTAAAAACAATAAGCATACTAAGGAGGAAAGGTTTACATAAAATACCCTGGCACCTTGCTTTTTATATGTAAGATTTAGAAAACAAAAACAAAAAAAACAAAAGGAACATTTTTTCTTAAGTAAGAAAAGAGGTTACCTGATGTGTTCTATGGATTTTGGATTGTGGTGTCCCACAAAAATAAAATAAAATAATCCAAGGCTCTTTTTCACAGTTGTCAGCCAGGATGTCAATTGTATTGAACCATCTGGAATCTGGCAGGAGGAGTCCCATGTCCTTGTCACCACTGTAGATTCCTGGACTGAAATAAACTGTCGTGGATCAAATATATCATATCTTTCAGTGGCCTAAAATTAAAAGCAATGAAAACATTTTTAACAAAATAGCCAAGTGAAATGGAACACTATATAGCAATTTGACAATTAAAGATATTACTTGTTGGAGATTTTATATTTTTGTCCTAAGCAAGAGTCAGAATACAGTTTCAATTAATTCTGACATGTATTGGTTTTGTGAGCCCAGATAAGTCACTGAGGCCACTAGAGAGTATCAGTAAAAGCAGAAGGGAGAAGAAAGGACTATGATCACAACCAGGATTACCTAACTCCAAGAACTATGACTTTAAGAGTTTTCTTCCAGAGCTACATGTAGCTTCTTAGACTTAAGACTGTAATTTTGAATAATAACCACACTCTAGATTTTCAAAAGAATGTAGGACTGTAATATATTTTTTTAAATTTTCTAAAAAACCCACACTGTAGGTTAAAAGCAAATGTTTCCAAAGGACGGAATGACTATTTTTATAGACATCTGAAAAATCAATGTCAAAATTCTCTATGTCATCTACTCCCACCCCCCATGTCTACTTTTTATTTTGAAATGTAAAGCTCTTTTTAATTAAAGTTTAGTTGACATATAGTATTATATTAGTTTTAGGTATACAATAGTGATTTGATATTTATAGAGCTTACAAAGTGATCACGAAAAAGCCAATGTCCATCTGTTACCATACAAAGAGTCTATGATATTACTGACTGTATTCCCCATATATCCCAGTGGCCTATTTAAGTCATAAATTTGTATCTCTTAATCCCTTTTACCATTTTGCCTAACCCCTCCCCCTCTGGCAACTATCAGTTTTCCTATATCTATGTGTTTGTTTGTTTAGTTTTTTAGATTCCACATGTAAGTGAAATGATACAGTGTCTTTTTCTGATTTAACTTAGCATAATACCGTTGTCAAGAATGGCAAGATTTCATTCTTTTTCATGGCTGAATAATATTCCTGTGTGTGTGTGTGTGTGTGTGTGTGAAAACAGATCCATGTACATACACACACAGGGTGGAAATACGTAAAACAGTTTATTTGTTATTGTATTATATTCCATATGAACTGTAAATCTACTTTTGTCTCACCCTGCACATATATATATATATACATACATATATATATATATATATACATATATATATATATACTTCTTTATCCATTCATTATTGATGAACACCTAGGCTGCTTCTCTATCTTCTTCACTATTGTATGCAACGCTGCAGTGAACATAGGGGTATGCATCTTTTTTAACTGGTGTTTTGTTTTCTTCAGATAAGCACCCAAAAAGAGAATTGCTGGGTCCTTCTTTGTCTCTTATAGTTTTTGTTTTTACCCTTTGTAAGCCATAAGTATCTATAGATGCAAGCGGGATTGTTTTGAACGCGTGGCAGATAACTGGTTAATTTTGTCTGATATACTAGTAGCTATTGCCATCCCAGCTTTTCTTTGGTTTTGTTTTCATTTTCATGAAGTATCATTTTCTATCTCTTTACTTTAAATCTGTGTATGTCCTTCGATATGAAGTGGCTCTCACATAGGCAATAAGTCTCATATGTAAGACTTAAAAAAAAAATACATTCAGTAACCCTGTTTTTTTTTTAAATGGAACACTCAGTCCATCTGCATTTAAAGTGATTATTGTTAGGTATGTACTTATTGCCATTTTAGTTTTCATACTAGATTTATAAATGGTTTGTTTACTATCTTCACCATTGTTTGCCTTCACTAGTGAGAGTATTTTCTTGCACATATTTTATTTCTGGTTTTGACCTTTATTTCCCACTTAAAGAATTCCTTTTACCGTTTCTTGTAATGCTGGTTTAGTACTGATAAAATCCTTTAGCTTTTGCTTTTTTGGGAAAATCTTGATGTCTCCTTTAATTCTGAATTAATAGCCTTGCTGTATAGAATAGTCTTGGTTGTACATTTTCCCCTTTCATCATATTGATTATATTATGCCATTCCTTTCTGGCCTGCAAAATTTCTGTTGATAAATCCGATGATAATCTTATGACCACTCCTGTGTATGTTGGTTTCCTATTGCTGTTTTTAAGATGCTCTCCCTTTAACTTGTAACAATTTTTTTAATTGTAATGTAATGTATCTTGGTGTGGGTCTCTTTGGTTAATCTTGTTTGAGACTCTCTGCTTCCTAGACTTGGATGCCCATTTACTTCACCAGGTTAGGGAAGTTTTCAGCCATTATTTCTTTAAATAGGTTTTTTGTCCCTTTTTCTCTCTTCTGAAACTCAAATGATTCGAATGTTAGTATGCTTAATGTTGTCCCAAAGATCCCTTATGCTATTCTCATTAAAAAAAAAAAAATCCTCATAATTTTTAATTTTTTTTCTTTCTGATCTTCCAATTGCATGATTTCTATTATCCTGTCTTCCTGATTGCTGATCCATTCTTCAGCCTCATCTGATCTGCTGTTGATTCCCTCCCATGTACTTTTTGTTTTAGTTGTTATGTTCTTGTTATGATAGGTTCTTTTTTATAATGTTTATCACTGTTTAAGTTCTCACTGAGTTTATCCATTTGTCTGCAGAGTTTGATGAAAATCTTTATAAATATTATTTTGAAATCTTTAGTAGACAGCTATCTCCATTTCATTTAGTTGTTTTTCTTCTGGGGTTTTATCTTTTTTCTTTTGTTTGGAACATATTCTTTTCTCTCATTTTCCCTCTTTGTGGCCATGTATTAGGTAGAGGTCAGCTCCCTCTCTAGCCTTGAAAAGTGGCCTAATTTAGAAGGTGTTCTATGGGGCCCAATGGTGGACTCTTCCCTTGTCACCAAAGTCAAGTGCTCCAGAGGTGCTCCCCTGGGTGAACTAGTGTGGCCTCTTTTGTGGTTGGGCCACAACTTCTATGGACACACTGGCAGGTGATGCTGGTTCCTAGCCCATCTGTCTGTGAGTCCTGGCCACAACTATGGTTGGCTCACTGGTATGTAAAGCAGGCCTTCATTGTGGCTGGCTGTGAGGCAAGCCTTGACTGTTGTAGACACACTGTTATGTGTGTGGTGCCAACTGAGGCTGCCCACTGGACATGGCATGGCAGGAGCTGCTTTAGAGAGGAGTTAGCCTGGGTGAGTCCTCAGGGATAAGCTAGGGTAGGGTGAACAGTGTTAGCAAGATTAGTGGAGTGTCAGAAATGGTGCATGCCAACATCAGACCCACTAGGTAGAACGAGAGTAAAGAAAGAGGAAAAATAACCCCTACCAGCACTTTAATCAGGAGAAAATTCCAACATGTCCCTGTCCTTCCAGCACAGTAGTTCTCAACCTTTCTAATACCGTGACCCTTTAATACAGTTCCTCATGTTGTGGTGACCCCCAATCATAAAATTATTTTTGTTGCTACTTATTAACTGTAATTTTGCTACTGTTATGAATTGTAATGTAAACATCTGTGTTTTCCAATGGTCTTAGGCTCTACCAGCAGCAATTCTCAACCTGTGGGTCACAACTGCTAACAGGGTCTCCTAAGATCACGGGAAAACACAGATGCTAACATCCAATTATCCAGACCACTGGACATCTGAAGATTATCATCTCAGACCAATCCAGATTCTATGATCGCAGGACTGTTTCTTCTCAAGAAAGCACTATAAGAACTCTCACATTTTCTGTTTTCTTCAGAACACTCTAGATGTTTGTAACTTGGTAATTTTTCTGATTTGCAAATCTCAAGACCCTTGAATAAATCTTTGCCATTTACTTCTAAAAAAAGCCTCCAGAGATTTTGTGATGGGCTGACAACCAAAAAACAAAACAAAACAAAACAAAACAAACAAAAAAAACCCCAAATTTTTCTCATTTTATCTTTTTCTCTCATTAAATGGTAGAAACAAGATGGCAACATTTACTACCAACCAATTTTTCTTGTTCTTTGTAAAGTGACTTACTAAGAATCCTTCAAATTTGAAATTCTAAAAAAAACACACCACAAAACAGTTTTTAAAAGTGATCCATTTACGAAATGAATAATGCACAAGCTAAGAAAATAACTGCAAGAGGTAATGAGGAAGAGGTACAATGTGAAAAGGTGAACCTTCAAAATGCTAACAGGATCAGAAGAATCTTGGGACCCCAAGGTCCTAAGGAACCCCAAGGCACCTTAGAGACCACCTAGTCTAGTGATTATCAACCTTTCAGACCTCACGAACCACTAGTGGTCCATGGCCCACCGGTTGGAGATCACTGCTCCAAAGCTTTCCTTAAATCAGTGTTCACCAACCAACCTTGTGGAGCTCACAGACCACTGCTGACTTAGTCCAATATTACAGTTTATCATGCAAGTTGTTAACGTTCAGAGGTCAAATGATATGTCCAAAGTCATATCAGCAATATACAGATCATCAATACTTGCTAATATGTCATATTACTTGACAACAAATTGAATGAATGACTCTGAAACAAAATGACCAGTTATTGGCTGGAAGGAGACAAGGATATAAAAGATCAAGTACACTAGCATTAGACCTGAGTTTAAAACCTAGCTCTGCAAGCTAAGACTTTGATCAATTATTTAACTTGTCTGAGCTATAGCATATAAAATGGGAAAAAGAATATTTAACTCATAATTTTGTTGGGAAGACAGAAAGGTTTACATGCCCATTAGAGCCTCTCTTAGCGACTGTGCACTCAAAAATGTTAGCATTCTCCCACAGTCAAAATCACGCTAAGGCCAGCAGTTAGCTGAGGTTGACTTTGTTCTGGCTTCACCCTGTAGATGGGTGCACAGTGGCTTTGTATAATTTTTTTTTTTTAAATGTTTATACCTTACAAAGATCAATAGAAGAGAATGAACACTATAAGTTTGTGTAAATGTGTGTATGTATGGAGAGGATGCTTGCCTAAGAGCACAAACCCAAGGGGCTCCCATTTCAACATTTTAAAATTCACATAAAGTTTGCATTATTCTCCTAAATGTTAGTGTTTTAAATAAAATGTTTTTACTCTCCAAACCTTCAAGTAAAATAAATAGTCCAACTTTTGCACCCACTAAGTAAAAAAAATCTTTATTTTGGCACAAAGACTATGTTTTGAGGGTTATTTAAGGCTGTGCGGTATCAATAGAAAAAGCCACAAAATAGACATGGCACATCATATGTTTGCTACAACATTCAGGTGTCAATTAAATGTACCACCTTAGCTGTAGCCAGTTTAGCTCAGTGGATAGAGCACTGGCCTGCGGAGTCAAGGGTCCTAGGTTCGATTCTCAGTTGGGGCACGTGCCTGGATTGTGGGAGTGGTCCCCAGTGTGGGGCTTGTGGGGGGCAGCCAGTTGATGATTCTCAACATTGATATTTCTGTCTCTCTTTCCCTCTCCCTTCCTGTCTGAAATCAATTAAAAAAAAAACTTAAAAAAATAAATGTACCACCTTAATACTATATAGTAAAGAAGTAATATGCAAAATAATCATCACTCCAACACACAAAATAGCTGCCCTATGTTGTCAAAGATGGCTGCCACAAGATGGCAGTTGTAGGTGATCAGGCCAGTAGGGAAGGGCAGTTAGGAGGGACCAGGCCTGCAGGGGAATGCAGTTAGGGGTGATTGGGCTGGCAGGGGAGGGCAGTTGGGGTCAACCAGGTTGGCAGAGGAGGGCAATTAGGGGCAACCAGGCCAGAAGGGGAGGGCAGTTAGGGGTGATTGGGCTGGCAGGAGAGTGGTTAGGGGTGATCAGGCTGGCAGGCAGAAGCAGTTAGGGGCAATCAGGCAGACAGGCAGGTGAGTGGTTGGGAGCCAGTAGTCCTGGATTGTGAGAGGGCAGTCAGACATCCCTCGAGAGGTCCCAGATTGCAGGGGGTGCAGGCTGGGCTGAGGGGGCACACATACACCCCATGCATGAATTTCGTGCACGGGGTCTCTACTGTCATTAAGTAATTATACAGTAGGTATTTATGTAGCTTGCCATGTGGCAGATACTGCTGTAATACTTTTTATAAGGAATTCACTAAAGCCAATAATTCTAAAAGTAGACCCTATTATTACCCTTGTTTTATAGATTAGGAAATCAAGGCAGAGAGAAGTGATTTGTCCAAGGTCACACAGCTAGTAAGTGTGGGAATCAGGACATAAACAGGACAGACAGGTACTCCACTCCAGGCTCTTACTTACAATGCTATATCACCTTTCATATGTACTAACAGGCCAATTTGGATTTATAGAATATCTTTATTTCAAATATACTTATAACATGCCATAACTCCTTAGTACTGTTTACAAGACAAAGTAAACATCCTTTTCACATGGACAGGTGCTACGTACTGTTCTTTGTACAGAGGAACACAGCATTATTTAACTTCTTATTAATGGTGAGTTGGGCTAATTGCTACTCAATTATCAGAACTGCCAGGTAACCAACCAGTTTCTCTTAATCTCCCTCTCGTGATCTTACGCATCAAACTATGTAAATCTGGCTGGTCATAAGGACTCAGTTTGTGGTTAAGAAACAATGTGAAGACTAGTAGTTTAAAAATGAAAAAAATATGTACAGCTAAGTAACTTTCTGAAGGTAACAAAGCAGGGTAGAATTAGAATCAACATTTGGAAAGGCAGACTAGTACACTCTGTCTACGAATGAGTAGTTTCTCTAGTGCAAATTTCAGATAGAATTTCCAGCAACAAAAATGCAATATTGATACTGCTAATTTGAAGGATCACTTTATTATGTGTAGGGCTTCCTTTTTGATTCCACAGCACAACATAATTGAAAAGTTAGGCAATTCATTTGAATACTGAGTGGGAAAAAAGTTAATATTATTGAGGTTATCTGAATATAATTTGACAAAAACACTACATTGTCTTTCTCTTATGATTACCAGTTATGCATTTCATTAGATGGACACAGTGCTGTACATATACCCTTAGAGAGAAAAAATATTAAGCACTTTTATAAAATAAACCAAATGCACAAGACCAACATGTCATCTTCTAAGATTAGTCAAAGGACTAATTGGTCAAAGGATTCTAGTGAAAGACAAGGAAAACTGTTCATGCTTTATTTAGAAACACAGGTAGAGTGCCTAGGCCTGGCTGGCAATCAGGTTCCCCACCTCACCACCTCCTCTTTCCCTTTCTTCCTCAGCACCCCACTGCTGCGGCTGGTCGCCCACAATGTTCCCAGTGGTCAGCGCATGTCATAGCAAGCAATTGAACTCCTAGTCAAACTCCCAAGGGGACACTTTGCATATTAGCCTTTTATATATAGTGACAGATAGTGCCATCTTGAGTGGAGAAATAAGGAAGATAGAAAAGAAGCCCATTTAATAGAAATAGAGCATATGAACCAGGAGGAAGACAAAAAAAATTTGATAACATCTAGAGTTAGCAAAAGCATGAGGAATGGGAACTTTCAAACATTATGTAAACTATGATATCGCGTGAAGTTTAAATTTCTCAAGTCCTAGGGCCCAATATTTCAATTTCTGGACCTAAATATTAAAGAGACTCATGTGCATGAGGAGACATACAAACATATTCACTGCATTGTGTTATTTAAAAGCAAATGGGAAAGACCAAATGTCTATCAATAGAGAAATTGATTTAAAAAAAAAAAAAGCACAACTGCAATATACTCATATTGCAAAATACAAAACAATAAAATGAATGAACTAAAGTTATATTTAAAAGTTCCCCAAAGAATGTTAGAATGTTTAGAGAAAAAGCAGAATGATCTCTACAATACAATGTAACTTTTATGTAAAAATTTAAAAACCATAAAATCAAGGTATAGGAAGGGTAGACACCTATTTCATTCATATTAGTAATTATCTTTAGAGATGGAAAGTAAGGATTTTAGATGAGATAAACAAGGAATTTCAATGATGACTTAATTATTTTATTTCTTAAAAAAATAAAAGAAATATAGCAAATATAAGAAAAGGTTATTAGCATATGCTAATTCTGAGTAGTAAGTACTGAATGTTATAATGTTCCTTTTCCTGGTCTTGATATTTTCATTATTGTTCTAAAACAAACAACAGAACAAGAGCATAAAAGGGTGGCTATATCTGAAGTAAAGATTAGAAGTTTAGTTCTTGAACTCATGAGGGATGTG
This sequence comes from Lasiurus cinereus, assembly GCA_011751065.1. Taxonomy (NCBI): domain Eukaryota; kingdom Metazoa; phylum Chordata; class Mammalia; order Chiroptera; family Vespertilionidae; genus Lasiurus; species Lasiurus cinereus. The sequence continues at coordinate 49,637,408 of JAAGEH010000393.1, forward strand.
AAAGCCTGAATAATAGGGAACTATTTTAAGACAAGCCATGGAGAATTATGTTAGCTTCAGCATAGATAAACTCTGTTCTAGCAGGTAAAACAAAACAAAAAATAAAAGAGAGATTTCATGTATTCTAATCTTTGATTACAAACTATGTGCTAAGCAATGAAACAGGATCCCAATACTGATGTGCTTACATTCTCTTCAGACAAATAAATAAGATAATTACTGATTATGATATGTACTTTAAAACCAATATTAATAGCAAACACAGTAGTTACTTATTCACAAAGCACTATTCCCTATGTTTTCACTGTATTGATTCATTTAATTCAAATAATAACCCTATCAGGCAGGTGCTCTTATTCCCATTTTATAAATGAGGAAACTAAGATAAAGATTAAGCAGCTTGCCCAAGATTATTAGAAGAGTAAGTGGCAGAGTTAAGATTTGAATTCAAGTAGTCTGGCTGCAGAACTCTTGCTAGTTAAGCCACTATACTGCTACTTGAAATGAAGAGGTTAAATATAACAGAAAGTAACTAATTGGAGAAAAAGCTAACTAGAACCAGGGGTGGTCAGCAGTAAAGGTTAGGGCGGTGATAGCAGGAATAATTATGACAGAACACAATGAAAGTGTAGGTGGTGCTTGTTACTCACTAACATAAATAGTTGAGGAGACAAAAGAGGATTTGGTGCAGAATGATCTCAATTTTGTACACAATAATTTATTGTGCCTTCAGGACATCCAGCTGGAGAAATCTAACAGGGGATAGGATGACTTGGAGTTGAGGAGAGCTGATGCCATTCTTTGGGTAAAATAACTTTTACTTATACAGTACATAGACAAAGTTGCCAGGAGTAAGAAAAGTGTCATGGATTAGAATCCAAAGGGGACACCAAACTCTTGAGAGATGAGTATGGAGATGGAGGACCAAATTTGGGAATAAGGACAGCAAGAGATGCAAAGTTGGGGAAAGTCTGTCAGGATGAAAAATGTATAGGACAAGGAGAAGAAACCAGTAGAGAAAGGAAGAAGATAGGCTGGAGATTTAAGAGTATAATGGATGAGGGTGAGAAAGAAAATCTAAGGTGGGAAGGAATATCTGAGAAAATGTTTGAGACAGAAGCAGAAGTAGAAGGATATTTTGTTAAAATATTTATTGTCCTCAGGAAACTGAATGCAATGTGGCAGAAAACGGAGGAAATTCACATCTCACAAAATCTTTATATTTTACTAGAGACCTGGTGCATAAATCTGTGTACCTCCTAATACAGTGCTAGCAAGGTGGGGTACCTCTGGATGGCCCGAAGGAATCGGGCTGAAATCCACAGTCCAATGCTGCCTGCAGCTCCTACCTGCTGCCCCCGCTCATCCCGGCCCCACTGTGCTTGCTGTGGGTTCACACCCAATCAGTCCAGATCAGGAGAAGTTTACACTGCCACATCAGCACTCACCAGCCATGAGCCCTGCATCTTGCGCCCACCCAAGGGCAGTGGTTTGTGGATCAGGCTGAAACTGGCTCTCCAACATCCTCTGAGGGGTCCCGGATTGTGAGAAAGTGCAGGCCAGGCTGAGGGATCCCACTGGTGCATGATTGGGTCGTGGAGGGACCATAGGAGGGCTCTAGGGCATGTCCGGCCCATTTTGCTCAGTCTCTATCAACTGGACCCCAGCAGCAAGCTAACCTACCAGTTGGAGCGTCTCCCCCTTGGTGGTCAGTGCACATCATAGCAATTGGTAGACCAATAGACTCTCTGGCCCCTGGTTGTCAGTGCAAGTCATAGCAAGCAGTTGAGCAGCCTTAGAATATCATTAGCATATTATGCTTTGATTGGTTTCAGTTGTTCTGCTGTTTGGTCTATTTGCACACTACTCTTTTATTATATTGGGTTTTACCCAGAATACTACCTGCTAGAAGTGTGGCAGTTGGGATAGCTGTGGGATTTGGAGAGAACAGTGGGTGAGGATAAACACTGGAGTGAGTCTCTGAGGGGAGGCTCGTTAAGGTTGACATAAACATACAGGACTGTTTAGGTGAAGTCCTTTGGGGGAGAAGTCTGTAGACTACAAACTGGAGGTTTCTGCAATGCTTTGAGATCAGTGTAATGGGAGTAATTTAAATGAGACAGCTCAGGTACTACTTGGCCTTAGAACAGGCTGAATGTTCTTTCATAGACATTTCCAGATCTAACTTTACATCACTGTGTGGTACAGTGCTTAAAAAGCCTAATAATGCCAAATCAAAATGTAAAAAGTTGGAAATTAGGGATGCTAGTGTACTAAAAGAACTCTACATATATTTTTTTGTCACAGGGGGCCTAGTTTGAGCCAAAGCAGAAGCTAAAAAAAAGGGATTTTCATTAGAGAACCAAAGCAGGGGAGAAGTGGAAAGCACATAGCTCATGCTATTTAGGCCATCAAGTTCAGCACGAAAGATTCTTTCTAGTCAATATGATACCCTGAAGACTAATTCTGTTATAGCAATAGGAGACAAAACCTTTGGCAAAGATATGAGCAAATTTGTGGCACGCACTAGCAAAAGTGGCAGTGGGCCAGAGAACAATGAAACTGGAAGAGCATCAAAGGGCTGTTCAATAAGCTCACAGGAGAGACCTTGGAGAATCCTGGGATAACTTAGTGAGATTCTGAAGATATTTAGATAATGGCAGATGATGGCAAGAAAAAATGCAATAAAGATAGGGTCATTAATATAATTCTATACCTGAAGGCTTTATTAATTATGTACCTCCTAACACAGTACTAGCAAGGGTAAATGAATTTTGCCTTAATTCTAAACCTATCATAGACTCAAATTATACTGGGAGCTCTCTATATAAGTGTTAAACGCAAGATTAAAATAAATCAGGTTGTAATAAGATCTTTTGGCACCTAATAAAATACCTTTTAAAGACAATATGGAAGAAAAAAAGGATGGTCTTACCATCTGACCATATTTTGGGAAATAAAGAACATTCAGAGGTTCAGATTCCAGAAAACCAGGCACAGATAATGAGGATGTGAGAGAACTTAATCGGCATGTAAGAAGTGAGAATATAAATTTTTGTTCCAAACCTAGTTTAAACTTTCTTTGGAATTTATGGATCTTTACTGATGGTTGGCCTGATAGGTTATGCTATTGAGGTGGCTTATAGTGGGCTCTGACATAGTTTACACTAATGAGATGACACAGGATGGGGACTCTAGCCATGGTATTAGAAAGCTGGGGCTTTAGCCATGTGATATCAGTATGGCCTCTGGGAAGGGATGTAGGGCTGAGGATTGTGTTCAACTGCATGGCCAATCATACCTATCTAATGAAACCTCAACAAAAACTTTGAATGCTAAAGCTTGGGTGAGCTTCCATGGACAGCAATATTCTGCATATTGTCATATATCACAATACTAAGAGGGTAACACATCCTAACTCCACAGGGAGAGGACAAGGAAAGCTTTGCATTGGAGACCCTCCCAGACCTTGCCCTATATGTCTGTCCTTTTTTTTTTTTTTAATATATTTTTTATTGATTTTTTTACAGAGAGGAAGGGGGAGGGATAGAAAGTCAGAAACATCGATGAAAGAGAGACATCGATCAGCCACCTCCTGCACGTCCAACACTGGAGATGTGCCCGCAAGCAAGGTACATGCCCCCGACCGGAATCGAACCTGGGACCTTTCAGTCTGCAGGCCGACGCTCTATCGACTGAGCCAAACTGGTCTCGGCTGTCCTTTTGACTTATCTGATTTGTATCATCTTATATAATAAAATTGTAGTATGCAAATTGTCCTCCTGACCAGGAGTTAGTTTGGGAGTTTGACCAGGGGGTGGTGCCAGCTGGGGGAAGGAAGAGGGGCTGTGGCTGGCAGCTGGGGGGAAGGGAAGGAGGCTCCAGCAGGCAGCTGCTAGGGACCCTACCAGTGCAGAAATTTTGTGCACTGGGTCTCTAGTTTATAATAAAACTGTAGTCATGAGTCTAGAACTTTTTTAGTCCTATAAGTTCTAGTGAATTATGAGAGGGTAATGGGAACCTTTCAATTTGTAGCCAGCTGGTTTAAAGGGCACACTTGTAGAAAACTATGCCCTTAATCTGTAAAATTTGCCTAACTTTGGGCTAGCTAGTGTCAGAAGTCACTAAAGTTACCACTATTTTGCATAGTCTCATCTCATATATTCTTTTTTTCCCAATTACAGTTTAAATATCCAATATTATTTTGTATTAGTTTCAGGTGTACAGTACAATGGTTAGATAATCATACACTTTAGAAAGTGTTCCCCCAGATATTTCCAGTACACACCTGGCACCATACATAGTTATTACAATACTAGAGGCCTGATGCACGAAAATCCATGCAAAAGTAGGCCTTCTTTCCCCTGACTTCTGGCACTGGCTTCTCTCTTGTGGCTGCTGGCAGACACCCAGGACCAAGGCTGGTTCCCTTTTGGCCTCAGCTTCGTTAGGAAGGACATCTGAAATGACTTCTGGTCTAATTAGCATATCACCCTTTTATTATTAAAGATTATTGACTATATTCCCTTTGCTATGCTTTACATCCCCATGACTATTTTGTAACTACCAATGTGTACTTCTTAATCCCTTCTCCTCTTTCACCAAGTATATTACTCCAACCCCTCTGGCAACCACCACTCTGTGTCTATGAGCCTGTTTCAATTTGTTTATTTTGTTATTTAGATTCCATATCAGTGAAAATGAGTATTTGTCTTTCTTTGACTTATTTCACTTAGCAAAATATATTACATTCTTCACTAATGTATTTTTTGCTAGGTTCATGATAATATCTGTAGTTTATAGTTCATGAATAAAAATGAACATACTCATGAGCATAATCCCAATTTCCTTATTTAGTCATTCCTGATATCGATAATGAGGATGCATATCCTAGGCCATTTTATAAAAAACCTTCAGTCTTTATATCTTTTTTAGTTAGATTCTGCTGTGGTGTTCTTTTTGCTTCTTTAAATTTTATTTCACTTGATTTTTTTTCGTTATACTACTAATATAACTAATTTAGCTTTGTGTACTTTCACCCATAACTAGCATTTCATTGTTATCACAGGATGACAAGGAAAACCCTTGAAAGTATTAAGCTCTGTCATCAAAGACTCTTAGCAGAAGTCATGCTGGACTCTGGACACATTTATCTAACCACCTACAGGTTCTTGGATGACTTAATATGTATCATCAACATGTGAAGCTTTATATTCTTCAGCATTTGAATCACTAGGTATTACATGATCATTTTCCTTCTATGACAAAAATCTGTTCCCTTTGTAGCTAATCTAAATTAAAATATTTAGATTACAATTGGTAGACATTCTGTTTTAGAACTACTAATGTGCCACCATTCACTTCCTGAATTGTAAAGTACATTCTTTCTAACAAAGGATCACAGCCCTCTTTTAAGAAAGCACCTAGGGATTATGTTCAGGAAAACTGGCTCAAAATGTCGTCTTTCAGTCAGAGAGCATTTCATGGTTAGTAAAAATAGCTTAAAAACAGCTTTGAGGTAGGACGGGTGTCTTTCAATTGCCATCACATACCTTCAATTCATACTCTACAAATGGTTGTGTGCAAACACTTTTATAAGTTGGAAGATACTCTAGGAATTAGTGAACTCCACTGAGAACCTCATGATCTCTAGAAATTTACATGATACACTGTATTCATAGAATTAACAGAAAGAACTTCTCTTTAGAGTACCTAGGTTCTGTTCAATTTAACTGACTGTCAAACCCTATTCCTTGCACAAAATAAATAAATTCAGGTTCAAATAGATTTCAAATGGCTTTCTTTCATTACTTCCTAGCTATGTTTATCACATCAAATTGTTTTAGTGGTTAATACTTAATACATTTCTTTGGTTTTCTTTACAATTGTTTCATTGTAGCTCAATGAAATAATGGGGGCATATAATCTTTAACTTTTGTTGCAATTCATTTTTCACTTATTAATATAAGTTGTGGTTTAGTTAGCACTTTGAAAGTACTGTGTACTGCTATTTCTGGTGATCTCATATCTATACATAGAAATGTGTCTGTCTGACCTGTCGCTATGACGTGCACTGACCACCGAGGGCAGATGCTCAACGCAGGAGCTGCTGTGACACACACTGGCCATTTACAGAGAAAGAGCACCATGGACTTGGTGCCTCCAAAGCAACACTTGGCTTCCTCCACGTGGGACACAGGTCCCGCCACCACCCTGGAGCCACAGGCCACCAAATTGCAGCCTACGTTGCTAAGACCCCATGGTTCCAAATGAGGCCCACAGCCCAACCCAGCCCAGCCCGGAAATGTAATGACATCATATAGCAACGCCCAGCTTCCTCTCCCTAGTGACAATTAGCCCCCTTGCAGTTTCTTCAGCTCAGGAACATGACTTGCTCTATAGCCAGGTGCAAACATTTCACCAAATGTCTGTGAAGCGTTGTCCTATGCCTCATCTCATTTGATCCTCACAAAAGTCCTGGAGTAGTTAGAAGGGAGACTTGGTGTTATTCTATTTTCTTTTCATTAGCCAGAAAATGGAGATTTAGAAACTTGACCCAACTGAAAAGAAGTAAGTAATGGTGGACCCTGAAAATGACTTCAGGTTTTTTCACTGTGCAGAATATAGTCAAACACTGCTGCAGTTAAATACTTTACCCTTTGTTCTCCCTGCGTGATCTGCAATAATCATCTGCTTTGTGTTATATTTACTGTTGTGTTGCTGACAATTATCTGAAAGAGAAGTTGGGGTGCTTCACTGGGCTGGAAAAGTTTAGCTAAATCAGAAAGCAGGTAAAATTAAGCAAGTTTATCTATCTATCTATCTATCTATCTATCTATCTATAGCTCAAGCTGGTGCCAATAGCATGAGCTTGTTCCTGTCATTGTCAATCCTGAATTAGTTTGACAACTTCTATTAAAAAGGAAAGGGTGAATAGCAATATTAAAATATTTCTTCTAATTCATTTCCTTTCAATGTACACAAATTCATGTACCAGGCCTCTAGTTGTGTGTGGTAATCAGTAATTGTGTATGTTCACACTACTTGAAAAAAGCTGCACATGATTTTTGTTGAAGTACTTGTTGTTGAAGGAGGAAATTATATATTCTTCTAACCACTGAAAATAAAGGAAAAGAGGAAAGATGTCAAATTGATATAGTAGAATGAGTAAATGTAGCACCCACACTTGAGAATGCTTATAGAAAATTAAGGAGTTTCTTGGTTCTTCAGAGTCCTTTATGTGAATTCTAGTTAGCAACTCTTGTTTTATATTTTATATTATATAAAATTAGGGTTGTTAACTTTGATTAATATAAGGAGAGTCAAGAACCCTATATGTTCTTGAACAAACATATATGTATGTATGTTTACACATGTACAGCTGGCCCTCTGTATCCATGAGTTCTGCATCCATGAATTCAACAAACCAAAGACTGAAATTTTGTTTTTTAAGTTATGTTTTTGCTGACTGGACTATGTATTTAGTCCTACAATGATTGAATCTGTAGTGAACATGTAGAGATTTTTTTATTGTCATTACTTCCTAACAATCCTATCTAACAAAGAGGGAATATGTTAATTGCCATCACACCCTCACAAAATGGCAGCGCAAACAGCAAATAAAGAGGGAATATGCTAAGTGACTGCCACGTTCTCACAAGATGGCAGTACCCACAGCCACAAGATAGTGGCACCCACAGCCACAAGATGGCAGTGCCCAGGCCCCTCAGCCCTGCCTCATCCAGCCTCAATCCCCCAGTCGCCTCAGCCCCACCTCATCCAGCTAGAGTACCCCAGTTCCTTCAGCCCCACCAGGGGCATGCCTCATCCAGCCAGAGTACCCTAGGCCTCTCAGCCCTGCCTCATCCAGCTGGAGTTCCCCAGTCTCCTCAGCCCCACCTCATCCAGCCAGAGTTCCCCTAGTCCCCTTAGACCCGCTTCACCAAGCCAGAGTCCCTAAGTCCCTTCAGCCCACTGTGGGGATGGCAGGTGCTACATGCTTCATTCAGCCTCAGTCCCCCAATCCCCTCAACCCTGCCTCATACAGCTGGAATACCCAGTCCCCCCAGACCGGCAGGGGAAGGTAGCTGGGGGTGATCAGGCCAGCAGTCAGGCATCAATCAGGCTGGCGGGGAAGCAGTTAGAGTGCTATCAGGTTAGCAGGCAGAGGAGTTAGGGGCAATCAGGCAGGCAGGCAGGCGAGTGGTTAGTAGCCAGCATTTTTGGATTGTGAGAGGGATCCCAGATTGGAAAGAGTGCAGGCTGGGCTGAGGGATGCCCCCCCCCCTCCCACTGTGTATGAAATTCGGGCTTCAGTAGAATATAAAAGTATTTACAAAACATTTATGTTGTATTAAGTATTAGTAATGGAGAGATGACTTAAAGTATATGGGAGCACTCACCATTTTATTAAAAGGATTTGAGCATCCTTGGATTTTGATATTTGAGGTGGGTGCTAGAACGAATCCCCTGCAGATACTGAAGGGATGACACTTTATTTTTTACACTAACTTGCTCTAGTCAAGTGAGAAGCTGGGGCTGGGTTGATAAATAACCATGCTTCAGGCTTTCCTCTAGTACCTAAAGTACATCTATGGAACTTTAAGTCTTAGAGGAAATTAGTTAAAAAAATAAAAATCATTGTACTAAGATTATTGATATCATATATAAATCAGAATGAGTGTCAGGCAGCTAACAAGAAGTTTACAGAGATAATAATATTTTGGTTCTATTTCACCCCACATTATATCCCACACAATAAGGAGCTTAATTATATAGCAGATAACTATTCAAGCATCAAAAGAAGGAAGAAATGAGAGGAGGGAGTTATAGGACAAATGACTCAGCTCTGAAAAGATTTTCAAATTACACATCTTTCTTTGCTTCTTACACATATATAATTTAACAATAAACTTAATTTTCTTCCCTGGTAGCTCTATGCTAGTTATCATAAAACCACAGTGCTAGTAGAATCCAAGATGGCGGCATAGGTAAACCCCTACACTGCTGCCTCGCACAATTTCAAAAACTACAACTAAAGGACAGAACGGACATCATCCAGAACCACAGGAAAGCTGGCTGAGTGGAAATTCTACAACTAGAAGGAAAGAGAGGGGCTCACAGAGACCCAGAGGAGCTGTAAAAAGCTGAGGTACAGAGACGCGCGCGTGGAAAGAGCAAGTGATGGTGAACCTGGCCGGCTTTCTTTGGCGGGAGGGAGACGGAGACTATCAATGGCACTGAATTCCTTATCCTACGACACTAAACCCCTGATCCAGCCAAAACTCACTTGGGGGCAAGTTTGGACTGTGAACGGGGAGAAGTGCACAGAAATTTAGGGGAGTCGCAAAAGATCTGAAGTCTGATGGCACGCACAGCACTGCGCACAGAGGACCGACTGCTGATTGTGCCACTGGCTTTCACGAGTGGGTGGGAGACAGACCCTTCCAACTGTGCCACTTCTAACTTCACTAAACCCAGTTTCGGGCAAAACCCTGGGGACCTAGACTCGTGTGGTCCCGGAGCACAGGGGAGTCGGAGGGGCAGCAGTCTAGAGGCACTGTGAGAGAGTGCGCGCGCACAGGGACTGCTCCAGCGATTACCTGGTCACATGAGACTCAAGGGCCATGGAGGGCGGGCCCGACTGGAAGGCAAGGCGGTCCCTTAAGACTTGAGACTCCACCCATCCCAAGCTCAACAGAGAGGCTTTTGCAGTTTTTCAAGTCTGGTTTCATAAGGCTGAATCCAACACAGAAGTTCTCCCAGCATAGTGAAAATGCTGAGACAAGGGAAGAGATCAAACAAAAGAAATGGAGGAAAACAAACGACTGGATATAGAGTTCAAAACCACGCTTATAAGGTTTTTCAAGAATATCATAGAAAAGTTGGATAAAATTAGCAAGTCCCAAGAGGAAATGAAAAAGGACCAACTAGAGATGCAAAAGATCCAACTAGAGATGATAAAGGACCAAAAAGAAATTAAATATACACCGACTGAAATAAAAAATATTATACAGAGACCTAACAGCAGACTAGAGGAACACAAGAATCAAGTCAAAAATTTGAAATACAAAGAAGCAGAAAACACTCAACTGGAAAAGCAAGAAGAGAGAAGAATCCAAAAATGTGAAGATAATGTAAGGAGCCTCTGGGACAGCTTCAAGACTACCAACATCAGAATTATGGGGGTGCCAGAAGAAGTGAGAGAGCAAGATACTGAAAACCTACTTAAAGAAATAATGACTAAAAACTTCCCACATCTGGTAAAAGAAATTGACTTACAAGTCCAGGAAGCACACAGAACCCCAAATAAAAGGAATCCAAAGAGGACTACACTAAGACACATCATAATTAAAATGCCAAGAGCAAAAGACAAAGAGAGAATATTAAAAGCAGCAAGAGAAAAACAGTTCATTACCTACAAGGGAGCACCCATACGACTGTCAGCTGATTTCTCAACAGAAACGATGCAGGCCAGACGATGCAGGCCAGACGAGAGTGGCAAAAAGTATTCAACGTGATGAATAGCAAGAACCTACAACCAAGAATACTCTATCCAGCAAAGCTATCGTTTAGAATTGAAGGGCAGATAAAGAGCTTCACAGATAAGAAAAAGCTAAAGGAGTTCATCAACTCCAAACCAGTATTATATGAAATGCTGAAAGGTACTCTTTTAGAAGAGGAAGAAGGAAAAGGTAAATGACAAAAAATTATGAACAACAAATACATATCTATCAACAAGTGAATCTAAAAATTAAGTGAATTAAAAATTTGATCAACAGAATAAACTGGTGCATATAATAGAATTAGGAGCACAGAAAGGGAGTGGACTGATAATCTCAGGGGGAAAAGGGGGAGGGGTGTACAGGGAGTGACTGGACAAAAATCATACACCTATGGACTCATCAATTGTGGGGGAAGTTAAGGGTAGAGGTAGTGGTGGGAGCAGGGTGTAACGGAGCTATGGAGAGGAAAAAAGAGAAACAAATGTAATAATGTGAATAATAAAGATTTAATTATAAAGAAAACAAAAACAAAAGACACAAAAAACCACAGTGCTATTAAGATATACTATGTCTTCATAAAATGGCTATATTAATCTGCTTTACAAATAAAATAAAAACAATATGATGACAATTGCTAGGTTTGTGATTATGTAAGTAAGTGCTAAATTTTTGTTCTTCCTATTTAAATACTGAGATATGAGATATATAAAATATTGAGGAAAATATTTTTAAAACATGAAAAATATTTAAAAACACATAAGGGACTCACTAGACTATTTTTGCTACTTTCTTTGAATGTACAATTATTTAAAAGTAAATGGAAAATATCCAAACATAGAACACATTTGGAAAATACAGAATGGTACATATAAATACAGAATGGTACATATAAAGTCAAATTGCTAAAACAAAAACAAAAACAAAACAACCTGGTAAGTTAATAGAAAAATCACGAAGAGGAAACGAATTCATTTTAACAATCTAAAACGTGTATCTTGGGAATACAAAACATTTTAAATAATGATTTCAACATATGATCATTTCAAGTCATTTGTAAGGCCTAAAACACATTTCTAAAAATTAAAGAAATTGAGCAAAGAGTAAAATCTATTCAAAATAAATTTAATTATAAAATGCAGAATTTAACATAAATTAAAATGCACTCAGTAACTGCTATTAACAAAAAAATTTGAAGTGCAGATTTGGTTCCAATGAAAACTGAAAATCTGTATGGCAATGAGAATTTGGACAGTGTAAGTAAGTAAAGCTTGGACAGTGGAGGTAGGGCAGAAAAGAGAGCAAAATGCCAAGAGAAGAATGGATGGAGGCATAAAGACTGACAGAAAGAATAGCAAGCAGTCAGGGAAACAGAGAGACAAAATAGGAACAGTGAGGTAGGAAGAAAGAGAGGCACAGAAAAATAAAAGGAGAGGGGAAGAAAGAAGGGATGGGGAGAAAGAGATGGGGAGGAGGAGGGAAAGATGGACTAATAAATGGAGAGGAAGCAAGAGAGAGACCAGAGAAAGAGGGGGAAAGAAGATAGGCAGAGAGCCAGAGGCAAGTATTCCCCCCCCGCGCGGGGGGCCCCGCCCGCCGGGTTCGGGGAGATGTACAGAGAAACACTAGCAAAACCTAAAGAAAAAAATGAAAAAGGTTACAAAAAACAAAAAAGTGGAATGTGACAAAGAATGAATAAAACCAGCTGTAGGTAAGAATGCAAAGTGTGTACTACTTTATTATTTTTTTCTTTTGTAGTTCTCAACATAAAATTTAAAAGAATACCCAAAGCTTAAAAAAGACATGATGAAATTCTCCTGGCATTAGGTTGAAATAATGTATCTGATAAAAGACTCTAATTTTAATAATAACTATTAATATTTTCATGTTCCTAAATTAGTTTCAAATAAGAAAAAAATAAAAGGAAGAGTAATGATATTCAGCATTGATGAAAGACTCATTTAGTTATTTTCCTGTTATCTCCTCTATAAAAAAGAAGAGTTATTTTTCAAGCTCAGAATAACTTTCATTTGGAAAAGGGGAAGACTGAAAATGTCACAGTAATTTTGAACACTGTTAAAATTTTGGCTAATTCAAGGTAAAAAGGAAACAGAACTTTTAAAATCCTTTCAAACACGTTAGTCACACATTAATAGACAGTTTTTCAGTATCATCGATATGGTGAACTTCCAGTCTGAAAAATCACAAAATATCAAAATAAATGTCAAAGTTTTCAGACAATATGATTAGAAATCAGATAGTTGTAGAAAAATTACAGTTGACTAGCTTTTGCTCTCTTTCGCAATGTCGTATTTGATTATGCTAAATACAGTAATGACAGATCTAGGTTTTGCTGTTATAAGCACTTTAAAAATTATTCTATCCCCTCCCCCCAAGGTTAAAAAAATTAGTATCAAAAGTTGAGGCTCTTAGATTCTTAATTCCCAAAAGAAGTACCTTATCCACACTGTATTTGTTCCACAATGAAAATTTTGAGATCAAAAAAGACGTATACCATACCTATTTTAAGATGAACCTGAAAGCGAAGTCATTTTTCCCACTGACAATTTGTTCTGCTATACACAAAAACCAATGAGCACACATATAAACCATCCTATCAATAAGGTACAAGGATTACCACAAATTTTGGGGTAGGAGAGAAGAAACTTATACTATAGCTGAGAAGTGGGTTCCTATTCCTCATTCTATCAACCTAAACAAATATATTATTGCAAAAATAAACAAAAATCTTGTACATGGCAAGGATTTTACCCCACACATGTGCCTAACAATAATTATGGTACTACATGAACATAAATAACCATATTTGGTTACCTTTTGCACACATTTATCAAAGGAATTAAGAGTCACATACCTTCATTGTATTGGTATTTGCTTCCTCATACAGAGTGAATGAAAATGTACTTTCCATAGTATCTGTAAATGGATGTTCTGCATTGCTCCTCCAGAGCTCACCACACACACAGCAGGCTGATTAGTCAGGCATTGGGAGAGCAATTGAGAGCACTTGCTGAGGACTCAGAGACAATAGAAAGTCAACAGCTGTATGTTGTGATGTCAGTAACACTCTAGCCAGTCACCACTACTCAGAATATCTAAAATGCAGCAGAAGCTATATTGAGCTCTTCATCGGCAATTCAGAAGCAGTGAGGCGAAAGCTCATGAAACTGTGAATGTGCAAAGACTGTCAGGATTTTTGAGATTTCTCGCTATTAAAAATTTGTTGTACATTGATGCTTGACCTCACACTGATGAAAAAAATTGAGAGAATATTTTTCTCTAATTCCCTAAGGAACAAGATGTATAGAATCTAGGCATAGTTAATACATCAGATTTTTAGAAACTCTTGACTCTTTAATATCACTAACAAAAAGCTTAAAAAAAAATCAAAGACCATCTGTCTACAAAAGCTGACATACCATGATAATTTTGCATTTTCAAATTGACTTAATTGTCACAAAGAAAGAAAATGCATTAAGAGAATAATTCTTTATTTCTTAATTTGTTTTTGCTAAAATGAGCATGCTTATTCTGCCAGGAGCATTACTTCTTTATACCAACAGATGGAGACAGCAATAGAACTGTGATCAGAGGACAATTCTGCTTGTGTCAGATTCTTGTCTATATCAGGTCAAGTGGTGAACTTACAAGAAAGAGAGTCAAATGAAATCAAATTTTAAAAAACTCAATGTTCAGTAACTATGAGGACAAAAAAACAATGAAGAAAAAACAAACTGTGTCTAATGAACAGAATACTGAATAGGCAGAGATTTTTTTTTCAATTCTAATTGATTTCTATGATAGCTAGGTAAAGCACATGCCTGTGTTTCCCATTTAATGAAACAAAGGTCCCTTTTTCTGTAAGCATATAGGAATGCTGTATGAGGATCAGACAAGGCACATACACTACCTGTACTACTATAAGAAAAAATGAATGCCACTATTCAGAAATACTACTTTCTTTGCCACTAAAAGGTTAAGTAAGTCTTGCAATTGATATACCCCTACAGATCAGCAGTGCCCTATGTACTAGCTTAGCAAACAGCAAAGTTAGACTCTAACTTTATAACTGGAAAATGACATTCTTTTTCAAAATTGGCTCTATTTCAACCCTATAAGTAGATTTCAGTTAAAAATAGATATAAATCCACAAAACCTTCCTTGACTATTCAAACAACAAAGGGAGTAAGATAACTAGTATCAATGATTCTTGTCTGAGAGGTTTCACATTGAAGTTTTCCCAAAGACCTATTTTTCCAGTTTAAAATCCTTTATAATGCCATGTACTTTTTGGCACCCATATACTTACTTGCAAGAGGTAAAATTCAATTATCAGTCTGAACACCTCAAAAACGAATATCCAAAACCCTAACTTTTTCAGAAATGGTTCAACTTTTATCAAAGGGTATAAATAATATTTTTCTCAAAGTCTGTTATTTATGAGAAACATAGATTCAAGGCAGTTTTCCTTAAAACCATAAAAAGAGCTCTTGTTATGAGGGGGGAAACCAAGATGGCTGCATAGGTAAACACCTAAACTGCAGCCTTGAACAACAATTTCAAAACTACAACTAAAAGATAGAATGGGCATCATCCAGAGCCATAGGAAAGCTGGCCGAGTGGAAATTCTACAACTAGAAGGAAAGAGAGGGGCCCACAGAGACTCAGAGGAGCTGCAAAAAGCTGAGGTACAGAGACACGAATGTGGAGAGGACGGGTGGCGGGGTGCCTGGCTGGTTTCCTCTAGCGGGAGGGAGACAGAAACTCCTGGCTGCACTGAACCCCACTTCCAGGCGAGACTCATACGGGGTGAATCTGGACTGCTGTGAAAAGGGAGGAGTGCATGGATACGTAGGGGAGCCGCGAAAAGGCAGAGGTTTGGAGGCACGCGAATGCGAGAGCACACACAGAGGGCTGACTGCTGATTGTGCCGCTGGCTTTCTCTAGCGGGAGGAAGACAGAACCTCCCAACTGTGAACTCCACTTCCAACTGCACTGAACCCCACTTCCGGGCGAGACTCTGGGGACCCAGACGCATATGGGTCCCTGGAGCACACAGAAACTCAGGGGACCCGCAAAAGGCAGCGGTCCGGAGGCGTGCACGCATGTGAGTGCTCAGAGAGGGCTGCAGCAATTACCAAGGGACACTGAGACCCAGGGGCAACGTAGGGCAGGGCTAACAGGAATCCAAGGCTGTCTGCTCAGCCCTGAGACTCCGCTCCTTCCAAGCTGAACAGAGAGGCTTTTGCAATTTTGTAAGTCTTGTATCATAAGGCTGACTCCAGCACAGAAATGCTCCCGGTGTAAACACAGCTGATCCTCACAACAAACTGGCTTGCAGGTCAATTTCCACCAGTGATACCAACAACAATCAAGACTTAACTACAACAAGGCTGTACACACAGTCCACAAAGGGGTGCACCAAGAGAGTCCACCTCAGGTAACTGAGGAGGAGGAGCTACTGGGCCATATAGAACACCTAGCACACAAAGCTACTCTACCAACTCAGGGAAGCAGTGAAAATGCGAAGACAAAGGAACAGATCACAAATGAAAGAAGAGGAGGAAAATAAAGGACTGGATGGATATAGAGTTCAAAACCACGGTTATAAGATTTTTTAAGAATTTCCTAGAAAAGATGGATAAATTTAGCAAGACCCAAGAGGAAATGAAAAAGGACCAACTAGAAATGAAAAAGGACCAACTAGAAATTAAATATACACTGACTGAAATAAAAAATATTATACAGAGACCTAACAGCAGACTAGAGGAACACAAGAATCAAGTCAAAAATTTGAAATACAAAGAAGCAGAAAACACTCAACTGGAAAAGTAAAAATAAAAAAGAAACCAAAAATGTGAAGATAGTATAAGGAGTTTCTGGGACAACTTTAAAGGTACCAACATCCAAATTATGGGGGTGCCAGAAAAAGAGGGAGAGCAAGATACTGAAAACCAATTTGAAGAAATAATGACTGAAAAATTCCCCCACCTGATGAAAGAAATAGACTTACAAGTCCAGGAATCACACAGAACCCCAAACAAAAGGAATCCAAAGAGGACCACACCAAGACACATCATAATTAAAGTAGCAAGAGCAAAAGACAAAGAGAGAATATTAAAAGCAGCAAGAGTAAAACAGTTAATTACCTACAAGGGAGTACCCATATGATTGTCAGCTGATTTCTCAACAGAAATTAGGCTGGCCAGATGAGAGTGGGAAGAAATATTCAGTGATGAATAGCAAGAGACTACAACCAAGATTACTCTACCCAGGAAAGCTATCATTCAGAATTGAAGGTCAGATAAAGAGCTTCACAGATAAGAAAGAGCTAAAGGAGTTCGTTCATCAACACCAAACTAGTATTATATGAAACACTGAAAGGTATTCTTTAAGAAGAGAAGAAGAAGAAAAAGGTAAAGATAAAAATTATGAACAACAAATACCTATCTATCAACAAGTGAATCTAAAAATCAAATAAATTAAAAATCTGATGAACAGAATTGGTGAATATAATAGAATCAGGGGCATAGAAAGGGAGTGGACTGACAATCTCAGGGGGAAAAGGTTGAGGGGGTGTAGGGAGAGACTAGACAAAAATACAACTATGGATGAGGACAATGCAGGGGGAGGTAAGGGCAGAGGGAGGGGTGGGAGCCAGGTGAAGGGGAGCTATGGGGGTAAAAAAGAGGAACAAATAATCTGAATAAAGATTTATTAAATTAAAAAAAAGAGCTCTTGTTATGAAACAGATGGATAAACTAAAATGCAGAATAATGAAGGAATGCACTTTTATTGTGGCAAAAATTAAAATAAGTATTTCTACCAGATAGAAAGATCAATATAAATTAACTTGTATACATGGAGGATAATATTTCAAATGATTCTATTTTTTGAGTTATAAAAATTGCCAGACCTTATACATTCAAGTAATTCTGAATTAGTAAAAAAAAAAAATCATATAATATTTTAAAATGTGGTTATCATTATTGTCAAGTAGAGGCAGCCATCTAATTCTGAAGGGAAAGGGCTTAACTGTTAATCATGAGCTCTGATAATGAATGCTTAATTTAGGAATAATCTACAAGTAGCTAATAAGACATAGAAATGTCAATATTATTTTTGGCTGGTACATCATTAATAAGTTAGCTTTAAGTGTTCAATGCTAATAGTGAAACAGATTTAGAAGATTTCTTGTGAAGTCTTAGAACTGTGCTTAAAACATGCTACCAATGTCAGGTAATAAGAAAAATTTTCAAAGAATACATCTTCAAAAGGAGAAATATAAATTAAACAGATTAATTTTGTGCTTGCATCTCAAATTTCATACTGTATTTCTTAGAATGCTCAGCAACTTCATCTTCAAAAACAGAAGCACACCTGACTCTATTAACACCGTTTTTAACAATAGCTGTAAGGAAGAGGTAATTCCCAACTGAATTATAGGAACTGGGGCAACTATGGAAGTAATAACAGAAATTTAATTGTCTAAATCTAATTACTGACTTTTGATAAACTTTCTAAATTTTGTGATGCCTTAGCTCTTACATGACTTTTTAAGTACTTGAACTTTAAAGATGAAAACAATATTTGAACCTAATTCTCTCATATATTGTCCAAGACATTCTAAATAAGAAGAGCAAATGATTATCATTACCAAGGGCCATATTATGGGAACTAATTTTTAAGAAATTTAACATTTTCTTAAAAGTAGAAAATCAATATTTTGTAACTACTAATGTAATAACAGATCTGACAAAGATCATGAATGGATGACAAAAACCTATCAGATGAAAGATTGCTATTAAACAAGACATTCTCTACCTTAACCAAGTGACAAAATTTACCACCACCAATATGACAGGCTAACAGTATATGCCTTCTGATCACCTATGCAGTACTCCTCTAAAAATATTTATTTTGAATCTAATCATAAGAAAACAATTTGATAAATTTGTTAGACTGTGAGCCATTGTACAAGATAGTTATCTCAAACTCTTCAAGTATCAATATTATGAAACAAAAAAATAGGCAAAATTATAAAATACTAGAGAGACACAACAACAATATTAAGTATTATAGTTGAAGAGATTCTGTTTTTGTCAAAAAACTATGAAGGATATTTAGAACAAGTGGGGAGTATAGATATGGTCAGTATATTAGATGATAATAATTTATCAATGCAAAATTCTGGGGGTGTGATGAAAATACCTGGGAGAAGGTAGGGGGAAGGGGGGAAAGAGGGGTGGGGGGAGGGAGGGGGGGAGAGAGAGAGATAAGAGAGAGAGAGACACCAAATGGGAAAAAATGTTAAGAAGTTTTAAAGCCAGAGGCTGATGTTCATTATATTATCTTTAAATGCTTTTGTACAACCTTTACTAGTTTTCTTCTTAAATTTTCATCTTATATTTACTGTAGCATTTTTTATATATTAGGAATTTAATACATTTTTTAAACTGTATTTTATTATAATTTTTAATAATATCTATTAGTATAATGTACTATATTTATATTATCCTTTTGAAAACTCAGTACTGTGAAGTAAAAACACCATTTTAAAAATTGTATTTTATTTTTTCCATTACCATTTATCCCCTCTATGCCCCTTTCCACTTCCAACCACCAACCTCACCATCACCACACTGTTGTCCATGTCCATGAGTTCTCCTTTTTCTTTTTTGCTCAAACCCCCTACCTCTCCCTAGCACAATCCTCCAGATCAAAGCTGTCTGCCTGCTACCTATGAGTCTGTCTAAAAAAATACCACATTTTGAAGCATAAAAAATAGTCTTACAGAGGACATTATCCTGCTAAGGAGGATTCTTTCCACCATCACCCTCAACCACTCCTTGTTTTGAGTAAGTTAGTCTCCCCACATGGTATTCTGTGTTAGAGACATATGGCGATAGACAGGGAATACAAGATAAACAAGGCATCTGGATCCTGGTAATTTCCTCATTCCCATGAAATTTTGCTATTTTTACTGAATATAAAATTACAACAACAACAACAACAAAAAAGAGACGGTAATTCAGTTCCTGTGGTCTGTTTTTACATTTCAGCCAGAATAGCTAACTGAATAAAAACACATTTCTAATAACTGTCAATAAACAATAAAAGTACAAAAATCCTGAGTTGGCTTGGTCAACATACTTATACTTTTATTATACATCTTTAGTAAAATGCTTTCATTTATTAAATAACCAATTGTAATTTTATACTTTCAATGGAACTCAAAATCTCTTTTGTCTTGTTTTATAGTTCAGGAAAGTAAAGCTCAGAAGTGAAATGACATGGTGACTATCCTAAAAAAACTGTACAGCAGTCTTAACAATAAATTAGCTAATCAGATTCTATAACAAGCTTACTCTACCCAGCAAAGCTATCATTCAGAGTTGAAGGGTGGATAAAAAGCTTCACAGATAAGGAAAAAGCTAAAGGAATTCATCAACACCAAACCAGTACTATATGAATTGCTGAAAGGTATTTTTTAAGAAGAAGAAGAAAAAGGTAAAGATAAAAATTATGAACAAATACATATCTATCAACAAGTGAATCTAAATATCAAGTGAATAAAAAATCTGATGAACAGAATAAACTGGTGAATAGAATCAAGGGGAAAAAAAGAGAAATACCTTATCTTAAACCTGTACCTGTTTTTAAAAACTTATTTGGAAATAATTTTAGACTTAGAGAATAGGGGAGTACTGTACACTTCATTCAACTTTCCCTAATGATAATGATACATAATTATAGTGCAATTATTGAAATCAGGAAATTAACATTGATAGAATACTATGAACTAATCTACACACCTTATTCAAATTCCTTTATCAAATGCATTTTCTAGTTTTCCACTGATAACCTTTTGAAAAATATCTAGAACTTCAAATTGCATTTAGTTGCTATGTCTGCTTAATCTCCATTCTGTGAATTCCTCTGATTTTCTCTCTCATAATCTACACAACTCAGAAAAACATCAATTTAGGCTTGCTCTATCTTGAGTAGATTAAGTATATGCATTTTTGGCAAGAATACCACACAAGTGAAATTGTGCCCTTCTCAGTGCACCATATCTGAGTCTACTTCTTATAACTGGTGAATTTTACTTTAATAAACTTAGTTAAGGTGGTGTGTCTACCATGTTTTTTCCTATAGTTACTATTTTCTCCTTTGTAATTAATAAGTATCTTGTGAGGAGGAAATATTGTTCTCATAATTTCACTAATTTTATATCCATTGGTAGTTCTTCATGCAATAATTATTACAGTGCTGTTTGCCTAATGGTGATTTTAATTTCCCTTTTATATTAATCAGAATTCCATTGTAAGAAAGTGCTGTCCCTATTCCCCACTTATTTATGTATTTATTTATACGCATTAGTGTCTGGAGACAAATTTTATTCTATGTATCATCATCTAATACTTTCAATTTTAAAATTACATTCTGGTACTACATGATATTCCAGGTTCACCTTGTATTTTCCTTACCCCAGACTCAACCATTTCTTTAAGGATCCATGGTTCCTTTTTCTGGAGAATATTTAGAGAAGATCATCCTGGCCCACACGCGCTGTGACTAGGGTTTCACTGCTCTTGGCCCCTCTCAGGACAGAAGTAGGACATACACATTCACACATCTGTATTTATGAATTTGCATACGTAAGAAAACACGAGTTCATATGGATATCTCTAACTCCAGTCAAAGAAAACAGGGTTGATTCTAGCCTATTCCTTTCTTTATCTGAAATGCTTACCCAACATCAAGAAATCACCCTTTCACTATCTACAATATATTCAGTTACTTGTTCAATCTTAGTGTACATAATCGTTTCAGAATTTTTGACCAATACCTCTGTGAGAAACACACTTACTACACACAGTACAATATTTGCTCTTTTTGTCTTTAGCCTTAAAGTACGTAATTAAAACACTGTTTTCCAAAGGAACTTAGTTTTCTCTCCCACTCAAATTAGTGTGATTATGATATTCATTTGTAATAGATTCATTTGTTTACTGTTTTTTATTCCATTTTGGAATACCTCTCCACCCCTTCCCCAAACACACATTCAGACTGATTTTCATTTACTTTTGTAGGGTATGTGATAAATTGCCAGAGTTCTAAAAGTCAGAGTTATACAAAAAAGTACAGTTGGAGAAGTGTTGCTCCCTCTCATCTCTAGTATCTCCTTTTCACTATCTCCAATCTTTCTACCCCCTTTCTACCGATTCCCTGTAGAAAACAAATTTTATTAGTTTCTGGTTTATTTTTCCCGTATTTCAATTATACAAATAAGCAGTTACATGTGCTTACATCTCTCTTCTTAGATGAACACTAGCATGCTAGACACTGTTTCACTTAATTGTACCATAACAGTTGAGATTTTCTTCAATCTTTCTTATAGCTACATATATTCTCTAGTGTGGCCATACCATAGTTTATTCATTACCTGAAATTACACTCTAAAAATGAATACATTTAGGATGCCTTTAGAGAAGATTCCTAAAAGTGGGACTGTTGGGTCAAAAGTTCATATATAGATTTATTAGTTACTAGAGGCCTGGTGCACAAAATTTGTGCTTGGGTGCGGTTCCTAGGCCTAGCCAGCGATCTAAGTGGTGAGTGCGGCTAGATGCCTCAGCTAGGGCACAGCGTGGGCCTTTGGGCCACCCAGCGACAACACATAGAAGCCAGGCAGGCAGCGTGCTCTCTTCTGGCCAGCCTCGCAGACCAGCTCCTGCACCAACCCATAGGGAGCCCAATTGGCCATGTGGTTCTCATGGCTGTGGCCTGGCTCACCTAGAAGAGTCTGCGTGGGTGTGAGGTGGGATCCTCATGGTTGCCCAGCAACAGTGCGTAGGGGCTTCCCTGGCGTGCGAGCCCTTGTGTCCCAGGGAAGGATGGCAGGGGGTGTGAGAGCGAGATCAGCAGACATCCCGCATTCTTACACGTCTGACCCCATCACCCTCACCCCCAGGTAGCCAGTGAGAGGATGCATGTCGCCAACGCCCACCATGTTCCACATTATCCTTTGGTGGTCAGCACATACCATAGCGAGTGGTTGAACTCCTGGTCTCCGAGGGGACAATTTGCTTATTAGGCTTTTATTATATAGGATTAGAAGCCCAATGCATAAAAAATTGGTGCAAGAATGGGCCTTCTTTCCGCTGGGTGCTGGCACCGCCTTCGCTCTGGCCACAGCTGCCTTTCCACTTCTGCCCAGAGTCGTCTTTCTGCCTTCCCACACTGTCCAGAGGCCCGGAGTGGCGGTGGTGGTGCAACATTGTTGCCATGGCTATGACACAAGCGTCTCTCCAGTCCTGCACGGCACCTGCATATGCAAATTAACTTGCCACAGTTGTTGGGTTAATTTGCATAATCACCTTTTACTGGCTGGTAGGTGTAGCAGAATGATGGTTCTTCTCTTTTTTTAGTGTAGATTATGCTTTGATTGGTTGTTCAGTTGTTTTGCCATTCAGTCTATTTGCATATTACCCTTTGATTAGATAGGACTAGAGGCCTAATGCACGAAATTCATGCACAGGCTGTGTGTGTGTATGTGTGTCCCTCAGCCCAGCCTTTACCCTCTCCAATATGGGACCCTTCTCACAATCCAGGACTGCTGGCTCCCAACCACTTGCATGCCTGCCAATCTGATCACCCCCTAACCTCTCCCCTGTCAGCCTGATCAACATCTAACTGCTCCCCTGCCAGCCCAATTGCCTCTAATTGCCCTCCCCTCCAGGCCTGTTCCCCGCTAACTGCCTTCCCCTACAGGCCTTGGTTGCCCCCAACTGCCCTCCCTTGCAGGCCTGGTCCCCCTCAACTTCCCTCCCCTGTAGGCCTGGTCCCTCCCAACTTCTCTCCCCTGCTGGCCATCTTATGGTGGCCATCTTGTATCCACATGGAGGCAGCTATCGTGTGTTGGAGTGATGGTCAATTTGCATATTACTCTTTTATTAGATAGGACTAGAGGCCCAGTGCATGAATTTGTGCACCAGTGGGTCCCTAGGCCTGGCCTGCAGGATCGGGCCAAAACCAACTCTCTGACATCCACCAGGGGTCCTGGATTGCAAGAGGGCACAGGCCAGGCCGAAGGACCCCACTGGTGAACAATTGGGGCTGAGGAGGGATGTAGGAAGTTGGACAGCCTGGGAGGAACTTCACATGTCCAGGGTTTGTCTGGCCCATCTTGCTCAGTCTCAATTGGCCAGACCCCAACAGCAAGATAACCTATGGATGGATAAGAGTGTTTGCCCCTGGTGGTCGGTGCACATCACAGCAAGTGGTTGAGCAGTCTTAGCACACATTAGCATATTATGCTTTGATTGAACAGATGACAGGATGACTGGACACTTAGCATATTAGGCTTTTATTACATAAGATAATTCATATACTACACATTTCAGCCATTTAAAGTACCTAATTCAATTTTTACTATAGTTATAGAGGTGTACAACCATAACCACAATCAACTTTATAACATTTTCATTATCCCAAAGGGAAACACTGTACTTCTCAGCAAGCAGTCACTCTTCTTTATCACAAACTCTCTCAGCCCCTGGCAATATACTACTTGTTGCTTTATTTTGCTTATTATGAACATTTCATATAAATAGAAGGGAATATGTAGCATTTTGTGACTACCTTTTCTTAGCATATTGTCAGGTTTCTTCCATATTGAGCATGTATCAGTGGCTTTTTATTGCAATACTAGAAGCCTAATGTATGAAATTTGTGCAAGGGGCTTGACCTTGGGCCCTCAGGCTCAGCTTAGTCCAGAAAGTCGTTCTGCTCTCCGGTCTAATCAGCATATTAGCTCTTTATTATACAGGATAATATTCCATTGTATGGATACAAACATTTGGTTTCTTCATTTATTAGCTGATAGACATTTGGGTTGTTTTCACTTTTGGGCTATTAAAAATAATAGCCCAAAACATATGTGTATAGATTTTAAATTTGAGTTTATTCTTGTGCAAGATGTAGATCTTATTGTATCTCTTTTCTGGCACCATTTACCAAAAAGTCCACCTGTACCTCAGTGATTTGGAATGGCACCTTTATTGTTCCCATCTGTATCTCAGTGATTGGGAATGCCACCTTTATTCTTTCCACCTATACCTTGATTCCTTTCTGGGCTTTGTATTCCACTACACCAGTGGTTGGCAAACTCATTAGTCAACAAAGCCAAATATCAACAGTACAACGATTGAAATTTCTTTTGAGAGCCAAATTTTTTTAAACTTAAACTTCTTCTAATGCTACTTCTTCAAAAAAGACTCACGCAGGCTGTAGTATTTTGTGGAAGAGACATACTCAAGGGGCCAAAAAGCCCCATGTGGCTTGTGAGCCGCAGTTTGCCGATCAAGGCACTATACAATTTGTTTATTCATGTGTCAAAATGATGGGGTTTTAATTGTAAGAGTTCTATTTCAGTTGTTTCCTCTTATCTACAGTTTCACTTTCTGTTATTCATGGTCAAATGTGGCCCCTTAAATATTTAAATAAACAATTCAGAAGTTTTAAATCACGTGTAGTTCTTATTGTGATAAAATCTCATACTGTATATATAGTAAAATATTTTGAGAGACCACATTCACAATTTTTATTACAGTATAATCATAATTATCCTATATTACTAGTTATTGTTACTTCATATTGTGCCTTATAAATTAAACTTTATCATAAGTATGTAGAGGAAAAAGCATATATATATAGGGTTTGGCATTATATGTGTTTTCAGATATCCATTGGGGGAAGGGGTTTGTGATTTGGTGAGTAATCCTCACAGATAAGGGAAGACTAGTATAAAAGTTTGGCAAGGGCCCAAACCGGTTTGGCTCAGTGGAGAGAGCATCGGCCTGCGGACTGAGGGGTCCTGGGTTTGATTCCCAAGGGCACATACTTTGGTTGTGGGCACATCCCCAGTAGGGGGTGTGTAGGAGGCAGTTGATCGATGCTTCCCTCTCATCGATGTTTCTAACTCTCCCTTCCTCTCTGCAAAAAGTCAATAATAATAATAAAAAAAAAAAAAAAAAATATATATATATATATATATATGTATATATATATATATATAAAAGTTTGGTAAGGGTAGTCCCACTTGGCAGTTTCCTTTTCATAGTTTCTTCTTGGCTATATTTGTATGTTTGTTCTTTCATTTAACTTAGTATCAACCTATCTAACTTCATTAAAATTTTTTTTTTGGTATTTTCACTGGGATTGCATTAAATTCAGGATGATTTGACATCTTTATAATGGCAAATATACTAATCAAGTCTACATATATGATTTTTTTAAAGTTTTTTATTTATTTCAGAGGTGAAGGAAGAGGGAGAGAAACGTCAATGATAAGAGAATCATTGATGGGTTGTCTCCTGCTTGCCCCCTCTAGGGATTGAGCCCACAACCTGGGCATGTGTGCTGACTGGAATCAAATGGTGACCTCCTGGTTCATAGGTCAAGGCTCAACCACTGATCCACAGTGGCTGAGCTTTCAGAACTCTAAAAAAATGATCCTTGTACAGGTTTTGCACATTTCTAAGTTTATCCCTAAGCATTTAATCTTTCTTGTTACTGTGGTAAATGGGATTTTTACTACCATTATGACTACTAACTGGTAATTATGTATAGGAAGCTATTAATTTTTCTAAGTTAATTTTATATCCTGCTGTCTTACTGATTTGTTTTAATTGTTTATGTTAGTTTTATAAGTGATCCTTTAGGATTTTCTAGCTATGATAGCGAGTTTTACTTCCTTACTAATTTTCATGCCTCTAATTCAGTGGTTCTCAACCTTTTTTAATGCTGTGACCTTTTAATACAGTTCCTCATGTTGTGGTGACCCCAATCATAAAATTATTTTCGTTGCTACTTCATAATTGTAATTTTGCTACTGTTAATTAATCATAATGTAAATATCTGTTTTCCGATGGTCTTAAGCGACCTTGCTAGCAGTTTTCAACCTGTGGGTCGCAACCCACAAGTTGAGAACCGCTGCTGTAGAGCCTAAGACCATCAGAAAACACAGATATTTACATTATGATTCATAACAGTAGCAAAATTACAGTTATGAAGTAGCAACGAAAATAATTTTATGATTGGGGTCACCACAACATGAGGAACTGTATTAAAAGGTCACAGCATTAAAAAAGGTTGAGAACCACTGCATTGATTTTTTTACTAAATTGTATTGGTTGATATCTCCATTACAATATTCAGTATTAGTGTATTCTGCAGTAAACAAAAATTTGCCTTGTTTGTTTACCGCAGAAATATTTCCAGTTTTCTTCATTATATAAGCTTTCTGACTTTAGGACTAAAATTGATACTTTAAAAATTATTTTTAAAACATATCCTACAATTTCCATTTACCTGATTGTGCATGTGTGTCTATTTTAATCATTAATGGGTGAAGTGTTTTTTGAAGGCTCTTTCGTGTCTATAGAGATAAATTATTTTCCTTCCCAAATATATTAACATGGAATATGATATTAATGGGTATCCTATACTGAGCTATCTCTGCATTTCTGGACTAAATCTCATATGGTCAAGATACATTACTTAATAACAACAATGAAGTTATTTTTCTTACTATATTCTTGTATCAATATTTACAAGGGGTATTGGTTTATAGTTGTTTATTTAGTGCTTTTCTTATCAGGTTTAAGTATCAATACTATATTTACTTCATGTAAGGAATCAGGAATCTTTATCATTTTTCAATGCTCTGGAATAATTTATAGAACAATGGAACTATCTGGTCTTTGAAGATTTAGTAGAATTCCTCTATGAAACCATTTGGCCTTTTAGTGGGGTAATTTATTAATAACCTTCTTTTCTTCTATGAAAATTAAGTCTTTAATTTTGATAATCTACATTTCCCTAGGAAATTATTCATCTAGATTTTCAAATTAATTGCTTGTGTGGTCTGCTACATGGCCTTTCGTGATTTTTTAAATTAAAAGAATTGTTTTCAATGGTTTTCACCCTCATCATACATATTTTGTTATTCCTTTACATGATCAAGTTAGCTAGTAATCTATTTTGATAATTAAAAAATTCAACATATAGCTTAATTTGGCCCACTATTTTTCTAATCTCTATCTCATTAATTTCTACTCTTTTATTACTGTTTTCTTGTGCTTTCTTTAGGTTTACTTTGTTGCTGTTTTCCAGCTTTTGTTTTGAGCTGGAAATTTAATTCACTTATTTTCATTTTTATAGATAAATGTGTTTAAGGCCATGAATTTTCATCTGATTGGGATGTTTTACAAATTCCTATTTTAATGGTGCCCTCTTCTGTCAATATTGCAAAGTTCAGATATGCCAGCCAGTTATTTTGTTCTGGCATAAGTTAATTGTGAATCCTGCAATTTTGTGGCTCTCTTTGTTTTGCTGGATTCTCAATTATTCTCTTTTTAACCACCCAAATGCCAAAGGGTACTTCTGTCTTCCTCATATTCCTTTTTGTCTCTCATAGAAGCTATGCATTTTGAAGGCAACTGCTTCAAGTTGTATTTTTTATTATCTTTCCTACAGTCCTTACTCCACTTTGGATTTTTTTTCTTTTAAGTTTCATATATTGATTTTAGAGAAGGAGGAAGTAGAAGGAGAAGGAGAGGGAAAGAGAGAGGGGGAAGGGCTGGAGGAGGGGAAGAGGGAGAGGGAGTAATTTGTTATTCCATTTTTCACTGGTTGATTCTTATATGTACCCTAACTGCGAAAGAACATGCAACCTTGGCATATTGGGACAGCGCTATATATTTAGCAGTCAAATTGTTGGGTCAAAACGGCAGCTCTGTATTTTCCTAAGTGGCTGTACAGTTTTAATTCCAACAAGCAGTGTAGAAGGGTTCCAATTTCTCTATATCCCAGCCAAAATTTATTACCTTGTCTTTTAAATTATAGCCATCCTAGTAGGTATGAAGTGTTATCTTACTGTAGTTTTGATTTGCATTTCCCTTTATGGCTAATGACGCTGAGTATCTCTTCATGGCTTGAGTATAGACACTACACACACACACACACACACACACACACACACACACGTTTTCTTTGGAAAAATGTCTTTCAGATCACTTGCTCATTTTAAAATCAGGTTATGCGTCTTTATTATAAAAGAGGTGTAAAAGTAATTTATGTATTTTCTGATTAAAAGTCCCTCATCAGTATAAAACCTAAAAGTAGGTTTATACTTATGAGTATATGAAATAGTTTATTCTTGTATTATTTACTAATTATTGTATTATTTTCCATTAAAAAAAGCTAAACTTATTTTTGCCCTACCCTGTAATCCTTTCCTATGGGTTTCCTTTTCATTTTTTTATGGTGTCATTTGAAATAAAAAACTTTAATTTGATGGGAGTTTAATTTATTGATGTTTGACATATTTGAAAAAGTTCCCAAAAACATTTATACTCCTCTTTAACAACAACAAACTATGCTCACTTTAGTGGGCATATGTTAAAGAACAATGTATAGTCCTTTTTGGGCTCAAGAGAATCGAGTCAAAGAATGCTAGTAAGGTGTATATTGATTTTGCTGAGGGGTACAAAGGCAAACTCACTGAGAAACTCATTGCTTAAATGAGTCTTCCTGAAAGAATGATCTTGGCCAAAAAGGATACATATATAAAAAACATTTTTGAAATGAGCCAGCCAAGATAAATCAAAGACCAAAGCACCAAGAATAATAAAAACATACATATGATCTCATGCAAGAGCAAGAAAGCCTTTAGCAATACTGGTGAGCAGCTTTGTTATGCACATCACTACCAAAATGTTTAAGAATTACATTAATTTCTTTCTTCATATGTTTATTCCTACAACTTTGGAGGAACCAGATTCTGCAAAGGGAAACTGAGTCTTATTCTTGCACTATGTCCCTCTCCCTTTATTGGCAAATAAGTTTTTTGTCCATTTGGTGGTTTTCCTGGTGTTGATCACCTTCTTGGCTGATAATTAAGTTATACAAAACTAGGGGCCCAGTGCACGAAATTCATGCACGGGGGAGGGGGAGGTCCTTCAGCCAAGCCGGCACCCTCTACAATCTGAGACCCCTTAAGGGATGTCCGACTGCCTGTGTAGGCCTGTCCCTTGCATATTACTCTTTTATTAGATAGGATAGATTTCTGAGAGGCTGGCTGGCTTGAAGGTAACCAATTATGATGCAGCCATCTAATCAGTAACCACAGATGAATAAAATATAATTCTTTGTCAAGTATACAGACCAAGGCAGTAATTGCTTACATATTCCTAAATGATAGCGACATCATCACATGCAAAATAACACTTTAGCAAATGCTTTGAAATCAAACACCTGAATCACTTCTACAGCAAATAGCAAAGTCAGATAACTAATCCAGAATCAAATAATGAAACACAAGCTTAAGTGGCAGGAAATAAGGATAATTTGGTTGTTTAAATCTTAAAACTAACTATACATCTCAAATCTACCAACTGAGGAACAGATTCTTCTAATTCTTTTTTTTTTAAATTAATTTCAGAGAGGAAGGGAGTGGGAGAGGTAGAAATAGAAATGATTAGTAAGAATCACTGATTGGCTGCCTTATGCACGCCTCCTACTAGGGACTAAGCCCACAACCTGGGCACGTGCCCCTGACTAGAGTCAAACCTGGAACTCTTTGGTCTGCAGGGTTCTATTCACTGAGCCAAACTGCGTAGGGCAGATTCGTCTAATTCTTGAAAAACAACAGAAGGACCAAGAATTATTGCTTACAAAGGGTTTACTATGTGATAGGTATATCTAAGCATTCTTTTAAAAAAATATATTTCTATTGATTTCAGAGAGGGAGAAGGAGCGAGACAAAAACATCAATGATGAGAATCACTGATTGGCTGCCTCTTGCACGCCCCCTACTGGGGATTAATCCAGGCATGTGCCCTTGACTGGAATCGAATTAAGGATCCTTCATTCTGCAGGCCCAAGCTCTAGCCATGAGCCAAATTCACCAGGGCCTATCTAGGCATTCTAGAGTAGTAGTGTAAGTATACTATTTTTAGTTAAATTTATTAGGTTCACATTGATTAATAAAATTATATAAGTTTCAAGTGTACAATGGAAAATAGTATGGAGGCTCCTCGAAAAAGAATGATTTAGCATATGACTCAGCAAGCCCTCTTCGGGGTATTTACCCAAAACATTAGAAGACAATTATTTGCAAATATATATGCACCCCTATGTTCACTGCAGCTTTAATCATAGTGGTAAAGACATGGAAACAAAGTATCCTCTGCTAGATGTTGGATAAGAAAACTGAGACATAGGTTAAGTAACTTGTCCCAAGGTCACATAACTAATGAGTGGTAAAGCAAGGACATGAAGGTTCTCTAGAGGCTATGTGCTTAATCACTTTGATATATCATCAATTTCTTTGTGTAATTTTTAAAACATTTCTACATTCTTAGT
This sequence comes from Lasiurus cinereus, assembly GCA_011751065.1. Taxonomy (NCBI): domain Eukaryota; kingdom Metazoa; phylum Chordata; class Mammalia; order Chiroptera; family Vespertilionidae; genus Lasiurus; species Lasiurus cinereus. The sequence continues at coordinate 49,668,364 of JAAGEH010000393.1, forward strand.
TTAAATGAAAAAGGTTATCTATTATTATTTGTTCCCTTTTGCTGTACAGAGTAGGGCAAGTCTGGCCAATATATTACAGAATATTAAGCCACTAGAAATTTAAAAACTAGCCTCCATGGTAAAATCTGTGGGACTTGGCCTGGACTGGAAGGATAAGAGAAAATAAATGATGCCAGAGTCTCTTTCGTGAGCAGCTGGGTGTACAGAGGTGAGGTTTGTTAAGATTAGGATTCCTTGGGGTGGGGTTAGGGAAGCAGGAAGTCTTTCTTCCCTTTGCTCTCTGTCCTCTAGCATATCCTTTGGCTTTCAGGGCAGAGAAATTTCAAGACTGAATGTGTACACCTCTCACCTACTTGAGCTGGTTTCCTATGAAGAACTGTTCCCTTAGTAGCCAAGTGACAACTCCTTATCTCCTTCTTTTAATAGGTCATCATGTTTCCTTTTAATAGATTTATTTTAAAGAAAAATTAAAAAGCACTGTTAAGCTGACACTATCACTGAACTCCATTTCAAAGAGAAAATAGAAAAAGACAGAAAAGCTATATCCAGAAATATACCCCTAAATGAGACCAGTAGATGATCCTTGGGCAGGATTTAACCCTTCAATGAAAGGAGCTGTTATGAATTCCATGGCAGTTTACACATTTAATCACAAATAAAAACAGCTAGTCTCTACTTTTAAAAAAAGGAATATATAACTGAAAGGAGCTTTAGGGATAAAATTAAATAGGTTTAGGGTGTTTTAGAAATTAGAGGGTCCATGGAGGAGAAAGGCTTGGAGCTGCCAAAAGGCATACATTCACAGAGAACAAAAGGTGCCACAGGATAAGGGGAAAGGGAGACATCCATTCACAGAAGATAGGGAAAAGCTGCAGTCTATGGGAAGAAAGAGAAAAGCAGACATTCACAGGAAATACAGAATTCTACCACTGAAGTGGGAGAAAAAGAAAGCAATACCACATGAAGTTTGAGCTTTGAAGCTGATGTAGTGACCAATCAGAAGGGAATATCAAGAAACAAAGAACTGAAGCTTTTATAAACCTTAGGAAAAAGGAGCTGAGTGGGTTACCCCTTTTGGGACACCCTATGTGGGTGTTTTTGTTTCCAATAAATTTCCACCTTTTCATATACTACTTTTTGTTCATCGCTTCATTCTTCAAATCCACCTGGACAAGAACACAGGAAAGAAACCAACCTTGCATCTTGTTCTGGAAAGACCACCAGACTCATAATGCTGCATCCTGATAAATGCTGGGAGATATTCTGCTCTGCCCATATGTATATCAACTTTATCATTTTTGGCATTATGTCAGACAAACAGCTCCTAGCTCCCTCCTGTGCAGTGATTAAAAAATTACTTTGGGGGTGAAAAGTAAAGCTTGTGTGTTACGTGCATGCGTCGCGCACACACACAATGTAATTACTATCTATCTTTGGGAATAAATCAAGTTACTGTTTGTAAAAATGACTTGAGTTTAATAGCATGCAAAGTACCTGGGTGTATAATTTCAAAGAAGTGAATACTAATTAATAATATTGTGCCCTAAATTAACTAAGTCTCAAAAGAGAAGTAAAAAGATTAAGCTAAAGCAGAGATTACCAGATTATGGGCTACAGATTGCTAGGATGCCACTGTGTTACAGCAAGAGATTCATACATCCATCTATATACCAAGCACAAATACTGACCCTTTTGATATTAAAAAGAAATATTTAAAAATTTCTCTCATACTTGGGAAAAGTTGAGAACCTGACGTTGAAGACAAGTACTAGAGACAGTAGTACCAATCCCAACAAGGGAGAAACCATCTTGCTCAGGCCTACGGATTTGACTGTTTCCTTTCCTAGAACAGGTATCAGACATCTGACCAACCAAATCACTTTAAGTTGAACTGCTCAGCAAACAACCTTTTAATTGTAATCTGACTAGCCCATAGAGATTAATCTGAAGTCAATACACTGGCAATGCTAATAGGAGTAGAAATCAACTCTCACAGTATTCTTTTTTTTTTTTTCAACATATTTTATTTTATTTTATTTTCCAAACGAATGATAAGAATTTAACATTGATGTCTTAATCCTATTTAAAAAGTAACAAGTATTAAACAAGTACTTGTTAAGTACTTTAACAAGTAAGTCTTTTTTTTTAAATTAATTTTTATTAATTTTTTATACATATCTCCCCATTGCCCCCCCTCCCTCCCAGGCGTACCCCGACCCCCCAGTGTCTGTGATCATTGGTTATGTTTATAAGCATGCATACAAGTCCTTTGATTGATCACTTATTTACCTCACCTAACTTTAATCTTTCTACTATAATTTCACAGTCTGTTTGATGCTTTATGATTTTTGTCCTCCTGAGAATTATCAGTCTACTCCCTTTCTGTGCTCCTGATTCTATTATATTCACCAGTTTATTCTGTTGATCAGATTTTTAATTCACTTAATTTTTAGATTCACTTGTTGACAGATGTGTATTTGTTGTTCATAATTTTTTGTCTTTTACCTTTTTCTTCTTCCTCTTCTAAAAGGGTACCTTTCAGCATTTCATATAATACTGGTTTGGAGTTGATGAACTCCTTTAGCTTTTTCTTCTCTGTGAAGGTCTTTATCTGCCCTTCAATTCTGAATGATAGCTTTGCTGGATAGATTATTCTTGGTCGTAGGTTCTTGTTGTTCATCACGTTGAATATTTCTTGCCACTCCCGTCTGGCCTGCATCGTTTCTGTTGAGAAATCAGCTGACAGTCGTATGGGTGCTCCCTTGTAGGTAATAAACTGTTTTTCTCTTGCTGCTTTTAATATTCTCTCTTTCTCTTTTGCTCTTGGCATTTTAATTATGATGTGTCTTGGTGTAGTCCTCTTTGGATTCCTTTTCTTTGGGGTTCTGTGTGCTTCCTGGACTTGTAAGTCTATTTCTTTTACCAGATGTGGGAAGTTTTCAGTCATTATTTCTTTAAATAGGTTTTCAGTATCTTGCTCTCTCTTCTTCTGGCACCCCCACAATTCTGATGTTGGTACGCTTGAAGCTGTCCCAGAGGCTCCTTACATTATCTTCACATTTTGGGATTCTTTTCTCTTCTTGCTTTTCCAGTTGAATGTTTTCTGCTTCTTTATATTTCAAATTTTTGACTTGATCCTTGCCTTTCTCTAGTCTGCTGTTAGTACTCTGTATAATAGTTTTTATTTCAGTCAGTGTATTTATCATCTCCTCTTGGGTCTCACTAAATTTATCCATCTTTTCTAGCATATTCTTGAAAAAACTTATAAGCGTGGTTTTGAACTCTATATCCAGTCGTTTTTTTTCCTCCATTTCTTTTGCTTGTAATCCCTTCCCTTGTCTCGGCATTTTCACTGTGCCGGGGAAACTTCTGTGCTGGATTCAGCCGAAGAAGCCTCTGTTGAGCTTGGGAGGGGTGGAGTTTCAGGGCTTAAGGGACCGCCTTGCCTTCCAGTCGGCCCCACCCTCCACGGCCCCTGAGTCTCACGTGACTGGGTAATGGCTGGAGTGGTCCTTGTGCATGCGCACACCCGCAGTGCCTCTAACCGCTGCCTTTCCAGCTCCCCTGCAAACCAGGACCACACGAGTCTAGGTCTCCAGGGTTTCGCCCAAAACAGGGACTTAGTGGAGTCAAAAGTGGCACAGTTCAGAGGGTCTGTCTCCCGCCCACTCGCGAAAGCCAGCGGCACATTCAGCAATCTGTCCTCCGCGTGGTGCCGTGCGCGACCAGGCCTCCGATCCTTTGCAACTCCCCTAAATTTCCGTGCACTTCTCCCTTTTCACAGTCCAAACTCCCCCCGTATGAGTTTCGGCTGGATCTGGGGTTTAGTGTCGCAGGACAAGGGGTTCAATGCCTTTGGGAGTCTCCGTCTCCCTCCCGCCAGAGAAAACCAGCCAGGTACTCCGGCACCCGCTCTCTCCTCGCGCGCGTCTCCGTACCTCAGCTTTTTGCAGCTCCTCTGGGTCTCTGTGAGCCCCTCTCTTTCCCTCTAGTTGTAGAACTTCCACTCAGCCAGCTTTCCTGTGGTTCTGGATGATGTCCGTTCTGTCTTTTAGTTGTAGTTTTGAAATTGTTGTGCGAGGCAGCAGTATAGGTGTTTACCTATGCCACCATCTTGGATTTCTCACACAGTATTCTTATATAATAAAAGCCTAATATACTAAGAGTCTGGTTGTCCGTTTAACCAATCAAATAATATGCTAATGGTATGCTAAGGTGGCTCAACTGCTTGCTATGATATGCACTGACCACCAGGGGGCAGATGTTCCAACTGGTGGGTTCACTTGCTGCTGGGGTTCGGCCAGTTGGGACTGAGTGAGAGGGACCGGACATGATTTGGAGGCCTCCCCAGCTGGCCAACTTCCCACATCCCTCCCCAGCCCTGATTGTGCACCTGTGGGGTCCCTAGTCCTAGCTTGTGCCCTCTTGCAATCCGGGACCCCTTGGGGGATCTCGGAGAGCCGGTTTTGGGCCAATCCAGGCTGAGGGACCCCACTGGTACATGAATTTGTGCACCAGGCCTCTAGTAAATTAATAATTTGACATCCAGATTCATTCAATTTCTGTAAATTCATTAACAATATATAACCTGAGAACTTGCTTTTCTTTTTAAGTACATTTTTTCTTGACTTCAGAGAGGAAGGGAGAAGGGGAGAGAAACATCAATGATGAGAAAGAATCATTGATCAGATGCCTCCTGCATGCCCCCTAACAGGGATTGATCACACAACCTGGGCATGTACCCTAACCAGAAATAAAACTTTGACTTCCTGGTTCATAGGTTGATGCACAATCACTTCCTGAGCAAAACCAGCAGGACTGATTTTCTTTATGTGAGTCTACAAAAATAAAATTTTGGAGTTTTCAAAGCTGAGGACCCTAACACTAAAGTTGTACCACCATAAATGATATTTTGTGAGGTCTCCTGGCAGTACCACTCTTACCCCTAACTTATTCTCTTTCTAATAAGGAAAACATGAACAATATAAAGAGTTTTATAATATCCTAGGATCAGTAAAGCAACAGCTAAGTTTACAAAAAAGAAAGAAATCTATTATTCTATTTACTTAAATATCAAGTGTCCAGCTCAGGGAGAAGTTATTCTGGAGAGCATGTCCAATAAAATAAGATGCAAAAGTAATATCTGAATCATAAATTATTTAAGAAAGTTTTCAATTTGATTAAACTGATAAGAAAATATACTATACTTGATCTTAGCCAAAAGGCCAAAAAGTCCATCTATTTTACTGTTCATATACCTGCATATATGTTTCAAACATATCTTTTTATTCATAAGGCAATAGTTTAACTTATTCTTAAAGTTGAAACTTTGAAAACTCTCTTTGCTCTTGGTAGTGATTTCTACTAACAAAATTCAATAATAGTATTAAAGGGAATTTTTATTTTGCAAATAAGAAAAATATGAACATACCTCTGAAATACAGCAAAAAGTAGTTATTTCATAGAAAAGAAAGATATATGAAGAAATGCAATTTTTAAAAAATAGCATTTTTTCTACTATCAAGAAGATAGAATTCAGTCTAGTGCAGGTGGAGCCCAGAAAAAAAGGGCATTCTCATATATTATTGGAAGTGAAAAATGTTCCAGAATTTGTAGAGGTCAATTTAGCATTATCTATCAAAAGCTTATGGTGAACAACATATACTTTAATCCAGGAGGACCCTGTGGAGTAATTTTATTCTAAAGAAAAAATTACAATGTATATCATAGATAACATTGTTTAAAAGAGTGAAAAACTGTAAACACTATAGGACTGGCTGAGAAAATGGAAATACACTCAATAAGCTGCAGACATTAATTTATTGGCAGCCAAGATGATGATATTTTAAGTAAAAGAAAAAACAAACTGGACCACAAAACAATATGTACAATACAATTTTATTTTTTTGTTAGAATAATAATAATATAAAGAAATGATTTACTTAGTGATAATTCTGTGCCAGGGAATGTGAACAACATATTTTTAAAATCTGGAAGGATACATAACAAATGTCAAAATTGGTTTTCTCTGGGTAATAGTAATTTATTAGTGGCTAGTTTTAAAATTTTGTTTGTCTTTTCTAATTACTCTTTATAAACATACTACAGACCCAGTGCACAAAATTCATGTGGAGGGGGGGTAGGGAGGTGGGTGCGGATGACAGTCCTTCAGCCTTGCTTGCACCCTCTAACAATCCAGGACAGCTGGCTCCTAACCGCTTGCCTGCTTGATTGCCCCAAATACAATGTTTGCCTGCCTCATTGACCCTAACTGCTCACCTGCCTACCTAATCACCCCTAACTGCCCCTGCCTGCTGTCCCTAACCATTCACCTGCCTGCCAGATCGCCCCTAACCACTCTGCCTGCCTGATCACCCTAACTTCTCACCTGCTTGCCTGATCGCCCTTAACTGCCTCTGCCTGCCAGCCTCATCAACCCTAACCCCTCTGCCTGCCTGCCTGATTGCCCCTCATATTACACTTTTATTATTATAGATAGCTGCCTTACTCCAAGTTGTAAGGACTTGCTTGTCATAAACATAGAAAAGTTTGAATTTTTACTCTTGGATTATGGCAATTAACTAACACAGATGGTCACAAAAAAGGTGACTTACCAAAGGGTGTATAGCAAGTCCTCTTCCATGAAAATGTGCATGTCATGTATTATATCTGCCTGGGTACATGAAAGAGTGAAGTTTCTGTCTGTTTTTGCAATCATATGAGCAAATTGTCTGAGACCCCAGCCCAATCTGGTTTGGTGCTCACAGAATAATAGCTCTTTTTCTTCTTTGCTCCATTGGTGGAGATTTCCTACAAGTTGCAGGATATCTTCCTTTTAATTTTTCCTCGACTCTCTGACTTTACTTATGTCTCTAACCTTTGCTTTTCTTCCATCCTCCACCCACAACAGTAGCTTGCTCCAGGCTCACTTCACTCGTGTGTCTAGGAGATCACAAAATGTGTCCACCACCTGAACCATGATTCCCAGCAATCCTGGTGCTCCCTGTGCTCTCGGCTTCCACTTCCAGTCCAAGGGCCGCAGAAATCAAAATGACTGGGGACTCCAGCCGCCCCTCACCTGGCAGAGCTGACAGGACAGGGACTCCAGAGCATGCCACTCCCCTTGGCAGGGCTGACAGGACCAGGGATTACAGCATGCGCCACTCACCCACCGACTCCTCCTACCCCCAGGTGGAACTGACAGGACCGAGGACTCCAGTTGCAGGGCTGACTGGATCAGGGACTCCAGAGGCGAGGCTGACAGGATCGGGGATGAGAGGATTGGGCGCCACCATCTTTGTGACAGAGAGATGGTCAATTTGCATATTACCCTTTTATTAGATAGAACTATTGGACCGATGCATAAAATTTGAGAAGAGCTCCCTCAGCCCAGCCTGTACCCTTTCGCAATCTGGGACTGCTGGCTTCTAACTTCTCACCTGCCTGCCCATCTGATCACCCCAACTGTCTCTGCCTACCTGATTGCCCCTATCTTCTCTGCCTGCTTGCCTGATTGCCCCTCACTGCCCTCCCTTGCCGGCGTGCTCTCACCCACACTGCCTCTGCCTGCCTAATCACCCTTAACTGCTCTCCCCTGCCAGCCTGATCTCGCCCCCAACTGCCCTCCCCTGTCGGCCTGATATTGTCCCCAAAGGCCCTCCCCTGCTGTTCTGGTCTTGCCCCCAAAATGCCCTCCCCTGAAGGCCTGAAATCATCCTCCTCAACTGCCCTCCTCTGCTGGCCTGATCGCCTCTAACTGCCTCTGCCTCAGCCCCCACCACCATGGATTTGTCCAGAAAGAAGTCAGATGTCTGGAAGATGGCTGGTTGACCCGGTCTAATTAGCATATTACCCTTTTAGCTGTATATTAGATTATATAGGATGCAATTGCTTAAATGGGGGAAAAAAGCCTTTTTTCAGCAGGTGGAGATACTCTTGGCAGACAAAAGTACGTAATCCCTATATCTGGACTGATATCCAGCCATATGCACTATACTGCCAATCTGGTCATTAAAAAATTGAACTTTTCTTATACCTTACACCAAATAGCTGTTGCCCTTAAAATCCCTCCTCAGCCTCCACCTTATGTTCTGCCTTTGCAGTTCACCCAGATTATGTTCTGACTCGTTGGTTTCTATGCCAGTCAGTATCAAAGGCTCCACCTCTTAGGCAGCCATTGGATCCTCACAGTTCACCCAGATTTGGTTCTGATTGGTTGGTTTCTAAGCCAATCAGTGTCTCTGGGTGTATCTCCTGGCCTGATCAGAGAGGAGAGGCTGATCAAGAGCTTCCATGGAGGACCAGCTACTGGCAAAGCCCGGAGAGAAAGAGAGAGGCAAGGGCTGATCAACAGCTGCCATGGAGGCTGCAGATCAGTCCCTGCCTCTTCAGGCCTCTCTCCAGGCCTGATCCGCAGCCCCCTCTGCAGTTAGTACTGGGCTGCCATGCCCACAGTGGCGGCAGTTGGTGCTGGGTCGTCACAGCAACCTAGTACTGACTGCAGGACTGACTTCCCGTGTTCAGTTGAGCCTTCAGTTGTTACAGACCCTGGGTTTTTATATATTAGGAATATTATGTAGTATAAAGATATCATTAAAAATCTGTATACTAGGATCTACACTTGCAGGAAATGTGACTCTTTAAAACCTATCTTACTCCATTGTCTTTTCTTTGCAAGCACAATACTTTGACAGAGATACAAAATACACAGGCTAATACATAATAAAGAGCCTTAAAAATTATTTTAAGGTTAGTTAGCACTGTATAGCTGGCTTATTTTCAGTGACCTGTCTTTTCTCTATATATCAGGGTTATAGAGGCATTCCACTTGGCTTTCAGTACTTTCTCCACTTAGCCCCGGGTTATTTAAAAAGCAGTAATGGTTAAAATTTATTGAGTGTCAAAAAGGTATCTGTTATGATTTATAATAATAAAAGTATAATATGCTAATTAGACTGGACATTCTTCCGGATGAAGTCAGGGCTGTGGGAGAAGCCTGAGTTCCAGGTGCCTGCTGGCAGCCAGAGGGAAACCCAGGTCCCGGATGCCAGAGGGAAGCTGGTGCCAGAGTTGGGGAAAGGAAGTCCTACTCATGTATGAATTTCATGTATCAGGCCGCTAAGAGTTATATTAAATACCTTGCCAAAAATTTAAGATGGCTAACAAAGAACCAAAGAGTATACAATGAAATCACTCTAACAAAAACCATTCCCACCTAAAGGGAAGACATATGCTAACCATCAAAACAGCTAATATAAATACTTAACTGAGTATCAAATTTGGGTCTGAGTGTCATAGAAACAAGGGCAAAAGGAACACAATATAGGCACATAGTTTTCATTCTAAGAAATGACCAAATCTTTCAGAACAGATACCTTTTCTTTCTTTAAAGGGTAATTCTTGCCCAGCCAGAGTGGCTTGGGTCAACCTATGAACAAGAAGATTACAGTTCCATTCCCTGTCAGGGCACATGCCCAATTTGCGGGTGCAAGACTCGGTGGTGGTCATGCAGGAGATAGCTCATCAATGATTCTCATCATTGTTGTTTCTATCTTTCTCTCCCTCTCCCTTCTTCTCTAAAATCAATAAAAAAAAAATACGCTTTTTAAAAAGGTAATTCTTACATTTGTTTTGGCAGTACATAAACGAAAATTAGGTTATATGGCCCTATATAAGGATGACACACACGTTCATGAATTACTCACCATGGAAAAGGTTTCAGGGAGCCCAAGTATCATCTCATAGAACACTTGCTGTTACCTATACTAATAAAAGGGTAATATGCTAATTAAGGTAGATGTCTTTTAGACGACGTTCTGGATTTCCGAACATAGCCGCAGCGGCTGCGAAAGCCGAGGCTCAGGCAGCCATGGACAGCTGTGGAGGGCCGAGACATGGCTGTGAAAGATCCAGGCTCAGGCAGCCGTGGGTGGCTGCGTAGGGCCCAGGCTCAGGCTCACAATGGCAGCAGCAGTGGGGTAAAGTGGGCAGCACCTTCGCCTGATCTGCCAGGTTATCTCACAGAGGGAGGCCACACTGTGGCTTAGGCTGGGGGCCGAGGCAAAGGCAGATAAGAGAGATCATGCCAGCAGGGGGGCAAAGTAGGGGCATTATATTGGCGGGGGTGGGGGCAAGGTAGGGGCAATCAGGCTGGCAGGGGAGCAAGGTAGATGCGATCAGGCTGGAAGGTGAGCAAGTTAGGGTTGATCAGGGCGGCAGGCAGAGGCAGTTAGCCTAAGCCGGCAATTGGTCCCAGATTGGAGAGGGTGCAGGCCGGGTTGAGCCCCCCTCCCATGCACAAATTTCATGCACCAGGCCTCTAGTAAGAGATAAATGAAGAAATCATGTTGCTCAGCCAATTAATACAAGACATTTCTGCCATCCACTGCTAAAAGTGAAAGATAGAATCCTGGCAAGTGTAGCTCAGTTGGTAAGGCATCAAAAAGGGCACCCAAAAGGTTGCTGTTTCCATTTCTGGTCAGGGCAAGTGCCAGAGTTATAGGATGGATTGCCCTTAGGGGGGTGTGCAGAAAGCAGCAGATCAATGTTCCACTCTCACATTGATGTTTCTCTTTCTCTCTTTCCCTTCCTCTATAAAAAAAAAAAATAATCAATGAAAAAATATATTTTTAAAATGAATGTTTACTATGGACTACTCTCAAACATTAGCCTCAATTATTATCTAACATAGGCAAGGTAAAGGGGGCATATTATTTTTGCTGGGCAACAGTTGTAAACTAGTACATGTGATCACTCTTGTTATCAACCTAATAACAAATGGTAAAGATACAAAGTAAAAAGAATAGCTAATTTATTTCTATCAGAATGAAATGAACATTGACCACTTATTTACTGAAGATAAAATACCAAGTGTACTATTCCTAAAGCTGAATTTGTCCCAGCAAGACAAGGTTACCTTACTAAACATACTTGGCTTTAAAATTGTACCTGCTAAAAGTACAGGACTAAAGCAGGGATGAAAAGATGAAATCACCTATCCACTGAAGGTTTTTATGAACCTGAAGGTGTAAATAAATCTGAAATGGCTAGTTTTATAAAATTAACAAGATAAAATTTTCAAAAAAGTGTAGATATTAGTAAGTGATCTCTAATTTTCAACAAATTGGAAAGTGATCTCCCAATTTTCAACAAATCTAAAGACTGATAAACTTGATGTCAATTCCCAGCAAAATTCGACTGATTAGAAGAAAAGCAACTTAAAAATATATATGATAGCTAATTACTAAGAACTAGCATGGACAGAGTATATCATATAATACTAAACTTCATATTTTTAATAGGGTTACTACATTGTTAGTATACTATAGACTACATAGTATATGATTTCCAGAAAGTTACTGACCAAGCTTTAGGAATGATGTTCAAACACAAATGGAAAATGCTGGCTAGAAGGATCAAATGTAAAGATAATATCCACTCTTTGGAATAACTGCTTAAAACTTACAAACTTTAAAAATCTGCTATACTGCCCTAGCCGAGTAGCTCAGTTGGTTAGAGTGTCACCCAGGAATGCCAAGGTTTCGGGTTGGATCTTTGGTCAGGGCACATATAAGAATCAATCAATGTATGCATAAATGGGTGGAGTAACAAATCTCTCTCTCTCCCTCCCTCCCCCTCTCTCTCTCTCTCTCTCTCTCTCTCTCTCCTCCCCCCCCCAATTAAAAAAGAGAAATTCTCATGAAATTAAAACGAAAGGAAGGGAGGAAGGGAGGGAGGAACCTGATATGTCAGTCTATCCCAAGGGTTGGATGCCCATATGCCTTATTCCTACAGAAGCCAATAATCATCCTCTGTGAAGATACAAAAAGAAAACTAATAAAAGATGTATTTCATTATAACCACTTGCGTATCACCATATGATGTTCAATGGCTTGTTTCTCCTTAAAACTAAATGTCCCTAATTACTTTAATCATTCTCTCTATGAAATGATTTCTAAACTTTTAGTCTGGGCATCCTGATGACTATTCCTCTAGAATAACTTTGGCAATTTTCCCTTTAAAACTTGGTTGCTTTTAATTAATATATATGGTTGCACTGGTTCAGTCTAGTAGAAAAATACCAAACAAAAAGCCAAATCTAAAATTGGATTAATTTTAATTGCCATTTGACAGTTTTCTAACTGTCTTACCACTTGTACAACTCATTTTTCTAAACTTAAATGGAGTTTATCATATTCTAGTTCATATAACTTACTTTTAGTCTAATTTTTTAAAAAATCACTTAACATTTTACTGTCTTCTAAATTAACAGACCAAGGAAGACCTAAAAACTATCTTAGGATAATAAAAAGCTGCTATCAAGTATACACTTTTCCCACGGGTAGAAGAGCAATCAACAGATAAATTGGAATCAAGACTTGGCACACTAAAAGGAGAAAAGCTTCTTACATATAGAGTTGTTCAACAATGGAACAGGCCAGTTCACAGAGTGTGGTATAAGATCGATACCTGACATCAGAAGCATTCTTCAGGAATCCGGTGGGGTGAAGGAGTCAGATGAGATCACTGTGTATTAATCAAGTTATGGTGTGATCATTAACAGCTAGAGTTCACTGGGCTAATACAGAAACTTGTGTCTAACTTGCACTACACATTTAATACCAGAAAGATGATTCTCTAGTAAAGATGTTAGTAAAGTATGGCCCCACGGCCTGTTTTTATATATCCCTTGAGCTATGAATGTCTTTTTCATTTTTAAGGATTTGTGGAAACAATATAAAACAACAAAAAAGAACATATGACAGAAATGGTACATGACCTGCAAGCCTAAAATATTTACTATCTCCCTTCCTTGTGATGATTCAAAAATTCAGGCTACTACCATCTTGTGAATGACTCCTTATTTCTTACGCTAACTGGCTCTGTCAAATCAACACCTATCTTCCATGATAGTTTCTTCAGTTCACTCTCCAGAACAAATCAGCTGGCTCCACTAACTACAATGGGACTGGGAAGTGTATTGTTTCAACTGCCTAAGGAAGCAGATTACTAGCAGGGGAAAGCACTGATGTCTCTATAACTTGTATATTTTATTCTAATTCAAATATTCTACACCAAAAATGATTCTAAATATTTCAAGTATAATTTTCATTTTTAGTATAAATCTTAATTAAATAGTTTTAAACATCACAGTTGTGGTAAAGTAAAAATGCATTAGAGTTAGAACTATGACAAAGAAACCTCATCATAATCTGCAGCATGTCTAGATTAAACTGTTCAGTTTACATAGCCGTCAATTTTTAATATGCCACAATGTTACATTGAATCATAAAACCTTGAAATTTTCAACAGTAAAACAATTTGAAATAAAAGAGTTGATAAGTCTTGCAGAAAATTATGTATGCATACTGAGTTTGTAAATAAAGATAAATTATGTTCTATGCCATCAATGCAGGAAAAACTTGGTAATTTGGTCATTTAAAAATCTCAACACTTCTCACTGAATTGATTTAATGAATTATAGAACATCTGCAAGCTGAACTATATACAATGATAGTGAAATATTTATAAATTGCTCAGCCATATCTACGAGGAATATAAAAGGCATAAATTAGAGTATCTCCTTTCATTTAGCAAGAGAATGTTTCATTATTTGGTAAAAAGACTTCACTTACACAAACATATCAAGCTTTAAAAAATTAGTTCATAGGTCAAAATAAGTTTAAAAAAAACACACATGCCCACATATCCACCATATCCCAATCTGTCAGGTATAATAGGAAACTATAGAAGTATGATAAACATTATTAAAAACCCACACCAATGGCCTGGCTGGCATGCTTCAGTGGTTGAGTGTTGACCTATGAACTAGGAAGTCATGGTTCCTCTCTCAGGGCACATGCCCAGATTGTGGGTTTGATCTCCAGTGTGGGATGTTCAGGGGACAGCCAATCAATGATTCTCTCTCATCATTAATGTTTCTCCCTCTCCTTCTCCCTTGCTCTCTGAAATCAATAAAAATATATTAAAAAAACAACTGAGAATCCAAGATGGTGGCATAGGTGAGCACCTAAACTGCTGCCTCACACCTAAACTGCTGCCTCGCACAACAATTTCAAACTACAACTAAAAGACAGAACGGACATCACCCAGAACCACAGGAAAACTGGCTGAGTGGAAATTCTACAACTAGAAGGAAAGAGAGGGGCTCACAGAGACTCAGAGAAGCTGCAAAAAACTGAGGTATGGAGACACGTGCTTGAAGAGCGGGTGCTGGATTGCTTGGCTGGCTTTCTCTGGTGGGAGGGAGATGGAGATTCCCAACTGCACTGAATCCCAGGTTTGGCTGAAATACATACGGTGGGTGTTTGGACTGTGAAAAGGGAGAAGTGCACGGAAATTTAGGGGAGCTGTGAAAGGGCAGAAGTCTGCAGGCGCGCATTCTGCTGTGTGCAGAGGACGGACTGCTGATTGTGCTGCTGGCTTGTGGGTGGGAGACAGAGCCTACAGACTGCGCCACTTCTAACTCCACTAAACCCCAGTTTTGGACGAGACCCTGGAGACCCAGACTCATTCGGTCCCGGGGTGCAGGGAAGCCAGAAAGACAGTGGTCTACAGGCACTGCACTTGTGCACAGGAACTGATCCAGCTATTACCCAGAGACACGTGAGACCCAGGGGCCGCGTAGGGTGGGGCTGACTAGAAGGCAAGGTGGTCCTTAAGCCCTGAGACTCCACCTCTCCCAAGCTCAACAGAGAGGCTTTTGCAGTTTTGCATGTCTTATATCATAAGGCTGACTCCAGCACAGAAGTTCTCCCGGAATAGTGAAAATGTGGAGACAAAGGAAGAGATCACAAACAAAAGAAATGGAGGAAAATAAACGATTGGATATAGAGTTCAAAACCACGGTTATAAGGTTTTTCAACAATTTCTTAGGAAAGATGAATAAATTTAGTGAGACCCAAGAGAAGATGAAAAAGGACCAACTAGAAATTAAACATACATGGACTGAAATAAAAAATATTACACAGAGACCTAACAGCAGACTAAGAGGAATGCAAGAATCAAGTAAAAAATTTGAAATACTATAAAGAATCAGAAAACATTCAACTGGAAAAGCAAGAAGAAAAAAGAATCCAAAAATGTGAAGATAATGTTAAGGAGCCTCTGGGAAAACTTCAAGCATACCAACATCAGAATTGTGGGTGTGCCAGAAGAAGAGAGAGAGCAAGATACTGAAAACCTATTTGAAGAAATAATGACTGAAAGCTTACCCCACCTAGTAAAAGAAATAGACTTACAAGTCCAGGAAGCGCACAGAACCCCAAATAAAAGGAATACAAAGAGGACCACACCAAGACACATCATAATTAAAATACCAAGAGCAAAAGACAAAGAGAGAATATTGAAAGCAGCAAGAGAAAAACAGTTATCTACAAGGGAGCACCCATACAATTGTCAGCTGATTTCTCAACAGAAACTATGCAGGCCAGGTGAGAGTGGCAAGAAATATTCAACGTAATGAATAGCAAGAAGCTACAACCAAGAATACTGTATCCAACAAAGCTATCATTCAGAATTGAAGGGCAGATAAAGAGTTTCATAGATAAGAAAAAGCTAAAGGAGTTCAACACCACCAAACCAGTATTATATGAAATGCTGAAAGGTACTCTTTAAGAAGAGGAAGAAGAAAAAGGTAAAAGATAAAAAATTATGAACAACAAATATCTATCAACAAGTGAATCTAAAAATTTGATGAACAGAATAAACTGGTGAATATAATAGAATCAGGAGCACAGAAAGGGAGTGGACTGATAATTCTCAGGGGGAAAGGAGTGAGGGGGGTGCAGGGAGAGACTGGACAAAAATCATACACCTATGGATGAGGTCAATCGGGGGAGGGGGAGAGATAAGGGTAGAGGGAGGGCTGGCAGTCAGGTGGAGGGGAGGTATGGAGGGGAAAAAAGAGAAACAAATATAATAATCTGAACAATAAAGATTTAATTAAAAAAACAAAACAAAAACAACTAAAAACAAAGAAATAAAATCCTTACACTGAAGATTAAATGACAGGAATAAAGGGCAATTAATAATTTCAGAATGTTATTAAGGAAACTAAAAAACAACTTTTTCTAAAAATCAATTTTAAGAATCTACATCTAATAAGCAAATCATAAAAAAGTAGGATCGTTTCTTCATAAGATATTAATAATCAATTACTAATATCCAAAATGACAATGGAGATATGAGAAATTAAATAATGAACTACTAGTAAAACATGTAATAACTAAACTCCTAAAGAAAGCTCACTAATATTACTATGAGAAAACTATAGTTAGTTACACTTTTCAAAGAGATAAAGGGCTCATCCAGTTGGTGCGGCTCAGTGGTTGAGCGCTGACCTATGAACCAGGAGGTTCAATTACTGGTCAGGGCATATGCCCAGGTTGCAGACCCTATTCCCAGTTGAGGGTGTGCAGGAGGCAGCCAATCAACGATTCTCTCTTATCACTGATGTTCCTTCCTATCTCTCTCTCCTCCTTTCCTCTCTGAAATCAATTTTAAAAATATGTATATTTTTAAGGCCTGTCAGGGCATACTTAAAACATTCATGGCAATAGATCTTTTAACCAACAAATGGTAAGAGACAACCAACTACTAAACAATTGCTATAATATTACATTGTAGATAGCAGCCAGGCAAATTGCAGTTTGAGAGTAAAAAAATGCAAGGGCCTTGGAGTTCGGTACTACTTAAGTAACTAATAAATGATAATGTAGCAATTAATGTACTAAATTTATTTTTAGTCAAGGATGGGTGGGAAAAGTTAAAAAAAATAAAAGAAGTCAGAAGAATGCAAGATTAACCCAATGATTTTTCTTTTTTTAAAAAAAAATATATTTTATTGATTTTTTATAGGAAGAAAGGTAGAGGGATAGATAGAAACATCGATGAGAAGGAAACATCAATCAGCTGCCTCCTGCACATCCCCTACTGGGGATGTGTCTGAAACCAAAGTACAACCAAGAGACTCCCTTCAGTCAGTCCACAGGCTGAAGCTCTGTCCATTGAGCCAAACCAGTTAGGGTCCCAATGATTTTTCTAACATCTCAAAATATTTCAGGGAACAAAATATTACACTAATGTTCAGAAGTGAACACCAGTGAAATGATGAACACTGTGATAAAAGGATCTTAGTTTTAAGGTTTCATTAAACAAACAAGTTTAATGTGGAAATAGGTTAAAAAGTAGTAATCTTTATGGTTTAACTGTATTTTGACTTTCAGAAAACAAAAAATCCTTCAAGTTCTGCCAAAGGTGTCAGTTAGGTCACAGGTATTATCAGCAAATAACTTAAAAATATTTCAAAGTATTATATATATACTAGAGGCCCATTGCATACAACTCGTGTGTGCGTGTGGGGGGGGGGAGGGGGAAGACGGGGTTCCTTTAGCCCAACCTGCACCCTCTCCAATCTGGGATCCCTTGGGGGATGTCCATCTGCCGGTTTAGGCTCAATACCAGGGATCAGGCCTAAACTGGCAGTCGGACATCTCTCTTACAATCTTGGCCTGATGGCTCCTAATCGCTCACCTGTTTACCTACCTGCCTGCCTGGTTGCCCCTAACTGCCACCCCATCAGCCTGATTGCCCCTCGCTGTCTCTGCATGCTGGCCTGATGTGTCCCTAACTGCCCAGTGCTGATGGCCAGGTCGCTCCCAACTGCCCCCTCCCTGCCAGCCTAGTCGTTCATAACTGCTTCCCCTTGCCAGCTTGGTCACCCCTTATTGCCCCCCCATGCTGGCCAGATCACCCCCAACTGCCCCTCTGCTGGCCTGGTCACCCCCAGCTGCCATCCTACTAGCCTGGTCACCCCAACTGGCTAAGTTACCCCTCACTACTGCCCCTGCTGGCCTGGTTGCCTCTTACAGAACCCTCCTACCCTGCCACCAGCCTGGCAGCCCCACACAGCCTGCTGTTCAGTTGTTTGGTTATCCCTCACTAACCCCCATGCCAGTCTGGTCACTCCCCATGCAGCCTGCTTGTTCAGTCATTTGGTCATTCTTTACTAACCACCCTGCCGGCCTGGTCATAGGCAGCCAGGGCCGGTTGAGGCTTGCGCTGCTGGTAGTGGCAGCAGCAGAGGTGTGATGGGGGTATGGCCTTCCCCTGTTCGTTGGGTTGCCTCCCAACCCTGGGGGCTCCCAGACTGTGAAAGGGGGCAAGCCAGGCTGAAGGACCCCCCCCCCTCCACTGCATGAATTTTCAAGCACCAGGACTCTAGTATATATGTATTTATTTATTTCATAGAGGAAGGAAGAGGGAGAGAGTGCTAGAAACATCAATGATGAGAGAGAATCATTGATTAGATGCCTCCTGCATTTCCCAACTGGGGATAAAGCCTGCAATCCGGGCATGTGCCCTTGATGGGAATTGAACTGCAGCCCTTCAGTCTACAGGCTCATTCTCTATCCACGGAGATAAACTGGCTAGTGTTCAAAGTATTTTTAAAAACACAATTATGATTTTAAAGGCTTAAAATTGTACTTAGAAATGGAAAATATTGACCAAATCACCATGAGTTATGTTCAGAGACCTCAGTTTGATAAAAATAAAAAATTTCCCAGCTTTCTTGGCAACTAGTTCCAAAAGCTGACAATATAGCAAGAATTAAAATGTTCTTTCATAAATCTCCCCAAACTATCTAATTTTCTGTACTCAGTTAGTACACATTATCAATAAATGCCCCAATTGCTACAGCTCCAACAACCTTCAATAAAGTTTCATTGTTGCCCTCATCAGTTTAGTTCAATAGTTAAAGCAATGTCCCGAGGACCAAAAGGTCAGAGATTCAATTCCCAGTCCTGGTCAGGGGTGTATTCAGTAGGCAGCCAATCAATGTGTCGCTCTCCTATTGATGCTTCTTTCTCTCCCTGCCTCCTTCCCTCTTTAAAGATCAATGGAAAAAATACTCTTGGGTGAGGATTACACACACACAAAATTTAATTGTTGGCCTATTCATTTCCTTAGCTTCCATTCACAAGTGGTGAAATGATGATGACAATAAAGATGATAAATGAGTAATACTTGAGTGCCATATGGCAGATGCCATAGTCTGGTCTGAATGTTTGGTCCCTAAATAGAAGTCATATATTGAGATACTGCTAAAGTAGTGCTATGGAAGGTACTTAGATCCTGAGATAGTAATTTATGGAGCCCTCATGAATGGGATTAGTGCTCTTACATTGGACTTCCAGCCTCTACAACTGTGAGTGAGCAACAAATTTCTGCTGTTCAGAATTCACCCAGTGTTTATTTTGTTACTAGAGGTCCAGTGCATGAATTTGTGCACAGGTGGGATCCGGCCAGCCCATCAGGATCGGGATGGGGGGGCAATCAGTAGCAGGGCCGGCTGGCTCTGCCCCGTGGTCAAACTCGCAATAGAAGGGACAATTTGCATATCAACATTTTATTATATAGGATGGCAGCTCAAACTGAAAAGATAATGAGTGCCAAACACATTTATATAACTTTAGTCACTTAATCCTCAAAATAACTCTGAAATAGCTATATATTAATCCTCATTTTAGAGACGGGGGAAAAAGGCAAGGAAGGTTTGTATAAACTGCCTAAAGCTTTAAAGCCTATCAAATTTAATTAATGTTAACTAAAATTAAAAATTCATTCTATACTAGCCACATTTCAAGTCTATGTAGCCACATGTGGCTAGTGGTCACCTGTTAGAAAGTATATATAAGGAACAGTTTCACTGTACAAAGTTTTATTGGACTGTTCTGATCTGTCCACATTCTTAGCCAATACATTAACCAAAAAAAACAATTCTACACTCCCTTAGCTATCAACCCTCTAATTATCTCTATCCTACCAGGCCATGGCAACTATTATTGACTTTGTGCCTCTTCTGGACATTAAACATTGACCATACAATATGAGTTTTATGTGTGTATCTTTCTTTACTCAGCATGTGTTCAAGGCTCATTCCTTTTTGTTATCATATTATATTCCACTACATTGATATATTACCGTTGGTTTTTCCCTTCATCAATTGATTGAACATTTTGGTTGTTTCTACTTCTTCATTATAATGAATAATGCCATTATGAACACTCATGTACATGTTTTGTGTAGACTTACATTTTGTTTCTCTTGATTATATGCCTAAAGAGTAGAATTCCTGAGTCATTTAAATGTTTAACTCTGAGGAACTGCAGTTTTTCCAAAGTATGCCATTTTTTGTTATTACAGCTGATACATGAGAATTCCAATTTCTCTATATTCTTAACAATACTTATTACTTGACTTTTTGAGTATAGACATCTCAGTGGGCTTGAAGTGGTATCTCATTATAGTTTTGATTTGCATTTCCTTGATGGCTGAAGCTATTTTTTAAGTTGACTCTTGAATGTGACAGAGGTATTATGTCACCAGCACAAAGTAAGATGTTTGTATATTTGCTAGAATAGGATGGACACAAACTACTTCATTTTTTGTACTAATTTGCAAGGGCTGCCACACAAAATCCTACAATTGGGTAGGCTGAATAACAGAAATTTATTGTCTCACAGTTGTAAAGGCCAGAAATAAAAAAATCAAGGTGTTGGCAAGGTTGATTCCTTATGAAGTATATATTCCAGGCCTCTCTCCTTGGCATGTAAATGGCAATATTCATATTTATATGTCAATTTCCTCACATAAGTATCTGTATCTACATTTCCGTTTTTATACAGATATCAATTACATTGGATTAAGAGTTCACCCTGCTCCAGTATGACTTCATCTTAACTAATTATACCTGGAATGACCCTATTTCCAAATTAGGTCACATCTGAGGTACTGGGGGTTGGACTTCAACATAAGAATTTGGGAAGGGGCAATTCAACGTGTAGCAATATTTTTTAAAATTTATGGTTTAAAAAAGGTGATGTAGAAGAAATACATAGCCCTGTCTTAGATTCCCTATTAAAACTAGATCCTGCTCTGTCAAAATGCCTTTCCATGAACTATGATTTCTACTGGTGCTGTTATGAACATTTTCCAGCAATAACAGAAGCCTAAGACTTTTATTGTGACCACATAGTTTGGTTGTCGAAGCAAAGGAAGCTAGTAAGTGGAGGTTCTCTTAAAGAAAGAAACATTAGTCTGATAAAAAACCATAACAGTACCTCTATATTTCAGAAGTTTTTGGCAGTTCATAGGATTTCAACTTTTTTATCAGTGCCTTATTTTTCATTGTACCTTAATGAATGTTGTTTTTTAAAAAATATAAAAGTCTTTATACAATGCTGTTACAAAGTTTTTTGTGTTTTTTTTAAAAAATATATTTTATTGATTTTTCACAGAGAGGAAGGGAGAGGGATAGAAAGTCAGAAACATCGATGAGAGAGAGACATCGATCAGCCGCCTCCTGCACACCCCACACTGGAGATGTGCCCGCAAGCAAGGTACATGCCCCTGACCAGAATCGATCCCGGGACCTTTCAGTCCGCAGGCCAACGCTCTATCCACTGAGCCAAACCGGTCTCGGCATGTTACAAAGTTTTGAAGACTAGAAAGGTTCTTTAAAAAACACTGGATTTGTTCCAGATGTATAGATTAAACTATTTATAAAATAGCCTAATGACACAGGCATCAGAATTTTGGTATCAGTATTCCTTAGACACTTCACACTTTAAATTTAAAAGTGTGAAAACTCTAATTATAATATAGACATTTATATAGTCCCTCTTGAAAATAATTTCACTTATTAAGACAGAATTTTAGCCTTAGCTGGTTTGGCTCAGTGGATAGAGCATCTGCTTGTGGACTGAAGGATCCCGGATTTGATAACAGTCAAGGGCACATGCTCAGACTGAAGGCTCAATCCCCAGTATGGGGTGGGTAGGAGGCAGCCAATCAATGATTCTCTCTCATCATTGATGTTTCTCTCTTTTCCTCTCCCTTCCTCTCTGAAAAATAAAACTATAATAATAAAAGCATAATATGCTAATTAGATTGGACATCCTTCTGGACGACCTTCTAGATGAAGCTGGGGCTGCCAGGGAAGCCTAGTTCCTGGGTGCCTGCTGGCAGCTGGAGGAAAGCCCAGGTCCTGGGGGCCGGCGAAAAGAAGGCCTACTCTTGCAGGAATTTTATGCACCAGGCCTCTAGTAAAAAAATAAAAAAGGCAAAATTCTAATTTAAACTTAAAAGGATCTTAGATTAGGTTATAAAGAACTAATTGAGAACCCTATATTATTGAGTATTTTTGCATGTCTTAGTCCTCTGAAAACAGTTTGGAACTATACAGTATCTAATTATTCTATATAATAAAAGGCTAATAGGCAAATAGACAAAACAGCAGAACAATCAGTCGCTATGACGTGCACTGACCACCAGGGGCAGATGCTCAACACAGGAGCTGTCGCCTGGTGGTCAGTGCACTCCCACAGGGGGAGCACTGCTCAGCCAGAAGCCCTGAACCAGGCTTATGGCTACTGAGTGTAGTGGTAGTGGCAGGAGCCTCTCCTGCCTCCATGGCAGTTGGACATCTCCTAAGATAGTGGTCAGCAAACTGCGGCTCATGAGCCACATGTGGCTCTTTGGCCCTTTGAGTGTGGCTCTTCCACAAAATACCATGGCCTGGGCAAGTCTATTTTGAAGAAGTGGCATGAGAAGATGTTTGAGTTTAAAAAATTGGGTCTCAAAAGAAATTTCAATCGTTGTACTGTTGATATTTGGCTCTGTTGACTAATGAGTTTGCCAACCACTGCCCTAAGGGCTCCTGGACTGCGAGAGGGTGCAGGCTAGGCTGAGGGAACCCACAAGTGCATGAATTTTGTGCACCATACATCTAGAATTTGTTATAAATAGCCTCAATTGTTCATAAGAAAAAAGCAATACTCCTGATCACTTAATTACTTTACAAAACAGCCAATATTTAGGCTTCTATTACATGTATCGAACAGTTGAACACATTTTACCCATCATCTATCTATATATATAAAAGGCTAATATACAAAGTTTCCCTTCAGGAGTTTGATCAGGAGTTTGATTGCTTGCTATGACGTGCGCTGATCACCAGGGGGCAGCGCAAAATACCTGGGCTTCCCTCACAGCCCCAGCTTCATCTGGAAGGTTATCTAGAGGATGTCTAGTCTAATCAGCATATTACGCTTTTATTATTATAGAAGATATTTTAAAAAATGGGCAAGGAGCCTGAATAATCAACAGAAGACTTGCTGGAAGAGTACCTTGGTAACAGAGGATGGAAAGTGGAGACAGCATAGAGACTGGTAGAAGGTGTGGAGGTACAAAAGGGCTGACCAGGCTCCAACAGACAGCATCTGAAGTTGTGGAGAGAGATCACAGCTGTGGTGGTTACCACCTTGTCTCTGGCAGAGTGGACTGGAGCTGAGTGAGAGATGCCAGGATTGGGGATGGGGGTAGGTGGGGGCGGGGCTCTGGGGTTAGAAATCAGACACCCTGGTTTCCTGTGCTGAGTCATTCATTCCCTTGCTGTGGAGGCCATATTCCTCATGTAGGCATTAATTATACAGGTGGCTTTTGCCTGTGGGGAAGACCATTGATCCACCTATTCGGGGAGAGGGGGAAACACCTTGCTCCACAGCAGCTCAGGCTCCTTAAGAGACTGAGATTGAGACTAACAATTAGCTTTTAGGCAGAAGCAATAGCCCTATTCAGTTGAAAAGAACTCTTGCCACACCTGTGGACCATTGCCTGAGGGTAAATCACAACAAAATCCTATCAGTTTGTAGACAGAGGCTGTGGTCTCTGGAGGCTTTGAATCTTTACCTGATCTAACTATTCAGAAACAGCATTTGACACTGGCCTGCACTAGAGATTGAGAGGCATAGCAGATCTACTTAATGCACAGTCACAAACCAAAACAGGAAGTGTGGATCCAGAGACTGGGAAGCATGGGACAGTGGGGGTAGGGTAGGAGGTGGGGTAGGGGGGTAATCAACCAAGGACCTTGTATGTATACATGGGTTGGTGAGGTCCTGGGGCAGGAGTGAGATTGGGGGTGGGGTGGTAGAGGTGGGCTGAAGGGGGTCAATAGGGGAAGGAAGAGACATATGTAATACTTTCAACAATAAAGAATTATTTTAAAAAACGGGCAAAGAATATGAACAGGAATTTCTCCAAAGATATGCAAATGGCCAAACAAGTAAATCATTAGGGACATGTAAATAACCATAAATATTACCTTACACATATCAATACTTACTATTAAAAGAGCAAAAAGCCGAAACCGGTTAGGCTCAGTGGATAGAGCGTCGGCTTGCGGACTGAGAAGTCCCAAGTTCGATTCTGGTCAAGGGCATGTACATTGGTTGCGGGTGCATCCCCAGTAGAGGGCATGCAGGAGGCGGCTGATCGATGTCTCATCTATGTTTCTAACTTTCTCTCCCTCTCCCTTCCTCTCTGAAAAAATCAATAAAATATATTTTTAAAAAAAGAGCAAAAAATTACAAGTGTGGAGAAACTAGCAATTTTGTGCATTGTTAGTGTGAATGCAAAATGGTGCAGGTGTCATGGAAAACAGTAAGGTGATCCTGAATATGGAATAACTATTTTGATCCGACAATTTCACTTTTGGGTGAAACCAAAAGAAGTGAAAAAAAAGAAGGGGTCTCAGAAATGTCTGTCCATCCATGTTCATAGCAGCATTCTTCACAATAGCCAAAAGCTAAATACAACCTAAATGTCCATCAACAGGTAAATAATAATAAAAAAAAGTGGTCTATACAGACAATGGAATATATTTAGCCTTAGAAAAGGAGGAAATTGTCATACATGCTAAAATAGAACAAACCTTGAGGACATTATGCTAAGTGAAATTACCCAGTCACAAAAAATGAAAATACTGTTATGATTCCACTTAAGGGATTTAGAGAAGACAGATTTTCAGAGACAAAGTAGAATGGTGGATTCCAGGAACAGGGAAAAAGGTTATAGGGAGGAGCTGTTTAATAGATAGTTTCAGATTGGCAAAATGAAAGGAATTATGGAGATTGGTGGCACAGTGATGTGGATGTACTCAACATTTCTAAACTGTAAACTTAAAGATAGTTAAGCTAGTAAATTTTATGTGTATTTTGCCACAATAAAAATAGTGTGTATCTTCTTTTAATACTACCCACATATTAGAAAAAGTATAGAAAGGAGAAATGAAGTTCAGGACACGGGCCTCAGTGTCCCCTTTGTTTCACAATAGAGAGAACAATGAGTTACTGTGAAACAAAATGGATGAGCAAGAGTAACTTTCTGAAAGGTTCTTATTGAAGTTATTGTAATATAGCTTCACAGAACTAATGAAGTATACTATAAACTTTTTTTTCTAAGTTACTATTCTTTATTCTTAGTGATTACCAGTTCCTGTTAAATGCCAAAATTCAAAATAAGACGTTAATTAACACAGAGTTCTGAGTATCAAATCTTTTAACTAGGCAGAAGACAAGTTTCCCAATCAGCCTTGAAGATATGCCTCAGTCCAGAGGGAAAAAATGAGAGTATCAAGAATAAGGGCAGTCCAGGATTCATGGGCAAACTGATCTAATGTCAGTGTTGAGACTAGGATATGGACATGAGGTTAATGAGATGTGAGTTATCAGCTCATTTAAAAAAAGGGTATCTATCTGCTACAGTCTGTAATCATTTCTTACTGGAGTCATACTTAACTCAAGGGAGAAAACTTTTAATCAAGTCAATGATTTAACAGCATTTTAGCTTCAAGTTGAAAATATCTGAATTTATGAAAAGCAAATTTCTTTTTCTAAATCTTTTACTAAATAGAATATTCTAGAGGTGTAACCTTGATCTCTACTTTATTCTCAAATCAACACAGGATATATACTTACATTTCAATTTACAAACATTTATTAAGGACAACAGTGTAGAAGCGATTATTATTAAGCTGACCAAGTCTTTGACCCAAGTCAAGTTTAAAATGGAGCAGTATAGGGGGAGGCAGGTTGAAGTGGATGACACAAGGCACAGGGTAACAAGTTATGAAAATGACACATATAAATATAGTGCCACAGGAGAATATATGGGAGAGAGCACTTCAGAGGTATGTTTTAAAAAAGAAAATGGCATTTAAAAACAGGCTATGGAAACATGTGACATACATAATTGGGGTTGGAGGAAGGACTAGTAAATGGTTATTCCAGTTAGAATATGAGCAGAGACTTGAAAGTGAGAAACTTCAAAAGGATTTCAGGGAGTGCTCAGTTGTTTGATTTTATGTAGGGTTAACTCTAAGGGTTAAGAAATGGTGAGTTAAGAATTAAGGCAGGATATTGCTCCCATTGCAAGAAAGTGCAAATACAAGGAAATGTGTAAATGTCAGGAAAGCATCTCAGATAGAGAAAGGAGCAAGTGTGCAGATTCATTAGGACGTCCTCTTCTCACTGTCTTCACTCACATCATAATATACTTTCTTTCTCATAATTTTTCCTAACTTCTTCAGTCCAGCCAATCCTTATTCTTTTGAACTTCTTAAACATTTATTATTTGAAGGCCTTCATTTGATATGTAATTACTTGCTCTCATTCTCCCTGTAAAATACGCACAATTGAAGTCACTAGCTCTTGAATTTTGGAGAGAAAAGGAACTATTCCACAAACATGGATAAGTGTTAGTAATTATCCAATGTAAATCATCTTTCTGTGCTTAATTCATGACAGTTTCCACACGTTAAATTAATGGGCCATTTCATTTTTGCACCCATATGCTTAGAAGACAATTCATAATGGTGATGTGCCATAATATCAATCTAAAAAGCCAGCACCTCTTCAAAATATATACTTTGAATACATGCAGTTTATTGTATGTCAATTATACTTCAAATTCCAAAGAGTTTCAAATGAAATATTATGGTGTGGGTAATTATACTTAAGCAGGTTGCTTGGTATTATAGCCATAGAAGAACTGGCTCGAGGTTCTGACTAATGGGAGATACATGATCCAACAGCTATACTGGGGTACAGATAAGTTCCAACTTTTCCAGCCATTTCTTACTTATGTGTCATTGGTGCTGAAGGGTAATAAATCAAATAAGCAAGCGTGAATGATTCAGTTTAAGACTCCATAAATAATTAGTGCACATTACTTTGAGTCAAATATGTTTACTCTCAAATTAAAGACAAAGTTTATACAATTAGCAAAAAAAATTATATATATATATATATATATATATTAAAACCCAAATGTGCCCTGGCTGGTTTGGCTCAGTGGACAGAGTGTCAGCTGCATACTGAAGGGTCCCAGTTCAATTCCAGTTCAGGGCATATGCCCAGGTTGCAGGCGCGATCCTCAGTGTGGGGCATGCAGGAGGCAGCCGATCAATGATTCTCATCATTGTTGTTTCTCCATCTCCCTTCCTCTCTGAAATCAATAATTTATTAAAAAAAGAAAAAGAAAGAAAACCCAACTGTGTATCTCTGACACCTGTATAAAAATACAGATCTGTTACAAGTACCTGATTCACAACCAAGCATTTGTGCAAATATTAAATCCCACTGATCCCTACCTCCTGGCCTCTGTGCCCTAAACCCATTCTATCTTCTTTTTAACATGTCCTCAAGATCTGAAATACTTTTTCTACCTCCCTCCTCCCCATTAATTCTTGCTTCTTGTTCTCAGGTATGAAGAGCATCATGAAGGCAGAGGTATGTATGCCTTTAAGAACAGAAGCAAATTAATTGTCATATCAAGGATCTTAATGTATCTTTCACAAACAAGAACCTTAACTATACCTTATCTTAGTAATAGCATTTCTGTAAACATTTTCACTAAACCCACATAAACTGAGAAAAACATGACATGAGAAAACATGAATAAGTCTTTTCTAAAATTAAATAGGTGTTAAATGCTAATAAACTACAAGTAGATAGATATGAGCTGCATTTAACATTTAAGTCAATAATCTTAACCTGTCACCTATTTTATCATCGGGTTTTCCATTTCAATAGTAAGGTAAATGCAAATAAAAAAGTTGTGTAGCAGCTATATGCAGTTGTCCAAAAAAACCCATAAAGTAATATTCATGTGCCACAAATATAGCTTGAACACTAGACTAAAAAACATTACTCCTCTTCTGCTTTAAATTTTAAAATCAGTATTCATTAAGAAGAAAATCAACAGTCACAAAAAGCTGCGGATGTGTACATTGGACATTATACCAGGATAAAATCTTTTGTGTAATGTAACAGGGGAACCAGAAAATTTCATTCTCAATTTATCATATGGACTTAACAAAATTTTAGAGTTGGAAAAGTTTCCAGAAAATAAATATATTGTAAACTTGGGTCTTTAAACAGCCATTCTAAAACTGTAACAAGTAGAAATAACAACATTTACTTAAAGCAAGCAAAATCCTATATAATAAAACGCTAACATGCAAATTGTCCCCTAGGGAGTTAGACTGACCAGGAGTTTGATCAATCACTATGACGTGTGCTGACCACCAAAGGGCAGCACAGAATGAAGGAAGGCCCTTCAGGCAGCTGGAAGGTCCCGACTGGCCCTAATCACCAGCTAGGCCTTGGGACCCTACCCGTGCATGAATTTTATGCACCGGGCCTCTAGTGCACTTGTAAAAGAAAAAGTTATGCCTCTCTAAAACAAGAGTGATTCATATATAATGTTAATGTCAGACTAACATTCTTTAAAAACTTCTACCTCCAAAATTCAATGACTTTATATGGTGAAATGCTAAGTTCTAGGAAGACACACTCTTAATTATACGTAATTAATATAAACACCTAATTGGCCCCCCAAGAAGATGGCGGTGTAAGTAAATGACTATATTCGCTACCCACCACAACCACATCAAAATTACAACTAAAATACAGAACAACCATTATCCAGAACCACTGGAAATCTGGCTGAATAGAAATTCTACAACCAGAGAAGTAAAGAAGAAAGCACACCAAGACTAGTAGGAAGTGCAGAGGCATGGGATGGGCTGGTCTAGCACCCACATGTGCCACTTTTTTATTTGGGAGGGAGATCGCCTCTGTGGAGGGTGCCGAAAGGAGCAAGGGTTCCCAGCTCCACACCAGAAACCCCAGAATAGGATCCCAGAGCAGGGAAAAGAAGTCCTTGTGTGTAATAAGAACTACCAGCTGTAAAAAACAGTGCAGATTGGGGCTCAGTGACACAGAGGCTGCTGGAGACCCATTTATACCTCTTAAAAGGCTAGCACCATGAACTGAACTTACAAGGTCCTGCTTCTTCTGAGCTTCAGCACCAGGGGCAAGGCTCTGGAGAACACAGGCACACATGAGGAGGAACTGGACTGTCTGGTATCGGGTCAAGAACTTGGGGGCGGCTTTCTCCCAGATGGGAGGTGCCTACAAGGATCATTGTTCTTATGCTGGGATCTCTGGGGTCACAGGGCTGACTTGCAGCATTTCTGTTTGCTCCGCCCTGGTGAGTCCCTAAGGTCCTGCCTCATCCAATTTACAACCCCATACAAGTTGTGCACAGTGGCTTTTGCATATGAATGGTCTTTCCCTGCTTAGAGTAAAATCTGTCAAACAAGCTGCAGCTGAGTCAGGGAGCCCCAAACCTATCAATAAAAAGCCCAAGACCTGGCAACAGCACCAGCCTGCCTTACTTCACAGCTGGGTCTCATCTGGACACTTCCAAACCTAATACAAAGAGGAGGAATCTGCAGATCTCTCTGTAGCTCCTGTTGGGTGGCCCCAGGCAGTAGCTGACTTTGCACCTCCCTGGAGACCCAAGAGCCAGTATACCCAGTGGTCAGTGTCAGAATATATCGGATGACAACTCTACACATCCACAGTGACACACTCAAGGGGCAGACTCAGTAAGCACCAAAGCCCCACTGAAGCAAGTCCTAAGGGGTGTCTCCTGCACAGCAACTCTCCCACTATAGTTACAGTTGGTCCTAACAGCCAATTTGGCCTGGAGGTCAATTCCCCTTAGTGACACCAATAGCAATCAAGTCTCAACTACAAGACTGTGCTCACAGCCCACAAAGGGGTGGACATAGAGCTCCCAGCTCATGTGACTGTGGAGGCTGAGCCACTGGGCCTATAGAGCATCTACTACACAAGGCCCCTCTACCAACTCAAGGAGACCTAGCAGCTCTACCCAATACACAGAAACAAACACAAGGAAGCAGCTAAAATGTGGAGACAAGGAGGCATGTTGCAAATTAAAGGAATGGAAGAGAGCAGACTACTGGATATAGAGTTCAAAACCACAATTATAAGGTTACCCAAAAATCTTATAGAAACCTCCAAAAATTAGAAAAGGACCAGTTAGAAATTAAGCATGCCCTGAATGAAAAAAAGAATAATATACTGGGATTCAACAGTGAAGTGGAGGATTCTGAGAATCAAATCAATGATTTAAAATATGCAGAAGCAAAAAAATCCCAACCAGAAGAGTAAAAAGAAAAAAGAATCCAAAAATATGAGGATGGTGTTAGGAGCCTTTGAGAGATCTTCAAGCATACCAACATTCACAATGTGAGGTGTGAGAGGAGAGAGTGCATGATATTGAGGACTGTTTGAAGAAATAATGACAGAAAACTTTCCCTATCTGGTGAAAGAAATAGACTTACAAGTCCAGGAAGCTCAGGGAGTTCCAAACAAGAAGAACCCAAAGAGGATTACACCAAGACACATCATAATTAAAATGCCAAGGGCAAAAGACAAAGAGAGAATCTTAAAAGCAAGAGAAAAGCAGTTAGTTAGTTACCAATAAGGGAATGCCCATATAACTGTCAGCTGATTTCTCAACAGAAACTATGCAGGTCAGAAGGAAGTGGCAAGAAATATTAAAAGTGATGAATAGCAATGATCTATAATAAAGATTACTCTACCCAGAAAACTATCATTTAGAATTGAAGGTCAGATAAAGAGCTTCACAGACAAGAAAAGCTAAAGGAGTTCATCACCACCAAACCAGTATTATATGAAACTAGTGACCTGGTGCACAAAATTCATGCACATTAAAAGGGGATTAGAAGAAATAATTTAATATTGCTATTTGTCCTTTCTCTATAATTGAAATGTCAGAGATGAAATTAGTAAAATGTATATGAAAACCCTCCTCCTGTCAGAGTCTGGGGCACACCACGGGACCCAGAGTCAAGTCCCTGCCACCCACATGCACCTCAAAATCGCATGAGACCCAGACCTGGCCGTCCCCCCCTCCCATCGGACTAGATCCACACCCGGCCAGTCCCACCCTTGTCAAGCCCTGCCAGGCAGGGGGCATAGCCTCAGCCCCTGGCACCAGGACAAGGGGCATGGCCTGAGGTCCCCCAGCCCAGACCAGGGGAAGGAAGGGGCATGCCTTGAGGTCCTCCATCAAGCTCTGCCATGTGGGGGACATGGCCTGAAATCCCCTATCAAGCCACGCTGTGTGGGGGGCATGGCCTCAGTTCCCTTGACCCAGCACTAGGGGTGCACCTTGAGGTCCCCCGTCAAGCCCCACTGGGTGGGGGGCACAGCTGAGGACCCCTGTCAAGCCCCGCTGGACAGGGGGGGTCCAGTCTGAGGTTCCCCAGCCTGGTGCTGGGGAGGGGGATGCAGCCTCAAATACCCTGTGTCAAGTCCCATCTGGTGGAGGGCATGGCCTAAGGTCCCATGGTCTGGTGCTGGGGCAGGGGGATCAGCTAAGTCCCCTAGCCCAGCACCAGGATGAGAAGCACACCTTGAAGTCCCCCGTCCAGCAACTCTGGGTGGGGGTGTGGTCTCAAGTTCCCTGGCCAGGCACTGGAGCGGGGAGTGTGGCCTGAGGTCCTCCAGCCTGACGCCAGGGCAGGGAGCATGGCCTGAGATCCCCTGTCAAGCCCTATAGGGACAGGGGAAGGCAGGGGAAGGCTAGCCTCAGGGCCCTGCTGATTGCTCATTAAGGCTCTTTATAGGAACTTGGCCTCAGCTGTGGGTGCATCCATCTTTGTGACAGAGTGATGGTCAATTAGAATATTCCCTCTTTATTAGATGTTGACGGGTATGCTTTAAGAAGAGGAAGAAGAGAAAAAGATTAAAAATATGAACAGAATGGCAACAAATACATATCAACAACTGAAATCTAAAAATCAAAATAAATAAGAAATCTAATGAACAGAATGAACTGGTATATAAAATAGAATCAGAGGTATGGAAATGAAACAGATTGACAATTCTCAGAGGGAAAAGGGGCTGGAAGAGATTAAATAAAGATCTTATATGCATATATGCATTATCTATGGACATACACAATAGGGTGGTGAAGGCCTGGAGCAGGATGGGAACTGGGTGGAGGCAGGCAATGAGGAAAAAAAGAGGGACATCGGTAATAATCTCAACAAAAAAGATTTAAAAACAACACCTAATTACCTAAGTTCTAAATGGACTAGGAAAAAACAGGTCAATTCTAAAGTTTCAATAAAAATGTTCAAAATTTTAAAAAGGGGGAGGAGAATCCAAGATGGCGGCATAGGTAAACACCTACACTGCTGCCTCGCACAACAATTTCAAAACTACAACTAAAAGACAGAATGGACATCAGCCAGAACCACAGGAAAGCTGGCTGAGTGGAAGTTCTAGAACTAGAGGGAAAGAGAGGGGCTCACAGAGACCCAGAGGAGCTGCAAAAAGCTGAGGTACGGAGACACGTGCGCGCTGAGAGAGCAGGTGCCAGAGTACCTGGCTAGCTTTCTCTGGCAGGAGGGAAACGGAGACTCTCAACGGCACTGAACCCCTTATCTTACGACACTAAACCCCAGATCCAGCAGAAACTCATACGGGGGGAGTTTGGACTGTGAAAAGGGAGAAGTGCATGGAAATTTAGGGGAGTCGCAAAAGATCAAAGGCCTGGTGGCGCGCACGGCACTGCGCGCAGGACAGATTGCTGATTGTGCCTTGGCTTTCACGAGTGGGCGGGAGACAGACCCTCCCAACTGTGCCACTTCTGACTCCACTAAGCCCCTGTTTTGGGCGAAACCTTGGGGACCTGGTCTCGTGTGGTCCTGGTGCACAGGCGAGCCGAAGGGGCAGCGGTCTAGAGGCACTGCGAGCGCTCGGGCACGGGGAGCGCTCCAGCGATTACCCAGTCACGTGAGACTCAAGGGCCGTGGAGGGCAGGGCTGACTGGAAGGCAAGGTGGTCCCTTAAGCCCTGAGACTCCACCCATCCCAAGCTCAACAGAGGCTTCTTCGGTTTTGCAAGTCTGGTATCATAAGGCTGAACCCAACACAGAAGTTTCCCCGGCACAGTGAAAATTCTGAGACAAGGGAAGGGATTACAAACAAAAGAAATGGAGGGGAAAAAACGACTGGATATAGAGTTCAAAACCACGATTATAAGGTTTTTCAAGAATATGCTAGAAAAGTTGGATAAATTTAGTGAGACCCAAGTAGAGATGAAAAAGGACATACTAGAGACAATGAATGAAATAAAAAATATTATACAGAGTCCTAACAGCAGACTAGAGGATGGCAAGAATCAAGTTAAAAATTTGAAATATAAAGAAGCAGAAAACATTCAACTGGAAAAGCAAGAAGAGAAAAGAATCCAAAAATGTGAAGATAATGTAAGGAGCCTCTGGGACAGCTTCAAGCGTACCAACATCAGAATTGTGGGGGTGGCCAGAAGAAGAGAGAGAGCAAGATACTGAAAACCTATTTAAAGAAATAATGACTGAAAAACTTCCCACATCTGGTAAAAGAAATAGACTTACAAGTCCAGGAAGCACACAGAACCCCAAAGAAAAGGAATCCAAAGAGGACCACACCAAGACACATCATAATTAAAATACCAAGAGCAAAAGACAAAGAGAGAATATTAAAAGCAGCAAGAGAAAAACAGTTCATTACCTACAAGGGAGCACCCATACGACTGTCAGCTGATATCTCAACAGAAACGATGCAGGCCAGATGGGAGTGGCAAGAAATATTCAACGTGATGGATAGCAAGAACCTACAACCAAGAATAATCTATCCAGCAAAGCTATCATTCAGAATTGAAGGGATAAAGAGCTTCACAGAGAAGAAAAAGCTAAAGGAGTTCATCAACTCCAAACCAGTATTATATGAAATGCTGAAAGGTACTCTTTTAGAAGAGGAAGAAGAAAAAGGTAAAAGCCAAAAAATTATGAACAACAAATACATATCTATCAACAAGTTAATCTAAAAATTAAGTGAATTAAAAATTTGATCAATGGAATAAACTGGTGAATATAATAGAATCAGGAGCACAGAAAGGGAGTAGACTGATAATTCTCAGGGGGACAAAAATCATAAAGCATCAAACAGACTGTGAAATTTCAGCAGAAAGTTTAAAGTTAGGTGAGGTAGATAAGTGATCAAAGGACTTGTATGCATGCATATAAGCATAACCAATGATCACAGACACTGGGGTGTTGGGGCATGCCTGGGAGGGAGGGGTGGCAATGGGGAGATATGTATAAAAAATTTTTAAAAAGGGGATGATTTTAAATAATCTTTCTACTTTTTTTTCACATTACTGAGCAAGAAATCATAAAAAGTGTGACAGTACAAAATGGCTATCATCAACAAATCAACAAATATTGGCGAGGATGTGAAGAAAAGGGGCCCTAGGATACTGCTGTGGGAATGCAGACTGGTGCAGCCACTGTGGAAAACAGCATAGAATTTCCTCAAAAAAATTAAGTATGAAACTGTCATTTGACTCAGTGATTGTACTTCTAGGACTATATTTTAGGAAACTCAAACACTAATCAGAAAGAATGTATACACCCCTATGTTCATAGCAGTGCAATTTACAATAGCTAAGATTGGGAAAGAGCCCAAGTATCTATCAGGGGATGAGTGGTTAAAAAAGTTGTGGTACATTTACATCATAGGATACTATGCAGCAGTGAAAAAGAAGAATCTCTTACCCTTTGAGACAGCATGGAGGGATCTGAAGAGTATTATGCTAAATAAGGCAGTCAGAGAAACAAAAGTATCACATGATCTCACTCAACTAATGAACAAAATAGATCTAGAGACATAGAAGCATGGAACAGACTGTCAAATCTCAGAGGGAAGATGGGGGGCGGGAAGGTGAGGGGGAAAGAGATCAAAGAACTTGTATGCATATATGCATAACCCATGGACACAGACAGTAGGGTGGTGAAGGCCTGGGGAAGTGGACGGGGGTGGTATAGAAGGGGGCAATGGGAAAAAAAGGGGGACATATGTAATACTTTCAACAATAAAGATTTAATTAAAATAAATAAGTTAAAATTTTAAGAAGTGTGACAGTATTCTCGGCAGTTATGACTTAATTTTGTATTAACCAAAATTTAAGAACAGAAAAAGAATGGAATTTAAAAAATGGATTTTTGTGCAGCATACTACATATTAAACATTTAAAACATATTCTTAAATATGCTTGTGAGTCTCACAGCTTTATTTATAATAACTAAAAAACAGAAATAGCACACAGGTAGCCATCAGCAAAACAAAAAAAGAATTGCATATTTGCACAGAATATTATTGGGTAATAAAAATGAGCTATTAGCCGAAACCGGTTTGACTAAGTGGATAGAGCATTGGCCTATGGACTGAAAGGTCCCAGGTTTGATTCCGGTAGGGGGCATGTGCTTTGGTTGCGGGCAGGTCCCCAGTGGAGGGCGTGCAGGAGGCAGCTGATCGATGTCTCTTTCTCATCAATGTTTCTAACTCTCTATCTCTCTCCCTTCTTCTCTGTGAAAAATCAATAAAATATATTTATTTAAAAAAATGAGCTATTGGTACATGCAATAACATGCATAAATCTAATACATATTGAGTGAAAGGAGTTCAAGAGTACAAAAAAGGTAGAGCAAAAGTAGATTTACAGGTGTTTGTATGGAAAATAATACAATAAAAAAATAATACAAGAATAAATAGTGTTTTGCATACTCACAACTATAAACCCATTTTTGCCTACCATTTTAGGTAAATATTCTATTTACATAAGTCCCAGGACAGGAAAATATATGGTAGAAAAGAATCAGAACTTTTGGTTGTTGTTTCTTGGGGTGATAGTAAAGTTCTATATTTTGATAGACACATGGGTGAATTCCGGGGATGTATACAATTTGCCAAAAACTCATTAAATGGCTAAGTTTGTGATTTGTACATTTTTTGTATGCCTATCCTATCTAATAAAGAGGGAATATGCTAATTGACCATCACTCCATCACAAAATGGCTGCACCCGCAGATGAAGCCAAATTCCCATAGGGAGCCTCAATAAGCAATCAGCAGGGACCTGAGGCTATGCCCTCCCCTGCCTCTGTAGCACTTGACAGGGGATCTCAGACCTCATCCCCCACCTGGGAGGGCTTGACTGGGGACCTCAGGCTGCTCCCCCTGCCTCAGTGCCAGGCTGGGGGAACTCAGACCACTAGGGGGACCTTATTTCCACTAGGTGGGGCTTGAAAGGGCACTAGGCCGGGGGACCTCAGACCACACCCCCTGCCCGGCGGGACTTGACGGGGTACCGCAGGCCATGCTCTCCACTCAGTGGGGCTTGACAGGGGATATAAGGCCATGTCCCCCACCTGACGGGGCTTGATGGGGGACCTCAAGGCATGCCCCCTCCCCCAGTCTGGGCTGGGAGACTTCAGGCCACGCCTCCCATCCTGTCTGGGCCAGGGGACCTGAGGCTATGTCCCCTGCCCATCGGGGATTGACACGGGTGGTACTGGTCACGTCTGGATCTAGCCCAATGGTGGCGGGGGGCAGTTGAGTTTCACTTGATTTTGAGGCAGGGACTTGACTCTGGGTCCCGTGGTATGGCCTACACTCTGACAGGAGGAAGATTTTCATATATATTTTACTAATTTTTGTTCATCTCTGACACTTCTATTATAAAGAAAGAGCAAATAGCAATATTAAATTATTTCCTCTAATCCCCTTTTAATGTGCATAAATTTTATGCACTGGGTCACTAGTCTACCTATAAAAAAGTAACTAAATATTGAACTCTAGTCAATTATATGTTCCAAAGTGTTCAAGAATGAAGTACAATGACCCTTGAATTTATTTTCAAATACATAAAAAGTGGATTGATAGATATGGGATAAAGCAAAAAGAAAAAAATGTTAATAAACACAGAATTTAGTAATAGATAAAATTTTGTGTGTGCCTGGAAAATTTCCACAGATGTCACAAAAGCAACCCAGCTGCTAGAAAACACCAGTGATATGTCTAAGTAGAATGGGAAAATAATTTTGAACTTAGCATTCTATACCAGTGATTTTCAATGAGTGTGCAGCAAGAATTTTTATGACATGCAATACCTGACTATTCAGTCAGGAGCATTGACCTCTTTTCCCTTAGACTGTCAAATAAAAGGCCAATTCAACAATGGCTGTGAGGTGTGAATGTTCTGTCTATAAACATATGTCATATAATAGAGTTGCACCTTATCAGTTGCATTGCATAGCAAGGTTGTGTCTGATTGGTTAATTTTTGGTACCAGAAATCCTTATGTAGAAGTACAGGCACCTGATTTTTTAATCACTTTGGAGCAAAAAGATTAATTACTATTATTATTAATTTTTTTGTAAATAAATCAAAATTACACTTATTTTTATATCAGAGGGTTAAAAAAGTTTTTTTGGTGTGTCACAGAAATTTAGCAATTACTTTATGTGTACCATGAGATGAAAAATGTTGAAAGTCACTATTCTATACTACCAGTCAAGTATGATGGCAGAATAAAGACTTCAGATATATAAGGTTTCAAAAGGTTTATTTCCTACACAATCTTTCTTGGGAAAATATTTCACGCTATTCTCTACTAGCAAAAGTATTAAAACCAAGAAAGAGGAAGTATCCACAGTATTCAGCGAACAGGTGATTCATGGTAGGAAAGTTGTGAAGGGAAGTCTCAGGATGAGAGCAGGACACAAGAATCCAAGCGAAACCTTTTTAGAGAAAGAGGCCTCTATGAAACAGACTGAATAACTCTTGAGGATATGTCAATGATACATTATTGTTTGTCAATCGGAAAAAAAGACAAAATTTCCAGGGAAAGTGACAAAAATTACAGGATATCTATGCTCTAACATATAACAAAACAATGTGATATGATTTTGATAAATTGGTGAAAGCATAGAAAACACTCCATTTGCTTTCTGGTGCTAAGAACATTCTAGCTGTCTTAAGAGACTCATGAATCCTGGTAATAAAATAGTAGATAAGGGAGTGATAATCAGTTACAGACCCACTGCACTGTTTTTGATGTGAACGAAATGATTTTGTAAAAAAATATTTTTATAAATGCAGACTTTCCATAAAGTTAATTTTAGAAATGTATTAAGTTCCACACTGGCTCTGTTTTCTATCCCACTAAAGAAAATGTTTACAGTCTTTTCAGCATATGAATAGTAAGACACAGAAGTTGGCGAAATTACTAGAGTAAAATCAGTTAAGTCTGAGCATCATTCCTCTCAAATCATATTATCCATTTGATTTGAAACAGATTTTAAAACTGTCCTTCAAAAACATTTCTTCCGTATGGGTCATACCACCCTCCTTGAAAAAGAGAAAACAAATTGGCAGTCTAAAGCTGCCTGCGGCAGCCTGGCACCCAGTCAGTCCCTTGGGAGAGGCTTGCGCCATTGCAGCACCCTGCATTTGGCGCCCATTGGTCAGCTGAGTGGCGCTACTACTGTGAGAACACACTGACCACCAGGTCTTGTGTTGAGCATCTGCCCCCTGGTGGTCGGTGCACATCATAGTGACCGGTCAACAGGTCATGGAGTCACTTAGGCTTCTAGATAGATAGATAGATTAGATAGATAGATAGATAGATAGATAGATAGATAGATAGATTGATTTTTAATTGTGTCTGGGATCAGTTGGATCTCCTCTTCTCTATGCCCTCCCTTCCTACATTAAATGTTTGTGTGTGTGTTTCTGTTAAATGATGACCTCCAAACAAGGAAATGTAACCAAGTCCTTTAGGAATGCAGCTCTGTCACTAGAATAGTTCAGGCAAAGGCTAAATTATTTGCCTGATTTCTCTCCCAACAAGAGCTTGCTCAAAAAGCACAAGCCGTATAGCAAATGAAAAATGAACAATATAGATGATCGATATCAGATTCTTTTTCGCTTAAATGATGAGTGATTGGAAAGTGAAAGGGCAACAAGGCCTAATAAAAGAATGAAAAAAGAATTGGCTTTTAGGGCAAACAAAGCATATAAAATGAAAATGGAAATTGTATTTTGGACATGTTTGATGTAGGGGTATTTCCCTTGTCCTCAGATACATAGGAACATGACAGTAAAAATAGCACAAAGGTACAAGAAGAAACTTATGAACAGTGTTTTGCAAAGAATATCTGTTATAACAAACCCTTTTTTTAAATACCATACAGGAACATACATATAAGTAAAGGCTATTTTTTGTACTTGACTTTCTGATTTTTAAATAATCATCTTGATAGGAAGTTGAAAAAAATAGTATAGCAAGTCCTATGTACTACCCATCCAGTTTCTCCCAATAACATTACTTAGGTATAGTTCAATATCCTGATTGACACTGATATCTACACAACCTTATTCAGATTTTACCAGATTTAAATGCACTCATTTGTGTGTTTGTCTCTATGCAATTTTATCACCTGTATAGATTTATGTATCATCATCACAATCAAGATACAGAGCTATTCTATTACCACAAAGATGCTTCATGCTACTGCTTTATAGTCAAAATCATCCTGCTCCCCCAATACCATTCTAATGCCTGGCAACCACTAATCTGTTCTCCATCTCTATAATTTCCTCATTTTAAAAAATATGTATTTTATTGATTTTTTTACAGAGAGGAAGAGAGAAGGAGAGAGTCAGTAACATCAATGAGAGAGAAACATCAATCAGCTGCCTCCTGCACACCCCCCACTGGGGATGTGCCCGCAACCAAGGCATGTGCCCTTGACTATAACCAAACCAGGGACCCTTGAGTCCGCAGAGTGACGATCTATCCACTGAGCCAAACTGGTCAGGGCAATTTCCTCATTTTAAGAATGTTATATAAATGGAACCTCATGGTTGCTACATGTAGCAGTGGTTTGTTCCTTTTTATTGCTGCATAGTATTCTATATTATGAATATAGCATTTTGTTGAACCATTCACTGACTGAAGGGCATTTGGGTTGTTTCCGATAAAAATATATTTATTTTAAACATAGTTTATTCTGTAATAAGCAAGCTTCTTTCCCAAGAGGAATTTTAAAACGAGGGTTTTATATTCATTGAAGCCATAGCTTTGTATACATATACAGAGATTTTTTTTTTTTCTTCCCACATTGAAATTAAATCTCAGAGCTTCCCTTCCCAGTGAGGGCCAATGTAGCAAGACAATTTGCAGTTAGTTAAACTTCCTTCTTATACTGTAAGGTGATATTTTGTACCAGTTATGGGACTTCTTTCATGTAGAAGATAGGTTAGTAAAGTTAATTGTATAACTACCTCACAAAAATTAATTTATAACCATCACTGATCAAACTAAAGTTGGAAGAAATCAAATTATAGTACTTTAAACTCTTAAACAAGACAATATCAAATTATTGTATTTCAAGAAGAAAGGTTAAAAAATAAAAACAAATGTACTTTATTTCCCATTATTAATTTTTTTTTGGAAGGTAGTGTCAAGGAGTTGTAGATGAAAACATTAGTCAAGCAGGCTATAAAAACAATAATTTAAACATACTATGTGGTCTGATATTTAAAAATAAAGCTTAAAACTGTTGAACTTGCCTGGCAGTGAGCTTATAACCAAATTTTCTTTAAAATCACAAATTTACATTTCAGAAGGCACAGAAAGAATAACACCAATAATAAAGTGTAGGCTTTTTCAAATGGGAAAAAGAATTAAGTTAACAGGCATGAGTAGAGACTAAGAAGGTAAGAAAAGGAAAAATATTAAAGGATAAAATCTGGGAATAAAAAAAAAAATGCTGGAAAATTAGGAAGAAAACTAACTTTGAGCCCAGATTAAATAATTCAATTAAACCATCAGCCAATCACTAATTGAATTGAATTCTGGAAATATACACATACTCACAACCTTTAATCAGGTACAAGCAAATTTGCTTAATTATATAACATATCCTTAGTGAGGAAGCAAAGTTAACTACAATTTTGTTTGATTTTTGCACATGTTTGTACTACTTAATAAACATCAGAATTCAGAGATTGAGAGATTATTTTACTTTTTTTTAAAAAAGGTTACTATTATATTAAGAAACGGACACACGCCTTTCTCATTAAGATAACCATCTTAGTTTAGTTATTTTAAGTTATAAAAAATATATGCAAGTGTCACCATAAAGACAAGAGTAAAGAGTACTGATTCTGTGGTTTAGAACACTAAGACCTATTTGAAAAGTTAACTACCATTTGCAACCACACCTCTTTGACAGAGACTGCCCAACATATTTACAAAATATCATAAAAGTGAAATTTTCTAAATCAAGTAGCAACAATATTTATGATTGTAACATTTTCAAGAATGGAAAAAATAAAACTTATCAACTTTCAGTGCTTCTTAGAGGAATTAACATGAACTCAAATATAATACAGGGTTTAGGGTTAAAATCAGCTATTCTAAAGGGCAAGTTTAAGAAAATCTCTTTTATTACTTGGCAAGGCATGATAATGCTTATCTTCTGCTTAATATCTTGAAAAATCTTATTTCAATTCCATAAAAGTTTCTACTGCTATTGTCATGTAAAGTCTCTTGAAGAAGCATCCAACTGTACTGGGTTCAACAGTTTGGGAAGTCTGCCATAACATTATGTCCCTCAGCTAACAATTCAGTATAAGGTGCAGCTGCCTTGAACCCTGGCCAGACATTACTGTCAGAAGAGTTCATAATAAAATTGTTTTAACACTAACCTTAAATCTGTCCAACTGTACAAACTCCAAGGACACTGTACGGGATAGTCAATTTCTCACATATCTTTAACTTTGAAAAGGGCTAGTTGCAGCCCGGCTGGTGTTGCTCAGTGGTTGAGCATTGACTTATGAACCAGGAGGCCTAGAATGCGGGCTTGATCCCTAGTGTGGGGCACGTAGGAGGCAACCAATCAGTATATTCTCCCTCATCATTGATGTTTCTCTCTCTCTCTCCCTCTCCCTTCTTCTCTGAAATCAATAAAATGCATGCTATATAAAAGAAAATGAATAGCTGCAAACTGCCATTTAAGTCACTGTATAAATAAAAACCCCCATAGTATCCCTCCCTAACATTTGTGAAGCTGCAACACCTAGTGTGAGTGGAAAAAATTTTTATTCTCTTAATATGCATGAAAATAGCAATAGTTAATATTTAATCATACATACTGTGTTAGGTACCATGCTACTTTATCTCTAAGTTTCACAACCCTATGAGTTAAGAATTATCACCCCATTTTGCAGATGAGGAAACTGAACTGAGTCTCATAGAAGGGTTCCACCGCTAGCAAGAGAATGCAGAAGCCTCCTATATTTTTATCAGCCCTTCTCTGTAGATTAGGCACCTGAGATCTGAAAGCATCAATTATATAACTTACTAGTTAACCAACAAGTTTAGAAAATGCTAGACTGAGCTATGTATGCTGTGGCTACTTCGTGGGGGATCTAAGGGGACTTACCTTTCAGGGTTTATGCATTCCTTTTTTAAAACTGTAACATATCCAAATTTCTACCAGGCCCTGAATCTATGCCAATTCTGTATCTAGGTGTATTAATTATGGAATATGGAAGATCACTAAGCCATTATAATTGCCTCAAACACCGAAAATATTGTATAACGTTTAATCAAAACTCAAGATATTTCTTCATAACCCAAGTTTATTCTGGTAACAAGCCTCAAAAGTAGGCCTAGAATTTTATCACTCATTACAGACATGTCTACTATAAATTATAGAATTCAGTGTTTAAAGACGTATGTACCCAGGCAAAAAAGCAAGGAATGAATAGATGAGTACTCAACATGTGAGAAGAAGCTATTTGGTCTCAAATATGGCCAAATATGCCAACTTTTGTTAAAACTTAGGTGTGTCAAATTAATCACAGCAGTATGCTACTATATTAAATATGACATAGGTCTTACTGTTTCAAATATTATACATAGGTGGGCTTCCAGTTTGACTTTATTCTTTATTCTTTCACTACTTAAAAGTTATTTTAATCAATGACATTTACGCTAAAAGCAAAGGGATTCTTCAGTATTACAATTAGGCAATCACACACTTTTTTCTTCTGGACAATCTTATTAGAAAAAAATCATCTGTTATTTACTACGCCTTACTATTATTTTACAAAGCACCTCTTCCCCTTTTACTTAGTTGACTTGCTATCCCGGGTCAATTATACACGGGGCATAATAGCTTCAACAATCGAAATTTCTCTAAAAAAAAAAAAAAAAAAAAAAAAAAAAAAGCAAGGTCAAAGAAGAGAGGCACCAAAGAAGAGAGGCACCACTGCACCTAGGAACATACTAGGCACCTAAAATAAAGAACGACAAAAAACTTCACACACACCGGGATTTGGGGGGCATCCTAGGGCTCAACCATAACGTGTGTAAATCTGGTCCCTGGAGTCCGGGGCACTGACAGCCATTCAACTTTCTTTTTAATTTCCCCATTGTGCTTTTCCTGGTACTAGAGGCAAGATGTACCTTCATTTCACCAAATGCCCTGTTTGCTTTCTAAAAATTCTTGCGGCGCAGGGCCGGGGTCCGCGGCCATGGGGCGGGCCGGGGCGCCGGGGGCAG
The DNA here is from genome assembly GCA_011751065.1 of Lasiurus cinereus. Taxonomy (NCBI): domain Eukaryota; kingdom Metazoa; phylum Chordata; class Mammalia; order Chiroptera; family Vespertilionidae; genus Lasiurus; species Lasiurus cinereus. Next base: position 49,712,093 of record JAAGEH010000393.1, read on the forward strand.
CGGAGGGTGCGCCGAGAGAAACACGCGCGGCACCCGTTCCCCGCAGGCCTGCGGCGGCTGGTTCCCGAGTCTCCGGGGCTGCAAGGGCCGCGGCCGCAGCCATGGCAGGGACTAGGGAACCTTTCCCCTGACTCCTCCGCTAGGCCTCGAGGGGTTTGCTTTTCACATGGCCCCCGGTTGGGGGCGGTGGGCACAAGGTAGTGGATGCAGCTGCACCCGCAGCGGCGGGCCCGGAGAGCCAGGCTTCCTTGGAACTCGACCTGCTGGTGGGCTGGTAGCAGGCACCTCGGCGAGCCTGGCTGGAGGCGGACGGCTCGGTGGGGAAGGCCACCTTCTCTCTCACACACCCCATCTCTCCCCAGCCTGCCTCCTTCTCCGTTAGCGCTACCGGTTGGCCGGCGGGGGAGGGGAGCGAGGCGCGTTATTCCCGGGGAACTGGAAGGGGGAGGGGACGGCATCACTTACCCGCGTTACTGAGGAGGAGGAGGCGGTTGGAGCGCGGGGCGGCGGGGCGGCGGCGGGGCTGGGTGGGTGCAAGTCAGAGTCTTACGAAAGGGAATTAACCCCATCACCAGCCCGGACACCGGCTCCAGCGGCAGCCGCGGCTGGCAAAATCCCGCCCCTTCCCACCACGTACTAGCTCCGCCTATTTGTTCTCTTTGAGGGCAGTCGACAAATCATAGGTTGTATACCCTCGGAGTGATGTGAGGCTCATCCAATCACGCCTAGACAAACGGCCTTCTCTCCACCCCTTTATCGCCTCCTGGGTCGCGGGAGAACCGTGCCAAGTCTTCCTCCACCCCCATGGGACAAAGGACCAATCGGTGATTAGTACCCGCCCTGGAAGGACGCAAAGGGTAACCAATGGTAAAACTAAGAGGACAGCCATTTTGCCCACTTGAAAAAGAGCCACCTTTTCCCACGAGTTGGAGCCTGAGGTGGGGGAGTTCTGGGAGTTTTCACTGACCTGGAGATATTGGAAAGACAACCATTTTTTCAAGGAGTATTTATAATGCTTTATAGAAGTAAAAGAAAATTTTCATCCTCCATGTGGGGAGATGAGAGGAACACTGCTTAAAAGCTTGACTCCTCCCCTTAGCGGTAACGGGTTCTAAGCCGAACACCTGGTTTCTCTAAGGAAGGCGGGGTGACTGCCCTTTTCTAGCTAAAAGAGCGAACTACATTTCCCAACATGCTTTGCTCCCGCTCACATCCTTTTCTCCGTTTACTTCTCTCCGCAGCCTGACGGGATTGTAGTTTTGGGGAGGGAATCCATGCCGCCTCCTTGACCAATAAGAAGGGACAAACTTTGGAATAATTGGGAGTTTGGGGGGAAGAGCTAGTTGACTTGAGGCTTCAGTGAATCTCTTTGCCGCCGTAACGGAAGAGATGAAGGATACAAGAGCAAAGTAGAGCAGTTTTCTCCGAACACCATAGGTGCTGTAGATTCCTGGTGTTTTAAGTGTTACTTTCAGTCTGTCCCTTTGAAGTCACTTCCGCTTTGGGCGGATACAAGCCAAACGTGTGGCGGGAGTTGGAGATTCTTCAGCGAATACATCAGGTGTGGCCGTCTGGGGGTGGGATGGCGGGCAAGACGATAGTTTCTTGCTTGAGCGGTAGAAAATTGAACGTCATTTAATTGCATTTTAAGAAAGAGTGGGTGAAATGGGGCAGTGGTAGTTCATAGGTTCATAATGCCATTCTCCACCCAGCCTTCAATCCCAGAGTCCCATTTGTCTTGTTTTTCGACTTGCTCACTATCGCACCCATTTATTTGCTGTGGGTACCTCTAATACCTTTAGCCACTGTGGGTACGCACGGCTTCATGGTATCAGCTTGACTAAAAATACAGGCTCTGAAGTTCTGAGCTAACTCCTCCCACTTTCACAAACTTCTGAAGACTAGTTCAAGGGAAAAATGTTCCAGAAGGTCTCAGGATTGATACTGAAAAATGGTGACTTTACCTTTTTGTCGTTGACTAAATCATACAACAAGTGGCTACAGGTACTAGTTATAATACGCTGATGAGTAAAGATATTTTTGTACTTTAGGGCCCATAGCCTAACTTTAGCACATTAGGCTCCGGTGTATGCCCCATTCCGGATGCAAAAGTGAGTGTATTTTTTGCTGTTTAACGTTTTCTTTGAGTTACCTTGGGAAATTTATTGAATTGAGAAGACGCAGGAGGAAATAGAAGGACTTTCCTTCCCAAGACTAAACTAATGTCCCGATCATTTTGACTAAGACTTTCTCCGATAAATTCTAAGTTTTCCCCAGGGTTTCATTGAGACTTACTTTTAGAAATAATCTTATAGACATTTATTTAGCACTTATACTGTGTTAGGCACTATACCAGTCTTTGGGGATAAGGCAGTGCCAAAAAGACAGGCTTATTCTTTGTCCAAAAGTAGTGAGGAAGACAAAGGCCAAAGAAAATTAGAGGTAATGTTTTTGGTTTAATATTTAAAAAATTTATTTCAGAGAGGAAGGTAGGAGGGATAGAAACATCCATGATGAGAGAAAATTATGAGTAGGCTGCCTCCTGCATGCCTCCTACTAGTGATAGAGCCAACAACCCAGGCATATGCCCTGACCAGGAATCCAACTGTGACCTCTTGGTTCATGGGTCAGTGCTCAACCATTGAACCACATTGGCCAGGCTACTAATTTTTTCAATCTCTAAATTAAATCAAGATTTCATTAGTTACATTTTGTGTATTTATCCTGTCACCTTTTTCCATTCTACTTGTGGATTAAAGTAAGCATATTTTCTTCTTCTTTTTTTTTTTATGTGAAGCACTTAAAATGTCCTTGTCTAATACTCATGAGTTTTATGCACCAACTAGATGGTAAATTTTATGGTTAACTAGAGGCCCAGCGCACCATTGACATTGCGAGAGGAGGCACCCCACTTCCTGCCATGTGAGGAAGCACCCTGGCAGGGGGAGTGGGGCCGGGCCTGTGCCTGACTCGCACAGCATTGGCCTCTGCAGGTGTTGGGCTGGACCAGCGCCACAGGGGACTGGTACCACACCTGACTTGCAGCGTCCCCTGGCCCCCCTGCCTGTGTCTGCTCTGGGACCACTCAAGCCGCCACACCGGCTTGGGCAGGCCCTGCCTCTGTCTTCATCTCTGCTCCGGGCCTCACCTCTGTGTGCAACCTCCTCCTGTCTGGTTGTGACCCGGTACAGAGTCCCAGCCTAATTTGCATATTACCAATTTATATATATATATATATATATATATATATACACACATATATATGTGCTTCTAGATATAGGCCTATAACCATACCTTTCAGCCAAACAGTGTTGTTGAGTCCAACAGATGAAACCCTGTCTCTTGTTTTAATGTAGTTGGAATTTTCAGTATAATTTAGCGGTATAGACTTCTATAGATGATTAGTTCTTGTTTTGTGAGCTGTTTCAGTATAAATCAAATTAATAAGTGGTAATGACAGCCAGCATTTTATTGAGAGTTTCCTCTGAGCCGGGCATGATGTTAAAGTACTTTATGTAAATTTTCCCTACAATTCTAAAAGTATTGTTATGTGATATTTTATAGTTGAAGAAATTGGGGCACAATGAAGTTCAATAAGACTTTAAGTCCTTGATCAATAAATTTTGGAGCTGAGATTCAAATCCAGGTCTGTCTTATGCCTGAGCTCTTGACCACTGCTAATCCTGCCCCTTAAATATTTATTAATTTCCCAATATATGCCAGACTCATCATGAGAGAAATGTAAAATTCCACCCCAGGATTTTGGAACCAATGATAGTAGTCCCTTTTTTTGAACTATCCTTTGCCACTCATAAAATACATATTCATTGTATTTTAAAAACATAGGAAAATAAAGGTAATCTGTGATCTTATCACCCAGAGATATCACTATATTTTGGTGAATATCCTTTGGAGATATCCTTACAGATATCTCCCTCTTATAGGTGCAAGCATGTATGAATGGTGTCATACTACTCTGTTATTTTTGTAAAAAAATTTTTTTTAAATATATATTTTATTGATTTTTTACAGAGAGGAAGAGAGAGAGATAAGAGCCAGAAACATCGATGAGAGAGAAACATCAGTCAGTTGCTTCCTGCACACCTCCCACTGGGGATGTGCCCGCAACCAAGGCACATACCCTTGACTAGAATCGAACCTGGGACCTTTCAGTCCTCAGGCTGACACTCTATCCACTGAGCCAAACCGGTTAGGGCATAAAAACATTTTTTAAAACTTTGTAAGTTTATTTGAGCCAAACTGACAACATACGCTAGAAAACAAGATCTCAAATGCTGTCTTGTAGACTTTTTTTTTAACTTACATAAGCTGTGGATATGACTGAATAAATATTGATATTATAATTTTTTATGGCTATCTAGTATTTCACTGTATGTTTCTAATGTGATCAGTTCCCAGGTGATGGATAGTTATATTTTTATGAACTTTTTTTTCATTGTAAAAGAACATAAAATTTACCATCTTAACCATGTTTTATTGTTAACACTATTACAGATGTCCCCCATTTCCCCCTACCTCCCACCTCTACTTTTGCCCTTCCCCTCAACTCCTCCCTCCCCAGTGTATGTAATACAGTTATGTTAAGTGTATGCACCTGTCAGGCAAAAAAATTTCTGGAACTTTTGCATCTTATAAAACTGAAACTCTGTGCTCATTGAACAACTTCCCTTTTACTCTCCTATAGCTTTTGACAACCATTATTCTACTTTATTTCTAAGAATTTGATTACTTTAGATACCTCATATAAATGGAATCATGCAGTATTTGTCCTATAACTGGCTTATTTTACTTAGCATCATGTACTCAAGGTTCATCCATGTTGTAACATATGACAGAATTTTTTTTTAAGACTGAATAGTAGTCCATTGTATTTTATTTATCCATTCATCTGCCAATGAACAATTAGATTTTTTCCACCATTTGATGTTATGAATAACTAGAGGCCTGGTGCATGAAAATTCATGCACTCGGAGGGGGGGTTCTCTCAGCCCAGCCTGCACCCTCTCATAGTTTGGGAACCCTTGGGGGATGTCCACTTGCCGGCTTACGCCTGCTCCCCTGGAGATTGGGCCTAAGCTGACAGTTAGACATCCCTCTGGCAGTCCAAGAGCCCCCAGGGAATGTCCACCTGCTGTCTTAGACCTGCTTCCCAGAGGATCGAGCCTAAGCTGGAAATCAGACATCCCTCTGGCAGCCAGGGAGCCCTCAAGAGATGTCCAATTAATGGCTTAAGCCCGCTCCCCACGGGGATACTTTAGTGAGCATGGATATGCAAATACCTCTTTAAGATTTTTAATTCTTTTGAATATATACCCAAACCTTGGATTGTTGGATCATGTATTAACTTTTTAAAGCAATACTGTTGTAAGCTCCATGTTAATATATTTATCTGATTATCCCTTCAATTTAACTTTTTAGAAATAGGATTATTTAGCCACAAATTCTCCCAATTCCTAAATTACTCTTTTCAAAAGGTTCTGCCCATTTTCTTTCCTACTTACAGTGCTTAAGAGTACCCATTTCCCATCTTTTATTCTATCCAATGAGATTGTAAAAAGTGATCTCTCATTAATTTAACTTGTATTTAATTGAATTCTGTTGATGCTAACATCTTTTATATCTATGTTGTCCATTATTGTTTAATCTCATGTGAGTAGCTTGTTGTTATCTATCACAGTCTCTCAATACTTTTAAAGAAATTGCTTCTTAGGTTTTTAAATCTTTGTCACATATTTTGCAAGTTTTTACTCCCACTTGGAAATGTGTCTTTTTACTTTTTTATATTTTCCCATAGTATAGTTTCAATTATTTTAGTATTGAAATCTATCTTTCTCTTTATAATTTCTAGTTTATTTGTGATGCTTAGAAATTAGGTAATATAAAATATGCATATATAAAATGTCATTTGTTTTTACATTTATTTTTTCAATTTACATATACTTGGTTTTGTTTGGACTCTGTTCTCTTTCATTGTTCTTTTTTTTCTCTCTTGTACCATATCTGTTATCTTAATTTCTGTAACTTTGTTTTGATAGCTAGTAGAAAAAGTATGCTTCCACTCTTCTTTTTTAGATATTTTCTTATCATTGTCATGGTTTATTAAATGGATTTATGGTATCATTTTTCAAATTAAAAATAAATCTCTATACTTTTGTATTTTAATAAAATACAATTTTGACATTTATATAGATATTGAATACTACATGAAGGAAGGATAGTATTTCAATTAGTGTTAGCAATCAGAATTTTTCATAGGTACAATCAAGGCTCAATGGGGTATTCTGTGCTCTGTTAAAACATGTTTTTATTAGAATTGGATCAAAATGGATGGAGTTTAAGAGCACATCTAACTTTAAAATTATATAATCACTTTTTATACAGCAGATTGCATGTGATAGATGGATTCTGGTAGAACCTGATAACTTCTTGAATGCTTATCTCTAATTTATAACTATTTATCACATTGTACTTTACAGCCTTTTCCAAGTACTTCAAATTCAACATGCCCCTCTGTTCCTCTTTTATGTCACTTGCTTATTTGTTCAAGAAGTATTTATTGAGCTTCTACCAAAAGAGATACCGACTAATGATCAAGAGGAGGTCCAGGTTGCCTAGGTTTGCTTCTTGGTTCTGCCTGTTACTCCTTGGGTGACCTTGGGCAGATTAGTTAACTATATGTACCTTAGTTTTTTCCTGTAAAACTGAGATAATAGAGAGTACCTATGTCACAGGCTGTCTGAGAATTAAAGGACTTAATATATGTAAAACACATAAAGTTGTGCCTGGTACATAGTAAATATGTGCTGGGCTTTGTTAATATAATTTTTTTTTGACCTGGCAGTTGCTAGAGTACTGAAGTAAAACAACAATAAACAAGACAGTTGATGGTTCTTGACTTTATGAAAGCATTCTAATAGGACATTGAGACAATTTTCTAGTAAACAGATTTTTTTTTTAAATTGCCAGTTATAAGTGCTTTAAGAAATCCTATATAATAAAAGGCTAATAAGCAAATTGACTGAATGGCAGAATGATTGGTCACTATGGTGCGCACTGACCACCAGCGGGCAGACACTCAACACAGGAGCTGCCCCCTGGTGGTCAGTGTGCTCCCACAGGGGGAGTACTGCTCAGCCAGAATCCACAGGGGCAGTAGCAGGAGCCTCTCCTGCCTCCACAGCAGCGCTAAGGATGTCTGACATCCCCCAAGGGCTCCCAAACTGCGAGAGGGTGCATGCCAGGCTGAGGGATCTCCCCTTCCCCGCCTCAAAGCACATGATTTTCTTGCACCAGGCCTCTAGTCAGCTAATATTAAGGAAAATATCAGGGTGTCCAGTTGGGAGATATTGCACTATCCCAGTTGAGCAGTGATGCTTTGGGATAGATAATGATAATGGAACTGGAAACAAATGAATTTATTTGAGATATATTTGGGGAATAATCAATAATAATTAGGTTTAATATGGCGGTTAAGGGAGAGGGAGAAATCAAGAATGAATCAAAGTTGCTGGTCTGAGTAGCTTACTTGATTGTATTATTACTGAGAGATTGGGCAGGGGACACACAAATTTGATGGTGAAATCAAGATATTGTTTTTGGATATTTAGGCTAGAAATATTTATGAGATACTGAAAATGACAGGTAGGTTATTAGATATAGGAGTCTGAAGCCAAGAGATTATGAATTGTATTAACTGGGATATTTGTGGTAGCCTTCTAAAGGTTGTCCCTGTCTCCAGATCCATTCTTCCAGATTTGACAAGGTAATCTTTGTAAAATAGTGGCCTGATTAAACTCCAAGAATAGCTCCCAATTTCTTGCAGAATAATGTTCAGTTTCAGCATTGCTTATGAGAGCCTTCCTGATCTGGCCCGTTTACCACTTATCACAAGCATCTTATTTTTTAGCTATATTAAACTACTAAGGATTTTCTGAAAGTTTGTGCTTTTGCAAATATGGCCTCTTTCTCTCTAGAATATTTTAAAAAATTAAAAATTGATTTCAGAGAGAAAGGTGAGGGAGAGAGAGAGAGAAACATCAGTGATGAGAGAAAATCATCTATCAGCTTCCTCCTGCACGACCCTGACTGGGGGTTGAGCCTATAACCCAGGCATATGCCCTCACTGGAAATTGAACTGTGGACCTCCTGGTTCATAGGTTGATGCTCAACTACTGAGTCACACTAACCGAGCAGTATTTTATCTTGATTTTCCATCTGCAAATTCTATTCTTCCTGCAGCTTCAATTTAAAAATTACATCAAATATTTAACAAGCTGTACTAAGTACTAAGAATTTTTTTTCTGCTAAATGAAGCCTTCTTTGATTGTTTGCTATGTTACACAGAGTTAACACTCCCACTTATGTATGATATTTTTATATATACTCCTTTCAGAATGCTTATTACACTGTGTTGCTGTTATTTGTTAAGAGTTCTTATTTCTGTCCTAGAGTTGGCTGGGAGGTGAGGATACAATAACATAAATTTATCTTTGTATATCTGATAAATTCTGCAATGTGTGGTACATAATAGGCACTCAATAATTATTTGTTGAATGAGTGACTTTAAGAGGCATTGTTGCATAGTGGGAAAAAATCAGACTTTGAAATTAGGCCAATCTAAGTTCCAGGCTAAATATCACCGATATTTCTATGTCCCTAACAAGAGAATAATGATACTTATTTTTGTGAGTTTTTTTGAGAATTACAGATTTTCTAAAATTTCCTAGTGTAGTATATCAAAGAAAGAGGTCATTTAATAAGTGGGAGTTATTTTATCATTATTCTGAAAACAGTTGCCTATACAATGAGAGTGTCTAGTGTCCTTTCTTTTAAAGTAGTTAGATAATTAGATATGGCAATTTTTATTTTTTATTTTATTTTAATTTTGTTAATTCTCACCCGAGGACATTTTTCTATTGATTTTTGTGGAGGGTGGAAGAGAGGGGGAAAGACAAGAGAGAAACATTGATGTGAGGGAAACACATCTATTGGTTCCATCCTGCATGTACCTCAACCAGGGCCCAGGCCAGGGAGGAACCTACAACCACAGTATGTGCCCTTGAACTGAATTGAACCTGGGACCTTTTGATCTGTAGGCCAACACTCTGAGCCAAACCAGCTATGGCAGATAAGCAATTTTTAAAACTCCATATGTATTGAAATTGATCTTTTATCATTTTATTTTTTTGAATATTTTTATTGATTTCGGAGAGGAAGAAAGAGAGAGGATATCAATGAAGAGAGAGAAACATCATCCATCGGATGCCTCCTGCGCACCCCCTAATGGGGATTGAGCCTGCAACCTGGGAATCGAACCATGATCTTCTGATTCATAAGTTGACACTCAACCCTTGAGCCACATAGGCTGGGCTGATCTCTTATCATTGTAGAATATTCAATTTCACTAACAAAATAACAAATGATTTCAATTGTTAAATTAGGTTATAACTTAACAGTATAAATATAGCTGTATCAGGTATAAAAATGTAAATTGAGTGTATACTGTGTTATAAGCATGGAGTATGTTAAAATATAGAATAGATACATTTCCAAGCCTTATTCATGTTGTTTCAGTGGCATGTCACATCTTCTCCAAATCATCTCAAAAGTTTGTTTATGCCTTGGACAGTGTGGCTAGGTTGGTTGGGCATTGACCTATGCACTAAAAGGTAGCTGGTTCAGTTCCTAGTTAGGACATATGACCAGCTTGTGGGCTCCATTTCCTGCTAGGGGACATGCAGGATGCAGCTGATAAATACTTCTTTCTCACTGTCTCCTTAAAAAAATAGGGGAAAAAAATTAATGAAAAAATGTTTGTTTATATTATAATGTTTCCGTTTTTCACAATTATGTCTTTATTTTTTGATTTTGTTAATTTTCCTCTAAAATCTCTATAGATTTTGTAATACAAGGTTTTTACATGTTTTATTAGATTTATTTCATATATTTGAAGTTTTTGATGTTCTTGAGAATAGTATCAATTTTAACTTTTTTTCCCTGATTTTTGCCTATATAGAAGAACATAATTGATTATGCACAGTAATCATGAAAGTATTTATAAACCTTACTAAATTTGCTTATAAATCCACGAAATTCATGCACTGGAGAGAGGGAGTCCCAACTCGGCCTGCATCCTCTTACAATCTGGGTCCCCTGAGGGGGAAGTCCGACCTACACCAGCAGTCAAACATTCCTCTTGGAATCCGGGACACTGCATGCACTAGGTGAAAGGCATCTTGCTGTTGTAGGGACAGCTACATTCTTTTTGCCCTGATTAAAAAAGTAATACATAGCATGATCCTTCTGAGGCAGTAGTACTATTTCCCTCAACTTAAGGGTGGAAAAACTGAAATAGAGAGAAATAATTGGCTTTGTCATACAGTTATACTAGTAAGTGTCAGAATCAGGGCTGACCATAAAATATGAAAGCCAGAGTTCATGCATGTCATTGCTATATCATCCTGTTTTTTCATTGTTAGAGTAGCTTTACTAGGTTTTAATTTTTAAATCTAAGAGACTGTTCTCAATATATAGGATAGGGTCCCTAGGACTGGCCCAGTGATCAGGGCCATCTTTGGGATGACTGGCAGGTGGGCGATTGGGGGGCCCCTGCTGGCACCCACCTTGGCTGGCAACCTGGCGCTGCCCATTGGCTGGTCCCACCCCTCAATCACTGCTGCTGGTCACCTACCATTAGGGGTGGTGACCGATGGGGCGCTCCCTGGCTAGTCCCAACACCCCCCCACCCCCCCATTGCTGCTGCGAGGTGCCTCCCTGTTGTGGGGCAGACACTCAATGCATATGTTCCTACGTTGAGTGTCTGCCCTCTGGTGATCAGTGCACATCATAGCAACTGGTCATTCTGCCAGTGAGTCCACCATTCATTTGATTTACATATTAGGGTTTTATTATATAGGACTAGTTTTCTATAGGTTGTTTTTATTCTATATAAATTGATTATGTTATGTCATCTATTAATTATATACATCTTTCTCTTTTTCCTTTTGTCTTATCCAACAGATCTGATTCCACTTTTAAATAAAATATGAGGTAGTACACATTTTTGTGTCTTGTCTGAGCTTGCATGGAAAGTTTTCAACAGTTTAAGTATGATGATCCGTGGGGCAGGGGTTGGTAAAAATCTTTCATCATATAAAGGAAATGTTCTTTTTCTTTTTTTTAACTTCCTTTTTAATTTTTTTTTATTTTTTAATAAATCTTTATTCAGATTATTACAATTGTTCCTCTATTTCACCATATAGCTCCCCTCCACCTGGTTAACACCCCAACCTCTGCCCTTAACCCCACCCCCCACTGTCCTCATCCATAGGTATAAGATTTTTGTCCAGTCTCTTCCTGCACCCCCACATCCCTTTCTATCTCCCAAGAATTGGCAGTCCACTCCTTTCTATGCCCCTGATTCTATTCTATTCACTAGTTTATTCTGTTCATCAGATTTTTTATTCACTTGATTTTTAGATTTACTTGTTGATAGATATATATTTGTTGTTCATAATTTTTATCTTTACCTTTTTCTTCTTCCTCTTCTTAAAGAATACCTTTCAGCATTTCATATAATACTGGTTTGGTGTTGATGAACTCCTTTAGCTTTTTCTTATCCGTGAAGCTCTTTATCTGCCCTTGAATTCTGAATGATAGCTTTGCTGGGTAGAGTAATCTTGGTTTTAGGTTCTTGCTATTCATCACTTTGAATATTTCTTGCCATTCTCATCTGGCCTGCATCGTTTCTGTTGAGAAATCAGCTGACAGTCATATGGGTGCTCCCTTGTAAGTAACAAATTGTTTTTCTCTTGCTGCTTTTAATATTCTGTCTTTGTCCTTTGCTCTTGGCATTTTAATTATGATGTGTCTTGCTATGGTCCTCTCTGGATTCCTTTTGTTTGGGGTTCTGTGCATTTCCTGGACTTGTCAGTCTATTTCTTTCACCAGGTGGAGGAAGTATTCTGTCATTATATCTTCAAATCAGTTTTCAGTATTTTGCTCTCTCTCTTCTTCTGGCACCCCCATAATTCAGATGTTGGTACGTTTGAAATTGCCCCAGAGACTCCTTACACTATCTTCATATATTTGGGTTCTTTCTTCTTTTTTTTTTTTTTTTTCCAGTTGGGTATTTTTTGCTTTTTTGTATTTCAAACCTTTGACTTGATTCTTGTGATCCTCTAGTCTACTTTTGGATCACTGTATATTATTTTTTACATTCAGTCAGTGTATGCTTATTTTTTATATTGGTCCTTTTACATATCCTCAAGGGTCTTGCTAAATTTATTGGCCTTTTCTAGAAAATTCTTGAAAAACCTTATAACTGTGGTTTTGAACTCTATATCCAGTTGTTCACTTTCCTCCATTTTTTTCATTTGTGACCTGTTTCTTTGTCTCTGCATTGTGGCTGCTTCCATGTGTTGATAGAGTGGCTTTGTGTGGTAAGTGTCCTATAGGGCCCAGTGGCTCAGCCTCCCCAGTTACCTGAGGTAGGCACTCTTGGTGCACCCTTTTGTGGGCTGTGTGCACAGCCTTGTTGTTGTTAAGCCTTGGTTGTTGTTGGCATCACTGGGAGGAATTGACTTCCAGGCCAACTAGCTGTGAGGCTCAGCTGCATCTATGATGGGAGAATTTCTATGCTGGAGAAACTGGTATGAAACAAGACTTGCTTCAGTGGGACTTTGATGCTCACTGAGTCTGCCCTCTGAGTGTGTTCCTGATGGATCTGAGGAGTTGTAATCTGGGTAGTCCTACTCTGATCCCTGGCTACACTGGCTCTTGAATCTCCAACCAAGTGCTAATTTAGCCTCTGCCTGAGGCCACCCAGCAGGAGCTATGGAGAGATCTTCAGATTCTTCTTCTTTGTTCGGATTTTGGAGTTGCCCAGATGAGGCCCTGAAGCAGTGTAAGGTGCTGTGGGGCCTTGGACCTTCTTTTGGATGTTCTGGGTCTCTCTGACTCAGCTGCAGTTTGTTAGGTAAATTTAGAATTCAAAGGACCAGATAATTCATATGCAAAAGCCTCTGTGCATAGCTTGGATGGAGCGGAGTCTCAGGGTGGAGCAAACAGCCTTCGCTTCCTGTCAATCCTACCCTAAGAGGCCCCCAGGTCTCAGTGTCCTTTAGTAATTGCTGTAAGCACCTCTGAGAGAAAGCCGCCCTCGAGTTTCACCTGCTGCCAGACTGTCCAGTTTTTCCCTGTATGAGTCTGGGTCCCCAGAGTCTCTCCCAGAACTGGAGTTCAGAGCAATTGAGAGCTTGTGTCTACCTCCAGCTTGAAAAGCCAGCTGCTTACTCAGTTGCCAGCCTGTTCTGCACACGCACCTCTGCCTTCCGCAGTTCCTCTGACTCTCACTGTGCTTTTCTTTTCCTTTCTAGTTGTAGAATTTCCACTTAGCCATCATTCCTGTGGTTCTGGATGATGTCCGTTTTGTCTTTTAGTTGTAGTTTTGAAGTTGTTGTGTGAAGCAGCAAGTTCAATTGTTTACCTATGCCACCATCTTGGTTTCTCCTGGTGGAAATTTTATATTTTTTCTGTGGGAGAGCATTTTGCTGTGAATGACCATGCAAATTACTTTGTTATTGTTGAGAATTACATTGATTGAGTTTTTCCACAATATATTTCTTAACAGCTTGAGATATAATTTACATAACCGTAGAATTTAATCATTTCAAAATTCTGTGGGTTTTGATATACTCAGAGTTATGGGATCATCATCATGATCTAATTTTAGAAATTTTTCATCTCTCTAAAAAGAAACCCAGTATTCATTAGCAGTTGCTCTCTATTCTCCACTGCCCTACTCTCCTCTTTCCACCATTCTATTAAAACAATTTTTTTATTGAAGTGGCATTAGTTTCATTGTTTATCTTTATAAACATAATGTCTAATTCAGTCCTCATAGAATAAATCATATAAGTTGTAATGTGACCTCAATGTAGCAGATTAATTTTTCTTGAATTTTTGTTAGAATTTTTTACATTGTAAAAAAAAAGCAAAGATAATAGACTATAAAATGTGTTTTTTTTAAATATATTTTTTTAGCTGTTTGCCAGTTTTCACACTAAAGCCTGGCGTCCCTCATTCCCTTGACGCTGAGAAGTGCTTCTTAGCTCCTATTACTTACAGAAAGTGGCCATGGCTCTTTCCGCTGTTGCCACTCTTGCCAAAATGTGTTTCACTTAATCCTGCTCCTTTGAGTTTTGACTTTCTGAATTAAAGTCCAGAATGGGAATATCTGATTAGAAAACCTAATAGCTATAAGGCAGGTTGGGAATGCAAGAATCTGGTATTGTCAGTTTTTTTATTGGGATGTGATACCTGATTCCCATCAGATTTGAAATGTGAGGACATTCCTAAACATAGCAGGGGACCTGCTATGTTGAGTGGTCTCATTACTATCTCATGTCTACTCCCAAATAACAGACATTCCGCTTTATTCTCTCTTTGTTCTTCAGATGTATTTATTTCTAAACCTATTTGGCATTCACATTTCATATTTTATACCTTTTTTAACTTTTTATATTTCTAAAAGATGTATTAATTTTTGTTCTCCCGAATCCATTTCTTCCTTAGTCTCTAATATCTCAGTAACTTGCATTACCTCATTGCTGTAAATGTACATCTTGATTTCAAATTACCGTCATGTTCCACAAGCACTCCATCAGCAAGTCACATTTGCTTTACCTCTGATACATTTCCCCAGTCTCTCCAGTTCCACTGCCAAAGATGATTCTGGCTTTGTCTGTTGCAGCCTGATAAAGTTTCTTGCTTTTCTGCTTTTCCCTTTTTGAACCATTCTCTATTCTTTACTCATTTTATTTGTTTGAGATGGTTCTAGGGATGCTCACTCAATGGTGTTTATGAGGACCTTAACATACAGGTCTGAGTCTTAAATCATTTCTAAATCCAGTTGGCTACTTGAAGCAGTGGCGGCTTTGTGGAATTGGCATGTCCTTTAGGAACATTTATCCCCTGCCTTTCTATTGATAGCTTTGTCCTTCACTGATAGCTTTTGAAATATAAGTCGTATTTTGTCACTCTGCTGCTTAAAATTCACCAGTAAGTGCTGCCCAGTATAACTTTCAGTGTAGATAGAAATGTCTTATATATGCAAGGTTCAATATGGTAGCCAATAGCCATATGTGGACATTGAGCACTTGAAACATGGTTGATGCGACTGAAGAGCTGAATTTTAAATTTTAAATAAACTCAAATAGCCTGGCTAATAGTATATTGGAAAACACAGCTCCATTGGCATCCCTTCATTCTTAAAATAGAATCCAAAGTCCTAATCAAGACTTTCTATGATTTGGCTCTTGCTTATCTCAATAGCTTCATCTCATACCATTATTTCTCTTGGTTTAGCCACACTGGCTTCCTTTCTGCTGCTAGAAAACACCAAGCCCTTTTAAAACTCAAGGCCTTTGCTGATGCTGTCTACCTGTTTTTTAAAATATGTTTTTATTGATTTCAGAGAGTGAAAGGAAGAGAGAGAAAGGGATAGAAACACCAGTGATGACAGAGAATCATTAATTGGCTGTTTTTTGCATGTCCCCTACTTGAGATCAAACTCATGACTCAGGCATATGCCCTGACCAGGAATCAAACCATTGACCTCTAGGTTCATAGGTTGATGTTCAACCACTGAGGCACACAAGCCAGGCTATTTTATTTTTTAAATGCAGTTTTATCCCATGCTTAGAAAACCTGGTGTGATATAGAAATATACATTTATAAATTATGAAAGGATTCATCTTTCTATAGCAAATTATATTTTTAAATATACTTTTATTGATTTTTTACACAGAAGAAGAGACAGGGATACAGAGTTACAAACATCGATGAGAGAAGAACATCAGTCAGCTGTTTCTAGCACACCTCCTACTGGGGATGTGCCCACAACCAAGGTACATGTCCTTGACCAGAATCGAACCTGGGACCCTTGAATCGGCAGGCATACACTCCATGTACTGTACCAAACTGGCCAGGGCTCAAATTTGTTCTTTATTTTCTCTATTTATTTATTTATTTATTTATTTATTTATTTTTAAACTGTAATTTTAATTTATTTTCCATTTTTTAAAAATTCTTTATTGTTGAAAGTATTACATATGTCTCCTTTTTCCTCATTGGCCACTCCCCACCCACTCCCACACACCAGAATAGGCCCTCATCCCCGCTACTGTCTGTGTCCATTAGTTATGCCCATATGCATGCAAACAAGTCCTTTGATTGATCTCTTACCCACCTCCTTCCATCCTTTCCTGACTTCCTTCTGAGGCTTGATGGTCTGATCAGTGCTTCTATGTCTCTGGATCTGTTTTTGTTCATCAGTTTATGTTGTTCATTACTATATTCCACAAATCAGTGAGATCATGTGATATTTATCTTTCTCCAACTGATTTTTTCTTTTTCTTTTTTTTTAAATTAAATCTTTATTATTCAGATTATTACATTTGTTTCTCTTTTTTCCCCTCCATAGCACCCCTCCACCCAGCTCTCTCCCTTCCCTCCCTCCCATTGATCTCATCCATAGGTGTATGATTTTTGTCCAGTCTCTCCCTGTACACCCCTCACCTCTTTCCACCTGAGAATTATCAGTCCACTCCCTTTCTGTGCTCCTGATTCTAGTATATTCACCAGTTTATTCTGTTGATCAAATTCTTAATTCACTTAATTTTTAGATTCACTTGTTGATAGATATGTATTTGTTGTTCATAATTTTTTGGCTTTTACCTTTTTCTTTTTCCTCTTCTTAAAGAGTACCTTTCAGCATTTCATATAATACTGGTTTGGAGTTGATGAACTCCTTTAGCTTTTTCTTTTCTGTGAAGCTCTTTATCTGCCCTTCAATTCTGAATGATAGCTTTGCTGGATAGATTATTCTTGGTTGTAGGTTCTTGCTACTCATCACGTTGAATATTTCTTGCCACTCCCATCTGGCCTGCATCGTTTCTGTTGAGAACTCAGCTGACAGTCGTATGGGTGCTCCCTTGTAGGTAATGAACTGTTTTTCTCTTGCTGCTCTTAATATTCTCTCTCTGTCTTTTGCTCTTGGTATTTTAATTATGATGTGTCTTGGTGTGGTCCTCTTTGGATTCCTTTTATGTGGGGTTCTGTGTGCTTCCTGGATGTGTAAGTCTGTTTCTTTCACCAGATGTGGGAAGTTTTCAGTAATTATTTCTTTAAATAGGTTTTCAGTATCTTGCTCTCTCTCTTCTGGCACTCCCACAATTCTGATGTTGGTACGTTTGAAGCTGTCCCAGAGTCTCCTTATATTATCTTCACATTTTTGGATTCTTTTCTCTTCTTGCTTTTCCAGTTGAGTGTTTTCTGATTCTTTTCAAATTTTTGACTTGATTCTTGCCATCCTCTAGTCTGCTGTTAGGACTCTGTATAATATTTTGTATTTCAGTCAGTGTATGTTTAATTTCTAGTTAGTCCTTTTTCGTCTTTAGTTGGGCCTTTACCATCTCTAGTTGACTCTTTTGCATCTCTAGTTGGTCCTTTTTCATCTCCTCTTGGCTCTCGCTAAGTTTATCCAAGTTTTCTAGCATATTCTTCAAAAACCTTATAAGCGTGGTTTTGAACTCTATATCCAGTCTTTTTTTTTCCCTCCATTTCTTTTGTTTGTGATCTCTTCCCTTGTCTCGGCATTTTCACTATGCCGGGGAAACTTCTGTGTTGAATTCAGCCTTATAATACCAGACTTGCAAAACCGAAGAAGCCTCTGTTGAGCTTGGGATGGGTGGAGTCTCAGGGCTTAAGAGACCGCCTTGCCTTCCAGTCAGCCCTGCCCTTCACGGCCCCTGAGTCTCACGAGACTGGGTAATCCCTGGAGCGGTCCTTGTGCGCACGCACCTCCAGTGCCTGTAGACCGCTGCCTTTCCCAGCTCCCCTGCGCACCAGGACCACACGAGTCTAGGTCTCCAGGGTTTCGCCTGCAACAGGGGCTTAATGGACTCAGAGGTGGCACAGTTGGGAGGGTCTGTCTCCCGCCCACTCGAGAAAGTCAGCAGCACAATCAGCAATCTGTCCTGTGCGCAGTGCTGTGCGCGCCGTCACCAGCCCTCTGATCTGTTGCGACTCCCCTAAATTTCCGTGCACCTCTCCCTTTTCACAGTCCAAACTCACCCTGTATGAGTTTCGTCTGGATCTGGGGTTTAGTGTCGTAAGAGAAGGGGTTCAATGACATTGGGAGTCTCCGTTTCCCTCCCGCCAGAGAAAGCCAGCCAGGTACTCCAGCACCCGCTCTCTCAGCGCGCGCGTCTCTGTACCTCAGCTTTTTGCAGCTCCTCTGGGTCTCTGTGAGCCCCTCTCTTTCCCTCTAGTTGTAGAATTTCCACTCCGCCAGCTTTCCTGTGGTTCTGGATGATGTCCGTTCTGTCTTTTAGTTGTAGTTTTGAAATTGTGCGAGGCAGCAGTGTAGGTGTTACCTATGCCGCCATCTTGGATTCTCTCTCCAACTGACTTTTTCACTTAGCATAATGATCTTCATGTCCAATCATGCTGTTACAAATGATAAGTTATTTCTTTTTTATAGCAGCATAGTATTCCATTGTAGAATACTGTATCTAGATATAGATATACTACAGTTCTTTAATCCACTCATCTGCTGATGGCACTTAGGCTGTTTCCAATCTGATTTATTTTACATTGTGCTGCTATGAACATATGGTTGCATATGTTCTTTCTGATTGGTGTTTCGGATTTCTTGGGATATATTTCTAGAAGTGGGATTACTGGGTCAAATGGGAGTTCCATTTTTAGTTTTTTGAGGAAACTCCATACTGATCACCACAGTGACTGCACCAGTCTGCATTCCCACCAGCAGTGCAGCAGTGCAAGAAGGTTCCTTTTTCTCCACTTCTTTGCCAGCACTTCCATGGTTGATTTGTAGATGATAGCCATTTTGACAGATACTTCATTGTTGTTTTGATTTACATCTCTCAGATGATTATAGAGACGTTGAGAATTTTTTCATATGTCTCTTGGCCTTCTGTATGTTCACTTTGAAAAAATATCTGTTTATGTCCTTAGCCTATTTTTTTATTGGATTGTTTACCTTCCTTTTGTTAAGATGTACGAGTTCCCTCTAAATTTTGGAGATTATGCCCTTATTGGATGTAACATTGGCAAATATGTTCTCCCATGCAGCGGGCTCTCTTGTTGTTTTGTTGATGGTTTCTTTTTCTGTGTGGAAGCTTTTTATTTTGATGTAGTCCCATTTGTTTATTTTCTCCTTAGTTTCCATTGTCCTAGGAGCTGTATTGGTAAAGATGTTGTTATAGGATATGTTTGTTATTGTGCTGCCTGTGGATTTCCCCCCATCTTTTAGTATTTTTCAAATAAATGTTAATGGATATATATTACTTTTTAAATAAAATAAAATAAATTTTATTTATGAGTATTAATGATATGAAAATGCAGCAACTTTTAAGGTAGTGAAGATAATGGAATCAGATGTGACCTTTCCTTTATTTTTTAATATTTACATTTCAACATTGAACACATATTACATATATTTTTTTATTAATGTGTTACATGTGTACATATCTTCCCCGTCATCCACTCCCATGCATACCCTAACCCCCCAGTGTCTTGGCGTCCATTGGTTATGCTTATATAAGTTGTATAAGTTGCCTGTATACAAGTCCTTCAGTTGAACTCTTATCTACCCCACCTCTCTCTAACCTTCCCCACTGTAATTTAACATTCTGTTTGATGCTTTACTGGCTCTGTATTTTTTTGTTTATCAGTTTATAATGTTCTTTATTATCCATAAATGAGTGAGATCATGTGGTATTTTTCTTTCATTGACTGGCTTATTTCACTTAGCATAATGCTCTCCAGGTCTATCCAGGTTGCTACAAATGGTAAGAATTCCTTATTTTTTATGGCAGCATAGTATTCCATTCTGTAGTTGTATCATAGTTTTCTGATCCATTCATCTGCTGACAGGCACATATGCTGTTTCGAATCTTAGCTATTGTAAATTGTGTTGCTATGAACATAGGGGTGCATATATCCTTTCTGATTGATGTTTCTAGTTTCTTAGGATATATTCTTAGAAGTGGGATTACTGAATCAAATGGGAGTTCCATTTTTAGTTTTTTGAGGAAACTCCATACTGTTCTCCACAGTGGCTGCACCAGTCTGCATTCCCACCAGCAGTGCATGAGGGTTCCTTTTTCTCCGCATCCTCGCCAACACTTGTTTGTTGATTTGTTGATGATTGCCATTCTGACAGGTGTGAGATGGTATCTCATTGTCATTTTGATTTGCATCTCTCAGATAATTAGTGACTTTGAGCATCTTTTCATGTGTCTCTTGGCCTTCTGTCTTCTACTGAACAGGTTCTATTTAGGTCCGTTGCCCATTTTGGGGGGATCATTTATCTCCCTTTTATTAAGTTGTATAAGTTGCCTGTAGTTGTTGGAGATTAAACCTTTATCAGTGATAACATTTGCAAATATGCTTTCCCTTGCAGTGGGTTTTCTTGATGGTTTCCTTTGCTGTGCAAAAGCTTTTTATTTTGCTGTAGTCCCATTTGTTTATTTTCTCTTTAGCTTCCATATCCCTTGGAGCAGTATCAGTGAAGAAGTTCTTTCCACATATGTCTGAGATTTTGCTGCCTTTGAATTCCTCTAGTATTTTTATGGTTTCCCGTCTTCTGTTTAAGTCCTGTATCCATTTGGAGTTTATTTTATTGTATGGTGTAAGTTGGTGGTTTAGTTTCATTTTTTTGTATGGATCTGTCCAATTTTCCCAACACCATTTATTGAAGAGACTATCTTGACTCCTTTGTATTTTCATGCCTCCTTTGGTCAAATATTAATTGAGCATAGTGGTTTAGGTTGATTTCTGGGTTCTCTATTCTGTTGCCTTGGTCTATATGTCTGTTGTGGTGCCAATACCAGACTGTTTTGAGAACAGTTGCTTTGTAATACAACTTGAAATCTGGTATTGAGATCCCACCTACTTTATTCTTCTTTCTCTGGATTGCTGTGGCTATTCGGGCTCTTTTTTTATTCCAGATGAATCTTTGGAGAGTTCTTTCTAGGTTTGTGAAATATGTCATTGGTATTTTAATGGGTACTGCATTAAATCTATAGGTTGCTTTGGGTAGTATGGACATTTTAATGATGTTGATTCTCCCAATCCATGAGCATGGTATGCTCTTCCATCTATATACGTCTTCCTCTATCATTTTTTAGTGTCCTGTAGTTTTCTCTTTATAGGTCTTTTACCTCCTTAGTTAAGTTTATTCCTAGGTATCTTAATTTTTTTTGGTGCAGTGGTAAATGGGATTGCTTTTTTAGTCTCTCTTTCTTTAAGTTCACTATTAGTGTATAGAAATGCCATACATTTCTTGGCATTATTTTGTATCCTGCTACATTGCCGAATTCATTTATTAAGTCTATTAGTTTTTTGATGGAGTCTTTTGGTTTCTTTTTTATGTACGGTATCATCTCATCTGCACATAAGGACAGCTTTACTACTTCTTTTCCAATTTGGATGCCTTTTATTCCTTCTTCTTGTCTAATTGCAATGACTGATACTTCCGGTACTATGTCAAACAAGAGTAGTGAGAATGGGCATCCCTGTCTTGTTCCTGTTCTTAGGGGAAATGGTTTCAGTTTTTGCCCATTGAGTATGATGTTAGCTGTGAGTTTATCATATACAGCTTTTATTATGTTGAGGTATGATCCTTCTATTCCCATGTTCTTGAGAGTTTTTATCAAGAAAGGGTGTTGGATTTTTCTACATCAATTGATATGACTATGTGATTTTTATCTCTCAATTTGTTTATATGAGGTATCATGTTTATTGATTTGTGGATATTGTATCATCATTGCATTCCTGTGATAAATCCTACTTGGTCATGTGTATGATCTTTCTGATGTACTGCTGGATCCAATTTGCTAGAATTTTAGAATTTGTTTAGGATTTTGGCATCTATGCTCATGAGAGATATTGGCCTGTAATTCTCTTTTATTGTGCTTCCTTTATATGGTTTTGGTATTAGGGTGATGCTGGCTTTATAGAAGGAGCTTGGAAATGTTCCTTCTTCTTGAGTATTTTGGAATAATCTGAGGAGGATAGGTTTTTATTCTTCCTTGAATGTTCGGTAAAACTCCCCTGTGTAGCCGTCGGGCCCTGGACTTTTGCTGGAATCTTTGTGATGACTGCTTCAATTTATTCCATAGTTATTGGCCTATTGAAATGTTTAGATTCTTTCTGATTGAGTTTTGGAAGGTTATATTTTTCTAGTTATATGTCCATTTCCTCCAGGTTGTCCAGTTTGTTGGAATAGAGCTGTTCATAGTATACTTTAACAATGCTTTGTATTTTGGTGGATTCTGTTGTTATTTCACCTCTTTCATTTCTGATTTTGTTTATTTGGGTCCTCTATCTTTGCTTCTTGGTGAGCCTAGCTACAGGGTTATCAATCTTGTTTGTTTCAAAGAACCAGCTCTTTGTTTTGTTGATGTTTTGAATTGTTTCTTTGGTCTCTCTGTCGTTTATCTCTGCTCTGATCTTTACTATTTCTTTCCTTCTGCTTATAATGGGTTTTCTTGTTACTCTCTTTCTAGCTCTTTGAGTTGTAGGGTTAGATAATTTATTATCATTGTTTCTTATTTTATTACAGTAGGCTTAAAAAGCTATGAGCCTCCCACTCAAGACTGCTTTCACTATGTCCTATAGCTTTTGTATTGTTGTGCTTTCGTTGCCATTTGTTGCCATGATATTTTTTATTTCTTCTTTGATCTCTCTTGTTACCCAGTCATTGTTTAATAGCATGCTGTTTAGTCTCCATGTGTTTGACTTTTCTAAAGATTGTTTTTATTGTAGTTGGTTTCCAGTTTTATGCCACTGTATTCTGACAAGATGCTTGATATAATTTCTATCTTTTTGAATTTGAAGATACTTTACCTATGTCCCAACATATGGTCTATCTTTGAAAATGACCCATGTGCACTTGAGAAGAATGTATATTCTCTGGATTTGGGGTGAAATGTTCTGAAGATGTCAATTCCATCTGGTCTAGTGAGTCATTTAGGATTGATGTTTCTTTTCTGATTTTTTTGTTTAGAGGATTTGTTCATTTGTGATAGTGGGGTATCAAAGTCTCCTACTATGATTGTCCTGCTGTCAATCTCTCCTTCGATATCCTCCAAGAGTTTTTTTTTAAATTTATTTGGATGCCTCTGTATTGTGTGCGTACATGTTTACCAATTATTTTTTCTTGTTGGATTGTTCCCTTTAGTATTATGATGTGGACTTTCTTATCTCTTGATATATTCATCACTTTGAGGTCGAATTTGTCAGATAAAAGCATTGCTACTGCAGCTTTTTTTTTCTTCATTTCCTTTTGCCTGAAAAAACGTTTTCCATCCCTTCACCTTCCATCTGTGTGCATGTTTTTTTCTGAGGTGGTTTTCTTGTAGACAGCAGACATATGGGTCATGTTTTCTTATCCATTCTGTTACCCTATGTCCTTTGATTGGAGCATTTAATTCATTACATTTAAAGTTATTATTGATAGGTAATTTTTTGTTGTCATTTTTATTCTTTACCCCTGTGTTCCTTCTTCATTTCCTATTTCTTTTATTTTTACAATGGACCCTTTAGCATTTCTTACACTGCTAATTTAGTGGTAATAAATTCCCTTAGTCCTTTTTTGTCTGTGAAGCTCCTAATTTCACCTTCAATTTTGATTGATGGCTTTGCTGACTACAGTATTCTTGGATTCAGTCCCTTCCTTTGCATGATTTTCTATATTTCATTCCATTTCCTTCTGGCCTGATGAGTTGCTGTTGAGACATCAGTCACTAGTCTGATGAGGCTTCCTTTGGAAGTAACTTTCTGTCTCTCTCAGGTCACTTTTAAGATTCTTACTTTGTCGTTGGTGTTTGCCAATTTAATTATAGTGTGGCTTGGTGTTGGTCTTTTGGGGTTCCTTTTGCTTGGGACTCTGTGAGCTTGTTGGATTTGTGTGGATTTTTTCCTTCTATATTAGGGAAGTTTCCTGTTATTATTTCTTCTATACCTTGCTCAGTTTCCTCTCCTTCCTAAACCCTCTTATGTGGATGGTATTTTGTTTCGTGTTATCCCAAAGTTCCCTTAGGCTCTCCTTCTTCTTTTTAATGTTTTTTTCTAGAAGCTGCTGTACTTGGGTATTTTTTCCTACCTTGTCTTCTAACTCACTGATGCGGTCCTCTGCTTCTTCTAGTCTACTCAGGATGATTTCTATTGAGTTCTTTACAGCAGCAATGTCATTTTTCATTTCTTCCTGATTCTTCTTCATTATCTCTTAGCTCTTACTCATATTGTCAGATTTGTCTTCCATTCTTTTCAACCACCTTATTACCATTTCTTTGAATTCTTTCTCTGGCAGGTTGCTTGTCTCCATTTCGGTTACCTCCTTTTCTGGTGATGCCTGCTTTCCTTTCATATGTGGGCTGTTTCTTTGTCTCCCATGGTCTCTCTTCATCAAGTGTCTGTTTATGTATTACCTCTCTTGCATTGATTTAAAGGCACAAAATACAGCATAACCAGGTACAGCATACTTGGCACTGAACAAAAATATATTCTCGATATTAATATCCACAAATAAATGTGACCACCAGAGAGAGACAAATTAGGGGAAAGGAGAGAAAGAAGAAGAGAGAAAATAAGAAAAAAACAGTCAGGAGTGAAAAAATGAAGTTGGGAGAAGGGAGAAAAAAGAAAAAAGAAAAGAAAGAAAGTAAGAGAGAAAATAAATAGAATAAGAAAGAGACTGGGAACAAATAATATATATTAGGAGAAAATTCCAATAGAACAGCCACTAATCCCAACAAATGCCAGCAAAAGAACCTAGAGATTAATGCAAACTACAAACAACAACTAATATCAAGCAAGGCGAGGAAAAATAGAAGTAAAAAATAAAACAAAAAAACAAAGCAAACAAAAAGACAAAACAAAACTAAAGAATGAGCAGAGTAATCTCACAAAAAAGTATAAAAAATTGATATAATCAGCATTCAAGGAAACAATAACAAAAGGACAGAGAGAAAAACAATTTTTTGGATAATGAAGACAGAGAAGAGAGAGGTGTGTTTGGACTTGGAGTAGGGGATTGGAAATTAGACATATAAGTAGGGTGAAATTTTAACAGGGGGTATAAATAAAGTATAGAGAAAATCTAAAGTAGGAAAAGGATAATTGAAACAGGACAACAAAAGGTGAAAAGGTAGAAATAGAGTGATGGCATAAAGGTAGACTTGATATAGAGTAAAATGATGCTAAAGGAAAGATGAAAATAGAATATAGAACTCTAATCCCAAAGCAAAATAAAGAGAAAATAAAATGAAACTTTTTTTTTTTCAAAAAGGTAAAATAGCGGTAGTAATAATACTGATTGAAAATAAAAATGTAGTAATTCAAAAGGTAAAATCAAGGGAGGAAAAAAATTAGTTTCTTAAAGTAAAGATGAAAAAAAATAAAATAAATAAAAAATAGAATGTGCAGTATTGAAGGTCATTCACTTCCTCTAGTGTTCTGTTTGGCACACCTGTTTCCCCTTCAAGACAGTATTGCAGTTCTCTTCGTTCCACTGCTGCTCAGTGTTGTAAGCCAGTCCTGGTTTT
Organism: Lasiurus cinereus; assembly: GCA_011751065.1. Classification (NCBI taxonomy): domain Eukaryota; kingdom Metazoa; phylum Chordata; class Mammalia; order Chiroptera; family Vespertilionidae; genus Lasiurus; species Lasiurus cinereus. The sequence continues at coordinate 49,737,751 of JAAGEH010000393.1, forward strand.
TAAGCAGGCAGTGTGTCTTAATCTCTTTATTCTTTTGTGATTACACAAGAGTCAATTTGTGAGTTAGCCTCTGGGTGGCAGTGTTTCTGGATTGTCCTCCAAGACTATAGGTCCTCTCTAGCCTGTGCTTAGATCCTGCTTTCACTGTGGCACTCAGTACTGGTAGTGAGAATGGGGTGACTCAGAGCTGGTTCTCCGACGATCACTCCCTTTTCCAATTCCCAGGTTCCAGACAAAAAAAACATTTTTCCCCTGCAGTCTTCCAGGGTGTCCCCAACTGGGTGATCCTACATATTGAGCTTAGCAATCAGAAGCAAGGATCTGAAGAGGAAAGAGCGCAAGTCTGCGCAGTCCTCCTTCCCCGCTCCTGTCCAAGCAGCCAACACAGTTTAATAACTCCCAGGCTGTCCTTCTTCGTCAGATCAAAATGGGTTGCTTTCTAGAGATAGCCTCTGTCAACAGCTCTGAGGACCCCATTCCACATTCACGGATCACACCTGGCACAATAGCCACGGATCTCTCTAAGTGCAGATTTCCCCTGGTTCTCCAACTCCCACAGTGTGCACGCCTCTCTATGCTGAGGGACGAGAGACTTTGCCTTATACCAGGCGAAATCTAACCTTTCCATGTGGAGTGTGGAGCTTCTCTGAATCTGAGTGTTTGTGCTACTTGGGGACCGTGTTCTGGGGCTTGCAGCTGTTTGGTGGGTGCTGCAGCTGTAGATTTTCAGGCTTCTGATCACATCTACTCTTCCCTTCAAGATGGCGCAGTCTCTACGTTGTAGTGGAAGGCTCTGGGAGAAAACCCAGCAGCAGTGGGGGCTGTATGGTCAGGGGAGACCTGTCCAGCAGTCCCCTACCTTTTCTTGTAGTATAGCTGTCCCTTATCTCTCCAAGAATCACTGCCAGTGCTAGCCTCAGCTGTTCTCTCTATCTGCTCAGGGACAAGGCTTGGGTCACGTCCATCTATTCTGCCACCTTTTTTTTTTTTTTCCAATTTTTTATTTTAAAGCTAGTGGCACATTGCATGAATTTGTGAACCTTGAAAAGAACTGTGGGCTGTGAGGTTGCAGTGGGCATGGGGGAAGGGCATCTCAGCCCGTCTTTTGCGTCCCTGCCAGGCACTTCCCACCATGGCCTTCAGTCCCCTGTCTGCTGGCAGCCCCACATCCGCTGCCACTGCTCCCATGCGCTGACAGCTCTAGTCCCACTCGCACCCACTGATGGCATGGAGCCATTGGGACCATTGCTATCAGTGGGTATGAGTGGCAGCTGCTGCCCCTATTGGCTCCTCAGGAGCAGGGGGAGGTGGAGAAGCCCTCAGGGACAATCAGGGCTGGCAGCCATCAGTTGTACCCGCTGATGGTGCCAATGATTGGGACTGATGCCGGATGCTGACAGTGGGTGCATACGGCAGCTCTGGTACTGACAGAAGGTGCCAATGGTGCTGGTGCAGGCAGCAGTTGCGAGCACCAGGTTAGACCACAGCACACAGGAGCAAAGGATTTTCAATAACTACCAGAGGCTCACCTCAATGACAATCCCCACTGCCCCTCCTTGGTCTGGCACCTCCACTTACTTGGTCCACCACTTTGCCAGGGCTGATGCCTGCCATGTCCCCCACATGCCCCCTTGTGGTCATCGCAATGGTTGTTCAGTTGTTCCACTGTTTGGTCTATTTGCATATTAGGTTTTTATATAGAGAGAATTATTCAGTTGGTAAAAATGTAGTTGACACTATTTTTCAGTAATATATTATTGCTTAAAACAGGATTATGGCTATATTATGGCTCAATTAGAAATACAAATGAAATAGAGGATGCTGAGTTTTCATCTTTATTTATTTTTTAAAATATATTTTTATTGGTTTCAGAGAGGGAGAGAGAGATAGAAACATTAATGATGAGAGGGCATCGTTGATTGGCTCCCTCCTGCATGTACCCTGACTGGGAATCAAACCGTGACCTCCTCGTTCATATGTTGACATTCAACCACTGAACCAAAAGAGCTGGATGATGCTGAGTTTTTAGATAAGAAATAAGTAGTTGCTTTTGAACTTTCTGGTTTGAATTTTCTTAAGAGGTAACTCTGGGAACATGAGTTAATTTATATCTATGTAGATAGTTTATCAATACTATTGGTAAGTATGCTTACATTATTATTTATGTTTAACTCTGTAATACACTTAGTTAATATTTATTTCCCTAACCCCTTTCCTTTTGTTTTTTCTTTGATTTTAGGATCATCATGTCCAGAGTTCATAACATAAAAAAGCCTCTGACATCTCAGATTTCTTGTTTGACAAGTGAATCTTATAAACAGCTGGATTTTTTACCTGATAAACTAAGAGCAAAGCTGCTTCCTTTTCAGAAAGAGGGCATCGCTTTTGCCCTTAAAAGAGATGGCAGGTAAGGTACTTTTTTCAAGACATGTTAAAAATGTTAAATTCCTGGCAGATTTTATAAAAATGAAAGCTCTGTACAATGCTGTGTGTGTGTGTGTGTGTGTGTGTGTGTGTGTGTTGTATACATAGTCTTTTGTTAATTTATTTTACTTCATCATGAAATAATAATTTCAAGATATGTCTTATTTTGCCTTCATTTGTGAATGATATATTAGTTGGTATACAACTCTATATTGATAGTAGTTTTTTTCTTAGCACTTTGAAAGTTGTAGCCTGCTGTTTTCCAGTTTTCACAGTTGCCATTAAAAGTACCCTCCCAAATCTCAAAATATTGCCCTACAAGTAACTTATTAATTACAAAGGGATAAATTACAAAATGAGTAATGTTAGAAGGGCATAATGTGGTGTATGGAAGGTGTATAGCATTCCTTAGTGGTGTTCTTCCTGGAAATACTTGACCTTATGGTCATAAGGAGGCAGTCAAACCAGTTAAGAATGTGGAACATTTTTTTCAGGACATCTGACCTGAACTCTTCATATGATTCAGTGTCATGAGTGAGAATGTTCTAAACTGAGAGATAATTAAGAGCTACAATATCTGAAAGTAAAGTATACATTTTGATTAGGTCCTAGATGAGTACAAAGGTAAACTTTAGAGGAAATTTTTCAGATAACTGAGAAACTATTAGAATGAGGTTATTAAATTAATGTTGATTATCTTAGACTAGAGGCCTTGTGAATGAAATTCGTGCACTGGTGTCCCCTCAGCCCAGCCTACACCCTCTCTAATCTGGGACCCCTCAGGGGATATCCACCTGCCTCTCGAAATCTGGGACCCCTGGCTCCTAACCTGCCTGCCTCCCTGATCACCCCTAACACCTTTGCTTGCCTGACTGATCAACCCTAATCACCTCTGCCTGCCTAATCACCCCTAATACCTCTGCTTACCTCTCTGATTGCCGCTAACTATTCCCCTACAGGCCTGATTGCCCCTAACTGCTCCCCTGCTACCTCTAAATGCGTCTGCCTTTCTCTGCACCTGGGATGTGGGCTGGGTTTTCCTGGGCTAGTCAGAGTCGCAGGGGACTGTGGGCGGGGTGGCTTCGCCCAGGTCACAACTACATGAGGCGGGCAGCTTGTTCTTCTCCTGGGTCACAGCAGCAGGCACTGGTGGCTGGGACTGCAGGATGGGTGGCTTGTCCCTCTTGTGAGCAGCAGCCACAGGCACTGGTGCCCGGGACCATGGGGTGGGCAGCTTATTCCTCTCCTGGGCAGCAATCTGGCTGGTCCACATTCCTCTCTCACGAGCTCATTTGTGCCTGGTTGGTTCCTATTCCTCTCTTCCCAGTGTTGAGTGTCTGAGCTGTTATGGCGTTTCTACATAAGGGTGCAACGAACATTTGCATATTAGCTCTTTATTATAAAGGATGAGGTAATGGTTTTTGTAGATGAATAGGATGTTCTAATTCCTGGGATGAAAAAGAATTTGGGGGTAAAAATTTCTATTTTCAGCTTACTTTCTACATTTTTCCAAATGTGTATATTTTGAAAACTTTGAGTGTCTCAGTTAAAATGTTAACAAAGTAAATCTGTTGAGTGGTATAAGTATGTTTCATTTTATTATTCTTTGGCTTTTCTGTGAGTTTACAAATTTCCAAACCAAGCCAAAACAAAACAAAAAAACCCAAAAACACACAAAGGAATCAGTCTAATATTCATTCCTTTTGTAAGTTATTTGTTTTTTTTTTTACCTGTATCTGATTTTAAGATTTTATTTTTGTCTTTAGAGTTCTGTAGTTTCACTATAATTTATGCAGTTTTTTAAAAATAATCCTGCCTAGAATTGTAGTGCATTTTAAAATATATATATATTTTTTTAATTGGTTTCAGAGAGAAAGAGATAGAAACATCAATGGGGAGAGAGAATTATTTTTTGGCTGCCTCCTGCACGCCCCCCACTGGGGATCAAGCCTGGAATCTGCTCATGTACCCTTAACTGGAATGGAAATTAGACTGTTCATTCCGCAGACCAATGATCTATCTATTGAGCCAAACCAGCTGGGGCGAATTATAGAGCATTTTTAATCTGGGATTTGTATCATGTTAATTCTGGAAAATTCTCAGCTATTATCTCTTCAAATATTGATTTTTACCCATTCTCAGTATTATCTTCTGCGATGTCAATTAGACTTATACCTGATATTTTTACTCTATTGTATACTTTATTAATTTTTCTTGTATTTTCTCTCTGTGCTACATTATATGTTTTTTTTATTTAGTTTTCTTTTAGATTAAAATATTTATTTATTTGTTTTTAATTTAATAAATCTTTACTGTTCTGTTTATTACGATTGTTCTTCCTCCCACTCCCCCATTAGCTCCCCTCCCCCGGTTCCCATCCTACCCTCTGCCCTTACCTCCCACCCACTGTCCTCATCCATAGGTATACAATTGTTGTCCAGTGTCTTCCTGCACCCCCCATATTTCCCCCTGCCCACCGAGAATTGTCAGTCTACTCTCTTCCTATGCCCCTGATTCTATTATATTCACCACTTTATTCTGTTCATCAGACTCTTTATTCACTTAATTTTTAGATTCACTTGTTGACAGATATGTATTTGTTGTTCATAATTTTTATCTTTACCTTTTTCTTCCTCTTCTTAAAGAATACCTTTCAGCATTTCATACACTAATGGTTTGGTATTGATGAACTCCTTTAGCTTTTTCTTATCTGTGAAGCTCTTTATCTGCCCTTCAATTCTGAATGATAGCTTTGCTGGGCAGAGTAATCTTGGTTGTAGGTTCTTGCTATTCATCACTTTGAATATTTCTTGCCACTCTTGTCTGGCCTGCATTGTTTCTGTTGAGAAATCAGTTGACAGTCGTATGGGTGCTCCCTTGTAGGTAACAAACTGTTTTTCTCTTGCTGCTTTTAATATTCTTTCTTTGTCTTTTACTCTTGGTATTTTAATTATGGTGTGTCTTGGTGTAGTCCTCTTTGGATTCCTTTTGTTTGGGGTTCCGTATGCTTCCTGGACTTGTAAGTCTATTTCTTTCATCAAGTAGGGGAAGTTTTCAGTCGTTATTTCCATCAAATAGATTTTTGTACCTTGTTCTCTCTCTTCTTCTGGCACCCCCATAATTCTGATGTTGGTATGCTTGAAGTTGTCCCAGAGGCTCCTTACACTATCTTCAAATTTTTGGATTCCTTTTTCTTTTTGCTTTTCCAGTTGAGTGTTTTCTGCTTCTTTGTATTTCAAATCTTTTAACTTGATTCTTGCGTTCCTCTAGTGGTCTCACTAAATTTATTGGCCTTTTCCAGGAAGTTCTTGAAAAATCTTACAACCATGATTTTGAACTCTTTTGGCAGTCTTCTGCTTTCCTCCAATTCTTTCATTTGTGATCTGTTTCTTTGTCTCCACATTTTCACTGCTTTTCTGAGTTGGTTGAGTAGCTTTGTGTGCTAGGTGTCCTATAGGGCACAGTGGTTCAGCCTCCCCAGTTACCTGAGGTGGACAGTTTTGGTGCACTCCTTTGTATACTGTGTTTATAGCCTCATTGTAGTTAAGTCTTGATTGTTGTTGGTATCACTGGGAGGAAATGACCTCCAGGCCAATTGGCTGTGAGCATCACCTGTTTCTACGCTGGGAGAACTTCTGTGCTGGAGTCAGCCTTATGATACAAGAGTTGCAAAATTTCAAAAGCCTCTGTTCAGTTTGGATGGGTGGAACAGACAGCATTGGCTTCCTATCAGCTCTGCCATATGAGGCCCTGGGTCTCAGTATCCCTTGGTAATCGCTGCAAGTACCTGTGAGAGAAAGCCACCCTTGAGTTTGGCCCACTGCCAGACCGTCCAGATTCCCCCCGAATGAGTCTGGGTCCCCAGGGTCTCACCCAGAACTGGAGTTAGCACAGTCGGGAGCTTCCGTCTCCCTCCTGTTTGAAAAAGCCAGCCACGCACTCATCCGCCAGTCTTCTCCCTGCTTTGTACCTCAGTCTTTTGCAGCTCCCCTAAGTCTCAATCTGCTTTGCTCTTTCTTTCTAGTTGTAGAATTTCCACTCAGCCAGCTTTTCTGTGGTTCTGGATGGTGTCCATTTTGTCTATTAGTTGTAGTTTTGAAATTGTTGTGTGAGGCAGCAGTTTAGGTGTTTACCTATACCGCCATCTTGATTTTTCTCCTATATATGTTTTTAAAGATCTTCCTTATTTTTCATTATTCATTTCTTCTAATCTGCTGTTTAACTCACCTACTCTGCTTGTAAAAAAGTTTAGAAAAGCGTGTAGATCATAAGTGTACAACCTGAAGAATTTTCATAGTTCAGCCATCACCAAGATCAAGAAAGGGAATTATTACATGATTACCATCCCCAAAATCTTCCTCTTGCCCTTCCCAATCATTATTACCTACCTCCTCTCTAAGGGTCACCACAGTTCTAACTTCTAACACTATAAATTACTTTTACATGTTCAACTATATAATTTTAATCATGCATGTATACATATACTTCTTTGTGTCTGGCTTCTTTCACTTAACATCATTGTGAGATCCTTTTATATTGTTGTATGTATTTGTACTTGGTTTATCCCCATTGCTATATAAGATTTCACTGTGTAAATATACCATGATTTATTTATTGATTCTACTGTTGGTGAGCTTTTAGATTGTTTCTAGTGCGGGGCTCTTAGAAAAACAATGCTATGAACATTCTTAAGTAAATCTTTTGTTAATTATGGATACATTTCTCTTGTGCAAAAAAGATAAACTTTTGGGTAAAAAAAAAAGTGCATATATTCCCCTAAGTAGCTACTGTCTGTATTATTTTTCCAGGTCTATCTTAATAAAGTACATATCACAACTAGGTGGCTTACTCAAGAGAAATTTATTATCTCACAGTTCTTGAGGCTAGAAGTTGGCTCTTTGCGTTGCCTTTAAATGATAGAAATCATTATCAATTTTCACAGAAAAACATTGCTGGGATTGTGCATGGGATTATTGTTGCATCTACAGTTCAGTTTCAGGAGAAATGATATATTTAATATAGAATATTTTTAAAGTATTTTAATCCATGAATGCAAATTCTTCCATTGCTCAGAATTTGTTTTCATCTCAATGATTACTTCTTTTATTTAACTTTAATAATGTTTTATATTTTTTTGTGTATATTTCAAAAAATACATATATCATTAAATTTATTCTTAGGTATTTAATATATTTGATACTATTACAATATGTCCCACAACCCCTAGCCTTTTATTTATCTTTTTTTATAGGGATGTGAATTAATTAATTAATTAATTTATTTTAAATTAAATCTTTATTATTCAGATTATTACATTTGTTTCTCTTTTTTCCCCTCCATAGCTCCCCTCCACCCAGCTCACACCCCTCCCTCTACCGTAACTTCCTTCTCATTAACCTCATCCATAGGTGTATGATTTTTGTCCAGTCTCTTCCTGCACTCCCCTCACCACTTCCCCCTGAGAATAATCAGTCCACCCCCTCTCTGTGCTCCTGAATCTATTATATTCACCAGTTTATTCTGTTGATCAACTTTTTAATTCACTTAAGTTTTAGATTCACTTGTTGATAGATACGTATTTGTTGTTCATAATTTTTTGGCTTTTACCTTTTTCTTCTTCCTCTTCTTAAAGAGAGTGCCTTTCAGCATTTCATATAATACTGGTTTGGAGTTGATGAACTCCTTTAGCTTTTTCTTATCTGTGAAGCTCTTTATCTGCCCTTCAATTCTGAATGTTAGCTTTGCTGGATAGAGTATTCTTGGTTGTCAGTTCTTGCTATTCATTACGTTGAATATTTCTTGCCACTCCCGTCTGGCCTGCATCGTTTCTGTTGAGAAATCAGCTGACGATGGTATGGGTGCTCCCTTATAGGTAACAAACTGTTTTTCTCTTACTGCTTTCAATATTCTCCCTTTCACTTTTGCTCTTGGTATTTTAATTATGATGTGTCTTGGTGTAGTCCTCTTTGGATTTCTTTTGTTTGGGGTTCTGTGTGCTTCCTGGGCTTGTAATTCTATTTCTTTCACCAGATGTGGGAAGTTTTCAGTCATTATTTCTTTAAATAGGTTTTCAGTATCTTGCTTTCTCTCTTCTTCTGGCACCCCCACAATTCTGATGTTGGTACACTTGAGGTTGTCCCAGAGGTTCCTTACATTATCTTCACATTTTTGGATTCTTTTCTCTTCTTGCTTTTCCAGTTGAGTGTTTTCTGAGTCTTTATATTTCAAGTTTTTGACTTGATTCTTGCCTTCCACTCGTCTGCTGTCAGGTCTCTGTATAATATTTTTTATTTCAGTCAGTGTATGTTTAATTTCTAGTTCTTCCTTTTCCATCTCTAGTTGGTTCTTTTTTGTCTCCAGTTGGTCCTTTTACGTGACCTCTTGGGTCTCGCTAACTTTATCCATCTTTTCTAGGATATTCTTGAAAAACCTTATAACTGTGGTTTTGAACTGTATATCCAGTCATTTGTTTTTCTCCATTTCTTTTGTTTGTGATCTCTTCCTTTGTTTTGGCATTTTCATTATGCCGGGAGAACTTCTATTTTGGATTCAGCCTTATGATACAAGACTTGCAAAACTGCAAAAGCCTCTCTGTTGAGCTTGGGAGGGGTAGAGTCTCAGGGCTTAATGGACCACCTTGTCTTCCAGTCACCCCCACCCTACACGGCCTCTGGGTCTCACGGGTCTGTGGATAATAGCTGGAACAGTCCCTGTGCGCGAATGCAGTGCCTCTAGACCACTGGCTTTCCGGCTCCCCTGCGCTCCAGGACCATTTGAGTCTGGGTCCCCAGGATCTCGCCCTAAACTGGGGTTTAGTGTAGTTAGAAGTGGCGCAGTTGGGAGACTCTGTCTCCCACCAACTTGTGAAAGCAAGCTGCACAATCAGCAGTCAGTCTTCTGCACCTAGTGCTGTGCATGCCTCCAGACTTCTGCCCTTTTGGGACTCCCCTAAATTTCCGTGCACTTCTCCCTTCTTACATTCCAAACTTTCCTCGTATAAGTTTTGGCTGGACATGGGGTTCAATCTCTTAGGATACGGGGTTCAGTGCAATTGGGATTCTCCGTCTCCCTCCCGCCAGAGAAAGCCAGCCAGGTACTCTGCCACCCGCTCTCTCTGAGCGTGTCTCTGTACCTCAGCTTTCTGCAGCTCCTTTGGGTCTCCGTGAGCCCCTCTCTTTCCTTTTAGTTGTAGAATTTCCACTTAGCCAGCTTTCCTGTGTTTCTGGATGATGTCCATTCTGTCTTTTAGTTGTAGTTTTTAAATTGTTGTGCAAGGCAGCAGTGTAGGTGTTTACCTATGCCACCATCTTACGTTCTTCCATTTATCTTTTAATTTTTGTTTTTTTCTTTGTTTGGATATTCAAAAATATTATTATACTATGCCTGCATGTGGTTTTTGTTGCATTTATAGCTTAATCTGTGGGTATATGCCATTCATTAATTCAGGAAAATCCTTCAAATATTATTTTGTCCCATTTTTTTCTCCTTAATCTCCAGTTATAATTATACTAGAGGCTCAGTGCACAACATTCATGCATTGAAGGCGGTTCTTCCTCAACCCATCTCCAATCCAGGACCCTATGGGGGATGTCCAATTTAGGCCCTGGGGTTGGGCCGAAACTAGCAGTTGTACATCCCTCTCTTAATCCTGGATTGCTGGCTTCTATTCGTTCACCTTCCTGCCAACCACGTGACCTCTTACTACTCCCTGTGCTGGCTTGGTCGTTCCCAAATGCCTCCCTTCCTGCTGACTTAGTCAGCCCTTATTGCCCCCCTGCCAGCTTAATCACCCCCAACTGTACTCCCTGCTAGCCTATTTGCCCCTAACTGCCCCCCCACCTGGTTGTCTTTTACTGGCCCCCCATGCCTGCCTGGTTGCCTCCATCTGTCCCCTCTCTCCCCCTGCTGGCCTGGTCACCTCTAACTGGTCCTCGCACTGGTCTAGTCACCCCCATCTGCCCCCCCTGATGGCATGTCCCCAACTGCTGGCCTGGTCACCTCTCAGCCCCTCCACCAATCTGGTCACTCCACACAGCCTGCTGTTCAGTCATTTGTTTGTCCCTCACTAACCTGTTTGCCAGCCTGGTTGCCCCATGCGGCCTGCTTTTTCAGTAGTTTGATCATTCCTTACCAACCCCCTGCCAGCCTGGTCGCCGTATGCAGCCTGCTTGCTCAGTCATTTGATTGTGCCTCACTAACATCCCTGCTGGCCTGGTCGTAGGCAGCCATCTTGTCAGGGTGTGATGGTCAATTTGCATATTACCTCTTTATTACAGGATTAAACCTTTTTTAGTGTTCCAGTATCTCTTATCTTCTTTTTCATAATTTTTTAATTTTTACAATTTTTGTGGCTCAGTTGGATATTTTTTGTTTACCCATATTCTTATTTACCAATCCTGTCATTTGCTGCTAAATAAATCTATTACATTCTTTTAAGGAAGAGACCACCACTCACAATACCTGAAACCAAAACCTGTTCAATATGTCTGAAAGAAAGTACTTGAATTTATTACTTGCCAAGCAAGGGAGAACTGGGCTTGTTATACAGGCTTTTTAAACAAAGCAAAGAGTTGGTATTGATTGTATCAGGCTTTGGTGAAATCTGGAGACTTTTAAAAAGCAGGAGAGTTATGGGATTTGCTGAATGTCAGAGTATAGTTTAGGGATTAGTTGACTAATGTCAAAGAACAGTCAGTCCTTTCTTGTAATTGGAGAATAGGAACATTTTATTTTCTGTTCTTGATGTCATATGGTGTATTTTTAAGTTCTAGAATATCCAGTTCCTGTCTGCCTCTTTATGTTGATAGTACCCTGTTCTTGCCTTGCTTTAATTTTCTTTTTTTTGTAATATTTACAACTTACTATTTTACATATCTGAACTCCTTTGGAAATTAATTTTGCTTTTTGTTGTTCGTGATGATTGTTTATTTCCCAATGTATTTTCTAATTTTTTAAAAATTTTGTTTTAGTAATTAGATAATCTTAATCTCTGGAAATCTTGAAGAGACCAAAAGAGTTGGGTAAATTGTTTTAGAGAGGATTTGTAATGTAAATTCCTAGTTTACGGTTTTCTAGGTCAGATAGGTAGTTTAAAATTCAAAACCCCAAATTCATTTTCAGATAGGCTTATGATTTGTGATGATTAATTTTCCCCTTATGCTAAACTTTGAGTTTCCTTACTGGCTTTAAAAAAATTAGGTGTAATTAAATTTAATGAAATGCACAGGTTTAGGTGTACAGTTCAGTGGATTCTAATATACATGTATATACCTGTGATTTCAAAACCTCATATACTTTCATTACCCAAAATAGTCTTCTTTCTAATCAACCGCATTCCCCTGAATTAGGAACCACTGATCTGACATCTATCATTTTTATTTGGAAATAACTTCAACTTTTAGAAAAAGTTATTTTATAAAATATAGCCATGCTTATCACATTCAGGAAATTTAGCTTCCATATAATACCTTAATATACATATGTTATCAATTGTACTAGTAATATCCTTTTAAAGCATTTTTTTTAGCCCAAGATCCAATCCAGGATCACTTATTATACTTAATAACATCTCTTTGTTTCCTTTAAAATAGGACAGATTTTTAGCCTTTCATGACACTGGCATTTTTTAAAAGAATATAGGTCAGTTTGTCTGGGCAGTGTTGATCAGTGGTTGAGCATCAACCTATGAACCAGGAGGTCATGGTTCGATTCTTCGTCACGGCACATGCCCAGGTTGCAGGCTCAATCCTCAGTGTGGGACGTGTAGTAGGCAGCTGATTGATGATTCTCTCTCATCATTGATGTTTCTGTCTCTCTCCCTCTCCCTTTCTCTCTGAAATCAATAAAAATATTTTAAAAAAGAAATAGTCAAGTTTATTTTATAGATTATGTCTCAAATTTTTAAGTTTTATCAAGATAGTATTTAGATTATGCAGTCCTTTCTGGATTAGTACATAACTGAGAGCTAGGTTGTGTTCTTCTCAGGACATTGCTTTTGAAGGCACACTGTATCTCTCAACCTCTTAATGTTAATTTTGATTACTTGGTAAAGTGTTATGGTTTCTCTACCATATAGTTACTTTTTGCTATGGTAAAATTGTTGCTTACTTAACTATCAGCTAACATGAGAGATTGAGACCATGCAAATATGCTGCTTCCTATCCAATTTTCCTTCTTGGATTTAGCATTCATAAATTATTCTTTTTTAAAATATTTTTTTCGATGACAGTTGTAAAATAATGATTTATTAATTGGCATTCTACTCTAAGGAACAGCTTTCCCTGTGCCCCTAACAGTTAACCTGTCCTTCACCCACTCCTGTCTTTATCCATCCATCCATCCATCCATCCATCCATCCATTATTTATCTATCCTTAAGATGGATTAATGGATTCCTATTATATTCATTAGGTTATAATTCTATACTGTGCTATATCTTACTTTTTTCTATTTTGGAACTTGACACTTGACAGACAGAATCATGATGGTTTATATGTGTCTAACTTCTCTTACTCAACATTTTTTGACATTCATACATGTTTTTATCTCTGAATATAGGACAGTTATTTTGTTCATTCACTTACAGATGGACATTTGGGGTGATTCTAGTTTAGGAATCTAATGGACAAATATGGTTTTAACATTCTTGGACAAGTATTTTGTGGACATATTTTTATGCTAGGTTTTATGTTAAGTGTCTGTTTAACTGTAACAAAACTGCCCAACTTTTCCATCTATTAGCAATATACAGTATGAGAGATCTAAATGCACCACCTCTTTGTATTTTTTATTGTCAGCTTTTTCATCCTAGTCATTCAAAATGAATGCATCTTCAAGTGGTAGCTCATTGTATTATAATTTGTATTTCCCTAATGACTGATGATGTTGGTGTCTTTCCCTGCACTTCTTGGCTATTCTTATATATATAACTAGAGGCCTAATGCATGAAGATTGGTGCAAGAATAGGCCTTCCTTCCCCTGGCTGCCAGCTCTGCCTTCACTCTGTCCAGGATCCGCCTTTCCACCTTCGCTCCAGCCCAGAACCACCTTTCTGCCTTGACTCTGGCCAGAGCCACCTTCTGCCTCTGACCTTATTGTGTCAATTTGCATATTCCCTCTTTTTTGGCTGTGGGCAGTGCCATCTTTGTCGCAGAGTTATGGTCAATTTGTATATTCTCCTTTATTAGATAGAATATATATTATTTATATATTTGCATATGTTACAAATAATGTGTATTAATGTTTCCCTATGTTTTGTTGTCTTTTTATTATTCATTTATAGGAGTCATTTTTATATTCTGCATATAAAACCTTTGCCTGATATATATATTATAAATATTTTCTACCAGTTTATAGCTTGTCTTTTAATTCTCCTTATGGTATTTTTTGATGAAAAGAAATATTTAATTTTGATAGAATCTAATTTGTTAAGTTTTTCTTATATGGTTAGTACTTTTCATATTGTCATCAGAAGTATTTTTCTACCCCAATATGGTCTTCTTGTTTTGTATGGAAAACTTTATAGTTTTAGCCTTTATTTTTTGGTAGAAGATTTATCTCTAATTTTTGTGTATGGGGTGACATAAGAGTTCTAGGTTCAGTTTTCTTTAATACTGATATCTATTTATTCCACAGCATATGTGGAAAAGTCTATTCTTTTCATAAATTATTTGGGCATTCTTGTGAGAAAGCAATTGACCATATTTGCTATACATCTCTTTTTCTTTTGTCAGTCATCCATTTTCACTTTTTTGTAGCATTCTTAGGCTCAACTTTTCTTTAGGAGTCTCTTTTCTACTTTATATTTTGTGTATATTTAAGATGTATTCCTATTGCTCTGATTGGCTAAGTCTTAAGTTTCCCTGTTGATGCTGTCTGCAGACATCTTCTTTGTGTCCCGTAGGCTTGACTTTCTCTTTTTTTCTATTATAAACTTTTCTTACTTTTATTCAGATCTTTCTTGCATTTTAAAAGATAGTATTTTATCTCACCATTTCTAGTTATTTGCAAAAGAAAGGGTGTTTTTTATTTTTTATTTTTCCAAAGGTGGAGATGGTGCTCCTTTAAATTTTGTTTAAATATATATTTTTTAATTAAATCTTTATTATTCAGATTATTACATTTGTTTCTCTTTTTTCCCCTCCATAGCACCCCTCCACCCAGCTCCCTCCCCTTCCTCTGCCCTTAGCTCCCTCCCATTGATCTCATCCATAGGTGTATGATTTTTGTCCAGTCTCTCCCTGTACACCCCTCACCCCTTGCCCCCCTGAGAATTATCAGTCCACTCCCTTTCTGTGCTCCTGATTCTATTATATTCACCAATTTATTCTGTTGATTAAATTTTTAATTCACTTAATTTTTAGATTCACTTGTTGATAGATATGTATTTGTTGTTCATAATTTTTTGGCTTTTACCTTTTTCTTCTTCCTCTTCTAAAAGAGTACCTTTCAGCATTTCATATAATACTGGTATGGAGTTGATGAACTCCTTTAGCTTTTTCTTATCTGTGAAGCTCTTTAACTGCCCTTCAATTCTGAATGTTAGCTTTGCTGGATAGATTATTCTTGGTTGTAGGTTCTTGCTATTCATCACGTTGAATATTTCTTGCCACTCCCATCTGGCCTGCATCGTTTCTGTTGAGAAATCAGCTGACAGTCGTATGGGTGCTCCCTTGTAGGTAATAAACTGTTTTTCTCTTGCTGCTTTTAATATTCTCTATTTGTCTTTTGCTCTTGGTATTTTAATTATGATGTGTCTTGGTGTGGTCCTCTTTGGATTCCTTTTATATGGGATTCTGTGTGCTTCCTGGACTTGTAAGTCTATTTCTTTTACCAGATGTGGGAAGTTTTCAGTCATTATTTCTTTAAATAGGTTTTCAGTATCTTGCTCTCTCTCTTCTTCTGGCACCCCCACAATTCTGATGTTGGTACGCTTAAAGCTGTCCCAGAGGCTCCTTACATTATCTTCACATTTTTGGATTCTTTTCTCTTCTTGCTTTTCCAGTTGAATGTTGTCTGCTTCTTTATAAATTTTTTACTTGATTCTTGCCTTTCTCTAGTCTGCTGTTAGGACTCTGTATAATATTTTTTATTTCAGTCAGTGTATGTTTAATTTCTAGTTGGTCCTTTATCATCTTTAGTTGGACCTTTTCCATCTCCTCTTGGGTCTCACTAAATTTATCCAACCTTTCTAGCATATTCTTGAAAAACCTTATAAGTGTGGTTTTGAACTCTATATCCAGTCGTGTTTTTTCCTCCATTTCTTTTGTTTGTGATCCCTTCCCTTGTCTCAGCATTTTCAATATGCCAGGGAAACTTCTGTGTTGAATTCAGCTTTATGATACCAGACTTGCAAAGCCGCAGAAGCCTCTGTTGAGCTTGGGATGGGTGGAGTCTCAGGGCTTAAGAGACCGCCTTGCCTTCCAGTCGGCCCCACCCTCCACCGCCCCTGAGTCTCACGTGACTGGGTAATCCCTGGAGTGGTCCTTGTGCGTGCGCACACCCGCAGTGCCTCCAACCGCTGCCTTTCC
>JAAGEH010000393.1:49753712-49765912 GCA_011751065.1 Lasiurus cinereus
TCCTTGTGCGTGCGCACACCCGCAGTGCCTCCAACCGCTGCCTTTCCAGCTCCCCTGGGCACTAGGACCACACATGACTAGGTTCCCAGGGTTTCGCCCGAAACAGGGGTCCAATGGACTCAGAAGTGGCATAGTTCGAGGGGTCTGTCTCCCGCCCACTCGCGAAAGCCAGCGGCATAATCAGCAATCTGTCCTCTGCGCAGCACCGTGCGTGTGCGAGACCGGACCTGATCTTCTGCGACTCCCCTAAATTTCCGTGCACCTCTCCCTTTTCACAGTCCAAACTCCCCCCGTATGAGTTTCGGCTGGATTTGGGGTTTAGTGTCGTAAGATAAGGGGTTCAGTGCCATTGGGAGTCTCCGTTTCCCTCCCGCCAGAGAAAGCCAGCCAGGTACTCCGGCACCCGCTCGCTCAGCGTGCGCGTCTCCGTACCTCGGCTTTTTGCAGCTCCTCTGGGTTTCTGTGAACCCCTCTCTTTCCTTCTAGCTGTAGAACTTACACTCGGCCAGCTTTCCTGTGGTTCTGGATGATGTCTGTTCTGTCTTTTAGTTGTAGTTTTGAAATTGTTGTGCGAGGCACCAGTGTAGGTGTTTACCTATGCCGCCATCTTGGATTCTCCTGTTTAAATATATTTTATCGATTTCAGAGAAGAAAGGAAAGGGAGAGAGAAATATCAATGATGAGAGAGATAATTGATCAGCTACGTCCTGCATGCCTCCCACTGGGACTCAGCCCAAAACTGGGCACATGCCCTGACTAGAACATGAATCCTGACCTCCTAGTAGATACTCAACCACTGAGCTACACCAGCCAGGCAAAGGAAAGGGTTTTTACAATATCTAAATCACTATAGTACTGATAGCACAAATCTTACTGTTAAATTTTCATTTATTTGGAATTATGATCTATCATAATAGAATAACCTTATAAAATTTCCTCCTTCCTTCTTTTGTACTCTGAATTTAATCTTACATAATTACTATCCTACCAACTATTTATTTCTGACCATATTTTCCTAGGATGCCTTAACCATTTTATATTTTCAATGTTTCTGAGATATTTCCTTTAGATGTGTTATTAAATTTCAAAGTTATATTTCACTTTGTAATTCAGTTTGTCTTTTCTCTTAAGTAGTATTAATCTCACTTTTATTCATTGATATTAGAGCTATATTTGGTTTTAATTCTGTCATCATAATAGTTGTTATGGTTTCTAAAACTTACTGTATATTCACTAGATGATCCACTAAATACAGGGTGAGGCAAAAGTATATTTGAAGTTGTTCTTATTGGAGATCCTATCTAATAAAGAGGGAATATGCAAATTGACCATCACTTCATCACAAATATGGCTGCACCTACAGCTAAAGCCAAGTTCCTATAAGAAGCCTTAATGGGCAATCAGCAGGGACCTGAGGGTACGCCCTCCCTGGCCTCCATAGGGCTTGACAGGAGACTTCAGGCCGCATCCCTCACCTGGCAGGGCTTGACAGGGGACCTCAGACCGTGCCCCCTTTCCTGGTCTCAGACTGGAGGACCTCAGGCCATGCCACCCACCCCAGCACCAGGCCAGAGGACCTGAGGTCATGCCCCCTGACTGGCAGGGCTGGATGGGGGATCTCAAGGTGTGCTTCCTGTCCTGGTGCTGGGCTAGGGGACCTCAGGCTGTTCCCCCCACATTAATGCCTGGCCGGGGGATCTCAGATCGCCCCTCCTGCCCAGCAGGGCTTGTCGGGGGATCTCAGGCTACACCCCCTACCCCCGCATTGGGCCAGGGAACCCGAGGCTTGCCCCCCTGCCAGGCTGGGCTTGACAGGGGAACTCAGGCCCCACCTCCCACATTGGCAATAGGCCAGGGGACCTCAGGCCCTGCCCCCCACCTGGCAGGGCTTGATAGGGACCTCAGACCTCGCCCCCTGCCCCAGCACCAGGCTAAGGGACCTCAGGCCATGACCCCTCCGCAGGCACCAGGCCAGGGAACCTGAGGCCACATCCCTCGCCTGGTGGGGCTTGACGGGGGACCTCAGGCCATGTCCCTTACCTGGTGGGGCTTGACAGGGGACCTCAAGCCAAACCCCCTACTCCAGTCTGGGCTGGGGGATGTCAGGCCACACACCCCTGTCCTGGCACCGGGTCGGGGGACCTGAGGTGATGCCCGTGCCTGTTGGGGCTTGACAAGGGTGGTACTGGCCAGGTCTGGATCTAGTCCAATGGGGACGGGGGCCAGCCAGGTCTGCGTCTCACGTGATTTTGAGGCACAGGTAGGTGGATGGGGACTTGACTCTGGGTTCCGTGGTGCGCCCCAGACTGATAGGAGGAAGGTTTGCATCTACATTTTACTAATTTTCTTTCCTCTCTGATGCTTCTATCATAGAGAAAGGGCAAATAGCAATATTAAATTATTTCCTCTAAGTAATCCCCTTTTAATTGCATGAATTTCGTGCACCAGGTCACTAGTATTACAATAACTAATAAATAATAATGCAAAAATAAGCTCTTTTGCATACTCACAACTGTAAACCTATTTTTGCCCCACCCTTTAGATGACTGCAATTCAAGTGTTCTTCATGTTTAATATGCACTTTTAGTAATTTGAAAGGTTTGTAGTTTGGATCCATTTACTATCTTTATAACTTATAACTTTATATAATATACTCAGTTCTCTATTTTATCAGGCAGTCTTTTCTTCTTTTTTTTTTTTAATATATTTTTTTGATTTTTTACAGAAAGGAAGGGAGAAGGATAGAGAGTTAGAAACATCAATGAGAGAGAGACATCGATCAGCTGCCTCCTGCACGCCCCTTACTGGGGATGTGCCCACAACCAGGATACATGCCCTTGACCGGAATCGAACCTGGGACCTTTCAGTCCGCAGGCCGATGCTCTATTCACTGAGCCAAACTGGTTTCGGCTAGGCAATGTTTTCTTATTTCCAACTGTAAGTAGTGTCATTTGGTATATTGCCGTTTTCTACCTTTCTGTCTCTCTCAGCACATCATATAAATCGGTTAAGTTATTTTGCATGAAGTTAAACTTTGTATCTTTAAAAGTATTTATAATTTGATCCTATAAATATTTTTATTATTTTCTTTTACCAACTTCAAATGATCTTTGGTTTTTTTGTCTCTTTACTCTTGTTAGGTATGTAATTTCTTTGTCAGTGTCTGTAACTTTACTTTCTTTTCTCTACACAGATTATTTCAACAGGTAAATCACTTCACTGCTTCCCTCCAGTTCATTTTGTTTCTGCACAGTGTTCTTTGGTTGAAGTTAATCATCTCAAAGTTTTTTTTAGACAGACTAATGGAAGTCATTTCCCCAATATCATGCATTTTATATATGTCTTTTCACTGAGTTTATGCTATGCTAAAGGTCCATCTCTTGGATTTGTGCACCTGTGGGATCCTTCAGCCTGGTCTGTGCCCTTTCTCAATCTGGGACTTCTTGTGGGATATCGGACTGGGATCGGGCTGAAACCAGCAGTCTGACATCCCCTGAGGGAAATAGTAGTGCACTAAGGCGCTGCACTGCTTCTGCTCATCTTGGCCCCACTGGGCCTGTTGCCACCGCTGCTAGATAGTGCTGCTGTGGAGGTGGGAAAGGATTGGATTGCCACAGTTGCGCTTGCCAGCCATGAACCCAGTGTCTGGCACCCGTCAGTCAGCTAAGTGGTGCTCTTGCTGTCGGAGTGCACTGACCAGCAGGAGACAGCTCCTGTGTTGAATGACTGCCCTCTGATTCTCAGTGCATGTCATAGCAACTGGTCGACCAGTCACTCGATTGTTCGGTTGTTTGGTTGTTTAGGCTTTTATATATATATATATGTATATATATATGAATGACAAGTTAGCTGGGTAATGAATTCCTCAGTCCCATTTTCTTTTCTGGTTGCTGTTGCTTGGACTCAACTGATTGCTGCAGACAACTCTGAGGGCTGCCTGGTTTTTCTCTCCTTAGAGATTAAATTTTTTTGTCTCTTTATCCATTTTGGCAATCCAATACTAGAATGTATCTTGGTATGATGCTTATATGTCTCATTCCTGAATGTGCTATATTATTATAACCTGGACTTTACATTTTTCTTTTGTTTCTGGAAACTCTTCTTGAATTACATTGAGAACAGTTTTTTAGTTCCTTATTTTGGGTTTCTTCATTGAAGACACCAGGTATGCTTATGTTTGTTGCTTCATCTTGGGCCTATCATCCATATTTGTATTTGCTATCTTTTTCTTTCTTACTTTTTCTCTAAAACTGGTTTTGCCTTTCTTCATTTCCTTTGAAAATTTTCTTTCAATCCTATCCTGTGTGTACTTTTCCATGTTTTTTAGCAGTGCCTGTTTTCTTTAATGCTTTCATTGGACTTTGTTTCAGTGGGGTTTATTTTTCTTTTACTTCTCTGACTTGTCAGTTCACATTTAATTTCTTCATTTTTCTTGCCCATTTTTCTTCTATTTGTAGCATTAGTTTTTTAAAAAAAATCTCTAATCATCATTCCATGAGGAATGCTTTTCCTGAGCCTATATACAAAAGATTATCTTGTGTCACGTCTAACATCGGTTCTTTTTATGATATTATTTTTGTGTGTAATTTATTTCTTTTGAAATTAACATAGCAGGATAGCTAATGGTGCAAAATCTCACACTTTTCCTGGTACTCTTTCTGCTTCCCAGCCATTTGGGGTTTGTCATTGAGCTCTGCCTCCTTTTCTTCTCTTGTAGCCAGACTAGACTCTACGATACCTTGTCTGTCCACCTATCCTTTTATTGATGCAAAGAAGGGATTTTTGAGTTTGCAGTGCAAGTATCCATTTCACTTTGGAACTGTATTCTGCTGTTTCGTTTTTCTTCCTGAAATGTGTAGCCAAAATGTTCTTTCTGGTTATGCTCTTTCAGTTATTGTTATTGTTGTTGCTGTTTTTACTACTAACATGTTTTTGGAAGCCATCCCTTTGTTTTGTCTAGTTTTCACAGATGATGAATAACCATGCATTAAATTTTTGAATGTTTGCTCTATAAATTGTAATGTTAAGTACATTTCTTAGATATTTATTAAATTACTAGATGCCTAGTGCATGAATTTGTGCACAGGTTGGATCCTGTGGCCTAACAGTGATCAACGCCTATCAGGGGCTGGCTGGCTGGGGTGAGAAACCCTGGGTGATTGGCCAGTTAGCTGAGGAGAGGAGCCATGGAAGGTTAGCTGGCTATAGGGGGAGGGGCTGTGGGAGGTCGCTGACTGGGGAGGAGGGGCCATGGGATGTTAGTCAGCCAGAGGGAAGGGGTCACAGGAGGTTGGTGAGCTTGAGGGAGGGGCTGTGGCAGATTGGCTGGCTGGGGGCAGAGGCTGTGGGAGATTGGCCAGCCTGCCCCCCCTAGTGGGGCCAGTCAGGTGGACCAGCTGGTGAGAGGGGGAGGAGCATGGGAGGTTGGCTGTGGGAATGCACTGACCACCAGGGGGCAGCTGCTGTATTGAGCGTCTGCTCCCTGGTGGTCAGTGTGCATCATAGCAACTGGTTAACTGGTCATTTGGTCCTAATGGTCACTTAGGCTTTTATATAGAAAGATTATTTACATATATGTATTTATGTCTGAATATACATGGTAAAAATAATTGGCAAAATTATAAACATGGAAATTTGAGTACAGTGGTACCTCGAGATACGAGTGCCCTAACATACAAGATTTTTGAGTTACGAGCTGTCGAGTGAGCGATTTTTGCTTTGAAATACGAGCAACATTTGAGATAGGAGTAATCGCGCGGATCGGCCAGCTGCACACGACCCACCAGTTTACCGCAACTCGAGCATCTCATAGTTTCCCACGCTTCAAGGTTAAGGAATGAATTAAACTCGTATCTCGAGGTACCACTGTATACAGTTGAATGAGAAGATTTACTATATATCATTTACTTATTCACGTCTAATGAGATGTAAGATGCCTATCATTGAATGAAATATTAGGCTTAGCATTGCACACTGTCGTTATATTCATCAGTAGTTAATACTCATTGTATAGATGGTGTTCTTTACAATGAATTGTATTTCATTTATTCTGAAAATCTTGGTGGAATAGTTTGTTTAATTATCTGTTTGCATGCTGGAAGAGGATATTTTTTGTTATTTAAGGGCTTTTATAATAAATATAGGACATTATTTTGTAGTAATTTGTCT
Organism: Lasiurus cinereus; assembly: GCA_011751065.1. NCBI lineage: Eukaryota > Metazoa > Chordata > Mammalia > Chiroptera > Vespertilionidae > Lasiurus > Lasiurus cinereus. Next base: position 49,759,881 of record JAAGEH010000393.1, read on the forward strand.
TCTTTAAAGGTTTCACTTGAGAAAACCTAAAATTTTTCATTGTTAAACGTTGCTCAGCAAACAATTTCCAATCATGTACAAGCAATGGGAAAAATTTTAAAGGAAGGAAAATGGGTGCCACATCAACTGAACAAAAGACAAATGGAAAACCGAAAAGTCATCAATAAAATGTTGCTTCAACAGCACGAAAAGTCATCAGTAAAATGTATTCTTCTTTACATCGAATTGTGATTGGCCATGAAAAGTGGATTTATTTTGAGAATCCCAAATGCACAAAATCATGGGTCAACCATCAATATCAACTGCTAGGCCAAATTGCTTTGGAAAGAATGCTCTGTGTTTGGTGGGATCAGGAAGGTGTGGTATATTGTGAGCTTCTAAAACCAGGCGAAACCTTTACTACTGATCACTACTGACATCAAATAATCAATTTGAAACACACTTTGATTATTAAATACCAGAATGTTCCAGAAGACATGATAAAGTAATTTTTCTTAATGATAATGCAGCATCACAAATTTCAAAACCATTTAAAGGCACGTTAAAAGATCTTGCTTGGGAAGTATTAACCCACTCGCTATATTCACTAGAACTTGCTCCTTCAGATTATCACTTGTTTCTATCGATGGTGCATGTACTTTCTGAGCAGCACTTCAAAATGTATGAAGAAGTGGAAATTGGGTCTCTGAATGTTTTGCCTCAAAACAAGAAAAGTTCTGGAGAGAAATCCAAGATGGTGGCATAGGTAAACACCTATACTGCTGCCTCGCACAACAATTTCAAAACTACAACTAAAAGACAGAACGGACATCATCCAGAACCACAGGAAAGCTGGCTGAGTGGAAGTTCTACAACTAGAGGGAAAGAGAGGGGCTCACAGAGACCCAGAGGAGCTGCAAAAAGCTGAGGTACGGAGACGCGCGCGAGGAGAGAGCGGGTGCCGGAGTACCTGGCTGGTTTTCTCTGGCGGGAGGGAGATGGAGACTCTCAAAGGCATTGAACCCCTTGTCCTGCGACACTAAACCCCAGATCCAGCTGAAACTCATACGGGGGGAGTTTGGACTGTGAAAAGGGAGAAGTGCACGGAAATTTAGGGGAGTTGCAAAGGATCGGAAGTCTGGTCGAGCACGGCACCACGCGGAGGACAGATTGCTGATTGTGCTGCTGGCTTTCGCCAGTGGGCGGGAGGCAGACCCTCCGAACTGTGCCACTTCTGACTCCACTAAGCCCCTGTTTTGGGCGAAACCCTGGAGACCTAGACTCGTGTGGTCCTGGTTCGCAGGGGAGCCGGAAAGGCAGCGGTTAGAGGCACTGCGGGTGTACACGCACAAGGACCGCTCCAGCCATTACCCAGTCACGTGAGACTCAGGGGCCGTGGAGGGCGGGGCCGACTGGAAGGCAAGGCGGTCCCTTAAGCCCTGAAACTCCACCCCTCCCAAGCTCAACAGAGGCTTCTTCGGCTGAATCCAGCACAGAAGTTTCCCCGGCACAGTGAAAATGCCGAGACAAGGGAAGGGATTACAAGCAAAAGAAATGGAGGAAAAAAAACGACTGGATATAGAGTTCAAAACCACGCTTATAAGGTTTTGCAAGAATATGCTAGAAAAGATGGATAAATTTAGTGAGACCCAAGAGAAGATAATAAATACACTGACTGAAATGAAAACTATTATGCAGAGTACTAACAGCAGACTAGAGAAAGGCAAGGATCAAGTCAAAAATTTGAAATATAAAGAAGCAGAAAACATTCAACTGGAAAAGCAAGAAGAGAAAAGAATCCAAAAATGTGAAGATAATGTAAGGAGCCTCTGGGACAGCTTCAAGCATACCAACATCAGAATTGTGGGGGTGCCAGAAGAAGAGAGAGCAAGATACTGAAAACCTATTTAAAGAAATAATGACTGAAAACTTCCCACATCTGGTAAAAGAAATAGACTTACAAGTCCAGGAAGCACACAGAACCCCAAACAAAAGGAATCCAAAGAGGACTACACCAAGACACATCATAATTAAAATGCCAAGAGCAAAAGAGAAAGAGAGAATATTAAAAGCAGCAAGAGAAAAACAGTTTATTACCTACAAGGGAGCACCCATACGACTGTCAGCTGATTTCTCAACAGAAACGATGCAGGCCAGACGGGAGTGGCAAGAAATATTCAACGTGATGAACAACAAGAACCTACGACCAAGAATAATCTATCCAGCAAAGCTATCATTCAGAATTGAAGGGCAGATAAAGACCTTCACAGAGAAGAAAAAGCTAAAGGAGTTCATCAACTCCAAACCAGTATTATATGAAATGCTGAAAGGTACTCTCTTAGAAGAGGAAGAAGAAAAAGGTAAAAGACAAAAAATTATGAACAACAAATACACATTATCAACAAGTGAATCTAAAAATTAAGTGAATTAAAAATCTGATCAACAGAATAAACTGGTGAATATAATAGAATCAGGAGCACAGAAAGGGAGTAGACTGATAATTCTCAGGAGGACAAAAATCATAAAGCATCAAACAGACTGTGAAATTATAGCAGAAAGATTAAAGTTAGGTGAGGTAATAAGTGATCAATCAAAGGACTTGTATGCATGCTTATAAACATAACCAATGATCACAGACACTGGGGGGGTCGGGGTACGCCTGGGAGGGAGGGGGAGCAATGGGGAGATATGTATAAAAAATTAATAAAAATTAATTTAAAAAATTAAAAAAAAAGAAAAAAAAAGAAAAGTTCTATTGGGACGGTATCCACAAATTACCTGGAAGATGGGAAAATATGTAGCTAGCGATGCGCATTACTTTGAATAAAGCACTTTTTTTTTTGAATAAAGCACTTTTAATGTTCCTCTTGAAATTATCGTGTTTTCTTGGATTATAAAACCCGCATTATTTACTGGTACACCTAGTACACTGAATTTGCTTGGCACACAACTGCCATGTAAATCAAGGATGCTTGTACTCTGTTTTATTTGGAATGCCATCAATAAACCATCAAGAAAATGAATGAGATCATGTGATATTTATCTTTCTCTGACTGGCTTATTTTGCTTAGCATGCTGCTCCTGTTCCATCCATGCTATTACGAAAGGTAAGAATTCCTTGTGTGTTTTTTTTAATAGCAGCATTGGATTACATTATGTAGACATACCACAGTTTTTTTAATCCACTCATCTGCTGATAGGCATGTAAGCTTTTCCCCAAATCTTAGCTATGGTAAATTGTTCTGCTATGAACATAGGGGTGCGTATGTCCTTTCTGATTGGTGTTTCTAGTTTCTTAGGATATATTCCTAGAAGTGGGATCAATGGGAGTTCCATCTTTAGTTTTTTTTGAGGAAACTCCATACTGTTCTTCACAGTTGCTACACCAATCTGCATTCCCACCAGCAGTGCATGAAGGTTCCTTTTTTCTGTATCCTTGCCAGCACTTGTCATTTGTTGATTTGTTGATGATTGCCTTTCTGATAGGTGTGAGATGGTACTGCATTGTCATTTTGATTTGCATCTCTCAGATAATTAGTGACTTTGAGCATGTTTTCATATGTCTATTGGCCTTCCTTATGTCCTCTTTCAAAAAGTATCTATTTAGGTCCATTGCCCATTTTTTTATTGAGTTGATCTTTCTTTTGTTAAGTTGTATGAGTTCCCTGTATATGTTGGAGATTAAACCCTTATCAGTGATAATGTTGGCAAATATGTTCTCCCATACAGTGGGCTTTCTTGTTGTTTTATTGATGGTTTCTTTTGCTGTACAGAAGCTTTTTATTTTGATGTAGTCCCATTTGTTTATTTTTTCTTTAGTTTTGATTGCTCTAGGAGCTGTATCAGTAAAGATACTGCTTTGGCACATGCCTGAGATATTACTGCCTATGGATTCCTCTTAAGATTTTTATGGTTTCCCTTCTTACATTTAAGTACTTTACTCATTTTGAGTTTATTTTTGTTTATGGTGTCAGTTGATGGTCTAGTTTCATTTTTTTTGCCTGTATCTGTCCAATTTTTTCAACCCCATTTATTGAAGAGACTGTCTTGTCTCCATTGAATGTTCTTGCCTCTTTTGTAAAATATTAATTGGGCATAGTGGTTTGGGTCGATTTCTGGGTTCTCTATTCTATTCCATTGGTCTATATGTCTGTTCTTGTGCCAGTACCAGGCAGTTCTGAGTACAGTGGCTTTGTAATACAGCTTGATATCTGGTCGTGAGAGCCCTCCTACTTTGTTCTTCTTTCTCAGGATTGCTGCAGCTATTCAGGGTCTTTTTTATTTCAGCTGAATTTTTGTAGAGCTCGTTCTACCTGGTTCTTTGAAAGAATAAACAAGATTGATGAGCCTCTAGACAGGCTCACCAAGAAGCAAAGAGAGAGGACCCAAATAAACAAAACCGAAATAACAACAGACGCTACAGAAATACAAAGAATTGTAAAAAAAAAAAAAAACCACATACTATGAACAACTGTATTCCAACAAACTAGAAAACCTAGAATAAATGAACATAATCCTAGAAAAATACAACCTTCTAAATCTCAATCAAGAAGAATCTAAAACTCTCAATAGGCCAATAACTATGGAAGAAATGAAGCAGTCATCAAAAAGCTCCCAGCAAACAAAACCCTGTGCCAGATGGCTTCAAAAGGGAGTTTCACTGAACGTTCATAGAAGAACTAAAGCCTATCCTCAGACTATTTCAGAAAACTCAAGAGGAAGCAACACTTCCAAGCTCATTCTATGAAGAGAACATTACCCTAACACCAAAACCAGATAAAGACAATAGAAAGAAAAGAATTACAGGCCAATATCCCTCATGAACGTAGATGCCAAGATCCTCAACAAAATTCTAACAAATCAGACCCCGCAGTACATCAGAAAGATCATGCACCATGATCAAGTAGTATTATTTATCCTGGGGATACAATGATGGTACAATATCTGGAAATCAATAAACATGATACATCACATAAACAAATTGAGAGATAAAAATTACATAGTCTTATCAATTGATGCAGAAAAAGCATTTGTGAAAATCCAACACCCTTTATTGATAAAACCCTCAGCAAAGTGCGAATAGAGGGATCATACCTCAACAAGAGCCTCATATGACAAATCTATAGCCAACATCACACTCAATTGGCAAAACCTAAAACCAATTCACCTAAGAATAGTAATGAGACAGGGATGTCCATTTTTACCACTTCTGTTCAACATAGGTCTGGAAGTGCTAGCCATAGCAATTAGACAAAAGGAAGAAATCAGTTACGTTTTTATACACCAAAATTGACCTATCAGAAAGGGAAACAAAGAAAACTTGCCTACTTACAATTGCATGAAAGAAATAAAATACTTAGGAACAAATTTAATCAAGTATACAAAAGTTCTCTTCTGGGAAAATTTTAGACCCTGAAGAAAGATATTGAAGAAGATACAAATAAATTGAAGCATATACTAAGCTCATTCTTAGGAAGAATGAAACTCATTAAAATGTCCACACACTTCTCTCTCTCTCTCTCTCTCTCTCTGTCTCTCCCCCTCTCCCTTTCCTTCTCCCTCTCCCTCTTCCTCTCCTGTATCTCTAAAAATCAATAAAAAAGCATATCCTTAAGTATTTTTAAAAAGGTATTATGTAGTTACTAGTAATAGTTTTCCATTTACATCATAATATTGATTAATAAAAGAATGTCTTTTTCCTAGCCCAAATACTTTGAACATATACATATAAACATTTTTATACTGTTCATACACATGCATTTATTTTAGTTTGTTTGTGTTACTAAGTATAATGCCATTGGATTGTTTGAATATACAGTGGTACCTCGAGATACGAGTTTAACTCATTCTGTAGCCTTGAGGCGTGGGAAACTGAGACGCTTGAGTCACGGTAAACTGGTGGGTCGTGTGCAGCCGGCCGATATGCACGATTACTCTTTTCTCAAATGTTGCTCGTATTTCAAAGCAAAAATCGCTCGCTCGATGGCTCGTTTCTCAAAAATCTCGTATGTTAGGGCACTCGTATCTCGAGGTACCACTGTATATGTATATAT
>JAAGEH010000393.1:49766012-49786745 GCA_011751065.1 Lasiurus cinereus
TTTATCTATATTTGTTTGTGTGTGTGTGTGTCTACAAAAATATATATATATATATATATATATATATATATATATATATATATATATATATATATAATTTTTTTTTGCTAAGAATTTATTTGAGCTAAATTGATGACATATGCTGGGGAGCATGTTCTCAAATACCTTAACATATATTACGGGCTAGGGGTAGGAAAGAGGTAATGTGGAGTTACTGTTTAATTCATACTGTTTCAGTTTCAGAAGGAAGTTCAGAAGCTGGATAGTGGTTACACAACAATGGGAAGGTTCTAATACCACTGAAATTGTACACTTCAAAATTATTTTAGTGGTATATTTTGTATTATCTATAACTACAATAATAATGTATAACTACTAGGAGTATTGAAGAACCAGAATGTAAATTTAATTTTAAAAAGAAATATGCTAGAAGCTTTACATGTATTAAAGTACAACTCTCGAAGGTATGTTCTTATTAGCTTTCTTTTACCCATTGAAAAACTAAAGGTCATAAAGTTTCATTTATAGCTAATTTACCAACAGCTTACCTTGTGCTTAACGCTCACAATAATTTGGCTGATGTATCACACCTCTTAGGTAATAAAAGATGTTGATATTTGGCCCTATTTCTGCTTAACTCTAAGGCAGCTGTTCTTTCTGTTTTACCACTCAGTCTTCCATGTGAATATTTCAGCTTCAAGTTATAGTGAAATGTTGACATGACATTCAGTTTTAGTATAGATTCTGACATGATATGATTCAAGACCAGGAAAAAAAAGTCATACAGCAGCATTGTGAGCATCCTGAGATAACCCCAAGCTGTGTATAACATCTGTGGTCTTTAAACAGGTCATGTCCGTAAGGCCATCTACTGCATTTTTTACTTTAAATTAGTTTACCATCAGATGTACAGTTGGAGGTTCTCTTCATAATACTATGAGTCTCAAAGAGAGGAGATTCATCTGTTTGCTAATTTATTTATTCTAATTTAAATTATTTATTGTTCAAAATATTATATATGTCGCCTTTTCCCCCCATTGACCTCTTCCTGGACACTTCTAGCCTCCCACCCCTCACCAACACATACCCTCATTCTGCTATTGTCTGTGTCCCTTGGTTATGTTTATATGCATGCATACAAGTCCTTTGACTGATCTCTTACCCCCCTCACACACCTTTTCCTGCCTTCCCTCTAAAGCAGTGGTTCTCAACCTTTCTAATGTCGCGACCTTTTAATACAGTACCTCATCTTGTGGTGACCCCCCAACCATAAAATTATTTTCGTTGCTACTTCATAACTGTAATTTTGCTACTGTTAATGAATCATAATATAAATATCTGTGTTTTCCGGTGGTATTAGGTGACTCTGCTAGTGGTTCTCAACCTGTGGGTCGCAACAGGTTGAGTAGACTGTGAAAGATGGGAATGACTCATGTTCTGTGAGTCTTTATTTAGGAGCAAAAATACAGTTATAAAGTAGCAACGAAAATAATTTTATGATTGGGAGTCACCACAGCATGATGAACTGTATTAAAGGGTCGTGTCATTACAAAGATTGAATACCATTGATGCTTAAATTGCATCCTTCGTTCCTATCTGCTTTTCTTGCTTTCTTTGGAAAGTCTTCTTTGGAGACTCCTTTTTAATGAAAGAACACTAAAGTTATCTCATCATCCTATATAATAAAAGACTAATATGCAAATTGTTCAACCGCTCACTACGCCATGTGCTGACCACCAGAGGGTGGCACAGAATGAAGGAAGGCCCCAGTTGGCAGCCAGCAGCCAAGGGAAGGAAGGCCCCAATCAGCGCTGATTGTCAGCAGGCCTAGGGATCCTACATGTGTATAAATTTTGTTAACCAGGCCTCTAGTCTGTAATAATAAAAGCATAATATGCTAATCAGACCAGACAGCCGAACAACTTTATGAATGTCATTCTGGACAAAGCTTCTGTGGCAGAGGCTGAGGTGGAGGCAAAGTTAGGGGGTGATTAGGCAGGCAGGTGAGCAGTTTGGGGCAATGAGACAGGCAGGCAAGCAGTTAGGGGCATCAGGCAGGCAGAGGTGTGGTTAAGGGTGATCAGGCAGGCAGGCAAGTGGTTAGGGGCAATCAGGCAGGCAGGCAGAGGTGGTTAGGGGTGGGCAGGCAGGCAGGCAGGCAGGGAAGTGGTTAGGATTGTGAGACAGTGTAGGCCAGGCTGAAGGACTCTCCCTCCCTATTGTGCATGAATTTTGTGCACCGGGCCTCTAATCTATAATAGTAAAAGTGTAATATACTAATTAGACTGGATATCCTTCCAAACGAAGCTGGGGCTGCAAGGGAAGCTTGGGTCCTGGGTGTCTGCCGGTGGCTGGAGGAAATTTCAGGTCCTGGGTGCCTGCTGGTGGCCAGAGGAAATTCCAGGTACTGGGTGCTAGAGGAAAGCCAGTGCCAGTAGCCAGGGAAAGGAAGGCCTACTCTTGCACAAATGTCATGCATTGGGCTTCTAGTTATAAATGATTTAATAGAAAATTTCTCAGTATAGTAATGATTTTCAAACTACTTATGGAACCACTATTTTCTAGTAATGCTATAAGTGAAACATAAAGATCTGGACATTTTAGCGTAAACATAAAGATCTGGACATTCCTTTTATATTTGTGGTTATTTGATTTTATAAATTACCTTTCAAAATGGAATATTTGCTATATTGTGGAAAAAACAAAATTGATCCCACTTTTTTTGAACCCTTAAACTATCTTTAGTAGCCATGGAAATAATTTCTCAGTAAGAATGTAATTGCTAATCACTTGATATTCTCTATGTACAAAAATGAGTAATACTTGTTAAAACAGTGGTTCTCAACCTTTCTAATGCCCTGACCCTTTAATACAGTTCCTCATGTTGTGGTGATCCCCAACTATACTTCATAACTGTAATTTTGCTATTGTTATGAATTATAATGTAAATACCTGTGTTTTCCGATGGTCTTAGGTGACCCCTGTGAAAGTGTCATTTGACTCCCAAAGGGGTCACGACCCACAGGTTGAGAACCACTGTGTTAAAACATACAGATTTTTAAATAAAATTTTGATATTTGGGTACAGTGAAAAAATTTACATACTTTCTTAACATGTTCCCCCAAACTTACTGAAACAAACTGGAATGCTTTTTTGGAAGCCAAGGTACTTGTTTCTGACATAGTAATAACTTTGTTGTTTGTAATTTTATAAAATATTTTTAAAAGTTCCGAGTAATCATGTTCCTTAAATAACAAATGGTGAAATGTTATCTCTGAAGTGTTGGCTTGTGAGTAGGAGGCAAATTATATGTTACAAATGTTATATAAAACTGACTCATATGAGTAGGTGAAAAATCCCAAGAATACCAGGTCACCCACATATGAAAAAGCCAATATGTGCCAGTTCTCTTTATACCATGTTCCAGCAGACTGCTTAATGGAGCTGTATTCATTTAAAAAATCTTTATAATTTTTTTCATTGCTTTGGTGAATATCTTCCTGTTTAAAAAAAGTGAAATAACATTTTTACCATTAAAAAAATAATTGTTCAGAAGATAAAAAGTTTGATTCACAATTTGAAGTAATTTATTTCCCTGTGCCTCAGGTTTTTAAATTAGTTAATGCCATGAGATTAAAATATACCTCCTTTTGGAGTATTTTTGAATATTTGTTAAATCCCGTATAAATGCAATTACATGATCTTTTAACAAGTAGTATTCTAGTCTTAATAAGCAGCTCATGCTGTTTTACTGATAAAAACAGTATCTATAATAATAAAAGCATAATATGTTAATTAGACTGGACAACCAAATGACCTTCTGACATTCCGCATAATGCCAGGGCTGCAAGTGCCGAGCCCCTTGCATGGATTTTGTGCATCGGTCCTCTAGTATTGTATATAGAAATGTTATCTCAGATTCAGTCCATTTGACATTAAATTTTAATCTTTGTATTCTTTTTCATGGTAACATTATACAATCTTAAATATGTTTGTTATATTATCCAAAATGTTGTTTTGGGTGGATTTCATTAATTAGATTTTGTTTACATGGAATTTTTAAAAAATATATTTTAAGGGGCATGGATCAGATGCACCAGACATGGCTGGATGCAGCAGTTTTTTAGAGATAGAAAAAATGGCAGCAGAATAGACAGACATATCTGGAGCCTTGTCGCTGAGCAGACAGAAAGAACAGCTGAGGGTCGCACTGGGAGTGTTTGTTGGCAAGTTAAGGGCCAGTTGACCTTCAGAAGCAGGTGGGGGACTAATGGACAGGGCTCCCTTGACCAGGCAGCTCCACTGCCACGGGGCTTATTCCCCCCGAGCTACCAGCTTGAACATGGAGACCGCGCCATCTTGCAGGGGAAAGTTGATGTTTACAGAAGCCTGAAAAGCTACAGCTGTGGAACCCACCGAAAAGCCGGGGGACCCAGAACACCACTCCCCAATCGGCGCAAACACTCAGATTCAGAAGAGCTCCACACACCACATGGAAAGGTGAGATTTCGCCTGGGATAAGGTGAGGTCTCTGGTCTCGCACAACAGAGAGACACACACACACTGTGGGAACTGGACTGGGGGAAAGCTGCACCTACAGAAATCCGTGGATGTTGGGCAGGGCGTGACCCCTGAATGTGGAAGGGGGCCCACAGAGCTCTAGAAAGCAACCCATTTTGATCTGAGGCAGAAGGACAGCCTGGGGGTTATTAAGGTGTCCCAGCTGCTTGAACAGAAGTGGGGAAGGGAGAGTACACAGACTGCACTCTTTTCTCTTCACACCCTTGCTTCTGATTGCTAAGCCCAATACATGGGATCACCCAATTGGGGACATCCTAAGAAACTGGAGGGGAAAGTTGTTTTTCTGGAACCTGGGGCTCAGAGCGCAGAATAACATCAGAGAATCAGCTCTGGGGCAACCCATTTCTACAAACTGGTATTGAGTACCACAGAGAAAGCAGGATCTAAGCACAAGCTAGAGAGGACCTGTAGTCTCAGTGGTCAATTTCAAAACACTGCCACCCAGGGGATAACTCACAAATTGATTCTCGTGTAATCACAAAAGAATAAAGAGATTAAGACACACTGCCTGCTTAAAAACCTGGACTGGCTTTCAGCACTGAGCAGAAGTGGAACGAAGGGAACTGCAATATCGTCCCAACTGGGAAACAATCGTGCCAAACAGAACAATAGAGGAAGTGAATGACCTCCACTACTGCCCATTCTATTCTTTTATTTTTAATTTATAAAAAAAAATTTTTCATTTTTTAATTAAAAAACTATTTTTTCCTCAATTGATTTTACCTTTGTAATTATTACATTGTTATTTTCAATCAGTATTTTTACTACTACAATTTTGCCTTTTTGAAAAAAAGAAATGTCATTTTATATTCTCTTTATTTTGCTTTGGGATTAGAGTTCTACATTCTATTTTCAGCTTTCCTTTAATATCATTTTACTCTATCTCAACTCAACCTTTATGCCAACACTCTTTTCCTCACATTTCTCATTTTGTTATGTTGTTTCTCTTACTCTTTTCCAACTTTAGATTTTCCCTATTCTTTCTTTTTACCTGGTTAAAACTTCACCCCACTTATATATCTAATTTTTAATCCCCTACTCCAAGTCCATGCACACCTCTCTCTTCTCTGTCTTCACTATCCAAAAAAAATTGTTTTTCTTTATGTCCTTTTGTTGTTGTTTGCTTGAATGTTGATTATATAGATTTTTTTATACTTTTTTGTGAGATTGTTTTTGCTTATTCTACTTGTTTTATTTTGCTTTATGTTTGCTTTGTTTTGGTTCTTTTTTACCTCTGTATTCCCTTGACTCCCTTGATATTAGTTGTTATTTGTAATTTCTTTAATCTCCAGGTACTTGTTGCTGGCATTTGTTGGGATTAGTAGCTGTTCTATAGGAGTTTTCTCCTCCTATATATAATTTGTTTCATTTTTTTTCTTATTCTCTTTCTTTTCTCCCTTACTTTTTTTTCCTTTCTCTATCCAAGCATCTTCTCAGATCACAGTGGCATAAAACTGGAAAACCACTACAATAAATATAATACAAAGTAACCGAACACATGGAGACTAAACATCATGCTATTAAACATCGACTGGGTAACCAGACAGGTCAAGGAAGAAATAAAAAACATCATGGCAACAAATGACAATGACAACACAACAATACAAAATCTATGGGACACAGTGAAAGCAGTCTTGAGAGGGAAGTTCATAGCTCTACAAGCCTACTGCAAAAAACAAGAAACAATGGTAAAAGTTACCTAGAAAGAGAGGAACAAGAAGGGCCCAATGTAAGCAGAAGGAAGGAAATAGTAAAGATCAGAGCAGAAATAAACAACATAGAGACCAAAGAAACAATTCAAAACATCAAAAAAAACAAGAGCTGGTTCTTTGAAATGATAAACAAGGTTGATTGACCTCTAGCTAGGCTCACCAAGAAGCAAAGAGAGAAGACCCAAATAAACAAAATCACAAATGAAAGCAGTGAAATAACAACAGACCCCGCCGAAATACAAAGGATTGTTAAAAAACACTGAGAAATTCTATTCCAAAAAATGGACAATCTACAGGAAATGGACATACTCCTAGAAAAATATAACCTTCCAAAACTCAAACAGGAAGAATCTAAACATCTCAGTAGGCCAGTAACTATGGAAGAAACTGAAGCAGTCATCAAAAAGCTTCCAGCAAACAAAAGCTCGTGTCCAGGTGGCTACACAGGAGAGTTTTACCAAACATTCAAGAAAGAATTAAAACCTATCCTCCTCAGATTATTCAAAAATATTCAAGAAGAAGAAACACTTCCAAACACCTTCTGTGAAGCCAGCAACACCTTTATACCAAAACCAGATAAAGACAACACAATGAAAGAGAATTATAGGCCAATATCTCTCATGAACATAGATGCCAAAATCCTCAATAAAATTCTAGCAAATGAGATCCAGCAGTACATCAGAAAGATCATACACCATGACCAAGTAAGATTTATCCCAGGAATGCAAGGATGGTACAGTATACGCAAATCAATAAACGTGATACATCACATAAAGAAATATAGACATAAAAATCACATGGTCATATCATTTGTTGCAGAAAAAGCATTTGACAAAATCCAACACCCTTTCTTGATAAAAACTCTCAGCAAGTGGGAATAGAAGGATCATACCTCAACATCATAAAAGCCATATATGATAAACCCACAGCTAACATCATACTCAGTGGGCAAAAACTAAAACCATTTCCCCTAAGAACAGGAACAAGACAGGGATGCCCACTCTCACCACTCCTGTTTGACATAGTACTGGAAGTATTAGCCATTGCAGTTAGACAAGAAGAAGAAATAAAAGGCATCCAAATTGTAAAAGAAGAAGTAAAGCTGTCCTTATTTGCAGATGACAAGATAATATACATAAAAAACCCGAAGGAGAATCCAAGATGGCGGCATAAGTAAACACATACATTGCTGCCTCGCACAACAATTTCATAACTACAACTAAAAGACAGAACGGACATCATCCAGAACCACAGGAAAGGTGGTGGAGTGGAAATTGTACAACTAGAATGAAAGAGGAGCTGTAAAAAGCTGAGCTATGGAGACGCACGCATGGAGAGAGCTGGTGCTGGAATACCAGGCTGGCTTTGTCTAGCGGGAGGGAGACGGAGACTCCCAATGGCATTGAATCCCTTATCCTACGACACTAAACCCCAGGTCCAGCAGAAACACATATGGGGGGAGTTTGGACTGTGAAAAGGGATAAGTACACGGAAATTTAGCAGAGTCGGAAAAGGGCAGAAGTCGGGCGGCATGCACAGCACTGCGTGCAGAAAACCGCCTGGTGATTGTGCCGCTCGTTTTCACAAGTGGGCCATTTCTAACTGTGCCACTTCTAACTCCACTATACCTCAGTTTCGGGCGAAACCCTGGAGACCCAGATTCATATGATCCCAGAGCGTAGGTGAGCCGGAAAGGCAGCAGTCTAGAGGCACTGAAAGAGTGCCTGCATACAGGGATTGGTCCAGCGATTACCCAGTCACGTGAGACTCAGGGGCTGTGGAGGGCGGGGCTGACTGGAAGGCAAGGCGATCCATTAAGCCCTGAGACTCCACCCCTCCCAAGCTCAACAGAAAGGCTTTTGCAGTTTTGCAAGTCTTGTATCATAGGCTGAATCCAAAACAGAAGTTCTCCCAGCATAGTGAAAATGCCAAGACAAAGGAAGAGATCATAAACAAAAGAAATGGAGGAAAACAAACGACTGGATATACAGTTCAAAAACCATGGTTATAAGGTGTTTCAAGAATATCCTAGAAAAGATGGATAAAGTTAGCAAGACCCAAGAGGAGAGGAAAAAGAACCAACTGGAGATGAAAAAGAACCAACTAGAGATGGAAAAGGAACAAGTATAGATGGAAAAGGACCATCTAGAAATTAAACATACACTGACTGAAATAAAAAATATTATACAGAGACATAACAGCAGACTAAAGGAAGGCAAGAATCAAGTAAAAAAATTGAAATATAAAGAATCAGAAAACACTCAACTGGAAAAGAAAGAAGAAAAAATAATCCAAAAATGTGAAGATAATGTAAGGAGCCTCTGGGACAGCTTCAAGCATACCAACATCAGAACAGTGGGGGTGCTAGAAGAAGAGAGACAGCAAGATACTGAAAACCTATTTAAAGAAATAATGGCTGAAAATTTCCCACATCTGGTGAAATAGACTTACAAGTCCAGGAAGCACACAGAACCCCAAACAAAAAAAATCCAAAGAGGACCACACCAAGACACATCATAATTAAAATACCAAGAGCAAAAGACAAAGGGAGAATATTGAATGCAGCAAGAGAAAAACAGTTAATTACCTACAAAGGAGCACCGAAACGACTGTCAGCTGATTTCTCAACAGAAACGATGCAGGCCAGATGGGAATGACAAGAAATATTCAACGTAATGAATAGGAAGAACCTACAACCAAGAATACTCTATCTAGCAAAGCTATCATTCAGAATTGAAGGTCAGATAAAGAGCTTCACAGATAAGAAAAAGCTAAAGGAGTTCATCAATTCTAAACCAGTATTATATGAAATGCTGAAAGGTACTCTTTAAGAAGAGGAAGAAGAAAAAGGTAAAAGATAAAAAATTATGAACAAATACATATCTATCAACAAGTGAATCTAAAACTTAAGTGCATTAAAAATTTCATGAACAGAATAAACTGGTTTATATAATAGAATCAGGAGCACATAAAGGGAGTGGACTGATAATTCTCAGGGGGAAAGGGGTGAGGGATGTACAGGGAGAGACGGACAAAAATCATCCCTGTGGATGAGGTCAACAGGAGGAAGGTAAGGGTAGAGGGAGAGTTTGGAGCCAGGTGGAGGGGAGCTATGGAGGGGAAAAAAGAGAAACAAATGTAATAATCTGAATAATAAAGATTTAATAAAAGAAAAAATAGAAATAAAAGAAAATGCAAAAAAAAATTAAATTAAAAGGAAAAAACAAGAAACCAAAGGACTCCTTCCAAAAACTAATGGATTTAATAAATGAATTCGGCAATGTAGTAGGATACAAAATTAATGCCAAGAAATCTATGACATTTCTATATACTAATAGTGAACTTACAGAAAGAGAGACTAAAAAAGCAATCCTATTTATCATCACACACAAAAAAATAAGACACATGGGAATAAACCTAACTTAGGAGGTAAAAGACCTATATGCAGAAAACTACAGGATAGTGAAAAAAGAGATTGAGGAAGTCATAAACAGATGTAAGAGTATAGCATGCTTATGGATTGGGAGAATCAATATCATTAAAATGTCAATACTACCCAAAGCAATCTATAGATTCAATGTGCTACCCATTAAAATACCAACAACATATTTCACAGACCTAGAAAGAACTCTTCAAAGATTCATCTGGAATAAAAATCGACCACAAATAGCTACAGCAATCCAGAGAAAGAAGAATAAAGTAGGTGGGATCTCAATACCAGATTTCAAGTTGTATTACAAAGCAACTTTTCTCAAAACAGCCTGGTACTGGCACAAGAAGAGACACATAGACCAATGGAATAGAATAGAGAATCCAGATATCCACCCAAAGCACAATGCTCAATTAATATTTGACAAAGAAGGCGTGAACATACAATGGAGTCAAGATAGCCTCTTAAGTAAATGGTGTTGGGAAAATTGGACAGATACATGCAAAAAAATGAAAGTAATCCACCACCTTACACCGTACACAAACATAAACTCCCAATGATTACAGGACTTAAACATGACGGGAAGCCATAAAAATACTAGAGGAATCTACAGGCAGCAAAATCTCAGACATATGCTGAAAGAACTTCTTCACTGATACTGCTCCAAGGGCAATGGAAGGTAAAGAGAAAATAAACAAATGGGAGTACACCAATACAAAAAGCTTTTGCACAACAAAAGAAACCATCAACAAAACAGCAAGAAAGACCACTGTATGGGAGAACATATTTGCAAATGTTATCACTGATAAAGGTTTAATCTCCAGCATTTACAGGCAATTCATACAACCTAATAAAATGAAGATAAATGATCCACTTAAATAATGGGCAACAAATTTAAATAGAACCTTTTTGAAAGATGACAGAAGGAAGGCCAAGAGACACATGAAAACATGCTCAAGGTCACTATACGAGAGATGCAAATCAAAATGACAATGCGATACCGTCTCACACCTATCAGAATGGTAATCATCAAGAAATCAACAAACGACAAGTGTTGGTGAGGATGCGGAGAAAAAGGAACCCTCATGCACTGCTGGTGTGAATGCAGACTGGTGCAGCCACTGTGGAGAACAGTATGGAGTTCCCTCAAAAAACTAAAAAAGGACCTCCCATTTGATTCAGTAATCTCACTCCTGGGAATATATCTTAAGAAACTAGAAACACCAATCAGATAGGATTTATGTCCCCCTACGTCCATAGCAACACAATTTCCAATAGCTACAATTTCGAAACAGCCTAAGTGTTGGTCAGCAGATGAGTGGATCAGAAAACTATGGTACATCTACACAATGGAATTCTATGCTGCTATAAAAAAGAAATAATTCTTACCATTTGCAGCAACCTGGATGGAACTGGAGAGTATTATGCTAAGTGAAATTAACCAGTCAATCAAGGAGAAACACCACATAATCTCCCTCATTTGTGGATAATAAAGAACATTATAAACTAATGAACAAAAAGATAGATAAAGCATCAGACTGTCAAAATTCAGCAGGAAAGTTAGGGAGAGGTAGGGTAAATAAGAGATCATCCAAAGGACTTGTATGCATGCATATAAACATAACTAATGAACACAAGAGACTTTGGGGTTAGGGTATGCCTTGGGGGAGGTAGGGCAATGGGAAGATATGTATACATGTAATATATTAATTAAAAAAATAAAAAATAAATTTTAAAATTATATATGAAAAAAGGAGTACTTCCCAGGTACTCTTTTTATGTTTTATTTTTCCTCTAGTAAATTCCCTTTTTATTTAATTTACTAGAGGCCCATTGCACAAAGAGATTTATGTAATAGGCCGTCCTTCCCTTGATTCCAGCACCAGTTTTACTGTGGCACCATGGACCTAGGCCTTCACTCCAGCCAGAGTCTGCCTTCTTCATCTTTGCTTCAGACTCAGGCTGGAGTATGCCATCTTCTTCTTTGTCTGCAGTCTTGTCTTCGCTTTGGCTCTCTGCTCCTGTAGATCCCTTCGCACCCCCGCCCTCCCTCTCATAGCAGGCATCCTGCCCCACATGGCCACTTTGCACAAGGAGCAGTTGGCAGCCGCCATATTTGGCCTTCTAATTTGCATACTTCCTCTTATTGGCTGTGGGTGTCGCAGAGGTACAGTCATTTTACATGTTTATTATTAGGTAAGATTTATTTATTTATTTATTTATTTAATCTTTATTGTTCAGATTATTATAATTGTTCCTCATTTTCCCCCCATAGCTCCCCTTTACCCAGTTCCCACCCCACCTTCTGCTCTTACCCCCTACACTGTTCTCATCCATAGATATATTTTTGTCGGTCTCTTCCCGCACCCCTCATACCCCTTCCCCCCCGAAAATTTTCAGTCCACTCCCTTTCTATTCCCCTGATTCTATTATAATCACCAGTTTATTCTGTTCATCAGATTTTTATTCAGTTGATTTTTAGGTTTACTTTTTAATAGACATGTATATATTGTTCATAATTTCTATCTTTATCTTTTTCTTCTTCCTCTTCTTAAAGAATACCTTTCAGCATTTCATATAATGCTGATTTGGTGGTGATGAATTCCTTTAGCTTTTTTTATTTGTGAAGCTCTTTATCTGACCTTTAATTCTGAATGATAGCTTTGCTGGGTAGAGTAATCTTGGTTGTAGGTTCTTGCTATTCATTTCTTTGAATATTTTTTGCCACTCTCATCTGGCCTGCATAGTTTCTGTTGAGAAATCAGCTGACAGTCATATAGATGCTCCCTTGTAGGTAACTAACTCTTTTTCTCTTGCTTCTTTTAATATTCTCTCTTTGTCTTTTGCTCTTGTTATTTTAATTATGATGTGTCTTGGTGTGGTCCTCTTTGGATTCCTTTTGTTTGGGGTTCTGTGTGCTTCCTGGTCTTGTAAGTGTATTTATTTTACCTAGTGGGGGGAGTTTTTAGTCATTATTCTTCAGATAGGTTTTCAGTATTTTGCTCTCTCTCTTCTTCTGGCACCCCATAATTCTGATATTGGTATGCTTGAGGTTGTCCCAGAGGCTCCTTACCCTATCTTCATATTTTTGGATTCTTTTTTCTTTTTGCTTTTTTAATTGTGTGTTTTTTGCTTCTTTGTATTTCAAATCTTTGACTTGATTCTTGTGATCCTCTAATCTGCTGTTGGATCTCTGTATATATATATTTTTATTTCATTTAGTGTATGCTTAATTTCTAGTTGGTACTTTTTCAAATCCTTGAGAGTCTCACTAAATTTATCAGCCATTTCTAGAAAATTCTTGAAAAATCTTATAACTATGGTTTTCAACTCTATATCCAGTTGTTTGCTTTCCTCCATTTCTTTTGTTTTTGACCTATTTCTTTGTTTTCTCCTTTTGGCTGTTTCCATTTGTTGATAGAGTGTCTTATTGTGGTAGGTGTTCTGTAGTGCCTAGTTGCTCAGCCTACTCAGTTACCTGATGTAGGCACTATTGGTGCACCCCTTTGTGGCCTGTGTGCACAGTCTCGTTGTAGTTAAGTCTTGATTGTTGTTGGTATCACTGGGAGGAATTAACTTCCAGGCCAGTTGGCTGTGAGGCTCAGCTGTGTCTACAATGGGAGAACTTCTGTCCTGGATACAACCTTATGAGGCAAGACTTGCTTCAGTGGGGCTTTGGTGCTCACTGTGTTTGCCCCGTGTTTCCCTAATGGATCTGAGGAATTATAATATGGATGTTCCTACTTTGACCCCTGGGTACACTGGCTCTTGGATTTCCAAAGAAGTGCTAAGTTAGCCTCTGCGTGAGGCTACCCAGCAGGAGCTACGGGGAAATCTTCAGATTCCTCTTTTTTGGGGGGTATCTAGCTGTGAAACAGTGCAAGCTGCTGTGGGGCTTTGGGCCTTCTTTTGGATGTTCTGAGTCTCTCTGACTCAGCTGCAGTTTGTTAGGTAAGTTTAGATTTCAGGGGACCAGGCCATTCATATGCAAAAGCCTCTGTGCATAGGTTGGATTGGTCAGAGTCTCAGGGCAGAGGAAACAGCAAAACAGTAGTGGCTTCCCGTCAGTTCTACCCTAAGAGGCCCCTTGGTCTCAGTGTCCCTTGGTAATCGCTACAAGCATCTCTGAGAGAAAGCCACCCTTGAGTTCTGCCAGCTGCCAGACAGTGCAGTTTCTTACTCTAAGTGGCTGGGTCCCCAGAGTCTCTCCCAGAACTGGAATTCAGAGCAGTTGGAAGCTTGTGTCTACTTCCAGCTTGAAAAAGCCAGCCACTTACTCAGTTGCCAGCCCTCTCCATTCCCATGCCTCTGTACCTCTGCCTTCCGCAGTTCCTCTGAGTCTCAGTGTGCTTTCCTTTTCCCTTCTTGTTGTAGAATTTCCACTTAGCCAGTCTTCCTGTGGTTCTGGATGATGTCCGTTTTTGTCTTTTAGTTGTAATTTTTTTAATTATTATTATATATTTTATTGATTTTTTTACAGAGAGGAAGGGAGAGTTAGAAACATCGATGAGAGAGACATCGATCAGCCACCTCCTGCACACCCCCTGCAGAGGATGTGCCTGCAACCAAGATACATGACCTTGACCGGAATCGAACCTGGGACCTTTCAGTTCGCAGGCTGACGCTCTATCTACTGAGCCAAACCAATTTTGGCTTAGTTGTAGTTTTGAAGTTGTTGTGCGAGGCAGCAAGTTCAGGTGTTTACCTATGCCGCCATCTTGGTTTCTCCTCTTCCTAGTTCTTTAATACTAACTAAACCTGTTGCTTTATAGGAACTTTCATTCCTCTTTTAACTAAAGTTCTTTGTCCAAACTGAGAATCTTAGTCAATGCTTTTAAAAAAATGTTGTATTGTGTTGAGACCTTTTATTTGAAAATAGCCAGAGGGCACTTCTCACTGTGAAACAAGCCCTCTAAATAGCACTTTCATTTATATTATTTAATTATTATAAGATCTCTCTGATGGTATTGGTGTTATCCCAAATTTCTGGAAGAGAAAGCGGTAGCTTTGATAGTTAAAGAATCTTGCTTACCTAATGGCAGTATTGGGGTTTCAAGCTATACCAAACTTCTGCTCTTCAATTTTTTGTGCTATAACCATAATATATTTTAATCTGTACATAAATTTCTTTTTGAGGGTTGCTATTATAAGTAGTGGTATATATAGTATATGTGATTTCTATCACATGGCATACTTGTCTCTGATGTCATTAAAAAAAAAGAATAAGCAAATTGTATCTTTTGTTTTCTCCAAATGAGATTCTATTCAAACTGACATCTGTTGTGGTTACTCTGGTTATAGTTTAAAAATATATTTAAAGTATTAATCATGTTTTAGTATGTTAATGATATAAAAATACCTCTCTTTATGATCAGAGCGTTACTTATTTTAGAATTTTATATCATGTAATTAAAGCTGTGATTAAATAACCAAAATTATTTTTATGAGTTGCTTACTTGTCTTAGTCATGTGGAAGAATGAAAACAGTTTAAGTACATTTTAATTTCTGTGAGGTAGATACGTATCATATATATATATATATATATTTATCTGTGGGTGTGTCAGATTAAATTTTAATTAGACTGTGTTGCACATGTAGAAAATTATTGATTTTCAATACTTCCTGAGTATTTTCTTAGTCAATGAAGAGTTAATTTGATCAGTGGGACCTCAGATTTAATTTTTAATTATAATCAACCATACTTGTGTCTATGGTAATCACTGCTGGGATTCAGTAGCATCTTTATTTTTCATTTATACTTTTATTTCTATGATCTCATCTTAGATGTTACTCCTGCAGTATGGAGAAAGATATGTTGAGGTGGGTAATTCTTTATAATTTTCTCAGTGCTGCATGGTGTCAGAAGTAAAATTTAAGCTGTTGATGACAATGGATCCTTAGTTCTCTCTCGTAAATCATTATTTTCAAATATGTGTGTCAGATCTATGAGAATTTTTATTTTATCTTTTTATATTGATAAAAAGTAAGTCGTATAGATAAAACTAATTTCAAGTAATAATGCCCCATTGGAATGACATTTTCATAGAATTGGACTTGGTTTCTTAAACCAGTGTTCCTTAAAGCAGCTTTAAAATGCATTCCCCTCACCCAAATCATTTCAAATAAATGTTAACTGGTTTTGGGCACAGAGAGGCCCTTGGCATACAGGATGAATAAAATATTATCTTCAAGAAGAAATACACTGCCTAGTAACAGAACATACCTAAAGAATTTTATTACAATGTGATAGGTGTCACAGTAGAAAGGTGTTCCAGGAACAGAGAGTATACTGATTGAAGAGGAAGCTTGGAACAAAGGTGGCCTGAGAATGCTTCTCAGGAAACTCATGTATAAGGTGGGTTTTAAAGGACATATGTGAATTCAATAACAATGGAATATAGGTGGGAGGTTT
The DNA here is from genome assembly GCA_011751065.1 of Lasiurus cinereus. Classification (NCBI taxonomy): domain Eukaryota; kingdom Metazoa; phylum Chordata; class Mammalia; order Chiroptera; family Vespertilionidae; genus Lasiurus; species Lasiurus cinereus. The sequence goes on from JAAGEH010000393.1 coordinate 49,782,149, forward strand.
CCTGGATCCTGACAAAGCAAACACAGTGTTTAGGGAACTTCCATATAGAAGAAGAATCCAGATTATTATTACAGAATGTAATTTTAAACACAATTCTTCCTTCGTAAATAAAACATTATAGTAATTAAAACATTTACCAAGTAGTACTTGCAGTGATCTAAGTTTCCAACCATCTTTGATTATTACTAAGCATTAATGGTGGTACTAATCTCTCTAATAAAGAGCCAGGACATAACTACAATCACAACCAAAGGCTGACCAATAAGAAGTCAGCTCTGGGTTGCCATAGATTTCCAGCTCTGACTACTGCGGCTGCAGGCCCTGTGCCCCAGCAGTGACTGCTGAGGGAGCTTTGAATCAGGCTTGGAAAGAGACCAGAAGAGAGAAATGGGCTGATCTGTAGCGTCAGTTTTTGACCAGCACTTTCCTTTCTCTTTCCCTCAGAGCCTGGCCAGCAGCCCTGCATCCATTTCTCTCCAGGCCTCCACTGGGCTCCTGATCAGTTCTGCCTTTCTAATCAGGCACCATTGATAGGCCCAGAAATGCTGACTGGCATAGAAACCGGCCAATCAGAACAGTAATCCGGAAGTCAGTCCTGCAGTCAGCACTGGGTTGGCATGGGGACCCAGCACTGACTTCTATGGCTGAAGACTGGGGGACCCAGCAATGACTGCTGAAGGAGCTGTGAATTAGGCTCGGAAACACTTGAAGAGAAAAGCAGGAGCTGATCTGTAGCATCTGAGGCAGCTTTCGACTAGCACTTGCCTTTCTCTTTCCCTCCTGGCCTGGCCAACATCCCTGCCTCCTTTTCTCTTTGAGCCTCCTCGGGGCTGCTGATCAGCCCTGCCTTTCTGATTAGGCCCTGTTGATTTTCCCAGAGATGCTGACTGGCATCAAAACTGGCCAATCAGAACCAAATCTGGGTCAACTGTGAGGAGGCAGTGGCTGCCTAAGAGAGCTTTTGACACTGACTGGCATAAAAACTGACCAATTAGAACCAAATTGGCCAGCAGAGGAGGGCAGTTGGGGGTAGCCAGGCTGGCAACAGGAGGGCAGTTAGGGATGAGATCAGGCTGGCAGGGAAGGGTAGTTGGGATCGACCAGGCTGGCAAGGAGAGGGCAGTTGGGGGCGAGATGAGATTATCAGGGGAGGACCGTTGTGGGCAAGATCAGGCTGGCAGGGGAGGACAGTTGTGGGCAACAAGGCTGGCAGGGGAGGACAGTTGGGGGTGAGATCAGGCCAGCAGGAGAGGGCAGTTGGGGGGCGAGATCAGGTCAGCAAGGGAGGGTAGTTAGGGGTGATCAGGCAGGCAGAAGCAGTTAGGGCCAATCAGGCAGGCAGGCAGGTGAGCAGTTAGGAGCCAGCAGTCCCAGATTGCGAGAGGGATGTCTGTTTGGAGAGGGTGCAGGCTGGGCTGAGGGAACCGCCTTCTCCATGCACGAATTTCAGGCACCAGGCCACTAGTGAATGATAAAATAACTAAATAGACAAAACCGGTTTGGCTCAGTGGATAGAGCGTCGGCCTGTGGACTGAAAGGTCCGAGGTTCAATTCCTGTCAAGGGCATGTACTTTGATTGCGGGCACATCCACTGTAGGGGGCGTGCAAGAGGCAGCTGATTGATGTCTCTCATCAATGTTTCTAACTCTATCCCTCTCCCTTCCTCTCTGTAAAAAATCAATAAAAAATATTTTTTTAAAAAATAACTAAACAGCAGGCAATAATAGGGAAATGGAAGGATAAAATGCTTGGATTATCTGCCAACTTTTTATATATAACTTTATTATAACTAACTGAAAGTTTAACTATATATATTTATACTTACAAAGTATAAAATCTGTGCAGGTTTTTTTATGCAATACTTTTATATTGAACCTGTATCCTCACTTTAAAAATGATGATCCTCTCTTTTCAAGCCAGAAAACTAAGGTACAGAGGTGAGGTAATTTCCTACTCTTACTAGAGTAAATGTAGGAGCCAGCATACGTTTTGATTCCAGAGCCAGTGCTTAAAGAAATTGTAAAAAGGTTAATGGGTATGGGGTTGCGGGGAGAGGGGAGAGACAGGCACTAAAGGAGACTGGAAGTTTGGCTTAAGAGGTGGGAGAGAATGTTGCTAGAGAGGCAAAGTAAGGACCAGGGAGGCAATCTTGTTTGTTTTTAAGATGGGTAATGCTTAGCATGTGTAAATTCTAATGTAAACAGTTGAGCAAAGGCAGGCAATTAGAAAATAGAGGTGACAGGTGGAATAATCTAAAGTGAAGGTTCTGAGAATGTAAGATGGGATGGGACAACTTCCAAGAAGGAAAAAGATGTGTGAAGTGTAGATGCAGGTGGTCAAGATTAGTGTTGGGCAGTTAGAGGTGGTTAATATAGCTTGTGTATCAGTCAGTCAGGATGCTTTGCTTGTCCTTTCACTATCTTTGTTATATACCTTAAAAGAGCAACCACATATAGTAGTTTAGAAGTGCTCATGGCATTTATCCCAACTGAAGTGGATGGGATAGGTTGGTATTTGGGAGTCTTAAGGGAGAAAGTTGAGACTGCATAGTACAAGAGGGAAGTAAAAAAATACTCTGTTCAGTTGTTTAAAGGGAAGCAGAGAATGGAAGGCACTTAGCACAGTCTCAAATCTGGGTCTAGGAAAAGGTGTAGCAAGAAGCACAAACTGTCCTCGCCATTGTGCTCAGCGGTTAGAGTGCCAGCTTGCACAATGAAGGGTCTTGGGTTCAATTGCCCGGTCAAGGGCAAATACCTTGGTTGTAGGTTCCCTCTCCGCCCCCAGTTGGAGTGTGTGCAGGAGGCAATCAGTCTATTTGTCTCACATGGATCTTTCTCTTTCTCATCTCCCTCCCCTCACTTCCTCCCTTCTGAAAAGCAATGAAAAAGTATTCTTAGGTGGGTATTAACAAAAAAAAAGGAAGGAAAGGGGAGAGAGAGAGAACGAAGCCATTGGAAGAGGAATTGAACTGAGAGAGACATACCTCCTACAATTCAACTATCTTAAAGGAAATTAAAATCTGATATCCATGATAATACTGAATGCATTACACTTAAAGAATCTAAACTTTTTCTGAGAGCTTTTAAATATAAGAACTTTTCAGATCACCAAATCATATAGGTTTCTAAAACTGAAAAATCTTTACATTCTGTTACTGTCCATTTAATGAAGAGGTTAAGTGACTCATCCAAAATCAGAAATAGCTTTAATTGGCAAGGTCCAAACTCAAACTACAGGTTCTTAATTCACAGTTTTTCTACCACACCATGCTGCCTCCAATTTCACCAGCTTATTAAACCTATTCTTGCAAGATTCTTATGTATATTTGAAGATTGCCATCACGCCTCTCCAAATGTTTTTCCTGTTCTACAAACATTTATCTATTCTTCCTATTTTGTGTTTTTTAGATTCTTCACTAGCCTAGTGACTCTCTTCTGAGTTGTCAGCATTCAATTGACATTTCTCTTTAAGTACCTAAGCTAGATTGTCAGGTACTTGATCTGCAAAATATCCATTGGAGGAAACCATTAACTTTAATTTGCTACTCAGTAAATATTTAGACATGATGGAATAAACATTCTCAGTGGATATGCTATTTTCTTATTAATATTTTAATTACCTAATTTTAAAATTATACCAGGATATCCTTTTTAAATTTCAATTTTAAATTTAATTTTTTCTTCATTTAGGAATACTTTCAAGAAAACCTTTTACAGTCTAAAGATTTAGATCAAGTGGTAGTTCATCATTATTCTCAATGTAAACAGACTGGCTATTGCAGAGGGAATTTGGTGAACAAATACATCGATAACATTTCATACTTTTCTGAATTTCTGTTTTTTACTTTTGGTGGATTGAATCAATTTGCAGAACATGATACTGAATATGTCAAAGTTGAAAATAAATGTTTAACAAACTTGGACTTACATTCCTGGATATAGATTTTATTAAGTTTTCATAGTAATAGATGGATAGGATGAGGACAAAATTAGTTAACTGCCAGTTTAGGGGGAATATTTACTTGAACTTTAAAACACAATAAGAACTAAGGATTTCTGAATCGAAAGTAATTTGCATGGGTGTTCTTTAATAGGTCTACTTAGGGTTCATTTTCTTTAACATAAGAATAAAGAAGTTTATCTATGCATGAATGCAGGATTCATTACAACAGCCCTACTACTCACCAGGAACTGGGGAGGACCATTCCATTTCTAACCTTCCATTCTGTTCTGTTCTTCTGTTAATGTTAACAACTAATGTGAATTTCTAAAAAAGCACTCTTTGGTCAAAGCAGACCCTCTTATAAGCCAAACAACCAGTTTGCAACCTCTGCTCTAAAGAGAATAGTGTCTTCCTGGCCAGTGTGGCTCAGTGGCTGAGCATGGACCTATGAACCAGGAGGTCTTGGTTTGATTCTTAGTCAGGGTACATGCCCGGGTTGCGAGCTCCATCCACAGTGTGGAGTGTGCAGGAGGCAGCTGATCAATGATTCTCTCTAATCATTGATGTTTCTATCTTTCCCTCTCCCTTCCTCTCTGATACCCATATTATATATATATATATATATATATATATATATATATATATATATATATAT
>JAAGEH010000393.1:49786755-49870291 GCA_011751065.1 Lasiurus cinereus
TATATATATATATATATATATATATATATATATATATATATATATATTAAAGAGAACAGTGTGACATGAATCCAATTTCCTCTGAGAAACATTTTTTTTGGAGTAAGTTTATGTTAAATGATAACAGCTCAATTTGGTTCCAAGAATTAAATTTACCAGTCTGTTGAAATTTATACAGATACCTTCCTAAAATTATCAGAGTTGTGGAAATTTGTGTTTTCCACAGATGCAGTAAACGTTAACATGTAGACAGACGCTTATGGCTTTATAGATGAATGGATTTGGAACTTTTTCCTCTGAGGTCAAATTACTTGATTTTTTCAGAATTAAACTTAGATTCCAAGATTATAATTCTACAGTAAATTCGGTGGCAAATGCATTTGGTAGTCAAGAGAAATTTTCTGATTCATTTTTTGTGGGACAATAAAAGAAAAAGCTGGGGAGTAATTGGCAGTTATAAGCAAGACCTGATGCATTTTTATAGAAAGACAAGAAAGACTATTATGTCATCCAATAAAATTTTCTATTACATGTCATCTTCCTATAACATTGTTTTAAATGTTTAATGTAAGATCTTTTATATATATATACCATATTTTCTGGCATATAAGACAACGGGGCGTATAAGACAACCCCCAACTTTTCCAGTTAAAATATAGAATTTGGGATATACCTGCCCTATAAGATGACATCCGGCGTATAAGACAACCCTGACTTTTGAGAAAATTTTCCTGGGTTAAAAAGTCATCTCATATGCTAGAAAATACGGTATGTGTGTATATGTGTGTATATATACACACTGACAATTAACTATGAAATGCTGAAAGGTACTCTTTAAGAAAAGGAAGAAGAAAAAGGTAAAGATATACACATACTAGTGGCCTAGTGCACAGACTTCTGCACATTGAAAGGAAATTAATTAGAAGAAATATTTTAATATCGCTATTCACCCTTTCTCTATAATAGAAGTGTCAGAGATGAAAAATAATTGATTAATAAATAAACAGTAACAACATGATATAACAAAAAAGCCATAAAAACAACAAAAACATGATATAAAAATAACATTGGTACAAATAATGACTGATAAATTGATTAAACTTATTCTAATATCTCCCTGTATACTAAATTAACAGTAAAAACACTTTCAGGGTGCTTGACTAATTTCCCATGTGATGAAGGATTTACACCTGTAACTTTAATGTTACACACTTCAAACTTGAGAGAAAGCAACATATAACTGACTATATCCAAAAACGGGTTTAAGTAGGGCTATTCCTACTCTGTCTAGAGTTTGTCCTTGTGATTTATTTATTTATTTTTATTTAATAAACCTTTATTGTTCAGATTATTAATTTGTTCCTCTTTTTTACCCCCATAGCTCCCCTCCATCAGGCTCCCATTCCTCCCTCTGCCTTTACCTCCCCCCGCATTGTCCTCATTCATAGGTGTATGGTTTTTGTCCAGTCTCTCCCTGCACCCCCTCACCCCTTTCCCCTCTGAGAATTGTCAGTCCACTCCCTTTCTATGCCCCTGATTCTATTATAGTTGACAGTTTATTCTGTTCATCAGATTTTTAATTCACTTGATTTTTAGATTCACTTGTTGATAGATACGTACTTGTTGTTCATAATTTTTATCTTTACCTTTTTCTTCTTCTTCCTCTTCTTAAAGAGTACCTTTCAGCATTTCATAGAATACTCGTTTGGTGTTGATAAACTCCTTTAGCTTTTTCTTGTCTGTGAAACTCTCTATCTGACCTTCAATTCTGAATGATAGCTTTGCTAGATAGAGTAATCTTGGTTGTAGGTTCTTGCTATTCATCACTTTGAATATTTTTTGCCACTCCCATCTGGCCTGCATTGTTTCTGTTGAGAAATCAGCTGACTGTCATATGGGTACTCCTTTGTAGGTAACGAACTGTTTTTCTCTTACTGCTTTTAATATTCTCTTTCTGTCTTTTGCTCTTGGCATTTTAATTATGATGTGTCTTGGTGTGGTCCTCTTTGGATTCCTTTTGTTTGGGGTTCTGTGCGCTTCCTGGACTTGTAAGTCTATTTCTTTCACCAGGTGGGGGAAGTTTTCAGTCATTATTTCTTCAAATAGGTTTTCAGTATCTTGCTCTCTCTCTTTTCTGGCAACCCATAATTCTGATGTTGGTACGCTTGAAGTTGTCCTTACCCTATCTTCACATTTTTTAGTTTCTTTTTTCTTTTTGCTTTTCCAGTGGAATGTTTTTTGCTTCTTTGTATTTCAAATCTTTGACTTGCTTCTTGCATTCCTCTAGTCTGCTGCTAGGTCTCTGTATAATTTTTTTTATTTCAGTCAGTGTATGTTTAATTTCTAGTTGGTCCTTTTTCATCTCCTCTTGCATTTTGCTAAATTTATCTATTTTTTCCTAGGAAATTCTTGAAAAACCTTATAACCGTGGTTTTGAATTCTATAGCTAGTCAATTATTTTTCTCCATTTCTTTCATTTATGATCTGTTCATTTGTCTCCGAATTTTCACTACGCCAGGAGAACTTCTGTGCTGGAGTCAGCCTTGTGAAACAAGACTTGCAAAATTGCAAAAGCCTCTCTGTTCAGTTTGGATGGGGTGAAGTCTCAGGGCTGAGCAGAGACAGCCTTGGCTTCCAGTCAGCCCTGCCCTACATGACCCCTGGGTCTCTATGTCCCTTGGTAATCGCTGCTGTCCTGTCTGTGCGCATGTGCACACCTCCAGATCTCTGCTTTTCCGGTTCCTGTGTACTCTGGGGACCCATGTGAGTCTGGGTCTTCAGGGTCTCACCCGAAACTGGGGTTCAGTGCAGTCAGAAGTGAATTTCCGTGCAGTAGGGTGGTTCTGTTTCCTTCCTCTAGAGAAAGCCAGCAGCACAATCAGCAATCTGTCCTCCCTGCATGCGATTGTGTGCATGCCTCCAGATCTCTGCCTTTCCTGGCTCCCCTAAATTTCCTTTCACTCTTCCCTTTTCTGTCTAGACTCCCTCGTATGAGTCTCGCCCGGAGCTGGGGTTCAGTGCAGTCGGATCTGGGGTTCAGTGCAGTCGAGAATTTCTGTCTCCCTCCCTCAAAAGGAAGCCAGCCAGGCACTCTGCCGCCCGTCCTCTCAATGCGTGTGTGTCTCAGCTTTTTGCAGCTCCTCTGAGTCTCTGTGAGCCCCTCTCTTTCCTTCTAGTTGTAGAATTTCCACTCAGCCAGCTTTCCTGTGGTTCTGGATAATGTCCGTTCTGTCTTTTAGTTGTAATTTTGAAATTGTTGTGCGAGGCACAACAGTTTGGTTTCTCTGTCTGTCCTTGTTATTTATTAATAGTCATTGCAAATGCTGGCATCAGGGGAAACTATCTTCAAATTACTTTAAATGGGAGGCCATTGTCAGACGGGGACAAATCAATTCTTGAATCAGAACAACCTCTCCTTCTGCTGCAATTATGTTAGGTCACAATCTTTTGATAATACATCTAGTACCATTACAAAGACCCCATTTACCATTAAGATTTCTCAGTAGGATGATGACTGCACCTGCTTTCAATTTTAATATATGATACAGCATTCCTGAAGGAGTAATACTATTAAGAAATTCTATGGGAGCCTTATATCTATCACACACGCAGAAGTCAATGTTTATCTTTAAATTGCCAGTACACATCATATACTAGTATGCCGGCTGGTCAGTCAATTGGACGGACGGTTGGTCACTTAGCCTTTTATATATCCTGTATATAAAAATGGCAAACAAAATAGAACACACATAGAGGAATAACATAATGAACTATACACACACACACACATATGACAGTTTTGATGTTTACCAACCTCAGTAGGTCCCCCAGTCCCCCAAACTCTATCCTCCCTCTGTGTTTTTGTTTTTGTTTTTAAATCATAGGCTTTTAAATACTGTGTGCTTGTATGTATATACTCATCTTATTTATATGGAATTGTAACCATGGATTATAACTGGATGTAGACGTTGTGAACAAATTTTTTTAAGTGACCCTTGAGGTCCCATTTACACAGAAGTAAGAGCTCTCTAGTACTTGTAATTAACCAAAGTGAAAGAGACTCCTACACTAGTAAATTTGTTGGGGAAAGTGTCTCTCAGTTCCCTTGTTTTTATCCAGTTGTGAAATGTTTTTATTAATATATATGTGCAAGTGTACCTTTCTGAAGATTGAATAAATAAGGTAATTCATGTTTTTATTTGCTTTTAATTACATCTGAATTTGCATCCAGTTCAGCTTTTTGTAGGCTAGAATGTTTATTGAATTATCACTTAGGCTAGAGACTATTAAATTATTTACATGCTTTAGATGATTGAATCCTCTTACAATCTTTTGAGACATATGCTATTGTCTAGTTTTTGTAAGGAATAAACTGGGCTCAACAAATTTAATGTTTCTTAGCTAGACAATGGCAAAACCCTTATTTGAATAGTTTATCTTAAGAACTAATGTCTTTTTGTCATATCTCAATATCAAAGAGCCTTTTGAGAGTTGTCTGGTCAGTGTAAGTATAGCATTTTCTGTTTATAAGCTCACAGTTGCTTGTAGTACTGAACTGTAATACCATAACCTACTATAATATAATATTAATATTGATGGTATTTCTCAATATAACTTGTCATCAAACCTAATTTACAGGTATTTTGTTTACCACTTTCTTAGTTGTGAATTATAAGAACTGTTTCTGATCTGGAGATTGTTCCCTGTAACCTTTTCTTTCCCAAGACTCAGGTAGTTTGCTCAGTCATGCCCTGGTTAATATGTAGTCAAAGAGGGAACCCTCTGTAGATCTCTGGAGCTCTCTCTGGTCAGCTTTTACCTCCTTGTTTCACTGCCCCATGAAATTTAATCTTGTTGGTCTCCTCAGACTCTTCCAGCATCATCTCTTCAACTCAGAGGTCCTAGGGACTACCAGGCTCTGCCTGGGGTCCTCTTGGAGTCTTTCTCTGGGTAGTAAGCTTTGGCACTTTTAGAGTTCACATTCTTTGATTTCCATCTTTCAAGGATCACTGCCCTTTGTTGCCTCATGTCCAATGTCTTAAAAGCCATTGTTTAATTTATTTTGCACTTTTTTAAATTGTTTTGGGTAGGTGGATAAATCTAGTCTCCATCTTTGTGGGAACTCTTTCTATAATTTTAAGAATAATATAAAGGTGCCCAGCCAAAGTGGCTCAGTGGATGAGTGTTGACCTATGACCAGGAAGTCACGGTTCAATTCCTGGTCAGAGCATATGTCCACTTTGCGGGCTCGATCCCCATTGTGGGGCATGTAGGAGGCAGTTGATCAATGATTCTCTCTCATTGTTGATGCTTCTATCTCTCTCTCTCCCTTTCTTTCTGAAATTAAAAAAAAAATTAAAAGAATAATATAAAGGCAATAAGAGAAGGCTCTAAAACTTTATTGCTTCAGTGTAAATGGTAGTTCTTCCACTTCCTATTTTTCTTGAAGCAACTTACTTAAGCTCTCAATTTCTTAGTCTGTAAATGGAAAATAATATTACCTATAGAAAAGAGCATTTGTGAGGATTAAAAGAGTTAGAATATGTGAGATACTTAAAAAATTAACTGGCGGGGGAGAAAAATGGTGGTGGAGTAGACAGACACGTCTGGAGCTTTGCCACTGGGCAGAGGGAGAGAGAGCAGCTGAGAGTCACACTGGGAGTGTTTGTTGGAAACTTAAGAGTCAGGTATCCTCCAGGAGAAGGTAGGGGACTACTGGACAGGGCTCTCCTGGCCAGGCAGCCCCACTGCCACGGGGATTTTGTCTGCCGGAGCCACCAGCACGAACGCGGAGACCGCGCCATCTTGCAGAGGGAGGTGGATGTCTGTGGTGGTCTGAAACCTGCGCTTGAAGCACCCACCTAACAGCCGGGGACCTGGGGACCCAGAACACTGCTCTCTAATCTGCGCAGACACAGACTCAGAGGAGCTCCACACGGCACATGGAAAGGTCAGATTTTGCCTGGGATAAGGTGAGGTCTCCTGTCCCGCAGAACAGAGACACGCACACTGTGGGAACCAGGCAGCGGGAAAGCTGCCTCTGGAGAGGTCTGTGGATGTGGGGCAGGGCATGATCCCTAAGTATGGAGGCAAACTCTCAGAGCTGTTGACAGAGGGGAGCTCTGGAAAACAACTCATTTTGATCTGAGACAGAGTTATTACAGTGTCCTGGCTGCAAAATCCCCACAAACTGGTTTTGAGAACCGCAGAGTAGCAGGATCTGAGCACAGCCTAGAGAGGCTTAGTCTAAGAGGTCAATTCTGAAACACTGCCACCCAGTGGATGACGCACAAATTGAATCTCGCATAACCACAAAAGAATAAAGAGATTAAAACACAACTCTGCAGTGGAACACAGGGAACTGCAATACCCTCCCAACTGGGAAACAGAAGTGCCAAGCAGAACAATAGCAGAAGTGAATGACTATTCTATTTTTTTTTCTTTTTCGTTTTTTTAAATTTTTTATTTTATTTTATATTTTTTCATTTTTGCATACTTTAATTAAAAAAATTTTTTTTCTTTTCTCCTCAATTGATTTTACCTTTTTAATTATTACATTTTTGTTTTCAGCTAGTATTAGTACTAATACTATTTTACCATTTTGGAAAAAAACAAGTGTAATTTTGTTTTACCTTTATTTTACTTCGGGATTAGAGTTCTGCATTCTATTTTCATCTTTCCTTTAGCATAATTTTACTCTATCTCAACTCTACCTTTATGCCAACACTTTCCTCCTAACTTTCCCAATTTTGTTGTCTTGTTTTCTCTTTCCCTTTTCCAACTTTTGATTCTCCCTATTCTTTCTCTTTACCTGGTTAAAATTTTACCCCAATTATATATTGAATTTCAAATCCCCTACTCCAAACCCATAACAAACCTCTCTCTTCTTGACTTCACTGTCCAAAAGTTGTTTTTCTGTATCACCTTTTGTTGCTCTTTGCCTGAACGGTGATTATATCAATTTTTCATACTTTTTTGGTGAGATTGTTTTAGCTTATTCTACTTGTTTTATTTTCCTTTTTGTTTGCTTTGATTTGGTTTGTTTTTTACCTCTCTTTTCCCTCACCTCCCTCCATACCAGTTGTCATTTGTAGTTTGTATTAATCTCCAGGTACTGGTTGCCTACATTTTTGGGATTAGTAACTGTTCTATTGGCGTTTTCTCCTGACACCTATATTTTGTTCCCCTTTTCTCTCTTATCCTCTTTCTTTTCACTCTGACTTATTTCTCTTCCTCTTTTCTTCTCCTTCTTCTTCTTTTTATTTTCTTATTTTACTTTATTTTTTGTTCATTTATTTATTTATTTTTACTCCCTGTCCCAATTTGATTTTGGCATTTCTTTCTTTTCTTTTTCCCTCATTTTCCTCTTCTTCTTTCTCTATTTGCCCCTTTCTCTATTTGTCTTTCATTAGTGATCACCTTATTTGTGATTATTAACATCCTGAATACATTTCTACTCAGTGCCTTGTGTGCTGTACCTGGTTGTGTTGTACTTTGTGCCTTTCAATCAACGCAGAAGAGAGAACTGCATAGCCAGACACCCAGAGAAGAAAGACCATGGGGAGAAAAAGAAACAGCCCACATAAGACAGAAAGCCAGGTTTCACCAGAAAAGGAAGTAAACGAAATAGAAGCAGAAATAAGCCTGCAGGAGAAAGAGTTCAGAGAAATGATCATAAGGTGGATGAAAAGAATGGAAGAAAAAATCAACAATGTGAGTAAGAGCCAAGAGGAAATGAAGAAGAAGCAAGAAGAAATGCAGAACAACCTAGAGGAGGTGCAGAATAATGAAGAAGAAATGAAAAATGATATCAATGCTATAAAGAACTCAATAGAAAGCATCACAAGTAGACTAGAAGAAGCAGAGGACCACATCAGTGAGCTAGAAGACATGGTAGGAAAAAATACCCAAGTACAGCAGCTTCTAGAAAAAAAAGTTAAAAAACAATTGGAGAGCCTAAGGGAACTTTGGGATAACATGAAACAAAACAAGATACACATAATTGAGGTTCCAGAAAGAGTGGAAACTGAATAAGGATTAGAGAACCTGTTTGAAGACATAGTGACAGAAAATTTCCCCAATATAGGAAAGAAAAAACCCATAATAATCCAAGAAGCTCACAGAGTCCCAAGCAAAATTAACCCCACAAAACCAACACCAAAGCACATTATAATTAAATTGGCAAACACCGACGACAAAGAATCTTAAAAACAGCCAGAGAGAAACAGAAAGTTACCTACAAAGGAACTCCCATAAGACTAGCTACTGATTTCTCAACAGAAACTCATCAGGCCAGAAAGGAATGGAATGAAATATACAAAGTCATGCAAAGGAAGGGTCTGAATCCAAGAATACTATACCCTGCAAGACTCTCAATCAAAATTGAAGGTGAAATCAGAAGTTTCACAGACAAAAAAGGACTAAGGGAATATATTACCACCAAACCAGCAATGCAAGAAATGTTAAAGGGTCTGCTGTAATAAAAAGACATAGGAAGCAAAGAAGGAACTCGGGGGTAAGGACTAAAAATGGTAACAGATAAGTACTTATCAATAATAATTTTAAATGTAAACGGATTAAATGCTCCAATCAAAAGACATAGGGTAACCGATTGGATAAGAAAATATGATCAATATATCTGCTGTCTGCAAGAAACCCACCTCAGGAAAATAGATGCACACAGATTGAGAGTGAAGGGATGAAAGATGTTATTTCAGGCAAATGGAAATGAAAAAAAAGCTGGGGTGGCAATACTTATATCTGACAAATGAGATCTCAAAGTGAAAGACATAAGAGATAAAGAAGGCCACTTCATAATACTAAAGGGAACAATCCAACAAGAAGAAATAACTCTGGTAAACATATATGTACCCAATATAGGAGCACCTAAATACATAAAATAACTCTTGGAGAATATTAAGGGAGAGATTGACAGCAATACAATCATAGTAGGAGACCTTAATACCCCACTGTCACCATTGGACAAATCCTCTAAACAAAAAATCAGCAAAGAAACATCAATCCTAAATGACTCACTAGACCAGATGGAATTAATTGACATCTTCAGAACATTTCACCCCAAAGCCACAGAATATACATTCTTCTCCAGTGCACATGGGTCATTTTGAAAGATAGATCATATGTTGGGTCATAAGAAAAGTCTCTTCAAATTCAAGAAGATAGAAATCATATCAAGCATTTTATCAGACCACAGTGGCATAAAACTGGAAATCAACTATAATAAAAACAATAGAAAGAAATCAAACACATGGAGACTAAACAGCATGCTACTATTAAACAATGACTGCTTAACCAAAGAGATCAAGGAAGAAATAAAAAACTTCATGACAACCAATGACAATGACAACACAACAATACAAATTTATGGGATACAGTGAAAGCACTCTTGAGAGGGAAGTTCATAGCCCTACAAACCTACTGCAAAAAACAGGAAGCAATGGTAATAAATTGCCTAACCCTACAACTCAAAGAGCTAGAAAGAGAGCAACAAGAAAAGCCTAGTGTAAACAGAAGGAAGGAAATGGTAAAGATCAGAGCAGAGATAAACAACATGGAAACCAAAGAAACAATTCAAAGTTCATCAATACCAAGAGCTGGTTCTTGGAAAGGATAAACAAGATTGATGGACTTCTAGCCAGGCTCACCAAGGAGCAAAGAGAGAAGACCAAAATAAACAAAATCAGAAATGAAAGAGGAGAAATAACAACAGACCCTGTGGAAATACAAAGGATTGTTAAAAAATACTATGAACAACTCTATTCCAACAAATTGGACAACCTGCAAGAAATGGACATTTTCCTAGAAAAATATAACCTCCCAAAACTCAATGAGGAGGAAACCAAACATCTCAATAGTCCAATAACTATGGAAGAAATTGAAGCAGTAATCAAAAAGCTTCCAGCAAATAAAAGCCGGGGTCCAGATGGCTACACAGGAGAGTTTTACCAAACATTCAAGGAAGAATTAAAACCTATCCTCCTCAGACTATCCAAAAATATTCAAGAAGATGGAACACTGCCAAACACCTTCTATAAAGCCAGCATCACCCTAAATCCAAAACCAGATAAAGACAACACAATGAAAGAGAATTAGAGGCCAATATCTCTCATGAACATAGAAGCCAAAATCCACAACAAAATTCTAGCAAATCGCATCCAGCAGTACATCAGAAAGATCATACACCATGACCAAGTAGGATTCATCCCAGGAATGCAGGGATGGTACAATATCCGCAAATCAATAAACGTGATACATCACATAAACAAATTGAGAGATAAAAATCACATAGTCATATCAATTGATGCAGAAAAAGCATTTGACAAAATCCAACACCCTTTCTTGATAACAAAACTCTCATCAAAGTGGGAATAGAAGGAGCATACCTCAATATCATAAAAGCCATATATGATAAACCCACAGCTAACATCATACTCAATGGGTAAAAACTAAAACCATTTCACCTAAGCACAGGAACAGGACAGGGATGCCCAATCTCACCTCTCCTGTTTCACATAGTACTGAAAGTATTAGCCATTGCAGATAGACAAGAAGAAGAAATAAAAGGCATCCAAATTCTAAAAGTAGCAGTAAAGCTGTCCTTATTTGCAGATGACTTGATACTGTACATAAAAAACCCAAAGGACTCCATCCCAAAACTAATTGACTTAATAAATTGTAGCAGGAAACAAAGTTAATGCCAAGAAATCTGTGGAATTTCCGTACCCTAATAGTGAAATTACAGAAAGAGAGACTCAAAAAGCAATCCCATTTACCATCGCACCAAAAAAATGAAGATACCTAAGAATAAACCTAACTAAAGAGGTAAAAGACCTATAAAGAGAAAACTACAGGACACTGAAAAAAGAGATAGTGGAAGATGTTAACATATGGAAGAGCATACCATGCTCATGGATTGGGAGAATCAACATCATTAAAATGTCCATACTACCCAAAGTAATGTGTAGATTCAATGCACTACCCATTAAAATACCAACGACATACTTCACAGACCTAGAAAGAATTCTTCATAGATTCATCTGGAACAAAAAAAGACCACAAATAGGCACAGCAATTCTGAGAAAGAAGAATAAAGTTGGTGGGATCTCAATACCAGATTTCAAGCTATATTACAAAGCAACTGTTCTCAAAACAGCCTGGTACTGGCACAAGAACAGACATATAGACCAATGGAATAGAATAGAGATCCAGATATCTAGCCAAACCACTATGCTCAACTAATATTTGACAAAGGAGGCATGAACATACAATGGAGTCAAGATAGCCTCTTCAGTAAATGGTGTTGGGAAAATTGGACAGATACATGCAAAAAAATGAAACTGGACCACCAACTTACACCAAATACAAAAATAAACTCAAAATGGATACAGGACTTAAACATTAGAAGGGAAACCATAAAAATATTAGGGGAATCCACAAGCAGCACAATTTCAGACATATGCCGAAAGAACTTTTTCAGTGATACTGCTCCAAAGGCAATGGAAGCTAAAGAAAAAATAAATAAATAGTACTACATCAAAATTAAAAGCTTTTGTACAACAAAAGAAACCATCAACAAAACAACAAGAAAGACCACTGTATGGGAGAACATATTTGCAAATGTTATTACTGATAAAGGTTTAATCTCCAACATCTACAGCCAACTTATACAACTTAATAAAAGGAAGATAAACGATCCAATAATAAAAATGGGCAACGGACCTAAATAGAACCTTTTCGAAAGATGACAGAAGCAAGGCCAAGAGACACATGAAAACATGTTCAAAATCACTATTTATCCGAGAAATGCAAATCAAAATGACAATGCGATACTATCTTACACCTGTCAGAATGGCAATCATCAACAAATATACAAATGACAAGTGTTGGCGAGGATGCGGAGAAAAGCAACCCTTGTTCACTGTTGGTGGGAATGCAGACTGGTGCAGAACAGTATGGAGTTTTCTTAAAAAACTAAAAATGGATCTCCCATTTGACCCAGCAATCCCACTCTTAGGAATTTATCCTAAGAAATTACAGACACCAATCAGAAAGGATTTATACACCCCTGTGTTCATAGCAGCACAATTTACAATAGCTACAATTTGGAAACAGCCTAGGTGCCCATCAGCAGATTGTGGTACATCTACACAATGGAATTCTATGCTGCCATTAAAAAGAAGGAACTCTTACCATTTGCAGCAACCTGGATGGAACTGGAGAGCTTTATGCTTAGTGAAATAAGCCAGTCAATGAAGGAGAAGTGCCACATGCTCTCCCTCATTTGTGGATAATAAAGAACATTGTAAACTGATGAACAAAAGTATAGATACAGAGGCAATAAAGCATCAAACAGATTGTGATATTATAACAGGAAGATTAAGGAGAGGTGGGGTAGATAAGAGATCAATCAAAGGACTTGTATCTATGCATGTAAGCATAACCAATGAACATAGACACTGGGGGATCGGGGTATGCCTGGGAGGGAGGGGGTCAATGGGGAGACATGTATACATGTAACACAATAAAATATATATATATATAAAAATAAAATGCATGAAAAGGCAAAAAAAATTAACTGGCATATAAACTTTCAATAAATGGGTTCTTATTACCATAGAAAATATTTAATGCAAAACCCTTCTTTGGAGTGTGAATATCTTTATTTCAGTATCAGTTCTACCACCATTGTGACCTTATTTAGCCTCTTAATCTTATTTTGCCTATTGCAAAAAATGGGTAATAACACCTATTCATTAAGTAGTTGTATGGATAAAGTAAAATGAAACTTCTAGAGTGCTTGGCACAGTGCTGGGCACCGATTAGATGCTCACTGGGTTGTTATTTTGATTATCTACTGCTGCATAACAAATTGTCACAAAGCTTAGTGGCTTAAAATTATTGCTTAAAGTTGTTATCTTGAATGTTTCAGAGGTTGGGTGCTCTCAGCTCTGTAGTTCTCACTTGGGATCTCTCAGGCAGTTGCAGTCAGACAGTGGCAGGGCTGCAGTCATCTTGAAGGCTGTCATAGTCACACAGTTGATCCAGGCTCTTGGCTGGGATTTCATCACTTCCTCACTGCGAGGTGACTGAATTCCAAGAACAAGCATCTCTAAAGGATTAGGCAGAAGCTTGAAGTCACCTATTGTTACTTTGGCTCTAGTTATACACCCATCTAATTTTAAGAAGAGTATCAACATTACTTTACAAGAAGAACATTGTATAATGGAAGATATTGATGCAGTCATTTTTAGACAATACAGTCTGCCATAGTTAGCTATTATTCATGTTCATGTTTACATATGTGCAAACATTTTACATAAATTTTTGCTCCCCCCAATATACATGCTTTATAATTTTACCTGTATTTTTTGAAAGCTCTATTGTCCATATCTAAAAGTACCTCGTGGCCAGCAGGTGGTGTTGGCATTCTTCTAGCTTCCAGTTGAGACATGTAAATCTTTAATCTTTCATCAGAATGCAAATTCTATCCTTTGAGGCCAATGCCATCAATTCTTTCTCATTGCTGTCATTTATGAACACACTGATCACTCCTCTGTGTTTATGCATGGTGTATTCATGGGAGTGAAGTGGAGGTCTTGGCAGACCATCTTAGAATTCTGCTTTCCACAAGCCCCTTGAGAAATTCTTTATCTTAGTTATTTTACTTTTCAATTCTAGAATTTTCTATTGGTTATTTTTTATAATTTTTATATTTTTATTAAGTTATCCAAATTGGGTAATGGTCGTCATATTTTCCTTTTCTTTGAACATATTTGTAATAGCTATATTGACTTCTTTATCTGCTAAGTTCACCATCTGGGCCCACTCCATTTTTATTAACTGATTTTTTTTTCTGCTTGTTTATTGGTATGTCTAGTGCTTTTTGTTTGAAAACTCCATTTTACATAGTACATTTAGGAGATCTGGATTCTGTTCTATATTCTTTGTTCCCTACAGTATGCAGACAATAATATCTCTGCTCAAGGTTTTTATTTTTTTTTTTTAGCCTATATTCCTATGGTTGTCCCTCTGCCTACATAGTGTATTAGCCAATGATTTGGGTGGAGATTATGCTTAGAAGTCTTGAGCTCTTAAGGCTACCACATACTGCTTAATAATTTGTATGTGGGTTGAGGTTCTCATTCAAAATTGCAGTCATTTCTTGGCTTTAGTTTCACTCTTTACCAGGCTTTCTGAAATCTCTCCTGTTTGTAGTTTCCAAGTCAACCAGGGACTGGGTGGAGAACTTATCTCAGCCCTTCCCTGACTCTCTTATTTCTAAGATACCCCATTTAATTTCTGTTTTGTCTATTGCTTATCCCAGCTGGGATCACAACTGTGGATATAGTAGAGTCAATTTTCTCTGTTCATTTTCATTTCAGTCTACCACTTTTATTTTCACTTGTATTTTTTATTAATAGGATAATACACTTGCAAGGCAGAAACCCAACATGGTGTTACATAAGTTTTACTAAAGCTGACATATAAAACTAATTCAATATATTTGTTATACAATGAAAACTTAAAAAAAATGTTATTCTGGTATATTATTTTATATATTCCCCTCTGTTACTTGACAAACTTTTAAGTGTTAAGTCTACCACTTTTAAAGGGTAATGCCATGAGATTTTGTCCTCTACCTCGGAGTCCAACCCCTTTGGCAACAAAGCTGCTGTGTTTTCCCTGCCAGACCCTTGGTGATAAAAACTACTGTTCTTATAGTAGTCACATTCATAAAGACAAAAAAGATAAATAAATAAAAATAGAAAGGTAGTTGCCAAGGCTGGAGGAGAGGGGAAATGGACAGTTGTTGTTTAATGGGTGTATGGTTTCAGTTTTGCAAGATGAAGAGTTTTAGAAGTTGGTTACACAACTGTGAGAATACACTTAACAATACTAAACTATACACTTAAAATGGTATACTTAAATTGGTAAATTTTAAGTTATGTGTATTTTACCACAATTTAAAAACAAAGAGATTACTATTCTTGCCAACATAACAGGGGTTTGTTGAGAGTAATGTAGATGTGATCAACCTCAGGCAAAGGTCACTTCTATTCTTATCAAAAGCCGTACTTTGATTTTAAGAATGATGTTTTAAATTTGTTTTATGCATCACTCTAAAGCCCTGAAATAATTGTTTTTAAAATTATGTATGGCATAATAATTTTGTGTGTGGGGGGGGGCAAGGAATTAGTGACCTCTTCAAACTACTGTAACTGGATGTCACTTTCCTGGCTACTTCTTAGTAGCTTCAGCAGGTTGTTACTCATGGTTCCTTTTATTTCTATTTTTTAATTGACACCGATTTGTATATTTTTATTTGTTTCAGAGAGGAAGGAAGAGGGAGAAAGAGTTGGAAACATCAATGATGAGAGGGAATTATTGATCAGCTGCCTTCTGCATGCCCCCCACTGGGAATTGAGCCAGCAATCCGGGCATGTGCCCTGACCGGGAATTGAATGGGGATCTCCTGATTCATAGGTCAATGCTCAACCACTGAGCCACACAAGTTGGGCTCATGGTTCCTTCTAAATGATAGAGTATCCTAGAGCACGGTCCTTGGGCCTTCCCTCTTTTCTTTCTATGCCTTCCCTGGGAGATTTCATTAAGTCTCCTCATGGGAGACATTTGTAATACAATCAACAATAAAAAATATACATTAAAAATGTTATCTATATGCTGATGGCTCCTAAAACGTAACTCCAGGCCAGACTTCTTCTCTGTTCTTCAAATTTGTGCATCTACCTGCCTATTTGACATCCTACTTAGAAGTTTAATAGACATCTCAAACTCAGTAAGGCTGAATCCAAACTCCTGATATGTGCTATCAGAAACTGGCTTCTCTCTCAGTCTTCCTCATCTCAACTATTGATTTCTTCATTCTTTTATTTCTTCAGGCCAGTAACTTTGGGTTGTTCCTTGACTCCTTTCTTTTAAGCTGTAAGTCCACCACATCAGATTATCTTGTCAATTTTACTTCCAAAATATACATAAAATTTTATCCTCTTCATACCATCTTTACTGCTACCACTACTTTCAAGCCACCATCATCTCTACCTGATATTATTAAGTAGGCTTCTAACTATTTTATTCTAACTGTGCTTTCCTTCTATATGTGTTCTCAGTAGAACTGTCATAATATCCGTTTAACATTAATGGGATCTTCTCATCCCTCTCCTAATGGATGGTATCTTATCATATTCAGAGTAAAAGCTTGAGTCACAAGAGTTATGCGATCCCATAGAATCTTGCTCCCATTACTTGTCTAACCTCATAACTATCTACTCTCCCTCATTCAGTTCCCTTTGGTCCTTCAGACCTCAGAACCTTTGTACTTATTTTTGTACTTTGCCTGGAATGTCCACCTTCCATCTCCCCACTCCCCAGTACTTATCCTCATACCTTAGCTGTTTTAGTTGCTTCAGATCTTTATCCAAAATTCATTTCTGTGTGATGTCTTTCTTGGCCACTCAATCCAAATTTCCATGGCTTCCTACCCATTATTTTATATTCCACTTTATTCCTTCAATTTTTAACCTTAGTACTAATCACTATTTAATATATTATTTTTTTTACTTGGTTCATTCTTTATTTTTCTCACTAAAATGTTAGCCCCATGAGTGCAGAATTTTTGTTATATTTGTACTTTACTACCATCCTAGAACCTAAAAACAGTTCGTAGCACTTAAGCTTGCAATAAATTTGGTATATTTATAGTGAAAGGTGAAGAAAGACATGAATTTCTAAATTTAAAGTTCTTCTTGAATGCTACATAGAATGAAGGAAACATTTTCTCGTGAAATTTCAAAATATCAAGATTATAAAGAAGATCCTAAAAAACTTCTAAAGAAAAGAAACAAAAGTCTACAAATTAGCAAATATGGTTTCTATAAGGCAGTGGAACATGGATAGTGGGGCAATTTCATCACAGTTTTGATTCTATAAATTAGAATCCATACCAAGCAAAATAGAAAATGTAAGGTAAAAATAAAGTTATTTTCATACATGAAAATATGTGAAGATAAATGACATTTATCTTAGAGATAGTTGAGGATTTTGTTTGTCAAACTAAGGATGGCACTGGCCAATGTGGCTCAGTTGGTTGAGCATCATCCTGTATACCAAAAGGTTGCTGGTTTGATCCCAATCAGAGTGCATGTGAGGGGCAACTGATAAATGTTTCTCTCTAAAATAAAATAAAATAAAATAAAATAAATTGTGTGCTTTTTTTTTAAGTAGGAAAACTAAACAGAGGAGCAGTTAAGATGGTGGCATAGGTAATTGTGGTACTCACATTCTCCCACAACCAAATCAGAAATACAATTAAACTACAGAACAACCATAATTCAGAACCACCTGAAATCTCGCTAAACCCGTGGTCGGCAAATTGCGGCTCGTGAGCCACATTCGGCTCTTTGACCCCTTGAGTGTGGTTCTTCCACAAAATACCATGAATCTATTTTGAAGAAGTGGCATTAAAAGAAGTTTAAGTTTAAAAAATTTGGCTCTCAAAAGAAATTTTAATCGTTGTACTGTTGATATTTGGCTCTGTTGACTAATGAGTTTGCTGATCACTGACTAAACCAAAGTCCTACAACTAATGATAGGAAAAACAAGCCACATCGAGACTGCTAAGGGTAGAGACATATAACAGTGTGGTTCCACACCCTTTTGTGGCAAATAAAAGTCAGGAGGGATATCTTGGCTCTGGAGGTTTCCCCTGAGGAGCAAGGGTTCCCAGACATACACCAGGCTCCCCACCCAGAGGTTCCAGTGCTGGGAAGAGAAACCTGAGTAAGACAGAGGACTGCTGGAGTCCCAGGCAGTTTCTCTTAAAGGACCCAATCACAGAATTATTCGGACTCACTCCTGCGCGCCAGTGTTAGGGCAGCAGCTCAAGAGGCATCAGGGTCATAAAAGGAAGAACTGTAGTATCTGGCATCAGGGTGAGAGCTAGAGAGGCAGCTGTCTCCCAGACAGAAGTGTTGGCATAGACCATTGTTCCTTTTCTAAATCCTTCCCCAACAGAGGCAGCAAGCAGGCACCATATCAGAGTCTCCATCAACCTAGCTAGCACTGTTTACCCTGCCCCTAAGACCTCACCCCACCAATTTTGGGGCCAACTCAAGCTGATTCCAGTGGCTTTTCCATCTGAATGGCCTGTCTTGGCTTATGCTTCAGCTTTTCTTAAAATCTCCCAAACAAGCAGCAAGTGGCCTCAGCATGCTCTGTACCTCTAGCTAAGTAGCTCCAGGTCCAGCGCTTGTGGCAGCCCATTGTGGTTCACAGCTTGGCTCTCCTGGGTACCTCCAAGCTTGGTACAAATAGTAGCTAACTGCAGATTGCTTTGTAGTTCATGTTAGGTGGCTCCATGCAGAACATAGTTGGTGACTGACACTGAGCCTAGGAGCCTCCAGAGCCAGTCCACCCAGTGGACAGCTATCCACATGTTGAAAGATCACCCAACCACCTCTACAAGCAGACTCAGTAGGCACCAGAGCCCTGCTAAAGTAAGTCCTGCTCTGTGGGGTGGGCCCTTGCACAATTGATTGCCAGCATGATTCAGCCAGTTGTATGTAGCTGATCAGCTGGGGGTAAATACCTCTGTGCCAACAGCAACCAAGGCTCAACTACAACAGGAGACTGTACACAGTCCATACAAGGGGTGCACCTGGAGGGCCTAGCTCCAGTGAATGAAGAGGCTGTGCTACTGGACCCTGTAGGACATGTACTACATTAGCCCACTCTACCAAGCTCAAGAGATATAGCAGGTCTACCTAATACAAAGAAACAAATACAGGGAGGGGGCCAAAATGAGGAGACAAAGAAAAGTCTTAAATGATAGAAGAGAACTGAAAAGGACCTCAGCAAAGTGGAGATAAGCAATCTTCTAGATGCAGAATTCAAAACTTATAAATAGATGCTTAATGAACTTAGTGTAAGAGTAGATGAACTTAGAACTTCAACAGCATGTAAAATTTTTTTTATGGAAACCATAAAAAAGAGTCAGTCAGAAATGAAGGATACATTAACTGAAATGTAAAATTATAAGGAATCAACAGTAAAGTAGATAAAGCTGAGAATCAAAACAGCGATTTGGAATATAAGGAAGCAAAAAGTCACCCAATCAGAACAGCAAAAGGAATCCAAAAAAATGAGGAGAGTATAAGGAACTCCTGGGACAACTTTAGCTTTATCAATATTTGCATCATGTGGGTGCCAGAAAAAAAACAGAAAGTGAGCAAGAAATTGAAAACCTATTTAAAAAAAAAAATAATAGGAAGGTTCCCTAACCTGGTGAAGGAAATGGACATACAAGTCCAGGAAGCACAGAGAGTTCCAAACAACATAAACCCAAAGCAGCCCACACCAAGACACATCATAATTAAAATGCAAATGGTTAAAGACAAAGGGAGAATCTTGAAAGCAAGAGAGAAGCAGTTAATTATCTATAAGGGAGCACTCAAAAGACTGTTAGGTGATTTATCAAAAGAAACTTTTCAGGCCAGGGGTGGCAAGATATATTCAGTGATGAAAAGCAAGGACCTACAACCAAAATTACTCTACCAAGTAAAGCCAACATTAATTTTTTTATTTCTTTATTTTTTAAATCTTTATTGTTCAGATTATTACAATTGTTCCTCTTTTTCCCCCTGTAGCTCCCTTCCACCAAGCTTCCACCCCACCCTCTGCCCTTACCTCTCCCACAAAGTCCTCATCCATAGGTGTATGATTTTTTGTCCAGTCTCTCCTTGCATGCCCCCTCACTTCTTTCCCCCTGAGAATTATCAGTCCACTCCCTTTCTATGCCCCTAATTCTATTATATTCACCACTTTATTCTGTTCATCAGATTTTCAGTTCACTTGATTTTTAGATTTACTACTTGATAGATACGTATTTGTTGTTCATACTTGTTATCTTTACCTTTTTCTTCTTCCTCCTCTCTTAAAGAGTACCTTTCAGCATTTGATATGATACTCGTTTGGTGTTGATGAACTCCTTTAGTTTTTTCTTATCTGTGAAACTCTGACTGCCCTTGAATTCTGAATGATAGCTTTGCTGGATAGAGTAATCTTGGTTGTAGGTTCTTGCTATTCATCTCTTTGAATATTTCTTGCTACTCCCTTCTGGCCTGCATAGTTTCTGTTGAAAAATCAGCTGACAACCGTATGGTAGCTCCCTTGTTGGTAATGGACTGTTTTTCTCTTGCTGCTTTTAATATTCTCTCTTTGTCTTTTGCTCTTGGTATTTTAATTATGATGTGTCTTGGTGTGGTCCTCTTTGGATTCTTTTTGTTTGAGGTTCTGTGCGTTTCCTGGACTTGTAAGTCTATTTCTTTCACCAGGTGGGGGAAGTTTTCAGTTGTTATTTCCATCAAATAGGTTTTCAGTATCTTGCTCTCTCTCTTCTTCTGGCACCCCCATAATTCTGATGTTGGTATGCTTGAAGTTGTCCCAGAGACTCCTTACACGATCTTTACATTTTGGGATTCTTTTTTCTTTTTGCTTTTCCAGTGGAGTGTTTTTTGCTTCTTTGTATTTCAAATCTTTGACTTGCTTCCTGCATTCTTCTAGTCTCTGTATAATATTTTTTATTTCAGTCAGGATATGTTTAATTTCTACTTGGTCCTTTTTCATTTCCTCTTTGGTCTCGCTAAATTTATCCTTCATTTCTTTCATTTGTGATCTGTTCCTTTGTCTCCGCATTTTCGCTGCTTCCCTGAATTGGTAGGGTAGCTTTGTGTCCTGGCTGTCCTATATGGCCCAGTATCTCTGCCTCCCTAGTTACCTGAGATGGACTCTCTTGGTGCACCCCTTTGTGGACTGTGTGTACAGTCTTGTTGTAGTTAAGTCTTGATTGTTGTTGGTATCACTATGGGGAATTGATCTCCAAGCCAATTGGTTGTGAGAATCAGTTGTGTCAGCACCTGGCAAACTTCTGTGCTGGACTCAGCCTTAAGACTTGCAAGATTACAACAGCCTCTGTGCTGGGCTTGGATGTGGCAGAATCTCAGGGCTGAGCAGATAGTCTTGTCTTCCCATCAGCCCTGCCCTACATGGCAGACCCTGGGTCTCAGTGCTCCCCGGTAATCACTGAAGCCCTCTTTATGCACATATGCACACACACATCTCCAGACCTCTGCCTTTCTGGCTCTCTTGAGCTTCTGTGCATTCCGGGGACTCGTATGAGTCTAGGTCCCTAGGGTCACACTCCAAACTGGGGTGCAGTCAGACCTGGATTTCAGTGCAGTTGGGAGGTTCATTTTTCCTCCCGCTAGAGAAAGCCCAGGGCACAATCAGCAGTCAGTCCTCTTTGCGCGTGCCTCCAGACCTCTGCCTTTCACAGCTCCCCTAAGTTTCTGTGCACTTCTCCCTTTTCAAGACAATCCAGACTCCCCTCGGATGAGTCTCGCCCGGAATTGGGGTTCAGTACAGTCAGAAGTTGGTTTCAGTTTAGTCGGGAGTTTCCATCTTCCTCCGGCTAGAGGAAGCCAGCCAGGCACTCTGCCGCCTGTCCTGTCCACATGTGTGTCTCCTACCTCGGCCTCTGAGTCTCCGTGAGCCCCTCTCTTTCCTTCTAGTTGTAGAATTTCCATTCATCCAGCTTTCCCGTGGTTCTTGATGGTATATGTCTTGTTTTTTAGTTGTAGTTTTGAAATTGTTGTGCGAGGCAGCAGTGTAGGTGTTCACTTATGCCGCCATCTTGGTTTCTCACTTGCAAAGCCAACATTTAGAATAAAAGTATATATACTTTCTCAGACAAGAAAAAAGCTAAAGGAGTTCATCCCTAACAAACCAATATTACATGAAATGTTAATGGGTTTTCTTTAAGAAGAGGAGATAAGAAAAAAAATAAGAGAAAAATATGAACAATAAAGTGCAATAAACACATATCTATTAACTATTGAATTTTTAAAACAACAAATTAAATTAACAAGTAGAACAACAATAAAAAGAAAACCAAGAGAGGATTCAAGAACTACCAAAAGTGATCCAAACATTCAATTAATACAAGTTCCAGATGGCATTTGTGTATCAGGCAAGAGAAGCAATTAGGGGAATCTAAGATGGCGGCATAGGTAAACACCTACACTGCTGCCTCGCACAACAATTTCAAAACTACAACTAAAAGACAGAACGGACATCATCCAGAACCACAGGAAAGCTGGCCGAGTGTAAGTTCTACAACTCGAAGGAAAGAGAGGGGCTCACAGAAACCCAGAGGAGCTGCAAAAAGCTGAGGTACGGAGACGTGCGTGTGGAGAGAGCGGGTGCCGGAGTGCCTGACTGGCTTTCTCTGACAGGAGGGAAACGGAAACTCTCAAAGGCATTGAACCCCTTCTCTTACGACACTAAACCCCAGATCCAGCCAAAACTCATACGGGGGGAGTTTGGACTGTGAAAAGGGAGAGGTGCACGGAAATTTAGGGGAGTCACAAAAGATCAAAGGCCTGGTGGCGCGCACGGCACTGCGCGCAGGACAGATTGCTGATTGTGCCGCTGGCTTTCGCGAGTGGGCGGGAGACAGACCCTCCCAACTGTGCCACTTCTGACTCTACTAAGCCCCTGTTTAGGGCAAAACCCTGGGGACCTAGACTCGTGTGGTCCTGGAGCACAGGGGAGCCGGAAAGGCAGTGGTTAGAGGCACTGCGGGCACTTGGGCACAAGGACCGCTCCAGCGATTACCCAGTCACGTGAGATTCAGGGGCTGTGGAGGGTAGGGCCGACTGGAAGGCAAGGCGGTCCCTTAAGCCCTGAGACTCCACCCCTCCCAAGCTCAACAGAGGCTTCTTCGGCTTTGCACGTCTGGTATAATAAAGCTGAATTCAACACAGAAGTTTCCCCTGCATAGTGAAAATTCCGAGACAAGGGAAGGGGTCACAAACAAAAGAAATGGAGGGAAAAAAAAACGACTGGATATAGAGTTCAAAACCACGCTTATAAGGTTTTTCAAGAATATGCTAGAAAAGGTGGATAAATTTAGTGAGACCCAAGAGGAGATGAAAAAGGACCAACTAGAGACACTGACTGAAATAAAAAATATTATTCAGAGTGCTAACAGCAGACTAGAGGATGGCAAGAATCAAGTCAAAAATTTGAAATATAAAGAAGCGCAAAACATTCAACTGGAAAAGCAGGAAGAAAAAATAATCCAAAAATGTGAAGATAATGTAAGGAGCCTCTGGGACAGCGGAGTTCATCAACTCCAAACCAGTATTATATGAAATGCTGAAAGGTACTCTTTTAGAAGAGGAAGAAGAAAAAGGTAAAAGCCAAAAAGTTATGAACAACAAATACATATCTATCAACAAGTGAATCTAAAAATTAAGTGAATTAAAAATTTGATCAACAGAATAAACTGGTGAATATAATAGAATCAGGAGCACAGAAAGGGAGTAGACTAATAATTCTCAGGAGGACAAAAATCATAAAGCATCAAACAGACTGTGAAATTACAGCAGAAAGATTAATGTTAGGTGAGGTAGATAAGTGATCAATCAAAGGACTTCTATGCATGCATATAGCATAACCAATGATCACAGACACTGGGGCGTTGGGGTATGCCTGGGAGGTAGGGGGTGCAATGGGGAGATATGTATAAAAATTAATAAAAAAATTAAAAAAAAAGAGAAGCAATTAGATCATATGAAGTTAGGAATTCAGTTGAGCTTGGGATGGCAGAGCCTCTCTATTGAGCTTGGGATGGGTTGAGTCTCAGGGCTTAAGGGACCACCTTGCCTTCCAGTCGGCCCCGCCCTCCACGGCCCTTGAGTCTCATGAGACTGGGTAATCACTGAAGAAGTCCCTTACGGGCGCGCGCACTCGCATTCTTGCAGTGCCTCTAGACTGCTGCCTTTCCGGCTTCCCTGTGCTCCGGGACCATATGAGTCTGGGTCCCCAGGGTTTTGCCAGAAACTGGGGTTTAGTGGAGTTAGAAGTGGCGCAGTTGGGAGAGTCTGTCTCCTGCCCACTCTCATAAGCCAGCGGCACAATCAGCAGTCTGTCCTCTGGGCACAATGCCATGCGTGTCACCAGACTTCTGATCTCTTGCAACTCCCCTAAATTTCCATGCACTTCTCCCTTTTCACAGTCCAAACTCCTCCCGTATGAGTTCGGCTGGATCTGGGGTTTAGTGTCATAGGACAAGGGGGTTCAATGCCATTGAGAGTCTCCGTTTTCCTCCTGCCAGAGAAAGCTAGCCAGGCTCTCTAGTACCCACACCTGCGTCTCTGTACCTCAGCTTTTTGCAGCTCCTCTGGGCTTCCGTGAGCCCCCCTCTTTCCTTCTGCTTGTAGAATTTCCACTCAGCCAGCCCTCGTGTGGTTCTGGATGATGCCCCTTGTGTCTTTTATTTTTTTATTTTTTTATTTTTTTTTAAGATATTTTATTGATTTTTCACAGAGAGGAAGGGAGAGGGATAGAAAGTCAGAAACATCGATGAGAGAGAGACATCGATCAGCCGCCTCCTGCACGCCCCCCACTGGGGATGTGCTCTCAACCAAGATACATGCCCCTGACCAGAATTGAACCCGGGACCTTTCAGTCCGCAGGCTGACACTCTATCCACTGAGCCACACTGGTCTCGGCACCCCTTCTGTCTTTTAGTTGTAGTTTAGAAATTGTTGTGCGAGGCAGCAGTGTAGGTGTTTACCTATGCCGCCATCTTGGATTCTCTCCCAAAGTATGAAAGTCTTAATTATGATTTTAGAATAGAACCAATATCTTATCCTTAAAAAATATTAAAAAAATTAAATGTGATAAAAGTTGGGAAGGATAGGCATGACTGCTACTACTAAAAACTTCATGCAATATAGCCATTCTCAAACTTTGTTGCATATTAAAATAACTTTGGATGTTTTCAAAATCTTGAATCCCAAACTGTATCATCCCAATTACATGAAGTCAGTTTGTCTGTTGGTTGTTTTTGTTTTGGGGGTTGATTTCAGCATGTAGTCAGATTTGGGTACCATTGATCTAAAGTTTATGGAACTAAAGCTAAAAGCTAAAATATATTCTCTAAAGTTTCAAAAGTAATGAGTAGCTTAATCATTCTTATAACTATTTCATTGGTAAAAAGAGGTAGGAGGATAATAGTTGTGCGCGAAATTTTCCTTAATGGGAAGACAAATCTATTTTAGTAATGCAATGTGACAAATCAAAGCCTACATTTTGTTTCAAAGTTAGTCTGTTAATCATTTTATTTTACTTGCAAAGAGGTAATACTCTTTAGTCGTGTTCCAAAGTTAGTAAAAATCTGTATTGACTTCTTTTTGAATAATTACTTTTTATTAGATGGGATAATTAATATTGACACTGTTACATTTAATATGCTATATTTCTATAATTACCTCCTAATCTGTCTCCTTACCTCTCACTTTGCTACCATATTTACTTGTCCACACAGAAACCAAATTGATCCCCTAAAACTAAAATGAAGCCAGATCATGTTCTTACTCTTATTTAAACCCCCAAATGGCTTTCCATTTCCCACAGAAGAAAAGCAAATGTCCTTATAATCGTCTACAGGTACTATTACATGATCTGACCTTGTTATCTTGCTGTTCCTTCATTTATTCAGCACCAGCCATTTTCACCTTTTTGCTGTTTTTACTCTTGTATTGACTTTTTACATAGATTGAGTTCATTAGAATCAGGTTATTATGAATAAATTATCTGGATGTTAAAATCAATTTCCTATTGCAAATATACTTTCCATTTGTTAGTGCAGTGGTTGGCAAACTCATTAGTCAGCAGATCCAAATATCAACAGTACAACGATTGAAATTTCTTTTGAGAGCCAAATTTTTTAAACTTAAACTTCTTCTAACTCCACTTCTTCAAAATAGACTCGCCCAGGCTGTTGTATTTTGTGGAAGAGCCACACTCAAGGGGCCAAAGATCTACATGTGGCTCACGAGCCGCAGTTTACTGACCACTGTCTTAGGAAATAGACAGTTTTCTGTAAAAGACACTTCAATAAATATAGTTTCCTCTTGCAAATATCCATGGACTGGTGCTCTAACCATTGAGCAACCGGCTGGAGCTCTCTTGTAATTACTTTAAGCATAAAGTTAAGTGTTATAGTCCTTAGAACTATGAAAATAAAACTTTCAGTATTTAAATAAAGTCATTTGTCTTTCTTAGCTTTTGCAAATTACCTAGGCAGAATCTGAACTTATTGAATGCAAGGTACAAGATAATTATGGTTTTATTTAAAATTTTAGAGTAACAGAAATGTAAATGTATTCCAGCCTTTTTCTTCTCCAATTGCTTTATACTTTATCAACCTTGGATATGCATTAGGATCCCCTGTAATACTTTCAAAATTAGTATTCTGTTTTTAAAAATTTTTTAGTTCACAACTGTGAACTGAAGCCTCGTGCTCAGACCTCAGAGATACTATGTAGTCAGGGTAGAATTAAAGAATATGAATTCATGATTTTCTGTTACTTAAGAATATCAAGGTTGCCTTTCAGGAATAGTATTGAAACTAGAGGTGAGAACGGATGAAAGTGGGGACTACTCTTCATTGTACGCTCTTCTCTACTGCTTTTTAAAAATAAAAACTATGTTCTTGAAGTATATTGATTAAAAATTAATGGATAGAAAAGTATAATTCTCTTATATTTTGAAATAATAAAATATTCCTAATGAAAATCAAACTTTATAAAATCAATAAATTAGGATTTTGTTTTGTAGTAAAAAATAATTCTAAACTCAAAAGATCTCTTTAGGAAGTTTCTTACCAAATTTTTAAAGTATATTTTCTACTAAAGTATATCACATGTACAGAACATGCCCTCATTATAAGTAAATAGATCTGTGAATTTTTCACAATGAGAACACTCTAATATAACCAGCATCTTGGCCTAGAATTACATAGTCCAAACTCAGAAGGCCAGAGTGTGTTGCCTCCAGTCACTGTCCTCCTCCTCCAATCACAATTCTGAGCATCGGCCTGCGGACTCAAGGGTCCCAGGTTCGACTTGAGTCAAGGGCATGTACTTTGATTGTGGGCACATCCCCAGGAGGGGGTGTGCAAGAGGCAGCTGATCGATGTTTCCCTCTCCTCGATAGTTCTTTTTTTTTTTAATATTTTATTGATTTTTTACAGAGAGGAAGGGAGAATGATAGAGTCAGAAAGATCGATGAGAGAGAAACATCGACCAGCTGCCTCCTGCACGCCCCCTACTGGGGATGTGCCCACAACCGAAGTATATGCCCTTGACCAGAATTGAACCTGGGACCTTTCAGTCCACAGGCCAACGCTCTATCCACTGAGCCAAACCAGTTTCGGCTCATCAATATTTCTAACTTTCTAACTTTCTCCCTTCCTCTCTGTAAAAAATCAATAAAATATATTTAAAAAATAAATGGTAAAACAGAATTAGTGGTAGTAAAGCTCTGGGTATATAAAAGTTAACCTATTTCTCCTTGGGTTTCCCATAACTGAGGGACATAATAATCAAACGATAAAAAATAATAGGCCTTGGTTCTGATATCCAAACTGTAAGACAAACTCCATGCTTTGAAATCTTCACTGCTAGCCCTATGTTTGAGGTGTGCTATAGCACCATGTTAGTAGGTGGATTGAGTTCCTGTAGGCAGTTCCTTAACTACCCCTCCACTTACCTGCAAACCATATTTTAGGACATGCCATCAAATCTGGCTTCGCTCTCTAATCCTAGTTCTATTCTAATTTACCTCTCCAACCTTTGCACCCTTCAATCTTCTCTTTGTTTACTCATAACCTATTTTATTTTGGGGGTAACTATTGTTCCTCTTGCCAGAGTATCTCCACAGATTAATAAACAGACATGGGATTTCCATTCACTTGTCATTGTTTAGACATTAACATATGTTTCCTCATGGCCAGTCCTGACTGAGGTTGCCCTCAATCAGCTTTCTACCCTAAATTGGCTTTGCTTGCCAAATTCACCTAGTGGAGTTTTATTGTTGTTGTTTTTAATTTATTGATTGGTGAGAGAGAGAAAGAGAGAGAGAGAGAGAGAGAGAGAGAGAGAGAGAGAGAGAGAAATCAACTTTTCCACTTATTTATGCATCCATTGGTTGACTCTTGTATGTGCTCTAACAGAGGATAGAACCCACTACTTTGGGGTATCAGGAAAATACTCTAAACAAATGCATTACCAGGCCAGGGAAAATCTACTACAGTGGTATCTCGAAATACGAGTTTAATTTGTTCTGTAACCTTGAGGCCTGAAAAACTATGAGACGCTCGAGTCGCAGTAAACTGGTGGGTCGTGTGCAGCCGGCCAATCCGCGCAATTACTCGTATCTCAACTGTTGCTCGTATTTCAAAGCAAAAATTGCTTGCTCGACAGCTTGTATCACACAAATCTCGTATGTTAGGGCACTTGTATCTCGAGGTACCACTGTATTTTTAGTTTGAACCTGAGAATTTTAAATTTCCAGCACTTAATGCTCCCTGAAAGAAGAAAGTCTGTGTGTCCCGTCTTTGATCACCTGCTCATGTAACTGATTTATGTCAAAAATCTATTGCAGGGGATTCATTTCTTTCTTGATCCACCAGGAATTCCTGTGATCTGCCTCAGTTTACCTAGACCTGCCAGAATTTCAATCAGATTACATGGTTTAGACCCCCAACCCTTGGCACTTGATATGGTTTTCAAATATACAAAGTTCACTGTTTCATCCAAGGATTCCTCCTTAGAGCAGGAAAGAAGTAAGCATTTTAGTGCAGCTTGGCTTGATTTTGCACTTTCATTTGTTCCTTCTGGCCTTGGATAAGACTTTTCTCATAAGACTTTCCTATTTTTCACGTTCCTCTTTGTGTTAACTGGAGCCTGGAGGAGGGAAAGGAACAGCAGAATAGTTGGTTTAAAGGCTAAGACCTACCTCAGTTCCCACCTGTGAAATACCAGGCATCCATACATGTTATCAATTCAGCTTGTCAGCTACCTTTACCTCTTAAAACTCCAAAACGTCCCAAACTTTGGAGCCATGCTTAGCATTGACAGAAAATCATTTTTATAGTCTCCTTTTACTATCATTTGTAGATTTGTTTTTATGTTGATTGCTAATTTTGACTTAAAATTTTAGAAAGAAAAGTATTATTTTTACAATATGTTGACAACACAAAAAAATCTCTATTTTTATATAACATGTTTTATTTATTTGAATGAATGTTTATTTAAAAATTTTCTGTAAAAATACATAAATTCTAATTTTTTTATTATCATCTATTTGAAAAATTTATACAGCTAAAAATAAATTCCAATTGTATAATCAGGAGATACTCAAAGGAGTCTGCTTACTGGCTTTGGAAGATGCAATAAAACCTGTCACTGGAGCAAAGGAGGAGAAACCAAGATGGTGGCATAGGTGAACACGTAAACTGCTGCCTCACACAACAGTTTCAAAACTACAATTAAAAGACAAAACAGTCATCATCCAGAACCACAGGAAAGCTGGCTGAGTGGGAATTCTACAAATAGAAGCAAAGAGAGGGGCTCATGGAGACTCAGAGGAGCTTCAAAAAGCTGAGGTATAGAGACGCGTGTGTAGAAAGGACAGGGCGGAGTGCCTGGCTGGATTCCTCTAGGAAGAGGGAGACGGAAACTCCTGGCTGCACTGAACCCCACTTCTGACTGCACTGAACCCCAGTTACAGGCGAGACTCATGCGGGGGAGTCTGGACTGTTGTGGAAAGGGAGGAGTGCTCAGAAACTTAGGGGAGCCGTGAAAGACAGCGGTCTGGAGGTGCATGCAAAAGTGCTCACACAGAGGGCTGACTGCTGATTGAGTTACTGGCTTTCTCTAGTGGGAGGAGGACAGAACCTCCCAACTGCACTGAAATCCAGGTCTGACTGCACTGAACCCCAGTTTCGGGCCAGAACCTGGGGACCCAGACTCATACGGGTCCCCAGAGCGCATGGAAACACAGGGGAGCCAGAAAGGCAGAGATCTGGAGGCACGTGCACCTGTGCACAGAGAGGGTTGCAGCTATGAATGAGGGACACTGAGACCCAGGGGCTGACAGAAAGTCAAGACTGTCTGCTCAACCCTGAGACTCCATCCCATCCAGGCCTAGCACAGAGGCTTTTGCAATCTTGCAAGTCTTATGGCGGAGTCCAGTACAGAAGTTATCCTGGCATTGACACAGCTGATCCTCACAACCAATTGGCTTAAAGATCAATTCCCCCCAATAATACCAACAACAATCAAGACTTAACTACAACAAGGCTGTACACACAGTCCACAAAGGGGTGCACCAAGAGAGTCCACCTGAGGTAACTGGGGAGGCAGAGCTACTGGGCATTATAGGACACCTACCACACAAAGCTACTATACCAACTCAGGAAGCAGCAAAAATGCGGAGACAACGGAACAGATCACAAATGAAAGAAATGGAGGAAAATAAACGACTGGCTATAGAGTTCAAACCCACGATTATAAGGTTTTTCAAGAATTTCCTAGAAAAGATGGATAAATTTAGCGAGACCTAAGAGGAGATGAAAAAGGACCAACTAGAAATTAAACATACACTGACTGAAATAAAAAATATTATACAGAGATCTAACAGCAGACTAGAGGAACGCAAGAATCAAGTCAAAGAATTGAAATACAAAGAAGCAGAAAACACTCAACTGGAAAAGTAAAAAGAAAAAAGAATCCAAAAATATGAAGATAGTGTAAGGAGCCTTTGGGACAACTTCAAGCATATCAACAGCAGAATTATGGGGGTGCCAGAAAAAGAGAGAGAGCAAGATACTGAAAACCTATTTGAAGAAATAATGACTGAAAACTCTCCCCACCTGGTGAAAGAAATAGACTTACAAGTCCAGGAAATGCACAGAACCCAAACAAAAGGAATTTGAAGAGGACCACACCAAGACACATACTCTGTTGCCAGCCCTTTCCACATGTGCCTCAGTACCTTTGCCTTCTGCAGCTCCTCTGAGTCTCAGTGTGCTTTTCTATTTACTTCTAGTTGTAGAATTTCCACTCAACTAGCCTTCCTGTGTTCTGGATGGTGTCCATTTTGTTTTTAATTGCAGTTTTGTAATCATTGTGCGAGGCAGCAGTTTAGGTGTTTACCTATGCCGCCATCTTGATTTCTCCTCTACTGTGCTGTTTTTAAAAGTGGTTATATATTTTTCATTCCCACCAGCAAATGTATGAGGTATCCAGTCTCTGTGATACTTGCCAACATTTGGGATTATAAATCACTTCTAATTTTAGGCATTCTAATAGATGTGCAATGGCATTTTATTGTGGCTTTAAATTGCTGTTCTCAGATGACTAATGATGTTGAACACTGGCCATCTCTACATTTTTATTGAGGTATCTACTCAAATCCTTTGCTCATATAAAAATTAGATTATCTTTTCCTTATGTATACTCATAAAAGGTGGCCCTCACATCCTCATGTAACACCCTTACATCATCACAAGAAAGCTGTGCCAATGTCATCACAAAAAGGCCACCACACAATGGCCAACACAAGATGGCCAGTAGGGTACGGCAGTTGTAGGCAATCAGGCCACAAGGGAGGGCAGTTGGGGGCGAATAGGCTAGCAGGGGAGGACAGTTGGAGGTGATGAGGGTCAGCAAGGGAGGGTAGTTGGGGGTGACCAAGCTTGTAGGGGAGGGCATTTGAGGGAGACCAGGTTTGAGGGGAGGGCAGTTGGGGGGATACTAGGCCTTCAGGGGAAGGCTGGCAAGTGAGGGCAGTTGTGGGCAATCAGGTCGGCAGGGGAGGGCAATTGTGGGCGATCGGGCTGGCAGGGGAGGGCAGTTGGGGGCAATCAGGCCAGCATGGGAGCAGTTAGTGGACTATCAGGCTGGCAGGCAGAAACGGTTAGGAGCAGTCAGGCAGTTAAGCAGGCGAGTGGTTAGTAGCCTGCAGTCCCAAATCGTGAGAGGCATGTCTGACTGCCAGTTTAGGCCTGATCTTGAGGGGTCCGTGATTGGAGAGGGTACAGACTGAGCAGAGAGACAACCCCACCCTGTGCATGAATTCCAAGCACCAGGCCTGTAATTCAAATATAAGAGTTATTTATATATTCTAGATACAAGTCCTTTTCTCATCTTTTACAGAGTCTTGTAGCATGTGGCTTGTCTTAGGAGTATCATTTGAAGAACAGATACTAATTTTTTAAAATAAATCTTTATTGTTCAGTTTAATACAGATGTTCCTCTTTTTTTCCCTCCTAGCTCCCCTCCACCTGATTCTCTACCCCCCACCCTATGCCCATACCCTATGCCACTGTCCTCATCCATAGGTATAAAATTTTTGTCCAATCTCTTCTCACACCCCTCTTACTCCCCTCCTCTGAGAATTGTCAATCCATTCCCTTTCTCTGCCCCTGATTCTATTATATTTACCAGTTTATTCTGTTCATCAGATTCTTTATTCACTTGATGTTTAGATTCACTTGTTGATAGGTATGTGTTTGTTATCACTTTGTTGTTTATAATTTTTATCTTTACCTTTTTCTTCTTCCTCTTCTTAAAGAATACCCTTCAGCATTTCATATAATCCTGGTTTGGTGGTGATGAACTCTTTTAGCTTTTTCTTATCTTTGAAGCTCTTTATATGACCTTCAATTTTGAATGATAGCTTTGGTGGGTAGAGTAATCTTGGTTGTAGGTTCTTGCTATTCATCACTTTGGATATTTCCTGCCACTCCCTTCTGGCCTGCATAGTTTCTGTTGAGAAATCAGTTGACAGTCATATGGGTACTCCTTTGTAGGTAACTAACTGTTTTTCTCTTGCTGCTTTCAAGATTCTCTTTTTGTCTTTTGTTCTTAGTATTTTAATTATGATGTGTCTTGGTGTGATCCTCTTTGGATTCCTTTTGTTTGGGGCTCTCTGTGCTTCCTGGACTTGTAAGTCCATTTTTTTTTCACCAGGTAGGGAAAGTTTCAGTCATTATTTCTTCAAATAAGTTTTCAGTATCTTGCTCTCTCTCTTCTTCTGACACCCCCATAATTCTGATGTTGATAAACTTAAAGTTGTCCCAGAGGCTCTTACACTCTATTCACATTTTTGGACTATTTTTTTTTGTTTTTCTGGTTGGGTGGTTTTTGCTTCCTCATATTTCAAATCTTTGGTTTGATTCTTGGGGTCCTCTAGTCTGCTGTTGGATTTTTCTATGTTATTCTTTATTTCAGACTGTGTATGCTTAATTTCTGACTGGTCCTTTTCTATTTTTTTTTTTTTGGCATTTTCATTAAGAGCCTTGAAGGTCTCGCTAAGTCTCTCAGAGGTCTCACTAAGTTTCTCCGTGGTTTGTAAAAGATTCTTGAGTAACCTTATAATTGTGGTTTTGAACTCTTATGTCCAGTCATTTGCTTTCCTCCATTTCTTTCATTCGTGACATCTTATTTTGTCTCCGTATTTTGGCTGCTTCCCTGTGTTGATGGAATGGCTCTGTGTGCTAGTTGTCCTTTTTGGCCCAGTAGCTCCGCCTCTCCAATCATCTGAGGTGGATACTGTTGGTGCACCTTTTTGTGGGCTGGATACACAGTCTTGTTGTAGTTAAGCCTTAATTCTATTGGTACACTGGGAGGAATTGACCTCCAGGCCAGTTGACTGTGATGATTAGCTGTGTCTATAATGGAAGAACTGCTGTGCTGGAGACACCCTTGTGGGGCAGGACTTGCTTCAGTGAGGCTTTGTGTTCACCAAGTCTGCCTCTTGATTATGTCACTTATGTATTTGAGGAGTTGAAATCTGGTGTCATCTCACACTGACCTCTAGGTACACTGGTTTCTGAATCTCCAAGGAGGTGCAAGTCAGCTACTGTCTGAGGTCACCCAGCAGGAGCTACAGGGAGATCTGCAGATTTCTCCTCTTTGCTTTAAGTTTGGAAGTTTTGGAGTTGTCTAACCCAGTTGCAATTTGTTAGGTTAAGCTGGGAGAGAGCAGGCCATTCATATGCAAAAGCCACTGCACACAGCTGGGTGGGTTTGTAAATTGGGCAGGGTGGGATCTCAGGGGATTACTGGGCCATGGCAAACAGCAATGGCTGCCAGTCAGCCCTCTCTGCATCTCCGTGTTTCCACGTTCTGTTCTGTGTCCCTCGCTCCTGCACAGTAAACAATGATTCCTGTGCACATCTCTGAGAGAAAGCCACCCTCTCTTTCTGACCTGATGGCACAGTGCAGTTTCTCCCTATATGAGTCTGGGTCCCCAGAATCTCACCAGAAACTGAAGTTCAGAGCAGTTGGGAACTTGTTTTGCATCTAATTACCTTGCCTGCTTTGTCTAAAATCAATGGACTTTGCATATGTGGGTTTATTTCTTGACTATGTTCTGTTCTATTGATCCATATGTTTATCCTTATGTAAATACCACATTGATTTGATTATTGCCGTTCTATAGTAAATCTTAAAATTTGGTTTTATTGTTATAGGAAAATAAGTATTGAGCTAGGATTTTCCTATTTATCACTTTTTTCTATTCGTCATATGTATGCCCTTTAGAGTAAAATTACCTCATATTTTATATGACAGTCCTACATTTATTTGAGTAAATGTTTACACATTTTTATTTGGATTAATGCTTTAGACCCATGGTTGGCAAACAGCAGCTTGTGACATGTAGCTCTTTGGACCCTTTAGTGTGGCTCTTACACAAAATACCACGGCTTGGGCGAGTCTATTTTGAAGAAGTGGCATTAGAAGAAGTTTAAGTTTAAAAAATTTGGCTCTCAAAAGAAATTTCAATTGTTGTACCATTGATATTTGGCTCTATTGACTAATGAGTTTGCCAACTAGTGCTTTAGACCTTTTCATCTTAAGATTATTTTTGTCTTTTTATCTTTAGAGCTTATCACATATTAGGAACTCAGTAAATATTTATTGAACTGAATTGAGCTCTCTAAAATAATTGTTCATTATTGTTCTTAAAACAGGTTACTTGAACTCAATAGAGCAAAAGCATATTTCTTATGAGATTCAAGTCTTTCAAAAACCAATGTTCTCTTAATCAAAAAATGAATACTTCTGGACAATTGCATTGTAACTGGTTTGTTTTGAACTGGAAAAGTCTTTTATTTTTAATTTTACTTTTTATTTTATTAAAGTATACTATATAATAAAAGAATAATATGCAAATTGACCCTAATGGAGGAATGACCAGTCACTATGACGCACACTGACCACCAGGGGCAGACACTCAATGCAGGAGCTACCCCCTAGTGATCATTTCCCTCCCACAGCGGGAGCTCCGTTCACCACAAGCCAGACTAACGGCTATGAACACAGTGGTGTGGCAGGAGCCTCTTTCACCTCCTCAGCAATACTAAGGATGTCCAACTGTGGCTTAGGGAGCAGGCCACATTCAGACATCCCCTAAGGGCTCCCGGACTGCCAGAGGGATGTCTGACTGCCAGCTTAGGCCCAATACCCTGGTGAGTGGGTCTAAGACAGCAGGTGGACATCCCTCAAGGGGTGTCAGACTGCAAGAGGGTGCAGGCTAGGCTGAGGGACCCCCTCAGTGTACAAATTTTCATGCACTGAGCCTCCAGTTATTATATAGTTTAAAGTCAGTGGCTTTTTTTTTTTTAATGTATTTTATTGGTTTTTTACAGAGAGGAAGGGAGATAGATAGAAAGTCAGAAACATCGATGAGAGAGAGACATCGATCAGCCACCTCCTGTACGCCCCACAGTGGAGATGTGCCCGCAAGCAAGGTACATGCCCTTGACCAGCATTGAACCCAGGACCTTTCAGTCTGCAAGCCGACGCTCTATCCACTGAGCCAAACCGGTCTCGACAAGTCAGTGGCTCTTAAGCCTATTATTAAAAAAAGCAATAGGCATCTCCTGGTATACCATAACTTTCTCTATAGTTTCTAATTCCTCAGTGATACCACTTTCAACTCTTAGCTTTTCACACCATATATCTAAATAATGTGCTTATGATACAAATTCCCCGCCCTTTCCCCCCAGCCCCCCCGCAGTTTTAGACATCTATTTTGTTATTTTCATACTTTGTGCTAGATACTCATTGGCCTAATTCAGTATAGAAACTTGTTCCCTTTAGTTGGAGAATTTTAAAATATTTGGTTGGTTGAGAAGTGGCTCACCTGTCCGAATTTTAAATGACAGACTAGGAAATAGAAACATGGCGAAAATGAGACTTTTAGTAACACTTTTGAGAGCAAGCATCTGATATACAGAAATACACGTGGGGCAGGGAACATAGCCTATTTATTTATTTATTTTAAGCTTCTGATTTTTTTTTCTTTATTGATTTAGGTATTATATATGTGTCCTTATCTCCCCATTGCCCCCCACCCCACTCATGCCCTCATTCCCCTGGTGTCTGCGTCCATTGGTTAGTCTTATATGCATGCATACAAGTCCTTTGGTTGATCTCTCCCCTATATCCCCACCTTCCCCTTCCTTTCCTGTGAAGTTTGCCAGTCTGATCGATGCTTCTCTTTCTCTGGATTTGTTTTTGCTTATTAGTTTATGTTGTTCATTATATTCCACAAATGAGTGAGATCATGCGATATTTATCTTTCTCTGACTGGCTTATTTCACTTAGCATAATGCTCTCTTGTTTATTCCATGCTGCCTCAACAGGTAAGAGATCCCTCTTTCTTTTACAACTGCATGGTATTTCATGTTGTAAATGTACTACTGCTTTTTAATCTGCTCATCTACTGATGGGCACTTGAACTGTTTCCAGATCTTAGCTATTATAAATTGAGCGGCTATGAACATAGGGGTGCATACATTTTTTCTGATTGGTGTTTCAGGTTTCTTAAGATATATTCCTAGAAGTTGGATCATTGGGTTTTAATTTTTTGAGACAATTCCATAT
Organism: Lasiurus cinereus; assembly: GCA_011751065.1. NCBI lineage: Eukaryota > Metazoa > Chordata > Mammalia > Chiroptera > Vespertilionidae > Lasiurus > Lasiurus cinereus. The sequence continues at coordinate 49,823,604 of JAAGEH010000393.1, forward strand.
TGTTTTCTAGGGTGGCTGCACCAATCTGCATTTCTACCAGCAGTGTGAGAGTTCCATTTTATCCACATTCTAGCCAGCACTTGTCATCTGTTGATTATGTTGATGGTAGCCATTCTGACAGGTCTGAGGTATACCTCATTTTCATTTAACTGGTGGTTCTTGGATATATTCCAAGACAAAGGTTTTCCAGATGGTAAATATTTTAGACTTTGCATGCTATACCATCTCTGTCACTACACTGCTGTTCTTGTTGCACAGAAATAGCCATTAAACAATATGCATATGAATGAGCAGGACTGTGTTCCAATAAAACGTTACAGTAGTTTCCCCCTAATCTATGGGAGATATGTTCAAGTGGGTGCTTGAAACAATGGATAGTACCAAATCCTATACACACTATGTGTTTTCTATTATGCATATCTATGGTAATATTAAATTTATAAATTAAGCACAGTACAAGATGAATACCAAATAATAAGTAGAATAATTATAATAATATATTGTTATAATTATAACAATTCACAAAGTTATGTGCATTTGGTCTTTAACAAAATATCTTAATGTAGCCCACTGTTTGGCTACAATAGAGTGTGAGCCTGCGGACTGAAGGGTTCCAGGTTCGATTATGGTCAAGGGCATGTACCTTAGTTGTGGGCACATCCCCAGTAGGGGGTGTGCGGGAGGCAGCTGATCGATGTTTCTAACTTTCTAACCTTCTCCCTTTCTCTCTGTAAAAAAATCAATAAAATATATTTTTAAAATATCTTATTGTAACTTGCAGTGAGTGGCTTGGTGTCACTTGTCTCGAGGGATCCCTTGTTGAATTCTTCCTATAGGCCAGTAATTTTTAACCTATTTTTATTTCATGGCACTAATTACTAAAATTCTGCAGCACATAAGAATTTGACAAAAGAAATAGGTATAATTTTGATTCATTCACACCAGATGGTTATTGTTGTGTTGGTTGTTATCATTTTTTAAAATTTAGCAACAGATATAGAGTAATCAGAAAGGAATTTGGAGCAAAGAAGAAAAATAAAATAGGGCAGTAGCTCCAGAACATGTTGGAAATCTGAATAGTGGGCATTAATCAACAATAAGAAAGAAAAAATAAGAAAGATGACTAATGGAGACCTTAATGTGCTTCTATAATATAGTAAGGGAAGATGTAACTAATACAACTTTTCACTTCATAGAAATTTTACACCACATTTGAATGAAACTAAAGTTTACTTTGTAGATGAAGGACTGCCCATAATCACAGTTATCCATGAGAATAAAAAGTCTTTTTTCCTCCTGAGAAATTGCAAATATAGACTACATTATAGAGACTTTAACCTACAGCTAAAAAGAAAACTTCATTCATTATAGAATATTCATTTTATTTGCTAAATCTGGTTTGGTGTGTCAACAGCTATGCAATTCACCTGGCTTGGACAACCAGTTCTATTTTCCATTGTTACAAAAATAAATGTTATTTATTCCAAATTCATTAATTGCTTGAATTATAATTTATCCAATATGGCTGCAGACATCAAAAAGCAGCTTTTCATTTCTCTGAATTATTTCCAAAACCTTGAGGCACCTTACATTAATCATCCACTTAGAATATCAAGACATACATACATACTCCAGTGTATACATAGCCATATCTTTGGATGCACACACTTAGTGTTTGCTATTTTTAACTCAAATTGTCATACAGATAGAAAAGCGAAAACTGAATAGCAGTATACATTTCTGAGAACCATTTTACACACCAGCGAAATTTTAAATCCAAGATTCTAAACAATTTGTATTTAACCTGAAGCTTTTCAATTTCTTTATATTAACTAGACCAACTTTTCTATAATTAACATCCATATCTCTTTTGAATAAATAATATCTGTAAAAGAAAACAGCAGAACTCTCCAAGAGAATATTTTTATTACACTGATAATTTAATGAGGTGACATGTATAATACGAACACTCTATTTGTGTTTCGAATCATAAGCATAGGATTTAGGATTTGTACTTGAAAACAGGGCTTGCTTAACCTATTACATGCATGTTTCAGCCTCCAAAGAGGGTTAAGTACCACAGGAATAATACCTTTTGTATATTTATATGTAATCTGACCATTAGCACTAACCAACCATTTGGCATATTAAATGGTTCATGACTTACCATATCATATTATATACCACACCATTCATTAGTATGCTATGCTAACTTAATGTTACTTTAATAAACTCTACCCACTGTCCCCTACAGACCAAGCTACAGGCACCAAGGTTTCAGAGGACTAAGTTATAATATATTTTCCTGACACAAACTCTTAAAGTATTTCCCCTATAATTGTAAAAATTCAACACGAGAAAAATGTTCTTTATTTAGGTTTATTACTATTTATTTTTAGAATTGGGAATACATTCAGATGTATATGATTTAGAAGGTACAAAAGTGGAAAGTCTCCAATCTCTATTCCTCAAGTGTGTCCCAGACATTGGCTGTTCTGGATGCAATAAAATTACCAATTCCTGTGTGTAGCCTTCCAGAAATATTCTAAGTACAAGTTACTACTAACTATGTTACAAATAATAACATAAGATTTATATCTTTTGTGATCTTGTATAAAATCCCCAAAATGTACCTTATAGCATTGTAACGTAATACTGACATGATAACATGAAAAATAAAAGAAAAAAATGGAGGTTGAAAATTAGGAAAAAAAAAATCTTTGTTTCTCATTGCTTTGACAAATGACAAGTATATGTAATCAGGAAGACTTCAGCTTCAGCTCTTGTCTAGCTTGGCTTCTGCATAAGGTCTGGGGTAGAACAGCCATCTACTGGAAAAGCTGTCCTGGACTTCCAGCGGCTTCCAGTTCTCCTCCTCGTTCTATCCCTGCCTTTTTTCCTGATGCATACTCCTCTGCCCATCCTTTTCAGTATTGTCTTCAGTCATTTTCTCTTCATATTCCACCTAAATTTCTTTTTTAAGACTTTTGTTGTTGTTAATCCTCACCCAAGGATATTTGTTTTCTTTTTTAAGAGAGAGTAGAAGGGAGGGAGGGAGAGGAAGAGAGAGAGAAACATTGATACATTGATTGGTTGCTTCCTGCATATGGCCAGATTGAACCTGCAACCTAGGTACATACCCTTGACCAGAAATTGAACATAAGACCCTTCAGGGCATACACAGGTCGAAGCTATAATCACTTAGACACACCGGCCAGGGCTCCACCTAAATTTCTAAAGCTCTTGTCCATTCTGATAGTTTTAAGTACTATTCACATACATGTCTTAAAGCTGTACTTAAAGCTTTTAGCATATGCTCCAGCTCCACATTTAAAACCTCTTTTTGGATATTGTTTTCTCTGAATATTCTGAAGTTATTATGCTATACATCGCATGTTGTTATTTGAAACTAAAGCTAATTAAGACCTGAATTTCAAAAAAAATCTCTAAAGAGATTAAACAATTGATTTGAGTAAGTGATTCTTACCCTTGGGTCAGAAATTTATGTTAAAATAAAATCTACAAAACAACACTGTTTATTTTGGTTGCTTATCAATTCAGTTTGCTGCATTTCTGTAAAAGCTTAACGTTCTGCTCTTATTTGCCAGCATATAATTTAAAATATCTTAGGTGTCTATATCCAGCTTCTTACTCTTATCTGATTTACTAGTATGAGTTGACTAAGCTAAGCCAAGTAAGCTGAGCTGTGACCAAATGAGATAAGAGAGTACATTATAAATGCAAATATACCATAAAAACTTTATTGTTATGATGCTAAAGATACATTCTGTTCAATAAAATATGAATAGCTATGTTCACTGTCAGTAAGTAAATACTGGCAATGCATGTGGAGGAGTTAGAGGAAAGTAGCTTAAATTTAGCAGTTATAAACAAAAGGAAATGTGATTGACATTAAAAACTGATTTTATAAACACTATTTCCATTAGGATGCAGTGCAGGAATAGAAATTCAACTCAAAATGGCTTAATTACTAAAGAGAATTAATGTATCACATACTATGTAACAAGAATCCAGGAGTGGATGGCTCATTCAGTAGCCTCCTCATGTCCTCTTTCTACTCTGTCATCATAAATAGTTCTGGACAACATATCCTTACTCAGCAATGTTCAGAAGCACATGGAAGGTATACCTAGAAAATTCCAAAGTCTGTAATAGAGAAATAAGAGGAGAAAGACTTTGGTAAAGCAATCCATATTTGCTGCATATATAATGACTTTGGAAAACAAGTTACAATAATATTTAGTGTTTTCTTTTAGTTCTTTTACCCATTATGAAATACCAGTCACATACAGGAAGAACATAAAAGTCTATGATAATTTCCAAGTATGTAAGAGATGCGGGTTTTATAAACAAATCCTGTGTATGCCAAAATCCAGATGTAGTTTTTAAAAGAATTGCTTTTTCCGTTCATGAGCTTTACAAAAAATTAGGCTAGTCTCTAATTGCTAGATTTTATCTTGAAAATATTATGCTTCATTAGTTTGACCAATCACAGTAGCACAAAATTACCTATAACTTTTACTAATAAAGAGAAAAATAGAAAATATCTTCTGCATCCTCCTAGATAGCTTAAAAAAAAAGGTCTATTTCAGCTGTTTTGAGGGAATTATTATTTTCAGGCTGTATAATAATTCCCATTGGACCATTATATCACATTAGCTTTTATGCAATTATTTATTCTTGTTTATAAAGCTGCAGGTCAAAAACATTGATTATACCTATAGCAATTAGTAGAAAATGTTTAGGGCTTAATTAGACAGTAACATTCATTATAATATTTTGGAGTTACAAAAATATAGTTTATATGAAAAGCAACTAAGAAGTAAGTCAGGTCACCCTAACCAATTTGGCACAGTGGATAAAGCCACGGCCTATGGACTCAAAGGTCCCAGGTTCGATTCCAGTCAAGAGCATGTATCTTGGGTGCAGGCACATACCCAGTAGGAGGTGTGCAGGAGGCAGCTGATTGATGTTTCTCTCTCATCAATGTTTCTAACTCTATCCCTCTCCCTTCCTCTCTATAAATAACGAATAAAATATATTAAAAAAAAAAAGTCAGGTCTGCTTGATCTAAAGTGATTTTATAATTAGCAAAAATTAGTACCAGTATTATACTTGCTTTCTAAATAATGACATGTGCATCACTGTTACTTAAATATTAATGGGTAGGTGGAGAAATAGTTAAATTGTTTTATTACAAATTGAGAGCCTGTTATAAACCTTACTCCATCTTGTGGAGATGTGGAGGTGAATCAGGCTATGTATGTGCATATATAAAATTGGTCTTTTAATTTCAACAACCGCCAGGCACGCATTCATTTAGTCAATCACAAAACATAATTTTGAGCACCAGGCATAGTGCTAGACTGTTAATCTAAGCAAGAGACAAACATATAAACAAGTAAGTGCACTAAATGTTACTAATGTTATGGTAGAAGTTCTTTCAGGGCAAATGCTGTAAGGCGGAAGAAGAAAGTAGTCACTCCTATCCAAATGTGTAATAAAGGTTACAGGGAGAAAGACATGGTGAACATTAAACTATTGCCTGGATTCAAAATGCCTCCTTCTCACCTTCAAGCAGATCCCCGTACCCAAGTAATCATGAACACTCATTTCAAAGGAAGAAATTCCTTCTAACCCCTGTTTATTTAAAATATTTTACATTAAATACAAATTGAAACTAGGTCCAACTCCCTTATACATATTGGTTTTAGGAAATTTTTTTTTTAGATGATAACAGAGTAAACCAAAAAATGAAGACAATTCAATTTAACAATATTAATTTAATATGATGGATGATGTTATTTTGTGGAAACTAAATTGATGCTGGGTTTTATGGTGAAAAGAAATAGCCTCATGTCTATCATTTATCCTGTATTTACCTTTTATTTTATTTTTTAAATACATTTTATTGATTTTTTACAAAGAGGAAAGGATAGGGATAGAGAGTTAGAAACATCGATGAGAGAGAAACATCAATCAGCTGCCTCCTGCACACCCCCATTGGGGATGTGCCTGCAACCAAGGGACATACCCTTGACCGGAATCGAACCTGGTACCCCTCAGTCCACAGGCCGATGCTCTATCCACTGAGCCAAACCGATTTCAGCCTGTATTTACCTTTAAATGATAAGGAATTGAGTCCAGCTACACAGAATAAAAAAAATCAAATAGTAATGGCTAAAGTAGATAGGATTATTCTGCCCTCGTTCCCCCAACAAGAAATTTGGAGTTAGGTAGTCCAAGATGTCCAAGCCACACCTCTGCAATCCTGGTGTCCTTTCCTTTCTGGTAGGTCAAAAGTAGCTGTTCCAGTTCCAGGTTTGGCATTATCATTTTATACAGGAAGAGAGGAAGAGGACAAAAGGGCACTTGCCAACTGACTTGACTATTTTAACAAGTTTTTTTATGTTTTTTTTTTCGGAGTCACCACTCAGTCTTATTGGCCACACACTGTGTCATATCCACACCTGGCTGAAATGAACTTGGAAAATAGATTCCATCCTCAGGGTTATATTACTGAGGGAAAAAGGAAGAAAATATTTGGGAAAGCAACATTAGGCTCTGCACAAATTCCAAGGCCAATTTTAAGGAAGGGTGATTTAGAAACACAATAACCACTTCTATCACAAAGACCAATTCAACTGTGAGTTAAACTATAATAGGTCTATAACAATGGTTAAAAAATTATTTATTTCATATTGACTATCATGGTTACTAATAACGAAGTTTAACTTTTGGAGCTAAAATATTCAGCTCCCTCAAGATCTTTCTACAGTTCTCTCTTATAACTTGTAAAAATATGTATCCATTGGGTATTTCACAGTAAGAAGTATCTGGTGTGGATGTGTAGGGGAGAATATATGCCTCATACAATCCTAAGTGCAAAAGAGAGTACCAAATATACACACACCTAATTTAAAGTAGTTATTCAGTAATCCAGAATATTCTTATTTTGGGGGATTATAATATAAATGAAAACTCAGCATTTAAAGAGAATTCTGACTCCCTTCAAACAAGAGTCTGCAGATTACTCGCCATGGGTCAAGCCCAGCCTGTCATTTATTTGTGTAAATATATTAATCCCTACCCCCTATCTGAGGCTCTGCTTTCCATAGTTTCAGTTACTGACAATCAACTGCAGTTCAAAAATATTAAATAGAAAATTCTGGAAGTAAACAATTCATAAGTTTTAAGTTGTATGCTATTCTGAGTAGTGTGATGAAATCTCATGCCATCCTGCTCTATTCCTTCTGCCCTATGCTTTGAGAGATAATCCTTGTGCTTCATCTTCCAATCTACTTATTAGATGTCTGTAATGATCATCCTTTTAAAAAAATTCATCTTCTCCTTTTAGTTTGATAATCATGGCTTTGAGTTTTAGGGTGTGTGTGTGTGTTGCATCAGAATTTCCATGTAAGTGCTCAAATTTTTTTGTGTCCATGTTTTTCTTTTCTAGCACTTCTTTTTCATGAGATAGGTATTCTGATAATTCACTCTTATTTTGCTGTTTCAAATGTTGGTGCCTCTCACATGGGCAGTTATTTTTCTATGATGGCTCATTGGAAATCAGGTCTGGTTGCTGAACTATCCTTAACAGCAGGAATCCCATGTGTTGGTAAAGGAATAGTATATGGGTGGGGTCCGGCTGGCCTGCTCCGAAGGGGACGATTGGAGCCAGGCCAGGGGGGAGGGAATGCTGGAGGTTGGCCACCAGAACCACCCCCAGTCGGGATGGAGGGGCCAATCGGGGGTAGGGCTAGCCAGGGAGAGGGGCTGCGGGGGGCCAATCAGGGCCCACATTGGTCCAGTTGGCTGCTGCAGTATGCCTCATAGTGACTGATCTTGCTGGTTGTTCTGTTCATTCTGTTCTGGTTGCTTGGCTTTTATATATTAGTTTATAGGTAAGCCGCAGCAGTCTTTTTAAAAAGGTAATATGTTTCTTTTTTCCAAAGAATTAAAAGAAAATCCAAATTCTATGTTGTTGCTTATAAGGTTCTTCAGGGTCAGGAGCCCAACTATCTTCCAACATTATTGTTAGTATTATTATTATTAGTAGTAATACTAGTATTGCTGTTCTCATCTCATTGCACTTCACTCACATTAGCTTCCTTATTCTTTTAAACTATATTATAACTATCCTATCTCAGAATCTTTGGTTTTGCCGATCACTTTGTTGAGAAGAATCTTCCTTCAGAATTTCTCATAAATTTATGACTTGCTCAAATCTGTCTAACTTGCCTAACATAAAGACTGCTCCTGACCACTCTTATGAAATATATTTCCCCCTATCTCCCTTATTCTGCCTTACCTTGTTTTAGTATTTTTTTTATTTATTTTTTTTTGTTTTAGTATTTTTTAATAGAACTTATCACCACTGAAATCGTATGCTTGTGTATTATCTTCTTCCAGACAGTCTCTCTGAGGGAACGACTTTAATTCACGGCTACATTTCTAGTACTTAAAACATAGTAGATGCTCAACACATAATATACACTTAGAATGACATCTTCACCAAATTTGAGTTGGATTTTAAAATGAAAAAGTAGGCAAATACATGAATTTTCCTGGAAATAATCATGATTCTCAAAGTATTCCTTTTTTTTTCATTTCTACTTTTTAGGCTTGTGTGTAAAAATGTAATAAACTTTGCATATACTTTAAATTTCAGTTAAAATACTTTTATCTTACTTTCCCATAAAAATACTTATTAGGTAACCTGACATATTTTTTCTTTTTAAGAACGAAATTCCATTTTACCTGTAATATATTTTTTGAAAATATATTTATCAAATTCTTAATTTGTGTTAAAATAAATCTTATAAAATTATATAATGTCAAGACCATTGGTGAAAAAGGAAGAAACTAATAGAAATAGGGACTTTATTTTTTTCAAACTTATATAACATATCAGTGTTTTTTAGGTTGCCTAGAAATCCCTTCAGTTAAGAGATTGTTGTTATTTTTTCCAGTACTGTGCATACTATCTCTAGGGGACTCTTCGTGATCCTGACCAGACCTTCTTGATTTTTGCTCTTTGCTTTTGCTTTTACTCAGGACCTTCATTTATGACCCTAACCTCAATTTCTAGTGGACAGAATTTACTCCTATCCTATATAATAAAGATCTAATATGCAAGTGGTCATAGCACCCTCAGGCCCTTGCTCTGGGACTAAGAGGCCTGAGGCCACACTCCCCCCACCCAGTGCTGGGCTGGAAGACGTGAGGCTGCACCCATCTGCCCTGCAGGGCTTGACGGGGGTGGGACTGGCCAGGTATGGGTCTCATGATTTTGAGGTACAGATGGGCGGGGACTTGATTCTGGGTCCCGCAGCTTGCCCCAGACTCTGACATGAGGGAGATTTTGATATACATTTTACTAATTTTCTTTCATCTCTGACACTTCTTTTATAGAAGAAGGGCAAAAAACAATATTAAAATATTTCCTATAATCCCTTTTAATGTGGACGAATTTTGTGCACCCGGCCACTAGTATGATATATATAATCATATGTATACTGATATATGGTTGACTTTTATTTTCTTGTACTTTAATACAGTATTCTTATTTTTAGGGAAGACCATTTTAAGGTTTGATGGTAAGGATGACGAAATTCATTGGTACAGTCACTTGCCATTTTGCTCACATTTCTGAAGGATCACTATAACTGTTTCCATGGTGGGCAGTGGCAAACAGCATGGCTGAGGCTGTGACATGCCCACTTAGCCATATGCGTTGGTAGCTGGAGAGTCTCATCAAGTCAGCTCTGGCCCCTATTCTCATGCACACATACAGACACCTGTTTCTGGCATAGTACTTTATCATCTATAAACTATTTTGTGGCAAGCCATTTAATCAGAACTTTTAAATGGTTGACTTTGACAATTAAGAAATTAATTTTGTTTTCTTTTTCTTTTTTTCCAGGTGCATGGTGGCTGATGAAGTAAGTGTTTTCATGACTTTTGTGTCGTTTATTAAATTTCACAATCAATTTTTAGTGTCTACTATTTACCATATACACTCTGTCTCTCCATATGACTATATTTCTATAGATGGAGAAAAGGAGAGGGGGAGACAGAGGAAGGTGGGGAGGGGTGCAGCCAGGAGAATAACAATAATATCCCTGGCCTGTGTAACTTGGTTGGAATCTTGTACATATGCGTACAGGTTGCAGGTTATATTCTGGGGTTGGGTACATACCTAGGTTGCAGGTTCCATTCCTGGTTGGGGCATGTACAGAAGACAGCTTATCAGTGTTCTCTCTCACATTGATGTTTCTCTCTTCCCTCCTAACCCCCCGCCACCACCCTTTTTCCCCTCACTGTAAAATCAATAAGCATATCCTTGGGTAAGGATTTTAAAAAAAGAATGAGAATAAATGTGTGTGTGCAAGTGTATGCAAGGTGTGCACTTGGGACATGTTATTCATTTTGGTGATCCAAAATTCTATATGGTTATCCAAAGAAACTTGAATGTGCTTTGAAATGCAGTCCCAAATGAAACAACTCTTTTCTACTTGTCATAATACTGCTTGCTTAGAAACTAAACTTGGAAGATTTTGCTGTAAAGGTTGTTTTGTATAAAACTTAATGTTAAAATAGTATTTATTATCACTAAACAATATGATACATTTAAGTGGCATGCACTTGTATGTATTCATACTCATATTTTCTCATTAAAATGAAAATTCTTGTTATATAAACTATGATACTCTTTACCTTCATTCTCAGAGTAATATCCTATCTAATAAAAGAGTGATATGCAAATTGACCATCACTCCAACACACAAGATGGCTGCCTCATGTGGATACAAGATGGCCATCATATGGTGGCCAGCAGGGGAGGGCAGTTGTGGGGGACCAGGCCTGCAGAGAAGAGTAATTAGGGGTGACCAGGCCAGCAGGGGAGGGCAGTTGGGGGGGACCAGGCCTGCAGGCAAGAGTAGTTACGGACAACCAGGCCAGCTGGGGAGGGCAATTAGGGGTGACCATGCTGGCAGGGGAGGGCAGTTGCAAGGGACCTGGCCTGCAGGGGAGGACAGTTAGGGATACCCAGACCTGCAGGGGAGGGAATTTGGGGGCAACTAGGCTGGCAAGGGAGGGCAGTTAGAGGGTTACCGGGCCAGGAGGGAAGGGCAGTTGGGAGCAACCAGGCCTACAGGGGGCAACCAGGATGGCAGGGGAAGGCAGTTAGGGGCAACCAGGATGGCAGGGGAAGGCAGTTAGGGGTAATCGGACCGGCGGGGGAGCAGTTAGGCATTGATTAGGTTGGCAGGCGAGTGGTTAGGGGGTGATCAGGCTGACAGGCAGAAGCATTTAGGGGCAATCAGACAGGCAGGGAGGTTGGGAGTCAGCAGTCTTAGATTGTGAGAGGGATGTCCCAGATTGGAGAGGGTGCAGGCTGGGCGCAGGACACCGCCCTATGCATGAATTTCATGCACCGCCTCTAGTCTTTATACATAAAAGGCTTAGTGTCCTTCTATCTGACCAGTAGCTATGACACACACTGACCACCAGGGGGCAGACTCTCAATGCAGGAGCTGCCATAACGCGCACTAGCCATCTCAAATAAATGGCATCATGGACTTGGCACCAACAAACCAACACTCAGCTTCCCCCATATGTGACACAGGCCCCGCCACCACCTGTGCCAGGTCAGCTCAGCCAACGGTTCAATTAGCTTGAGGGAGTGCAGTGAAGGATTGAAGAAAAGACAGACAAAGAGAATAAGCTGGGTCTAGGTGGATCTTAAAACCACAGAGAAAGATCCAGACAGCAAGCTGAGCCTTTACAGTGGTACCTTGAGATACGAATTTAATTCGTTCCGTAACCTTGAAGCATGGGAAACTATGAGACGCTCGAGTCGCGGTAAACTGATGGGTCGTGTGCAGCCGGCTGATCCGTGCAATTACTCCTATCTCAAATATTGCTTGTATTTCAAAGCAAAAATTGCTCGCTCGACGGCTCGTATCTCAAAAATCTCGTATGTTAGGGCACTCATATCTCGAGGTACCACTGTATTTTATAGCCAGAAGTAAACAAGGTAGTGGTCACCATAGTTACAATGTTCTTGTGAGTTTCACTTGTTTTGGCAGCACTTGCTGCACCTCCCACAGCCCATTAGCTACCCAGGAATGATCTAGGGAACATCGTAAGGACTGTGCCCTCTAAGCTGGGACTTGTTTGTGGCTTTGCCAACAGGTCAGTCCGAGGCCTAACCCTATAGCCACTCCCTACAACCTCCCAGAGCAATAGCCCACCAAATTGCAGCCAACGCTGCCAAGACCCTATGGCGCAAAATGAGGCCTGTGGCCCACAGCCCAGCCCAGCCTGTAAATGGTGGCTGTGGGCACCGGGTAATAATTTCAGGTAGCAACCCCAGCTTCCTCTTTCTACCGATTATCCTCCTTGGAGTTTCTTCAGCCCACGAACCCAACTTGCTTTATAGCCAGGTGCAAACATTTTGCAATTTAACCAAATGTTTGTGAAGTGTTTTCCTGTGTCTCATCTCATTTGATCCTCACAGAAGTCCTGGAGTAGGTAAATAGGAGACTTGGTAGAATCCTATTTTCTTTCCATTAGCAAGATGTGAATAGCAATATTAAAATATTTCTTCTAATTAATTTCCTTTCAGTGTGCATGGATCTGTGCACCAGAACACTAGTAAATCAATAAAGTTCTAATTTTACCATCAATTTGAGAAATGTGCTGCTCTTTTCATGATACCTTTAAAGCATATGACGGCAAAACAATATCACTTGAAAACAATACAAGAGGAGAAAATGACTACTGAATTTTTTAAAAATATAGGTGGAACCATAAAAGATTATGTCAATTAACTATCTTTTGGTTTTGGTTACATATAGAGTCACCAATGGTTTGTCTTCGTAGTCTCTTCTTTAGGAAAAAAAAAAAAAGATTAAGATGTAAAATGGTGTCTTGATTCATGCTGATATTTACCTAAGGTTTTAGTTTGAACTTGTTATTCTATAGACATTCGTTGAGACTAGATGTTATAGTTAGAGACATAGTCATTGCCCTTGAAGGACTTTGACAATACAATTGAAGAGATAGAACAGACATGTGGGAAACGACAGAAATTCCCATTTTGGAACAGGATGAATTCCAAAAGGCTCTTAATAAAATAATAAATTTGAGAACCTAAAATAACTGAAAGAGGCATATGTTTTACTCCCTGAATATGTTTGCACCCAATAGGAATGTAAACCCAAAATCTCAAAATTAGGCATATAGCCATTCTATATAACATCTATAAAAATATATTTGTGGCAATTTATAGATGTGTATACTTATAATTTTTGTAACAGAACAGTTTTATATTTATAGAAAATATATTATAAAAGGTAACGCCCTCTTAATAGTCTCCACAAGCAACTTTTGGGGCAAGTCAGCAGCTATGGCATATCATTGCTACTTTGTTCTTCATTTTGATATCTTAAAGCAGGGGTAAGGAACATCTGGTCTGCAGGCCATATAAAGCCTGAGAAATCATTTGGTCTGGCCCTGCCAAGGCATTAATAGGGGCAAGTTAAATGTTTGACCAAATATAGCAGGCTAATTTTTAAGTTGATAATTTTGTATGGCTCTTGAATGATGTTATAACTAACCATTGGCCCTTGTCAAAAAAAAAAAAAAAGGTTCCCCACTCCTGTTTTAGAGCTTCGAATAGGCCTTAAAACTATGGAATCTTTCATGGATTGAAATAAACGTAATCAGTATCTTAACTCTTCTATTTTCTAACAAACTTGTATCTTGTCTTTCGTTAACTTTAGTCTAAGGATTATGGAGAGTTCATGATGAACACTTAGTTAGCAAGAGTTTTTTATTATACCAATTGCTTTTCTACAGTTTCTATTATTTACAATCACGTAGTACTTGTCGCATGTTGAATGATTTGTGATCTTCCTTTCAAAGCCTTTCTTATTTTTTAACTTAATAAACTTAAAAGAACCATTTAATATTTCCTTAATACTTAAAAAACAATTCTCCACATTTGTGCCCATCATAATTCTCTCTTTTCTCCAGCATTTACACATACTCAAATTTATGAGACTTATTATATGAAATCCTGTTAATAAAAAACAAAATCCTCAACTTTACAAATGAATACAAAAACAGGCTACAGAAATAAACAGTATCATGTACAAGTCTAAGATCCTCATCCACAATCACTGATATACTCTGGTAGTGATAGAGTTAAAGTGCCATTTTTATGAAATCTTTACAGAGCTAGTGTGGATAAAGGTTAGTAAATTAAAAGTATTGAAGTAGAAAGAACTTGTATGTATGTAAATTATATGAACTCTGGTTTGACCTTCATTCTATTTCCTAATTCTGTTCTCTTTCTCTTGCCCTTATCACGAAATTGTGGTGAAGTCAGAGAAGGAAATGCTGTTTATAATTTGGAGGTCAACCACCTTTTGATTTTCATATTAAAAAAATATAGTTTGATATGATGACTATTTGACTCATCAAATAGCTAAAAGCCTTAGGAGAGCAATTTTACATCTCTGTTATTGAACTTCCTTTTTTTTAGATGCTTGAATACCACTTGGAGAATTGTGTAATTCAGCTGTCTGCTGTGATGTTTCCTCCTAGCTTTAAAAAAAAAAAAATATATATATATATATATATATATATATATATATATATTGATTTTTTTAGAGAGGAAAGGGGAAAGATAGAGAGTTAGAAACATCAATGAGAGAGAAACATTGATCAGCTGCCTCTTGCACACCCCCTACTGGGGATGTGCCCACAACCAAGGTACATGCCCTTGACCAGAATTGAACCTGGGACCCTTAGTCCGCAGGCCAATGCTCTATCTACTGAGCCAAACCTGTTAGGGCTCCTAGTTTTGAAAACAAATGGCTTCCTTCACTGGTATTACTCCCCCTTCTTTTAGTATTTTTCCACTATTATCTCTTTTTAATGTATCCAGTCTTTGTGGAATTATATAATCTACTGTGTTTAAGGTAATCATTAACTTTAATTAGAATGATGATTTAGGTGCTATTTAATTGTCTAAGTGTGTCATCAGTTATAAAACTATTCTTCAAATAACCAACAGAGCTAAAATTAACTTTGCAAGATAGGTTAATCTGTTGTTGTTGTTGTTGTTATTTTTAAGCCTCACTGAAGGATATGTTTGTTAATTTCAAAGAGAGAGAAAAACATCGAACCATTGATTGTTTGCCTCCCATACATGCCCCTATGGGGATATTGAACCCTGACTTGAATCAAACAGGCAATATTTTTGATGTAGGGGATGACACTTCAAACAACTGAGCTCCTGGCCAGGTCTAGCTTAAACTGCTTTAATTACTTCTTTTCTTCCCCTCTTGGTTTAATGCAGTTGTTTCAAGGGCTATGTAATGAATGTACAGAAACTTGTGAATTCATATTCCTAAATGATGGACTTAAGACCATAGTCTGTAGTCAGGCTATTGCACTATTATCTTAATTACTTTCAATAATTACTTTTGAATCACTGTGTGCTTGTTTTATTGTCCTCCAGTTGAAAATTATTGAAAATATTTATTCATAAATGATTTTAAATGTGAAAAATAATTTCATATTGCCCTGACCTATTTGGCTCAGTGGATAGAGCATTGGCCTGCAGACTGAAGGGTCCCAGGTTCGATTCTGATCAAGGGCATTAGAATTGATATTGTGATACAGACTTTGCCAACATTAATTTACAGCTTTGAGGACTAAGAAATTAAACTAGACATGAATAATTTTAGTTTTCATTTTATTTAAGCCTAGTCTGGTTTGACAAAGTAAACTGAGATGGAAATTTTTATTCCATTTGCTTGGTTGCAGGCACATTCCCAGTAGGGGTGTACAGGAGGCAGCTGATTGATGTTTCTTTCTCATCGATGTTTCTAACTCTCTATCCCTCTTCCTTCTTCTCTGTAAAAAATCAATAAAATATATTTAAAAAAATAATAATTTCATATTAACACAAACCAGGTAATTTAGTTTGATATACATGGGGAAAAATATTAAACCTACACACTTCCTATCAAGTGTTGAAAGGCTATTATTCTTTATAGAAATTTAGTATTTAGAAAATTTTATGATGTTAGTTTTTACTTAACAAAATGGGATTACCATCTTGTATTTACATCAGTAGCCTAATAGTGTGTCATAATGACCAAAACTTCATCAGTACCTGGATTCTGTATTCTCTTGTCTATGGTATCTATTATCAAAGTCAGAAAATTCCTACTTTTCTTTTATGTAACATTTTTTGCTAGTGCTTTATTTTAGCCCCTCCCAAAATACACACAAAAAGATTAAGTTTTTTTCCTGAAACTTAAGAAAACATTTGGGTGGTGGGCAGAATGGGATACCAAATAGAGCATTGTTTTTCTTCCTTTTTCAAAAGAAAAGGAAACCTTTTGTCAAGGCCAAGCTACTTGGCTTGACTTCTTTTGTGGCTATTTTGTGCCATATAAATAGGTAAATATTTGGGAGAAAGGCCTATACTCATCATTATGGATGCTTTTCTTTGGTCAGAGTGCTTTTTTGGAAGAGGAGTTTGGAAGGGAGAGGTGGTGGGACCTGCGCAGTGCTGGCAAAGAATATCTGCAGGCTGAACTCAACTTTGAAAAACCTTGTCAGTTTCTCTGCAGGCAGAAATGTGTAGATGTCTGGAAACACTGGAGAACCCTTGGGAAGGTTATTTCTATACAGCAGACCTTAGAATTGATATTGTGATACAGACTTTGCCAACATTAATTTACAGCTTTGAGGACTAAGAAATTAAACTAGACGTGAATAATTTTAGTTTTCATTTTATATAAGCCTAGTCTGGTTTGACAAAGTAAACTGAGATGGAAATTTTTATTCCATTTGCTTTTACAAATCTTACTTTTCCTTTACCAAGCCAAGTTGAATTTAACATATCCTCCTTTGAGCTCTTATTCTTTAGAATTCATAACCTTCTTGGTTGTTACTACATTTTTTTGTTGAATGAATGAACTGATTAAATTGTTAACAATTAACACATACATATCAAGTTCTAGTCTAGTTCTTTACATGTATTAATTTATCTCATGCTCACAATTCTATGGAGTATTATTATTATTATTATTATTATTATTATTATGTTGCATATGAGAAAGCTGAGGCACAAAGAGGGCAAGTAAATTGCCCAAGAATATACAGCAAGAATATGCTAGAAGCTAATATTAACCTGAAATAATCCAGTTCCTAAGTATCTCTATCTACTACTGTTCTATACAAGGTCTCCAGGTACCAGACTTGCTATATTTTGAAGCAGGATTTTTGGGCACAGAAGAATCTGCAGGACACAGTGTACAAATGAATGAAGCTGAATGTTAGAATGAAGGTGATAGCATTAAAATTTTGTGCTGGTGAGACTATCTGTACTCCTTTAAATCAGTATCATTTGCCTGCTTCCTTCTTTTCCTTGTTTCTAAGGCCAGCTTTATTAGTTTTTGGGTATCTTTTCTTAAAAATAAATTTTAAATTTTTTAATATGTATATTTTTATTGTTTAAAGTATTACAAATAGTAGTACATATGTCTCCTTTTTTTCCCTATTTATAATGATTTTATAGAATTATTGTGAAGATTGTACATGGTTCTCATATACCCTATATCCAGTCTCCTATTGTTAATATACTAGATTAGTATGGTCTATATTCCTCAATTAAAGAACCAATATTCGTATATTGTTGTTAACTAAAGACCATACTTTAGGATTTCTCACCTTTTTTCTCACGTCCTTTTTCCATTCCAGGATTCAATTTAGGATCCACATTAATTTAGTAGTCATTTCCACTTAGGCTGCTGTTGGATACGACAGTTTCTCAAACTTCCCTTGTTTTTTAAAATCTTTATGGTTTTGAGAATTAATGGTTCAGTATTTTATAGAATATCCCTTAATCAGTATTTGTCTGATGTTTTCAACAACTAGGGTAATGTAGTTTGGGGAGGAGGACACAGAAGTAGTGTTATTGTCATCATATCATATCAAGCACATATAATTAACATGATTTGTCACTGTTGATATTGACCTTGATCACCTGCTTATGAGGTTTCTCCACTGTAAACTTACTAGGGTTTTTTTTTCTCCTTTTCCATATTGTATTTTTTGAAAGAAAGTAGCTATATGCAGCCCATGTTTAAGGAATGGGAGTTACAGACGACTTCCTTAAAGGTGGAGTAAATACATAAATTATTTGGAATTCATTCATTTATTTTATTATATACTAGTGGCCTAGTGCATGGATTTGTGCACATTGAAAGGAAATTAATTAGAAGAAATATTTTAATCTTGCTACTTGCCCTTTCTCTATAATAGAAGTGTCAAGCAAATTCACCATCGACAATGACAGATCCAAACACACTCATGCAGTTGGCGCCAGCGAAAGCATTACATGTATCGTGCAAGTGTGCGTCAACTTAGTCTTTTATAGATATAGAATACACTTGCTTAATTAGGCATGCCTTCTGATTTAGCTAAACTTTTTCCAGCCCAGTGAAACACCCCAACTTCTCTTTCAGGTAATTGTCAGCAACACAGCAGTAAATATCAACACAAAGCAGGTTATTATTATAGATCATACAGGGAGAACAAAGGATAAAATATTTAACTGCAGCCAGTCACTTTAAAGGTCCACCATTTCTTTTCAGTGGGATCAAGTTTCTAAGTTTTCTAAATCTCCATTTTTCCAGCTAATGAAAATAGGATTCCACCAACTCTCCTATCTACCTACTCCAGGACCTCTGTGAGGATCAAATGACATGAGGCACAGGAAAATGCTTCACAGACATCTGGCTAAAGTGTATAATGTTTACACCTGGCTATAAAGCAAGTCATGTTTCTGGGCTAAAGAAACTCCAAGGAGGCTAGTCGCTAGGGAGAGGAAGCTGGGCATTGCTACATGATGTCATTACCTGGTGCCCACGGCCACTGTTTCTGGGGTGGGCTGGGCTGTGGGATGCATTTTGCACCATGGGGTCTTAGTAGCGTTGGCTGCAATTTGGTAAGGTGTCACTCCAGGATGGTGGCAGAGCCTGTGTCCCACTTGAGGGAAGCTGAGTGTTGCTTTGTTGGCACCAGGTCCATGGTGCCATTTCTTTGTAAATGGCCAGTGCGTGTCACGGCAGTCCCTGCATTGAGCATGGTTCCTACCATGGTGGTCAGTGCACATCATAGTGAATGGTTGGACAGTTGGGCGGGACACTTAGTATATTAGCCTTTTATATACACATATATATATGTACATGTATATGTATATGTATATATAGATAGATAGATATCAGTATAGACTCATAGATATTCATTTTATATCTTAGGTTGTTATCCAATACTACTTTTTATCTTTTTTGCTCAAAGTGTTTCAATTTTGTTCATTGGGACCTCTTTAAATTCCCTCCTGTGGGCTATTTTGTTTGGGATTTGGGTTTTTGTTGTTGTTGTTTATTTGTTTTTGTTTTTTAGTATTTCTTCTTTCTGGCAATACAAGACGTTCCAGCCTCATATTGTATATTTCCTGAGCCAGTACCAGAATCAGTCATTTCTCCAAGAATCCCTGTTCCTTTTATAGGGGAATATTAGAACCAGGAGCTAAGTGCCAGGTGTACTCCTTCTTACTGGAGTATCATTTCTTCTCACTTCCCTCAGCCGACAGAGCAAGGAGATAAATGTATTTGTACTAATATGTGTATATACACATATTTATAAATACATATCTAACTATATCTGTTAAATGGTGGACCTTGAAAGTGACTTCAGGTTTTCTCACTGCACAGATTATAGTCAAATACTGCTGCAGTTAAATATTTTATCCTTTGTTCTCCCTGTATGATCTATAATAATAACCTGCTTCGTGTTCATATTTACTGCTGTGTTGTTGACAATTACCTGAAAGAGAAGTTGGGGTGTTTCACTGGGCTGGAAAAAGTTTAGCTAAATCAGAAGGCATGCCTAATTAAGCAAGTGTATTCTATATCTATAAAAGGCTAAGTTGACGCACACATGCATGCCATCCATTTATTTAATTGTTAAATTCCATTATACATGTATGATGGTTTCAGCATTGTTCACCTATATCCTCTTGAAAAAGAAAATTATTAACTAGGGTCCAGTGCTTACAAACAGTTCTTTTTACTTTTATTCTTACAAATTCCACTCCTGAAACTACATAGGTTAGCACCTTATTCCTCTACAACCTTCAGTGAGGTTGTTTCATATATTTATAATACAGTGGTACCTCGAGATACGAATACCCTAACATACGAGATTTTTGAGATACGAGCCGTCGAGCTAGCGATTTTTGCTATGAAATACGAGCAACATTTGAGATAGGAGTAATCGCACGGATCGGCCGGCTGCACACGACCCACCAGTTTACCACGACTCGAGCATCTCATAGTTTCCCATGCTTCGAGGTTACGGAATGAATTAAACTCGTATCTCGAGGTACCACTGTACATTTATATATGGAAGCCTGGTTGTTCCAGCACCTCTTATTGAAAAGACTATTCTTTCTCCACTGAATTACCTTTTCTTCTTTGTCAAAGATCAGTTGACTGTTTGTATGGGTCTGTTTCTGAGTCTCTCTTCTGTTCCATTGATCTGTGTCTATTATTTCAGGAGTACCACGCTGTCTTAATTACTGTAGCCTTATAGTAATTCTTGAAACTGGGTAGTGTGAGTTGTCCAACTTTGTTTGTCTTCTTCAGTACTATGATACTCTTCTAGGTTCTTTGTCTTTCCATATGTTTTTTCTAAATATTTTTTCAATTATAGTTGATATTCAGTATTATTTTATACTAGGAGCCCAGTGTGCAATTCAAAATCATGTGGTGCCTCCAACCCTTGAGTTGCCGGTCCGACCCTGCCTCTCTCTCTGGCCCTTGAAGTGGCTGCGGCTGCTATTGATCAGTCCCTTCCCCCAGCACAGGCATGCAGAGGCCCCTGCTGCCCTGCCCCCAATGTTGCGTGTGCAACCTCCTCCTTTCCAGTCAACCCATTATGGTGTCCAGGTTAATTAGCATATTTCTCTATTATATATATATATGAATTTCAGGTGTATAGCATAATGGTTAGACAATCATATGATTTACCAAGTAATCTCCCGATATTTCAAATACTCATCTGGCAACATACTTAGTTATTACAATATTATTGACTATATTCCCTATATTGTATTTTACATCCCTGTGACTGTTTTGTAACTACCAAACTTTTTTATACTTCTTAATCTCTTCTCCTTTTCCATATACATTTTAGAATTAGCTTCTCATGTACAAAACAGCTTGCTGGAATTTTTATTGGGATTGCACTGAAATAATAGGTCTAGTTGGAAAGAAACCTTAATGATATGTTTGGTCCATGAATACAAAATATGTCTTCATTTATTTAGAATGTCTCTGAAATATATTTTTATTTTTTATTTTTTTTTTTGTTAATACTTACCAGAGAATATTTTTCCCATTGTTTTGTTGTTGTTCGTTTTTTTTTTAATTTGTTTGTTTTAAGAGAGAGTAGAAGGGAAAGCAAGAGACAGAGAGAGAAACATTGATGTGAGAAACATCAATTGGTTGCCTCCTAGATGCGCCCAGACGAGGGCCAGGGATTGAGCCTACAACCAAGATATGTCCTCTTGATTAGAATCAAACCCAGAATCCTTCATTCCATAGGCCAGTGCTTTATCCAGTGGGCTAAACAGTCTAGGAATGTCTTTGAATTTTTTCATCAGAAATTTTCTATTTCTATTTTTTGTGTGTGAAATATTATTGACATATAACATTAAATTAGTTTCAGGAATACAATTTGACTTTTGAAATGAACCCCACATTAAGTTAGTTAACATTTGTCACCGTACAGTTAACTACATTTAATTGAGAACTTTTAGGATCCATTCTTTTGCAACTTTTAAGTATATAGTATAGGATTATTGACTGTGCTTACCATGTTATACACTACATCCCTAATAACTTATTTATTTTATAACTGGAAGTTTGTAACTTTAACTGCTTTCACCCATTTTACCCACTCACAACACACTACTTCTGGCGACCAAAAATCTGCTCTCTGTATATGAACTCAGTTTTGTCTTGTTTTATTTTTTGAAATATATTTTTATCGATTTCAGAGAGAAAGGGAAAGGGAGAGAGAGATAGAAACATCAATGATGGGGGAGAATCATTGATTGGCTGCCTCTTGCACACTTCACAGTGGGGATCAAGCCCATAACCTTGGCATGTGCCCTGACCAGGAATCCAACTGTCACCTCCTGATTCATAGATCTATGCTCAACCACTGAGCCACGCCAGTTTTGTTTTCTTATTTTAATTTTACATATAAGTGAGATCATATGGTAATTGTCTTTTTCTGTCTGACTTGTTTTGCTTAGCACAATGTCTTCAAGGTCCATCCATGTTGTAACAAATAGCAAGGCTTCATTCTTTTTATGGTTGAATAATATTCCATGTTTACTTTTGGCTTTATGGTTTCAGGCCTTACATTCAAGTCCTTAATCCATTTTGAGTTAATTTTTGTTGATGGTACAAAATAAGGGTCCAGTATTATTCTTTGGCATGTGGCTGCCTAGTGTTGCCAACACCATATACTGAAAAACCCTGTTCTTTCCACATTTTATATTCTTGTTTCCTTTATCATAAAGTAATTGACCAGATATATGTTGGTTTATTTCTGGGTTCGCTACTCTGTTCTTTTGATCTATGCGTCAATTTTTATGCTAGTACCATGCTGCTTTAATCACTATAACTTTGTAATATAGTTCAGAATTAGGGAGCATGATGCTTCCAACTTTGTTCTTTCTCAATATTTCTCTGGCTATGTGGGGCCTTTTGTAGTTCCATACAAATTTAGAAACTTTTCTATTTCTATGAAAAATGCTACTGGAATTTTGTTAGGGATTGCACTGATTCTGTAGATTAGCTTTGGGTAATATTGATACCTTAACAATATTAATTCTTCCAATTCATTAGTACAGAATATCTTTTCACTCATTTGCATCTTCAGTTTCTTTAGTAATACTTTCTACTTTTTAGTGTGTAAATCTTTCACCTTCTTGGTTAAATTTATTTCTAGGTATTTTGTTGTTTTTGATGCAATTAATAAATGGGATTGCTTTAATATCTCTTCCTGATATTTTATTATTAGTATATAGAAGCACAACAGAATTTTTAAAAATACTGTTTTTATGTCCTGCAACTTTCCTGAACTCATTTATTAGTTTTAAGTTTTGTGTGTTTTTTCTGTTTGTTTTTGGTGGAGTGTTTTGAGTTTTCTAAATATAATATATCTACAATCTATGTTCCTTTTCTTTTCTTTTCTTGTGTACATAGGTCTTCCATTACAATGTCAAATAGGAATGGTCAGACAAGACCACTTTTCTCACCATTAAGTATGATGTTAGCTGTAGATTTTTTTGTAGATGCTCTTTACCAAATTGAGGAAATACCTTGGTGTTCCTAGTATCCTGATAGCTTTTGTGGTGAATGGGTATTGGATTTTATCAAATGCTTTTTCTGAATCAATTGATATGATCATGTGTTTTTATTTCTTCTTTAGTCCATGAATGTGGTAGATTACATTTATTAATATTCAAGTGCTAAAACAGTCTTACATGCTTAGGACACATTCCACTTGGTCATGAAATAGAGTTCTTCTTTTTCTTTGTTGGATTTCATTTGCTAATATTTTGTTGAGGATTTTTATATCTATGTTCATGAGAGGTATTATTGGTCTATAGTTTTCCTTTCTTGTAATATCTTTGTCGGTTCTTGGTGTTAGGGTATTGCTGTCCTCAGAGAATGAGTTAGAAAGTATTCCTTTTGTATTCCACAGATTAAAGCTAAATCAAATGAAAGCAGCTATTGTTTATTGCACTATATTCCTAAAATTCTCCATTTATTTCTATTGCCTATAGCTAGCCACTACCTATCTCTTATGTTTTCTCCTGCTCTTCTCCAGCATAAATTTTAGTGACATTTTCATCTCTCTACTTATGGTAATACATACCACTTATTATCATTGTCACATTGGATTAATTAAGTTCTCTGAGCCTCACTTTCCTTGTGTAAATTAGGGAATAATAATACTTTTCTCATGAGATTACTTATATAAGGAACAGGACAGATATTTCTCAGCTATTCATTTCCCCTTTTCTTCTATCCCCAAACACCATGATTTTTTAATGCTTTGATATCTTTATATAGGCTAGGATTTTTTCCTGATTCCTTTCCATTTGTATGCAGTTCTTTCCCAAGTTCACCTAATGAAATCATCATTCAAAATCCTCTTTAGTTATCACTTCCTCTTTAGTATCACCATCCTTGATGCCTTTTGATTGCTCTCTGCTTCCAATTCTCTGGTTTAAATTATATTCTTCTGTGCTTATCTGGTTCTCTCTTATAGATTGGAGCGCCTAAGAATCAAGCCATGTACACCTAGCAATGCCTGGAAAATAGTAGATATCCAATTAATTTCTTCTGAATAAATGAATAAGAGAGAGAAACAAAAAGAATGCCTGCTGTTTTATTAAGTTTTTATTACTGAATTGAGACCATGTGAGCTTATCAAGAGACTAGATTGCCGAAACCCGTTTAGCTCAGTGGATAGAGCCTTGGCCTGCAGACTGAAAGATTCCAGGTTAGATTCTGGTCAAGGGCATGTACCTTGGTTATGGGCACATCTCCGGTAGGGGCATGCAGGAGGCAGCTGATTGATGTTTCTCTCTTATGGATGTTTCTAACTCTCTATCCCTATTTCTCTCTGTAAAAAATCCATAAAATATACTTTAAAAGAAGAGAGAGAGACTAGATGTCCGGTGCATGAAATTCATGCACAGGACCGAGATGGAGGCATAGGTAAACACCTACACAGCTGCCTCGCACAATTTCAAAACTACAACTCAAAGACAGAACGGAAGTCATCCAGAACCACAGGAAAGCTGGCTGAGTGGAAATTCTACAACTAGAAGGAAAGAGAGGTGCTCACGGAGACCCAGAAGAGCTGCAAAAAGCTAAGGTGCGGAGACGTGCGCACGGAGAGAGTGGGTGCCAGAATGCCTGGCTGGCTTTCTCTGGCGGGAGGGGGACGGAGATTCTCAGCTGCATTGAACCCCTTATCCTATGGCACTAAACCCCACATCCGGCCCGGACTCATACGGAGGGAGTTCAGACTGTGAAGAGGGAGAAGTGCACAGATATCTGGGGGAGACACGAAAGGGCAGAGATCTGGTGGCGCGCACAGCACTGTGCGCAGAGGACCCATTGCTGGTTGTGCCGCTGGCTTTTACGAGTGGGTGGGGGACAGAGCTTCCCAACTGCGCCACTTCTAGCTCCACTAAACCCCAGTTTTGGGCGAAACCCTGGGGACCCAGACTCATATGGTCCCGGAGCGCAGGGGACCCAGAAATACAGAGATCTACAAGAACAGCGCGAGCGTGTGCGCGCACAGGGACTGCTCAGCTATTACCCAGTCACGTGAGACCAAAGAGCCATGGAAGGCAGGTTCGACTAGAAGGCAAGGCAGTCCGTTAAGCCCTAAGACTCCACCCATCCCAAGCTCAACAGAGAGGCTTTTGCAGTTTTGCAAGTCTTGTATCATAAGGCTGAATCCAGGAAAACAAATGACTGGATATAGAGTTCAAAACCACGGTTATAAGGCTTTTCAAGAATATCCTAGAAAAGATGGATAAATTTAGCGAGACCCAAGAGGAAATGAAAAAGAACCAACTAGAGTTGGAAAAAAACCAACTAGAGATGGAAAAGGACCAACTAAAAATTAAACATACACTGACTGAAATAAAAAATATTATACAGAGACCTAACAGCAGACTAGAGGAGGGCAAGAATCAAGTCAAAAATTTGAGATATAAAGAATCAGAAAACACTCAACTGGAAAAGCAAGAAGAAAAAAGAATCCAAAAATGTGAAGATAATGTAAGGAGCCTTTGGGACAACTTCAAGCGTACCAACATCAGAATTGTGGGGGTGCCAGAAAAAAAGAGAGAGCAAGATACTGAAAACCTATTTGAAGAAATAATGACTGAAAAATTCCACATCTGGTGAAAGAAATAGACTTACAAGTCCAGGAAGCATAGAACCCCATATAAAAGGAATCCAAAGAGGACTACACCAAGACATATCATAATTAAAATACCAAGAGCAAAAGACAAAGAGAGAATATTAAGAGCAGCAAGAGAAAAACAGTTAATTACCTACAAGGGAGCACCCATATGATTGTCAGCTAATTTCTCAACAGAATCTATGCAGGCCAGATGGGACTGGCAAGAAATATTCAGTGATGAATAGCAAGAACCTGCAACCAAGATTACTCTATCCAGCAAAGCTATCATTCAGAATTGAAGGGTAGATAAAGAGCTTCACAGATAAAAAAAAAAAAAACTAAAGGAGTTCATCAACTCCAAACCAGTATTATATGAAATGCTGAAAGGCACTCTTTAAGAAGAGGAAGAAGAAAAAGGTAAAAGACAAAAAATTATGAACAACAAATACATATCTATCAACAAGTGAATCTAAAACTTAAGTGAATTAAAAATTTGATCAACAGAATAAACTGGTGAATATAATAGATTCAGAAGCACAGAGAGGGAGTGGACTGATAATTCTCAGGGGAAAGTGGTGAGGGGAGTGCAGGGAGAGACTGGACAAAAATCATACACCTATGGATGAGGTCAATGAGGGGGAGTTAAGGGTAGAGGGAGGGTTGGGAGCCAGGTGGAAGGGAGCTATGGAGGGGAAAAAAGAGAAACAAATGTAATAATCTGAATAATAAAGATTTAATTTTAAAAAAAAGAAAGAAATTCATGCACAGGAAGGGAAGTGGTCCCTCAGCCCAACCTGTGCCCTCTCCAATCTGGGACCCCTCAGGGGATGTCCGACTGATCCCACAGGGATCAGGCCTAAACAGGCAGTCAGACATCCTTTTCACAATCCAGGACTGCTGGCTCCAACTGCTCACCTGCCTGTCTGATTGCCCCCTAACTACTCCCCTGCCAGCCTATCGACGCCTAATTGCTCCACTGCCAGCCCAGTTGTCCCCATCTGCCCTCCCCTGACAACCTGGTCATCCCAAATGCTCTCCCCTGCACATTCCCTCTTTATTAGATAGGATTTTTTCTTTAACATATTGGACAGCCCTAATTGGTTTGGCTCAGTGGATGGAGCATTGGCCTGCAGACTCAAGAGTCCCAGGTTCGATTCCAGTCAAGGGCATGTACTTTGGCTGGGGGCACATACCCATTGGGGAGTGTGCAGAAGGAAGCTGATCAATATTTCTCTCATAGGTGTTTCTAGCTCTTTATCCCTTTCCCTTCCTCTCTGTAAATAATCAATGAAATATATATATTTTTTAAAAAGAAACATTTAAGATTCCTCTATATCTGACTCAGTGGTTGAGACCCCAGGCTGTTGCTGCTGTGAGGGGATCCCACTGTGGGGGGGGGGAGTGTCCCTCTGAGACTGAGACATTAGCCCAGGCTGCCACCACTGCGAGGGGATTGCGCCCTGGGAGTGTGTGTTCCTCCCAAGCTGAGACCCCAGGCTACTGCTACTAGGAAGGGATAGCTGTGAGAAGTGAATTTATTTTTGTTTTTTATATAGGGTCTGGAGGGCCTCTGCGCAGCATTCCGCCAGGCTGCTTACTCTGCTGGCACTCAGCGACATCCCTCCCTGAGACTGGGGGACTCCAGTAGGGCTGAGAGGACTGGGGGCCGCCATCTTGTGGCTATGGGCACTGACATTTTTGTCACAGAGTGATGGTTAATTTGCATGTTACTCTTTTATTAGATGTCTTCATCTAAAAAAATAGGGACATCTTGTCTACTTGTCATGACAACTTTAAATCAGGTCTACAACCCACTGTTGCCCACCTTCAGTTAGCCCTAAAACATGCAGGTAATGGAAAAAACATTCTGTAACGTGAGTTTTGGTGCATAGGGATCTTTTTTTAAAAAAAGTTATTAAAATGTCTAGCCTAGAGTCCTCTTGCTGGCTTTCAAGTCATTCTTCAGTCTGAAATTTTTTATCTTGAACAACAGCAACATACAAATGCAACTGATTACATTTTCAATTTTAAAGAAGTTTACCCTAATTTCTTTGGTGACAGATATAATTCTGTTTAGGACTCCTGCTGTTTTGCACAGCTGTGTTATTACAATGTCCTTTCAATAGTCTTGGACAAAATTCAAAATGAAAAGCAGAGGTGACAGCAATGGTGAGTTAAACTCTACCCAAATAGAGCCAGACACAAAGCAACTTCCTGGAATATCATGTTTACTATTCACATAAGCATCTTAAGGCACAAAGCACTACTGCCATTATCTCACTGTGAATCACTGTTATTATACATTAACACTTCCAAGTATAGTAAAAGGGAGGATGCTGCAAACATTTCTGCCTCACCAGTTTTTATTAAATGGATTGTTCTTAATGAATAAAAATGATTTAAAATTAAATATCAGCCTATAATTTGCTTTCCCTTGTTGATAATGGGCTTAAATTTCCACAAAACTTAATATCCCAAAGGGACCACAGCTGCACTGGGAATTGGGCAACAACTATGAATATGTATAAAGGCTCCAGATTTTTCAGAGAGCTGCTAGGGATTGATATCAGTCCAAGTCTTGTTTTTATACATTAGAACATTTTAAAGACATTTTTTCCTTTAGGTATTGATTAACATACCTTGTACTCCTATATTCAACAATAAATGTTATAGAGAGTCTTGGGAAATATAGATTAAAAAACATGCCCACCTTCCAAGAAGCTTCCAGTCAGGAATGGAAGGGTAGAGGTGGTTTATGCCTCTGTTTGGTCAGTGTAAAAGGTAGGGTACTACGAATGCTGGAAATGAAGTTTACAATATAAAGTCTATGTTACTTTTATAGAAGTAACCATTAATTCCAGTTTAAGTCAGAGGCTTTGTGAAGGAGGTAAATTTGAGGTGGGCTTTCAGGAAGAAATAAGTAGAAAACCAGCACTGGAAACCCCCCATAAAAAACCCTAAGGTTATTCACTGGGGAACCTTTCATGGTTTGTGAGCTGCATTTCACAGAACTCTGTTTCATGGGACTGAGGTTAGATGCAGGATATTGGGCTGTGAGGTCCCTGCTTCACTACAGCCACCGCTGATGCCTCACTTTTGCAGCTTATAAATGTTGAATTTCTGTGGAATGTTTTATTTGAAAAAGGATTACACTGCTTTTTAAAAGTTTAAGACTGCTTTTCTAGATTTTTAGAGTCTTCTTTTTATGCTACAGTGATGTGAAGTAGTATCATTCTTAACCTTTGTCTAATTTTACTCATAAGTGATCCAAAGTTTTTAGTGAAATGATGCAATCTTTCTCATTTTCTGAAACGCTTAATATAAATTTATTCTTTCAAATTCTAAAATCAGTTTAATTAGTAATTTATTTCATTTATTTATTTATTTAATAAATCTTTATTATCCAGATTATTACTATTGTTCCTCTTTTTTTCACCCATAGCTCCCTTCTACCCAGCTCCCACCCCACCCTCTCCCCTTACCTCCCCGCCATTGTCCTCATCCATAGGTATATGATTTTTGTCCAGCCTCTCCCTACACTCCCCTCACCTCTTTCCCCTTGAAAATTATCAGTCCACTCCCTTTCTAGATGCCTGATTCTGTTATATTCACCACTTTATTCTGTTCATCATATTTTCAATTCACTGGACTTTTTAGATTCACTTGTTGATAGATATGTATTTGTTGTTCATAATTTTTATCTTTACCTTTTTCTTCTTCCTCTTCTTAAAGAATACCTTTGAGCATTTCATATAATACTGGTTTGGTACTGATAAACTCCTTTAGTTCTTTCTTATCTGTGAAGTTCTTTATCTGCCCTTCAATTCTGAATGATAGCTTTGCTGGGTAGAGTAATCTTGGTTGTAGGTTCTTGCTATTCATCACTTTGAATATTTCTTGCCACTCTCATCTGGCCTGCATAGATTCTGTTGAGAAATCAACTGACAATCGTATGGGTGCTCCCTTGTAGGTAATTAACTGTTTTTCTCTTGCTGCTTTTAATATTCCCTTTGTCTTTTGCTCTTGG
Organism: Lasiurus cinereus; assembly: GCA_011751065.1. Lineage (NCBI taxonomy): Eukaryota > Metazoa > Chordata > Mammalia > Chiroptera > Vespertilionidae > Lasiurus > Lasiurus cinereus. The sequence continues at coordinate 49,853,758 of JAAGEH010000393.1, forward strand.
TATTTTAATTATGATGTGTCTTGGTGTGGTCCTCTTTGGATTCCTTTTGTTTGGGGTTCTGTGCGCTTCCTGGACTTGTAAGTTTATTTCTTTCACCAGGTGGGGGAAGTTTTCTGTTATTATTTCTTCAAATAGGTTTTCAGTATCTTGCTCTCTCTCTCTTCTTCTGGCACCCCCATAATTCTGATGTTGGTATACTTGAAGTTGTCCCAGAGGCTCCTTATATTTTCTTCACATTTTTGGATTCTCTTTTCTTGTTTTTTTCAGTTGAGTATTTTCTCCTTCTTTGTATTTCAAATCTTTGACTTGCTTCTTCATTCCTCTAGTCTGCTGTTAGGTCTCTATATAATATATTTTTCAGTCAGAGTATGTTTAATTTCTAGTTGGTCCTTTTTCATCTCCTTATGGATCTCCCTAAATTTATCCATCTCTTCTAGGAAATTATTAAAAAACCTTATAACCGTGGTTTTGAACTCTATATCCAGTAGTTTGTTTTCTTCCAGTTCTTTCATTTGTGATTTGTTCTTTTGTCTCCGCATATTTGGTGCTTCCCTGAGTTGGTAGAGTAGCTTTGTGTGCTAGGTGCCCAGGAGCTCCGCCTCCCTAGTTACCTGAGGTAGACACTCTTTTTAAAATATATATATATAGATATAGATATATATTTTATTGATTTTTTTACAGAGAGGAAGGGAGAGGGAGAGAGAGTTAGAAACATCGATGAGAAAGAGACATCGATCAGCTGTCTCCTGCACACCCCCTACTGGGGATGTTCCCGCAGCCAGGATACATGCCCTTGACTGGAATCGAACCTGGGACCTTTCAGTCCGCAGGCCAACGCTCTATCCACTGAGCCAAACCAGTTTCGGCCTGAGGTAGACACTCTTGGTGACTGACCCCTTTGTGGACTGTGTGTACAGTCTTCTTGTAGTTAAGTCTTGATTGTTGTTGGTATCACTCGGGGAATTGAGCTCCAAGCCAGTTGGTTATGAGGATCAGCTGTGTCTACGCCTGGACAACTTCTGTCCTGGACTCAGCCCTAAGACTGGAAAGATTACAAAATCCTCTGTGCTGGGCTTTGGTGGTGCGGAGTCTCAGGGCTGAGCAGACAGCCTTGTCTTCCCATCAGCCCTGCCCTACACGGTGTCAGTGTTTCTCATTAATCGCTGCAGCCCTCTCTGTGCACACACACACACATGTGCGCACCTCCATACTTCTGCCTTTCTAGCTCCCCTGAGTTTCTGTGCACTTTGGGGATCCGTATGAGTCTAGGTCCCCAGGGTCTCGCCCCATACTAGGGTTCAGTGCACTTAGACCTTGATTTTAGTACAGTTGGGAGGTTCTGTTTTCCTCCCGATAGAGAAATCCCGGGGCACAATTAGCAGTCAGTCCTCTTTGTGCGTGCCTCCAGACCTCTGCCTTTCACAGCTCCCCTAAGTTTCTGTGCACTTCTCCCTTTTCACAACAGTCCAAACTCCCCTCGTATGAGTCTCGCCCAGAATTTGGGTTCAATGCAGTCAGAAGTGGGATTCAGTGCAGTCTGGAGTTTCCGTCTCCCTTCTGCTAGAGCAATGGTTCTCAACCTGTGGGTCACAACCCCTTTGGGGGTCGAACGACTCTTTCACAGGGGTCGCCTAAGACCCTCGGAAAACACAGATATTTACATCACGATTCATAACAGTAGCAAAATTACAGTTATAAAGTAGCAATGAATACAATTTCATGTTTGGGGGTCACCACAACATGAGGAACTATATGCAAGGGTCGCGGCATTAGGAAGGTTGGGAACCACTGCGCTAGAGGAAATCAGCCAGGCACTCTGCCACCTGTCCTCTCCACGCACGTGTCTCTGTACCTCAGCTTTTTACAGCTCCTCTGAGTCTTCATGAGCCCCTCTCTTTCTTTCTAGTTGTAGAATTTCCACTCAACCAGCTTTCCTGTTGTTCTGGATTGTGTCCGTTCTGTCTTTTAGTTGTAGTTTTGAAATTGCTGTGCGAGGCAGCAGTTTAGGTGTTCACCTATGCCATCATCTTGGTTTCTCCCCAGAAATTTATTTCTTTAAGGGTGATGATATTTCCCTATTTGAGCTTTCATATATTTAAGCCTATAGGAAATGAAAAGTTTCTAGAGTCGCCAAGACCGGTTTGGCTCAGTGGATAGAGCATCTGCCTGCGGACTGAAGGGTCCCAGGTTCGATTCCGGTCAAGGGCATGTACCTGGGTTGCGGGCACAACTCCAGTAGGGGGCATGCAGGAGGCATCTGATCCATGTCTCTCTCTCATGGATGTTTCTAGCTCTCTATTCCCCTCTCTTCCTCTCTGTAAAAAAATCAATAAAATAAAATATTAAAAAAAGAAAAGTTTCTAGAGTCAAAGTTTTTAGGACCACCAAGCATCCAAATTTTTTACCATCACAGTTTTTAATGGAAGATTTTTCAAATATTCTCTCTATATTCTTGCTTCTTTAAATATTATACACTATCCATAATATAACCTTTTTTCAGTTAATCAAAGTTATCAACTACTGAAACAAGTTAGGCCCTTTCCTTAAATCTCTTAATTTCAAATTGTTTCTGCTTCTTATTCTTCACTAGTGGCCCAGTGCACAAAATTTGTGCATGGGATGGCGGTCTCTCTGCCCGGCCTGCACCCTCTTCAATCCAGGACCCCTTGGGGGATGTCCAACTGCCGGTTTAGATGCAGAGATTGGGCCTAAACCAGCAGTTGGACATCCCTCTTGTAATCTGAGATTACTGGCTCCTAACTGCTTACCTGCCTGTCTGCCTGATCTCCCCTAACTGCCCTCCCCTGCTGGCCTGATCACCCCTAACTGCCCTCTCCTGCTGGACTGATTGCCCCTAACTGCCTCTCCCTTGGTTCCCGCCACTGTGGCTTTGTCCAGAATTAAGGCAGGATGACTGGAAGATATCTGGTTGACCTGGTCTAATTAGCATATTACCCTTTTATTAGTATAGATTTTTTACTGCTCCAAGGCAGTAAAACTGACTTCCCTAAGTGAGTTTTCAAAAATGACGCTATTTTTATTAACATTAGTAATGAGGCTATTAATCATAAGTGATATTAGAAAGGATAAATGAATAAATACTATTGACTGAATATTCTTGTGACTTTTCAGTACATTTTTATTAAAATCCATTTTTTAGGTTATTTCATAATATGTCATTGTTATTTTACTTTATAAATTCTAACTTTAATTACTTTTTTATTCTAAAATGTTCATAATATTTTTTACTTTCTTTACCTTATTGTATATGAAATAGTGTTAACTATGAATTAAATGAACTATTTTCTCTACTTTTGATGTCACTAATACTTCGGTAAAATAAAATGAAGCCCAGATTTAATCTTAACATTGCATCTGCCTCATAAAATTTACCCTTTTATTATTTATATATGGTTATAGTCATTAATACTTTGCAAGTAACCATTTATTTTGATTCTAAACCAAATTTGAATTTATTTCTTAGGAAGATTTTCTTAGATGCCATTTTCATTAAATTTTCTGAAATTGAGATATATTATATTTTTTTCTCTAGTCTACTCTTTCTGCAAAACCAGTCATTTTGATATGGGTAATATTTAACAAATGAGGAATGATACTAACATATGATGCCATTATCATAATTTTGACATATTTTATTTCTTTTTGTAAGTTAAAATGAATGGGCTACACATTTTTGAGACTTTTCTGCACATGGATTCTTTTGAAAATTTTTAGAACCAGTATTAATGCTATTAGAAGACAAATGAAAGGAAATGAAAGAAAAGTTATCCAATAACATAATTATATTGAGAAAACAAGGGGCATCCCTAGCCAATAAAAATGTCAGAAACCAAATATATATTTCATCATGCTCTAGTAATTCCCTGTGGTTCATGTAACATTGTGTTATAGGAGAAAGTATCTGTGCCTTTGTCTATATAACTTCTACTCTAGAGAAGTGAACTATATAATTTGGACCTAAAAAAAATCTACTTTGTGGCTGTTTCCAGACCCACCCCCTCAAAAAAAAAATCATCTCTGTAAATATTCTCTAAACATAAAACTTAATTTTTTAAGTAATAACTACTTTTAAAAATATCTATTGTTGTATCCTTCTTATTCTTTAGTAGGGTTGTATTTTTTTTCCTTTATACCTATTTAAAAAAAATGCAATCGAGTAATCAAGTAAATGTAAAGCTCTAATTGGCTTTATTAAATGATATATGAATCTGGCAGTATCCTATCTAGCAATTAGAAGGACACTGTCAAAGGTTGTACAATATGGAAGGTTATTTATTTTTATTTCATTGATTTCAGAGAGGAAAGGAGAGGGAGAAAGAGATAAAAATATTACTGATGGGAATCATTAATCCGTTTCGTCCTACATGCCTCACGCTGAGGATCCAGCTCACAACCCAGGCATGTGCCTGACTGGGAATTGAATCGTGACCTCCTGGTTCATAGGTCAATGTTCAACCACTGAGCAACAATAGAGGGGCAAAAATGGAAGGTTTTTATAGAAGGAAGAATAAGGCAAGGAAGATATTAACAAAAGAAAGGTTTATTTTGGGGCCTGGATATCTTTTCTTTGGGGGAAAAGAATTGAAAGGGTTTTTATCATGTAGACTATCTCTTCTTTCTATGGAGGATGGAAAGAGCCCACAATGACAGACTACCTTACTGGTGCTTGGCCAGAAGATTCCAGACTGGTTGATTACGATTATGTTTCTGTCTCTGCCAGTGTTGCACAATGGTTGAGTGTCGACCTATGAACCAGGAGGTCACGTGTTCAGTTCCTGGTCAGGGCACATCCCTGGATTGCAGGCACCATCCTTAGTGGGGGGCATGCAGGAGGCAGCAGATCAATGATTCTCATCATTGAAGTTTCTGTCTCTCTCCCTCTTCCTTTCTCTCTGAAATCAATAAAAATATATTTTAAAAAAAGATTGTTTCTGGGAAAGGTTAAAACTGCAATTAAATCAGGTATTATCTCTAGGTTTGCTATCATTGGCTTTTACTCTGAGTGATGCCATTTTGAGCCATTTTCTTTATCAGACGTAAGCAAATTTAAACAGCAATGTTAATTTTTTGTTAACATTCCATATTTTTTTCATAGAATGAATGATATGTTGACTTCTCAGACTTCTATGATCATGTTCTTGCTTCAGTTTTAATAATAATACTCCAACCTATTAGCTTTGGTGGCCATCCTGTACTTTTTAATTTTTGAAACTATCTACCCAACTTATTAGGGCTCCATTTTTACTCAATAGCATATTGGCAACTGGTAGAAGTTGTGATTAGCATTTTGTTTCTTGCTGTTTCCTTTTCATTTTATGTAATTTAAGTAAGTTAATTCTTATTTTTTAAAGTAACTTTTTTAATGATACTTCTTTTTTACTTTCTTTGTAATATATAAGAGATCTATCTTAAAAGGGTCTCAGTCCTGAATCTGAGTAGTGAATCTCTGATATTGCATAATAAACATTTTTTAAAAATTACTGGGTTGAGATTTCAAGTTGCTATGTATCAACACATGAACTGACTGATTAATACAAGTACTTATTCAACTGAAAGAATTCTAATAATCTTGCAAAACCTTTGCCTCCGAAGCTATTGATTGATTTGCTTTTGGTTGATTTGCATTTGATCCCTTATTTTAAAAGAAGTAATTTTTCCCTTGTCACAAATAAGTGGTGGCATTGTTTATTTACTTCACTTCCAGCACAATTTTTTGTGTTATAGAATTGAAGAAAATATTATTTATATATACTGGTATCGGTTTTAACATAAGATTCTTTATTCGCAATTCTGATAGCTTCAAATTAATTATAGTGTTGCTAGATTTAAAAAAGAAGAATATAAAGCACCACACTCCTTGTTTTCATGTACTTCTCAAAGACTGCTTTATTTACAGTTGTGATCAGCGTATTTTACATATTAACATACTACATGAAATAGTCTATATTTTTCATATAGTTTTCTTTCCTTTAAGAATGCATTATATTTTATTTCTCTGGGTTCATTATTAGAAATTTTACATAACCAATGAACATAGACACTGGGGGGTTGGGGTATGCCTGGGAGGGAGGGGGGCAATGGGAAGATATGTATAAAAAATTAATAAAAAAAAAAAAAAAGAAATTTTAGTGATGGCAGTTATTTCTTCTTTCAACTGTTAAACAATTAAGTTTTGCTCATAGCTGCTTAAATATAGTACTTTAATTGATTACCTAATACAATAGGAAATCAAAGCAAAGTACCAGATAGATTCCCTTTTTATTAAACTGTTAAAGTCAATCTTTTCCACTCTGACCATTGTAGCTCAGTTGATTTGGCATCCTTCAATGCACTGAAGTGTTGCCAGTTTGATTCCCAGTCATGGCACATGCCAAGGTTTCGGGCTTGATCCTCGGTCTGGGGCATGCAGGAGGCAGCCAATAGATGTTTCTCTCTCATACACACTCTCTTTCTCTCTCTCTCTAAAAATCAACCAGAAATCTTTCTTAAAATTTAACCTTTTTCAGAATTGATGCAGCTATTTGGGATATTTTTTTATTCCAGATGAATTTTTGGAAAGTTCGTTCTAGGTCTGTGCAATATGCCATTGGTATTTTAATGGGGAGTGCTTTGAATCTATAGATTGCTTTGGGTAGTATGGACATTTTAATGATGTTGATTCTACCAATCCATGAACATGGTATGTTCTTCCATCTGTTTATATCTTCCTCTATCTCTTTCTTCAACGTCCTGTAGATTTCTGAGTACAGATCTTTTACTTCTTAGTTAAGTTTATTCCTAGATATCTTAATTTTTGGAGGGAAATAGTAAATGGGATTGTTTTTTAAATCTCTCTTTCTATAAGTTCACTATTGATCTATACAAATGCCATCAATTTCTTGGCATTAATTTTTTAACCTGCTACATTACCAAATTCAGTTATTAAGTCTAATAATTTTTTGATGGAGTCATCAGGGTTTTCTATGTACAGTATCATGTCACCTATAAATAATGACAATTTTAGTTCTTCTTTTCCAATTTGGATGCCATTTATTTCTTCTTGTTGTCTGATTGCTGTGGCTAGCACTTCTAGTACTATGTTGAACAGGAGTGGTGAAAGTAGGTATCCTAGTCTTGTTCCTGTTCTTAGGGGAAATGGTTTTAATTTTTGCCCATTGAGTATGATGTTGGCTATAGGCTTTTTATTAGGTTGAAGTATGATCCTTCTATTTCCACTTTGCTGAGCGTTTTTATTAAAAAAAAAATGGGGGGGATGGTGTCAAATGCCTTTGCTGCATTAATTGATATGATTATGTGATTTTTCTCTTTCAATTTGTTTATGTGATGTATTATCATTTATTGATTTGCAGATATTGTAACAGCCTTGCATCCCTGGAATAAATCCCACTTGGTCATGGTGTATGATCTTTCTAATGTAATGCTGGATCTAGTTTGCTAAAATTTTATTGAGGATTTTAGCATCTATGTTCATCAAGGATATTGGCCTGTAATTCTTTTTCTTTGTTGTGTCTTTATTTGGTTTTGGTAATAGGGTAATGCTGGCTTCATAGAAAGAGGTTGAAAGTGTACCTTCCTCTTGAATTTTTTGGAATAGTTGGAGAAGGATTGGTTTTAGTTTTTCTTTGAATGTTTGATAAAACTACCCTGTGAAGCCATGTGATCCTGGGCTTTCGTTTGCTGGAAGCTTTCTGATACTGTTTCAATTTCATCAGTAGTTATCGGCCTATTCAGGTTTTTTAAATCTTCCTGATTGAGTTTTGGAAGCTTGTATTTTTCTAGGAATGTGTCCATTTAATCATGATTGTCCAGTTTGTTGAAATAGAGTTCTTCGTAGTGTTTCTGTTTTGTTTTTTTTACAATCCTTTATATATCTGTGGGGTCAGTTGTTAACTTCACTTTTTTCATTTCTGATTTGTTTATTTGGATCCTCTCTCTTTGCTTCTTGATAAGGTTCATCAATCTTGTTTATTCTTTCAAAGAACCAGCTAGAACAAAATCTCCAAAAATTCATCTGGAAAAAAAAAAAGACCCTGAATAGCTGCAGCAATCCTGAGAAAGAAGAACAAAGTAGGATATCAAGCTGTATTACAAAGCCACTGTTCTCAAAACAGCCTGGTACTGGCACAAGAACAGACATATAGACCAATGAAATAGAATAGAGAACCCAGAAATTGATCCAAACCACTATGCTCAATTAATATTTGACAAAGGAGACAAGAACATACAATGGAGTCAAGACAGTCACTTCAATAAATGGTGTTGGGAAAATTGGACAGATACATGCAAAAAAAATGAAACTAGTACACCAACTTACGCCATACACAAAAATAAACTCAAAATGGATAAAGGACTTAAACATAAGATGGGAAACCATAAAAATCTTGAGAGGAATCTACAGGCAGCAAAATTTCAGACATATGCTGAAGGAACTTCTTCACTGACACTGCTCCTAGGGCAATGGACACTAAGGAGAAAATAAACAAATGGGACTACATCAAAATAAAAAGCTTCTGTACAGCAAAAGAAACCATCCACTAAATAACAAGAAAGCCCACTGCATGGGAGAACATATTTGCCAATGTTATCTCTGATAGGCATTTAATTTCCAACATTTACAGGGAATTCATACAACTTAACAAAAGGAAGATAGATAACTCAATCAAAAAATGGGTAACTGACCTAAATAGATAACTTTTTGAAAGAGGACATAAAGAAGGCCAAGAGACGTATGAAAACATGCTTAAAGTCACTAACCATCCAGGAGATACAAATCAAAACTACAGTGCAGTACCATCTCACATCTGTCAGAATGGCTATTATCAACAAATCAACAAATGACAAGTGCTGGCAAGGGTGCAGGGAAAAAGGAACCCTCATGCACTGCTGGTGGGAATGCAGACTGGTTGCAGCAACTGTGAAGAACAGTATGGCGTTTCCTCAAAAAAACTAAAGATGGAACTCACATTTAACCCAGTGATCCCACTTCTAGGAATATAGCCCAAGAAACTAGAAACACCAATCAGAAAGAATATATGCACAATTTACAAAAGCTAAGATTTGGAGACAGCTTAAGTGCCCATCAGCAGATGAGTGGATTAAAAAACTGTGGTATATCTACACAATGGAATACTATGCTACAGTAAAAAGAAAAAAGAAGGAATTCTTACCATTTGCAACAGCATGGATGGAACTGGAGAGCATTATGCTAAGTGAAATAAGCCAGTCAGAGAAAGATAAATATCACACTATCTCACTCATTTATGGAATTGGATGAACAATATAAACTGATGAATAAAAACAGATCCAGAGACAGAGAAACATCGATCAGACAGTCAAACCTTAGAGGAAAGGTAGGGGAGGGGGAGAATAAAGGGGAGAGATGAACAGAGGACTTGTATGAATGCATATAAGCCTAACCAATGGACACAGATACCAGGAGGGTGAGGGCATGAACGGGAGTGGGGTGGAGGTGGGGGGACAAAGGGGGATAAGGACACATATGTAATATCTTATTAAAAACATTAGCCTTTTTCTATGAAATTGTTAATTCATCTAAATACATTAAGTTCAAGCCAAACTAATGGTATTTTCTCTTCAGCTTCATACATGTAATGCATATTTATTGGAAAAAAAATTTTTACAAAAATTATCTTCATTTATTGCTATGGAATTGAAAATATTCTTACAATGGTGAAATCAAGATTCCAAATTACAAAACATGATGGCAATTGAGACTTATAAACATTATTCTGAATACTATATAACAAAGTAGAAAGCACTGTGTTTATCCAGCCTGGAAGTTGTAATTGAAGCTCAATCAAGGAACAAGATCTCCCAGGAGTTAATAAAAAATTCAACAATAAAATCCTAAATGTGTTCATTCTGCTTTCATCTTTCTTTTTCTCTTGAAAAGAAAATGGTCAAAAATTAGGCAAAGCATTGAGGTTTTTCCCCCCTAAGGTTTAACCTTCAGAATAGTTATTTGTAAGTATAGCCTGAGAACCGTCCACATAAGAAGCTCTTTAGACATTTTTATTTTAAAAGTCCAATTTTATTGAATCAGAATTTGGGGTGTTGTTGTCCTGAAGTCTGAATTTTTAACTCATGTCCCAGTAGTTCAGAACCTAAAACATAACCAAAAGATTAGGCCACTTTTTTTTCTTTTCCTTCATTTTCTTTTTCTCTTCATCACCTATAATAGTGTTCTGTATGTTGCATTGGGCTCTTATTTTCAAGAAATCTCCTAGGTATTAATCCCATAATATATATGGAAAAAATGAATGGAGTCTTCATATAGTTTGTTCACCTAATTTTATTTCATAAAACAGATTTAAAAAGATACAAATATATAAGGAAAATCTACTTCTGACCTTGAGCATTACTAATCCACATTATTCTGCCATTATCTCTTATTTATTCACCTTCCATCTTAGGAGTAGTACTGTTTGAATGAATAATACATATTCATCTGAACATTTCACATTATAGTTAAGTATCTCATTTTTACTATGCCTTGTGACTCCTTAAAATTAAATATGAATGTAAAGGAGGAAAAATAATTTTCCCTTTAACCTTCTGAGTTTTTGGGGTGAGACTCCCTGTAGTAAAAGGTAGATGAATAAGAGAAAGAAACAAGTTTATTAACATGTATATTTCATGTATATGGAGTGATACTAAGGAATGATGAGTAAACTCCCTGAGTTGGCCCAAGCCACCACCTTAAATACCATCTTCAGCTACTAGTAAACAGAAGAGAAAGATCCATGAGGGGGCAATTGCCAGGATTACCAGGTAAACAAAAGTAAGTTTTGTTGTGCTGATTTAAGTCGGGGCCTTCTCCATTACTAAGAGTTCTTTATGATTTTGAGTCATCCCTCCCGTCCAGGTACAAAGAAAGAGACACTCATAAAATAGAGATGTTCTTCATAAATATAAGCTTTCCTTACAAAAGGGTAACTTATACTCTATTTTCCGAGTTCTTCCTATATCTGCTGTTTCTCAAAGATAATCAGCTCAAAGTAATCCTTATCTAAGGGTTCATGTTTTGGGATGACATATTAAGCTACCCTTTAGTAAACATCACTAAAGATTTTCAGTTTGGTAAGAACAGGTTTCTGTTCACATTAGAGATATATCTTAAAACTCTTCTAAAACATTATAGTCTGCTCGTCGTTCTGTTTTCAGTGTTTTGAAACTCAAAATAATGGGGTTGTTCTTTCTTGTACTGAGTGAAATTGTTTTTCCCCAGGAAACATATAAATTATGCCTTGTACATCTTCCCACTTATTCCCTTGAAATGAGTAATAAAATACAAAGTCTCCACATTGGTATAGATAGAAAATCTAAGCATATTATGGAAAAATGACTTACACTGAGTCTTGACCTAATAATCATTAGCAGAAATAGGAGACAGTTTCTTCATATTTTGCTTCTTTACTTATCTTCCAGTGTAGGTTTGACCAATTTTTTTAAAAACCTTTTTTTTTATTCTGCACATACATATGTGTGTTGAGTTTGTTTCTCTCCCTGTCTTCATTCCTGTCTACCTGCTTTTCCTCCCTCTTCCTCCTCGAAACCCTCCACCACATATAAGAATAGATCAGTAGACTATGATTTTATAAAAAAAAGTCACAGTTGATGTCCCGATTTTGGCAGAAATGAGCTATGTTTCAGAGTCTCTTGGATAGTAATAAAGGGCATTAGTAATAAAGGACTTTTATCAATAATGAAAATTGAATATTTTTAGTTGCCTTTTTGATATTTAAAGATCATATGATACTTTCCTTTTTGATCTATTAACATTATGAATTATAGTATCAGACTTTCTTATGTTGAACACTTTTTTCATTCCTGGACTTGAATTTCTCATGGTCAAGTTATTCTTTTAATGGTCTCCTGAATTCTATATTCTATTAGTCTTCTTAAAATGTTTGCACCAACACTCATGTGAAATTGATCTTTGGTTATCTTTTGTACTCCATTCATGTTTTATTTTATTTTACTTTATTTTATTTTATTACTGATTTCAGAAAAGAAGAGAGAGGGAGAGAGAGATAGAAACATCAATGCTGAAAGAGAATCATTGATCAGCTGCCTCCTGCACTCCCCACACTGGGGATCGAGTCCAACCCAGGCATGTGCCCCTTACTGGAATCAAACCTGGGACCTTTCAGTGATGCTCTATCTACTGAGCCAAATCGGCTAGGGCTGCCTTTCATGTTTTAGTATCAGTTTAATGTTGACTTTTAAAAACAATTTTCAAATAATTTAGAAGTTTTTCTTCTTTCAGCACTATCTGAAATAGTTTAATGTCATTTTTTCTTGGCTACTCCTTTTGAAATAGGATAGTCTTTTTGCCCTTCCTAGCACAACTGATACTAGGTTGTGCTGTAGACATGTAACTTCCTTTATCCAGCTTTTTATTTGAAAGTTATTTCATCCTTATAGAAGAATTGCAAAAATATGAATAGTACAAAAAACATCTATGTACCCTTACTCAGATTTTATCCCATTTGTAAAGATGTGACTTTTATTAAAACTTTCTCAAAGACTTGGGAAGAATAAAACTATAATATTAAAAGTATAACATTTAACTGCTAATATGAGAAATGGCTGTTGTTTAAAGACATTTGCTCAGGTCCAGCCTTTATGTCTATTTCAGAGTCTTATCATGGCTTTACTTTTGCTCTCCCCTAAATGGACATCAGTAATCTGTGCTTAGAGCATAAGTCCTACTTAAGTTTGGCTAACATTCTCAACTCTGTACCTTGTCCTTAGAGATACCTTGTCTCATCCAGCTGCCCTCTACAGCCTATCTCCTTTCAAACCTCACCCTATCCAGTGTTTTCCCTTCAGGAGAAAACTTGCTTATGCCCATGAAGAAGAGCCAGACCATCAGGCAAGTGTGGAAGTAAATTTCCCAAAGTGTGGGATACAGTCATTTTAAAAAATTTATTAAATTTATCATTGTTAATGATAAATTACATTGGTTAATAATATTATATAGGTTTCAGGTGTACAGTTCCTGAAATCATCTGATATTGTATTGTGTGTTCACCACCCAAAGTTAAGTCTCCTTCCATCACCATTTATTCCCCTTTATCCTTTTCTGCTTCCCCAGACCATACTGTTGTTTATGTCTATGGGTTTTGTTTTTTTTTACTTAATCCCTTCATCTTTTTCATTCAGCCCCACAGTGCCCTTTCGCTCTGATAGCTGTCAGTCTGTTTCTATTTTGTTAGTTTATTCATTAGATTCCAAATATAAGTAAATTCTTTCCCTGACTGGCTTATTTCACTTAGCATAATACACTCTAGGTCCACCCATGCTGTCACAAAAAGTAAGATTTCCTTCTTTTTTCACAGCTGAGTAGTATTCCGTTGTGTAAATGTATCACAGCGTTTTTGTCCACTTATCTACTGATGGATACTTGGGCTGCTTCAAAATCTTAGCTATTTTAAACAACACTACAATGAAAATAGGAGTGTATGTGTTTCGGAGATTTGGGATGTATTTCCAGAAGTAGAATTACTAGGTCATAAAGCAGTTCCATTTTTTAAGTTTTTGAGGAAACTCCATACTGTTTTCCATAGTGGCTACTCCAAACTGCATTCCCATATGGAAGGATTCCCTTATCTGATTGCTATCATGAGGATTCCCTTTTCTCCATCTCCTTGCCAACACTTGTGGTTCGTTGATTTATTGATGATAGTCATTCTGACAGGTGTGAGGTGATATCTCATTGTGGTTTTTGTTTTCTCTGATGATTAGTGACATTGAGCATCTTTTCATATGCTATTGGCCATCTGTATGTCCTCTAGGAGAAGCATTTATTAAGGCCCTTTCCCCATGTTTTAATTGGATTGTTTTCTTTCTTTTTCTTTTTCTTTTCTTTCTTTTTTTGGTGTTGAGTTTTATAAGTTCTTTATAAATTTTGGTTATTAATCATTTGTCAGATGTATCACCAGCGAACATGTTCTCCCATTCAGTGGGTTTTTTTATTTTGTTATGATTTCCTTTGCTGTTCAAGGACATTTTAATTCGATGTACTTCCATTTGTTTATTTTTTTCTTTTGTTTCCCTAATCCAAGGAGAGAGATGAAAAAATATTGCTATGAGAAATGTCTGAGATTTTACTGCCTATGTTTTCTCCTAGGATTTTTATGATTGTGAGTTCAACATTTGTCTTTAATCCAATTTTAGTTTATTCTTGTGTATGGTTCATGTATCTGTCTAATTTCCCCAGCACCATTTATTGAATAGACTATCTTTAGCCCATTGTTTGTTCTTTTCTCTTTTGTCAAATGTTAGTTGACCATAAAGGCATGGATTTATTTCTGGGCTGTCTGTTCTGTTCCGTTGATCTATATGTCTGTTTTTATGCTAGTACCTTTTAATGTAGTTTGATATCAGATAGCATGGTTCTTCCAACTTGTTTTTTCTCAAGATTGCTGAGGCTCTTCAGGGTCTTTTATTGATCCATACAAATTTTTAGAACATTTGTTCAAATTCTGCGAAATACACTATTTGTATCTTGAGAAGAATAGTATTGAAATCTATAGATTGTTTAGGTGATATGGACATTTTAATGGTTAATTCTTCCTATTCATGAACACAGTATATGTTCCTACTTATTTATATCTTTCTCAGTTTCTTTCTTTATTATCTTACAATTTTCTGAGTACAAGTCTTTTACCTCCTTTGTTAAGTTTATTCCTAGATATCTTTTTGTTGTTGTTATTGCAATTGTAAATTGGATTGTTCTCTTGGTGTATAAAAATGCCATCAATTTCTAAATAATAATTTGGTTTTCTAATTTACTGAATTCTCAGTTCCAGTAGTTTTTTTTGGTGGAGTCTTTAGGGTTCTCTGTATATAATATTATGCTATCTGGCAATAATGACAGCTTTACTTCTTCCTTTCTTAATTTAGATGCCTTTATTTCTTCTTATCTGATTGCTATCATCACACTGTTCTCTGTGTCTATATGTTATATTTATAACCATTTTTCTGAACACTGTATCTGATAAGTTACTTGGCTCCATTTTATTTTACTATTTTTCTGGAGATTTCTCCTGTTTTTCATTTGGGGCATGATTCTTTGTGTCATTTTGACTGCCTTTTTGTGTGCGTTTTTTGTTGTTTTTGTTTTTGTTTTTGTTTTGTTTTGTTTTCATGTATTAGGTAGATCTGCTATAATCAGGAGGAGACTACCAGAGTTTATCATGCTTAAATAGACCAAGATTTGGCCATGTGAAGGGAGGGCTCTGCACTATCAGCTGTCAGGCAAAAAATTTAGTTCTTCATTAAGATTTAAAACTGTAAACCTAAAATGTTCTTCCAAAGGAGCCTCCTCTAGAACAAAGAGGCAATCCCACCTCTCTTTCCTAAGAGTTACAAGCTGCTATATCTCTAAAAAAAATTATTTCTTAAATCTTTATTGTTGGAAGTATTACATATTTCCCCTCCTCCTTGATCTCTTCTCGCTCACCCCCCTCCCACAAGCCTTTACCACCTATTGTTTGTGTGCATGGGTTATGTATATATGCATATAAGTTCTTTGGTTGATCTCTTCCCACCTATCCATTCATCCTCCCTCATCTTTCCTCTGAGATTCCATAGTCTGTTCCATGATTCTGTTTCTGGATCTATTTTGTTCATTAAATTCCACAAATGAATGAGATCATGTGATACTTATCTTTAATCCCAGCAGGCATCCTCTGAATATAATTGGTATATAAAAGCAATCACAATATAAAAATTAAAACTGAAATTATGTGTGTCATTTAAGATCATTGTTATTTAATTGCATTTAATAATTTTATAGACTAAGTCATAAAGAAAACCTGAAATTATTCTCATAAGTGAACATGATTTATTATTTTGAAAACATTGATTAAATGTATCCCTTGAAGTTAATGTATTCTATTTAATTCTTCTCATGTTGTTATCTAGACAGTTGTACTAATGTAGTCAAAGCTTTGGTTCTTAATAGGTGATTTAACCTTAATTGTGATGAAACACTGGATGGTTCCACCTTAACAAATTCTAGTGCAGTTAGAGCCAAGAGCTTTGAACCACCTATTGAATGTAGTTATTTCTTCATACCCAAATTATTTGACATGTGTTATTGCTTTTATAATTGGATGTTATACTATTTAAAATTCTTTGCAAAATACTGAAATCTAAGTACATGTTTTAAAGGTTTGTTTCTGGGGAAAAACTAATTACAGACAATTATTTTCCTATTTACCAATTGTATATGGAACTCAGCTATCCTATGCTATGCGTAATTTCTTTTCATTTTATTTTATTTTATTATTTATTTTTCCTTATTGCCCTCCCCACCCCCTAGCACATGCCCTCATCCATCTCCTCCCCAACTCCCCACCCCCCCGCCCTCACCCCCAATTGCCCTGTATCCACTGGCTATGCCTACATACGCATGCATACAAGTCCTTAGGTTAATCTCCTACAGGCCCCTCCCCCCCAACCTCCCCTGCCTTCCCACTGT
>JAAGEH010000393.1:49870391-49914676 GCA_011751065.1 Lasiurus cinereus
TACAGGCCCCTCCCCCCCAACCTCCCCTGCCTTCCCACTATATCACCACAGCCGGTTTGTTACTTCTTTGCCTCTGCATCTGCTACCCCCCACTCCCTGATGGTTGTCTTTAAAAACATCTTGCCCCTGTAGGCTAGAAATAAACCCACAAGAGCAAAAGAAAAATGATTGAGTCCCAATTTCAATGTCCCATAGCTTTGAGTCCCAGTTTCAATGTCAGACAGTTCCTTATGTGTACATGTCATCAATAGTGTCTGGATAGTGGACAGATGGTGGCAATGCTGATCCGACCCTCTCTGGTTTGGTCCTAGGCATCCTGTAGCGATGCACAGCTACTAACTGCTCGCATGGCAAGGTGTCCTCAGCGTCTTCCATCTCTGGACTGTTTCTCCTCTTGCCTTTGTGGTTGGCGCAGACCTGTCAGTTCCTCTCTGATGCAGGAGTCTACTTGGTCTTGGAGTTGTTTTCTGAAAGTATATAAACATATTCTTGACCAAGAGTTAATAAAGGAATCTTTTCTATAAAATTGACTTGGGGTCCTTTTTATTTTTGCCTACCCGCTTTTCCTTTGGCTTATTTTGACACCATGTGTGTTTTTCTTTTTTACTTTTTTAAAAAAAATATATTTTATTGATTTTTTACAGAGAGGAAGGGAGAGGGATAGAGTCAGAAACATCCATGAGAGAGAAACATCCATCAGCTGCCTCCTGCACTCCCCCTACTGGGTATGTGCCCACAACCAAGGTATATGCCCTTGACTGCAATCGAACCTGAGACCTTTCAATCTGTAGGCCGATGCTCTATCCATTGAGCCAAACCAATTAGGGCTTTTTTTTAAAATATATATTTTTATTGATTTTTTTACAGAGAGGAAGGGAGAGGGATAGAGAGTTAAAAACATCGATGATTGAGAAACATCGATCAAGCTGCCTCCTGCACACCCCCTACTGGGGATGTGCCCACAATCAAGGTAAATGCCCTTAACCGGAATCGAACCTGGGTCCTTGCAGTCTGCAGGCCGACGCTCTATCCACTGAGCCAAACCAGTTTTCGGCCATGTTTGTTTTTCATGGGTGTCTTGCTGTTAGTATTACAAATGGAAATTCATTTTCTAAAGTGAAAATTTTCTAGATGTAATTTACTTACCAAATATTTTTCCTTACATGATATTATCCTACTCTTCCCCCTCCCCCTTTTTTTTGATTAATGGAGAATTTGGTAAAATATTTAATGCAATCTTGATAACTTTAAATTTTAATTTTTTGCACACAAATATGCCTGTTTTTATGTTC
This sequence comes from Lasiurus cinereus, assembly GCA_011751065.1. Taxonomy (NCBI): domain Eukaryota; kingdom Metazoa; phylum Chordata; class Mammalia; order Chiroptera; family Vespertilionidae; genus Lasiurus; species Lasiurus cinereus. Next base: position 49,871,684 of record JAAGEH010000393.1, read on the forward strand.
ATTACATATTAAGCAATTTTACCATGAATGGTAAATTTTAATTAATACTTTAGAAACAGCTTTTTATCCAGTACACTTAAATTTTCTTGGGTGTTCACTTATTTTAGTTCACCAATTTAAATTAATCTGAAAGCTTGATAACTCTTTTATGTCAAATTTAATACTCTACCAACAATCTTAGATTACCCTGTATATATTAGTGGAAAGGTTTATTTGCATTGAGTAGGCACTGAGCATTCCTAGTGCTAGGCTGACTTTAGATATAGGCTGAATTTAGATATCTGCATGTTTCTGTCTTGTTACCTGGGTCCTGATCTGAGCTGAGCGTGGGAAGTGAGGTATCCATGGGGGCAGGAGACCTCCCTCAGAAAGGGTGAAGGTTCAGAGCCCTGCAAGGTTGGAGGGGGAGTGAGGGTCTGGGCCCTACCTCTATTGTCCCCCAAGTTCTTTCCTGATGGCCCCTCTGAAACTGTGCCTGTCTCAGGGAAGGAATAACGTAATTTCTTTTTTTAATGGGAACATGAGATTACACTCATATACTTTTACTTTCTGATTTGGAATCATGTTTTGTTTGAGTTTGTCCCATCAAACTATCTTTTACTGGGTGCTGCCTTCAAAAGGAGTAGTCATCAACATATACATAAGAAAGCAACTGACTGCTTTATTTTGTGTTGATAAGTATCTTATTAATTTTCATAAACTACTGTTAGTCTTTTATCTATATGATCTTTTAAGCAAAGAGATGCTGAATAGAAGGTTGAGGGTTAACTGGAAAGATAATAAATTAGAATTTCATTTCTTAGGTGAATTCCCTAACCAGAATAGGGTATTATCTTCAGATACGCAGATTCAGAAAATACTTCTTTTTTTTTAATTGGTGTTAATTCTCATTCAGTACATTTTTCCATTGATTTTTAGAGAGAGTGGAAGGGAGAGGAAGAGAAAAAGAGAGAGAGAAACATGGATATGAGAGAGACACATCCATTGGTTGCCTCCTTCACTGGCCCTGACCAGGGCTGGGGTTCAAGCCTGTTAACATATATTGAGGAATGGCGTTTCCTTTACTGTGGTCATTTTACAAGAGGTAGGTGGAATCTTTCACTAAAATTTGGTTCACTTCAGAAATGATGATGTCACAGAGATGATCATAGGATATGAAAAAGTTTATTACTCAGATAATAAAGCTTTCTGTGGAGAGTAGGATCGTAACCAGATGAAAGCAGCTTGAAAAACAAGAAATGTAGACTAACTTGGATTTTTATTGGATTGATCAGGTGGGTCTAGGATGAGGGTTCTCTTTATGTGGGCCAGGCTTATGTGCTTGAATTTCCCTCAGGTGACAAAGGAAGTAGCACCCATGTTTCTTACACACACACACACACACACACACACACACACTAGAGGCCTGGTTCACCAAATTAGTGCACGGGGGTGTGTGTCCATAGCCCAGCCTGCAACCTCTCCAAACTGGGAGCCATCTCACAATCCGGGACAGCTGGCTCCCAACTGCTCGCCTGCCTGCCTTCCTGATTGCCCCTAACCACTTTTTCCTGCTAGCCTGATCACCCCCTAATTACTCCCCTGCCAGCCTGATTGATGCCTAACTGATCCCCTGCCAGCCTGTTGGCCCCTAACTGCCCACTCTGCAGGCCTGGTCACCCCTAACTGCCCTCCCATGCAGGTCTGGTCCCTCTCAACTGCTCTCCCCTGCAGGCCTGGATTCCCCCCCAGGTGCCCTTCCCTACAGGCCTTGTCACCCCCAACTTCCCTCCTCTGCTGACCTGGTCACCTCTAACTGCCCTCCCCTGCAGACTTCATTGCCCCCACTGCCCTCCCTTGGAGGCCTGGTCCCTCCCAACTGCCCTCTCCTGTTGGCCTGATCCCTCCCTACTGCCCTCCCCTGCTGGCCATGTTGTGGCAGCCATGTTATGTCCACATGGGGGCAGTCATCTTGTGTGTTGGAGTGATGGTCAATTTGCATATTACTATTTTATTAGAATAGGAGAGAGGCCTGGTGCACAGGTGGGGGCTGGTTGGTTTGCCCTGAAGGATGTCCCGGATCAGGGTGGGGGTTCCTTGGGGAGTAGGATGGTCTGGGTGAGGGGCCTGTGATGGTTTTTAGGCTGGCCACACCTCCCTGCGACCCAAGCAGAGGCCCTGGTTTCTGGGATTGATTTATCTTCTATAATTGAAACTTTGTAGCCTTGAGTGGAGCCAAAACTTCTGCTTGCTCTGTGGCCACAGCTATTTTTGTTGGGATTTATTTATCTTCTATAATTGAAACTTTGTAGCCTTGAGTGGAGGCCTGGACTGGCCTGAGTGTGCAGAAAGCTTGGCTTCCTCCATCACCGGGGGCAACCCAAGCCTCCTGTTCACGACCATCTAGGTTGGGTTAATTTGCATACTCATTCCTGATTGGCCAGTGGGTGTGGCTTGCAAGTGTAACAGAATGATGGTTAATTTGCATATTACTCTTTTATTAGATAGAATCTATAGATTTCAGAAAGGAAGGGAGAGGGAGAGAGAGATAGAAACATCAATGATGAGAATCATTGATTGGATGCCCCTGCACACCCCACACTGGGGATTGAGCCCACAACCCAGGCATATGCTCTTGACTGGAATTGAACCTGGGGCCCTTCAGTCTGCAGGCCAATACTCTATCCACTGAGCCAACCCAGCTAGGGTAGCACCCATGTTTTCTTATCACCTTCACAAAATTTGGGGTAGAGTGGTAAAGGGGACTGAAGCTGTCAGCATTCAAACATTAAAAATGGAGTCAGACTCTTTACTATACCCTTTTCTTTACTTCCATTGTCTATTCTTGTATTCAACATATTATCTCCTTAAATTAACCCTTCCATAGGTTAAACTCAAGACTTCTTGGCTTGGGAACTATTTTTTCTTTTTAAGATGTCTACTTACTTTTTAATTGATACTTAGTATTTTAAGTTTAATAGCTTAGTTCTTAGAAAGCAATCATAAATTTTATGTTATTAGGAAAGTGTGTGATAAGATACTTTTCCAAACTTAATAAAGTAGTACATTCATACCTTGCAGAATTGGCTTTCCGTTCTTCCTCAGCTGCCTAAATGCATCACTGATTGTTCAGCTCTTTCTATTCTTGACACCATTAGCTGCAGGGTTGAAATAGGCTGCTTATACCTGGTTCTATCAGAGACAGCTGTTCTGTCTAGCTCCCAAACTATGTATATTGTGCCATTGGGACATGAAGAGAAAAATATCAGAAAGGAAAAAAAACTTGTAAAAGATCCAAAAATCCTACATATTTATTATCCTCAAGTCCTGGGCCATCTCTTAAACTGCGATGCACAAACAAGATGAGGCCTTTATAAACATTCATCTAGTAACTAATTTTTAAGTGGTATAGCTTAGAGATGGGCAATGTGCTATAAAAGTGAAACCATCAAGTGGGAGGACACCAGACACCTGGGCCCCAAACATCATGCTAGTTTGGCAACCAGTTAAGTGTTAAGGTGAATAAATAACTTAACTTCTCTGTGCTTACTTTCCCTGTAAAATTACAGGATTTGGAGCTTATTTTAGATTTGAAATAACATGGTTTTGTAGAGGAGAAATTATAAATGGCAACATAAATCTTTATAAAATTAAGTTATATGAAACCATTATATTAATATTTTTAAGTAGAGGTCATTTTGTCTCTAAGTTCAATCACAAATGGTTTGAAAACAATATAATTTTTCTAATGGCTTTTAAGTGTCATCATAATCTCAAACATTTAATTAACTGTAATATAATTGAATTTACATTTGAAATTATTTTGATAATAATACTCTTAAATAAAGTATTTTCTTTCAAAATATTTTAGCCTTCATATTTGTTTATATGCCTATCTATTTATTTCTTTTCAATTTAGATGGGTCTAGGAAAGACAATCCAGGCAATTGCCATCGCTTACTTCTATAAGGATGAATGGCCTCTTTTAATAGTGGTCCCTTCATCTCTGCGGTACCCTTGGACAGAAGAAATAGAGAAATGGATCCCAGAGCTAGATCCGGAAGAAATCAGTGTTATTCAGAATAAAACTGATGTTGGGTAAGAACAACTTTCTAATATTTATGGGGGGAAAGTGCCAAAATTGTTATATATTAAATAAATCTGTATATTAAGTAGATTTATGCAGGGCTAAAAATACAGTCGTCATTATGAAAAAAAAAAGTTATTTCTGTGTTGGTACTGGCTGTTTAGGAGCCTGCCCTTTTCTATTAGAGGGTAGAGAACTGCAGACGATTGACTCTCTCCTGTATCATCATTGATGATACATAGGAAGTGCAATGTGACATTTTCAATGCATTTATTTGTCTAATTATTTAATTTTCCAAACTCCTTAGTATCATAGCACTGTACATACAAAAATAAATAAGACACATCCCCTGCCCTCACCTATCTTATTTATATATATATAAAAGTCTAAGCAACCCTCCCACCGATAGCTATGATACACATGACCACCAAGCAGCAGACACTTAACGCAGAAGCTGCCAAGCTTCAGTGACTTGGCAACTGCAGTTCTTGGGTGACATACCTGAAACCAGAGAGGAGGGAACCCGATTCCTGTGTGCGTCACCCGAGAACCACCCTCTCACAATCCAGAACCCATCAGGGGATTTCATAGAGCTGGTTTCGACTAGATCCCCACAGGCCAGGCTGAGGCACCCCACTGGTACGCGAATCCATGCACTGGCACTTTAGTAATATAATAAGGGGGATAAATATGTAAATGAATAATTTCATTACAGTATGATAACGAATATTATAGACATATGAATTATAGAGATAGTTCAAAATATCAGGGATCACTTTAGTCCAATGTTTCTCCACATGAAGTGGTACCCCATCTTGCCCCTATACTTCGTCGACCTAGGGGCGGGGCATTTTTGTTGTCATTGTGACAGAGAATCTACTGGCCTTTAGTGGGAGGGTCCAAGATGTGAGATATCCTTCAGAATGCTGGATAGCCCTGAGTACTAAGTAGTGCCCTGCTCAAAATCTCAGGAGCACCTGGCTTAAGAAACTGCTATCTTGTTTGTGGGAAGGCTTCCTGGAATAGCTAATATTTGAGTATCCACTTTTTTCATGATCACAGGTGCATGAAAGCAAATGTTCTCACAAAATTATCTTCTTATCCTAGTAAAATATGGCATGCTGGATGACAACTCTTCCAAAGAGCATTTAACAAAATAAAGTTAGATTTGATTAACCAAATTTTAAATTTTGGATTGGAGTTTATTATATTTAAAGACTATAAAGTCTTAAGAGAAATTTGGTTTCAGTGGTGGTATCATCTGCTTTTATTTTTTCTTATGTTTCTTCCTAAGAGTTGTATTGTTTATGATAAATTGGTCACTGAAATAGTATTTTTAAAGTACATGGATTTCTTTTCTAGAAGAATATCGACCAGTAAAGTGACGGTGCTGGGTTATGGTCTCTTAACGACAGATGCAGAGACTTTGATAGATGCGCTGAACAGTCAGAACTTCAGCGTAGTGATAGTGGATGAATCACACTACATGAAGTCTAGAAATGCAACTCGCAGCAAGGTTTTATTGCCAATAGTACAGAAAGCCAAACGAGCCATTCTTCTGACGGGAACTCCTGCTTTGGGAAGGCCTGAAGAGGTATTAAAATCCTTATACTTGGGCTTAAAAAACAAACAAAAACAACATAGAAAACAGAATCAGTTACCTGTGAAATGTTAAATTAGATGCCTCAGATGCCAAAAGAGCACTTTGGGAATTTCTACACTGCTCTTAATGATTAAATATATTTTTTACTGTGATTTTTATCTAGTTACATGTGATCCTTAGCCATGCTTGTAAGGATCTGCTATAAAATACCCACACAGTTTTTACCTTTATTATAAGGTTTTCATGTTTAGTACAAATATGTAAATAACATTTGTGTTATTCTGGTTGTTCTGTGGCCTTAATCTTCATTTTATCCAGTCTATTTTACATTATAAGCTCCTTAGGACTGGAGTTGAATCGACTTTGTATCTGTTATAAAGATATATCTTTATATATGTTACACAGTATTGCATAACCTCTTTCTGTTTTTTGTTTTTGTTTTTTTCACTTTAAGATCCATATTTTAGAAGATAGAGAATTTAGGTGTAGACCAAATAGAGTATCTAATTAGAATGCAGGAATCAGGCATTTGTGTGATGGCTGATTTAGCTTTTACTATTGTGAGAGGCAGTTGGGGTATGGAGTGATTAAAGGGTTGGGAAGAAGAAATAATGCGTGGACCTCTTATGAGTCTAAGGATTATTGTAACCCAGGGAAGCCCTGTCTATTAAAGCATTTATCTTAAACCCACATGTTTCAATTTTTAAAATATACCCCACAAATCTATCCAAAAGAAATACAGATAGATGGATGGATAGATGAATGATAAATGTGGATGTAATACATATACCTTCACCTACATATAATAGTATATTTTATATATGCACACATACACATGTAGACCTACATTGTCATTAATTTTTATAATTACATAAAAGCTAGAAACAGCCTATATATCCATTAATAGGAGACTGTGCAAACATTTTACAGTATAGCCCAGGTGCCATAGCTCAATGGCAGGAGGTCACAGTTCAATTCCTGGTCAGGGCATTTGCCTGGGTGTGGGTTCCATCCCAGTGAAGAGCATGCAGGAGGCAGCCAATGAGTGATTCCCACTCATCATTGATGTTTCTATCTCTCCCTCTTCCTCTCTAAAATCAATAAAGTCAATTAAAAATATATTTTTAAAAATAAACATTTTACAATACGTTTACATAATGGGTTGCTATGTAACTTTAAACAGTGCTTTATTATAATAGTACAGTGCTCAGAATTTTAAAAACTAAGTAAAAATATATATGTGCATTAATGTCTAAGACATGTTTTGGGGGGACAAATTCTAGTTGTATATGTATAATATGATCCTATTCATGTGAATGAAAGAGAATATGTACATATACTTATGTAGACATAGAAAATGCATGAATGTATGTTTAACAAAAGGATGGCAGTTATCCCTGAAGAACAGGATGGCAGGAATGAGTTGTGGTGGAAAAGGAGAGACCTTGAGGAAGGAGAGGTAGATTTCCTTTTTCACTTTTTATTAACTGGATTTGTCATTGTAATAATAATTGACTAATAATATTTTAACATATTGAGAACACTTCCATTGTTACAGCTTTTTATGCAGATTGAAGCTCTCTTTCCACAAAAATTTGGAACATGGACAGAATATGCCAAAAGATACTGTAACGCACATGTCAAGTAAGACAAACTATTTTCTATAAACTTTAATCTTCACATATTTACTGTGCACATGCAGCTTGATTAGTCATTCATTGTTCCGGTGTTTTTCAAACTTGTAGAATAATTTCTTCAAGTAAAATCTTATGTATGTGATAACCTATGTATGAAATTTAAAAAAGGAGTAGATAATGGCAATTTTTCTTTACTTTTAACCTTCCACTTACTTTATTTTTGGAATGATTTTTTTCGTATTGACTAGCTGAGCATGCATATTATGGGAAAGTGACAGACAGCCATTTCCCTTTCCAGGTAACTAGTGCTGGCAGTTTCTTATATATTCTTCTGGAGGCACTTTATACACAAAAAAGCATACATGATTTTATATATATGTATATGTATGTATGTATGTATGTATGTATGTATACATATACATATATGTATGTATATATACATATATGTATATACACACATACATATACATATTATATACATACACACATGCACACATACATACACACAATAGTAGTTCATTTTATTTTTAAATATATAGTAGTATAATCTACACACTGTTCTGCAATATGCTATCTTCATCTAATATATTGGAGATTCTTCCAATCAGCTACTACTGAAAGAGCTTTGGCATTCTTTTTAAATAGTGCTTGTGTTCCACTGTTTGTATGCACTATATTTTATTTACCTAGCCTACTGCTAATAGGCATTTGTTTGTGATATATAGCTGTTGCATACAATGCAGCAATGAATAACTTGCTCATGGTGAGAAGCCATATAGTGGCAAAGAGTGTGGGGACTAGAGAAGACCAGCAGTGTTTTATTTTCACATCCAGTGTTTACCAGATATTTCATGTTAGGAAAGTACCTTTACCTCCCTATACCTTGGTTTCTTCAGGTCTAAAAACAGAGAATGATATTTCTGTCTTCAAAGTTATTATGAAACTGACATGAGCTAATATTTATAAAGGGCTTGAATAGTGACTGGCATATAGTAAGAATTCAATAATTATTAACTATTTTAATATTTCATGTCACACACAGGAATAAATCTGTAAAATAAATTTACATAAGTGGAATTGCTGGTAAAATGGCCATGTGCATTTTTATATTTTTATATTTTTTTGACAAATTATGCTCCATACAAGTTATACCAATTGATATTCCCATTAGCAGGAAGATTGTCTCCCCATACTTTGCCAACATGTTCTAATATAAAATGTTTTATCTTGTTAATGTGACCTGAGAGTAGTTTTAATGCATATTTGTTTTCTTATGTTATTAAATGTAGTCAAGAATTTTTTCATCCATGTGAAAGTCATTTGTACTCTTTTTTGGTCAATTATTTATGTTCTTTGCCCTTCATTCTACTAAATTTATTGGCTTTTTTTGTGATATACTGTAAATCTTTGCACAATATAAAAATCGGCTCTTTGTGATATGAGTTCCTCAGAAAAGATAGTACAACAAAAAAGAAAACATTCACCTTTCTACCAAAGACTGTAAATGTAGAAATCTTCAATATTAGTATAATTCAGAAACTGATTAAAAGGCCCAATATACTAACCATATGCAAATGGAATTTTTATAAGGAATGCAAGCATAATTTAATATTAGGAAATGTATTAATGTAATTCACCATGCTAACAACTCAGGGAAAAACTTTATCTTCTCCTGAGAAATAATTTGATGTAATTCAGTATCCATTCTTGATTATATATAGTCTTTAATAATAAATTTAAGGTGTACATATGTGTGAGTGTAATTACAACTGTATATACATATATGCAATATATATGTTTATGTATATATGTGCATGTATCTTTTTAAGCCCAAAGCCACCATCACATGAGACACTAAAATAAAGGCAAGGATGTTCACCGTGACCACAATTTACCTTTATTTTAGAGGTGCTATCAGTTAAGTTACTCAAAAGAAAAATAAGAGGTAAATACTAGAAAGAAAAAAGCAAAATTATCACTATTTGCCACTGATGTTATTCATTTGCAAAACCTGAAAGGATCAGCTGAAAAATGTTCAAAACAAAAAAGAATTCATTAAAGTGTCCTAGCACAAAGTTGCTGTTAAAAATTCAGTCTTTCTCGCCGAAACCGGTTTGGCTCAGTGGATAGAGTGTCTGCCTGCGGACTGAAAGGTCCCAGGTTTGATTCGGTCAAGGGCGTGTACCTTGGTTGTGGGCACATCCCCAATAGGGGCTGTGCAGGAGGCAGCTGATCGATGTCTCTCTCTCATCGATGTTTCTAACGCTCTATCCCTCTCCCTTCCTCTCTGTAAGAAATCAATGAAACATATTTTTTTAAAAATTCAGTCTTTCTCTACATAAATAATATGTACTTTTAAGAAACAATGCCAAATAGGCATGATACCAGATATTGTTGGCAAGTCCTTATTCACAATTCCTGCAGGCTATAAATGTCCAACTTTGCCTACATACGCAAACATTAACTGAATTAGGACTTGTCATACAACAGCAGAAGTGTGTGCCTGTTCCTTTCTTGGTTATTAATACCAAAGTTGTTTCAAAGAAAAGATTATCTTTATTAAGTGCTTTATGATTAGGAGATTGTGGGCTATTTCCTGTTTACTATAGAGAGCCATTCAAGTTTATTATTGTGCTTCTCAAATGACACTTTCTTCCAGATTCCATTTTAGACATTTTATGTTATTCCTTTACTTCTTTTTTTTAATTTTTTAAATTAATTTTTATTAATTTTTTATACATATCTCCCCATTGCCCCTCTTCCTCCCAGGTATACCCCAAACCCCCAGTGTCTGTGATCATTGGTTATGCTTATATGCATGCATACAAGTCCTTTGATTGATCACTTATCTACCTCACCTAACATTAATCTTTCTGCTGTAATTTCACAGTCTGTTTGATGCTTTATGATTTTTGTCCTCCTGAGAATTATCAGTCTACTCCCTTTCGTGCTCCTGATTCTATTATATTCACCAGTTTATTCTGTTGATCAAATTTTTAATTCACTTAATTTTTAGATTCACTTGTTGATAGATATGTATTTGTTGTTCATACTTTTTGGCTTTTACCTTTTTCTTCCTTCTCTTCTAGAAGAGTACCTTTCAGCATTTCATACAATACTGGTTTGGAGTTGATGAACTCCTTTAGCTTTTTCTTCTCTGTGAAGCTCTTTATCTGCCCTTCAATTCTGAATGATAGCTTTGCTGGATAGATTATTCTTGGTTGTAGGTTCTTGCTACTCATCACGTTGAATATTTCTTGCCACTCCCATCTGGCCTGCATTGTTTCTGTTCAGAAATCGGCTGACAGTCGTATGGGTGCTCCCTTGTAGGTAATGAACTGTTTTTCTCTTGCTGCTTTTAATATTCTCTCTTTGTCTTTTGCTCTTGGTATTTTAATTATGATGTGTCTTGGTGTGCTCCTCTTTGGATTTCTTTTATTTGGGGTTCTGTGTGCTTCCTGGACTTGTAAGTCTATTTCTTTTACCAGATGTGGGAAGTTTTCAGTCATTATTTCTTTAAATAGGTTTTCAGTATCTTGCTCTCTCTCTTCTTCTGGCACCCCCACAATTCTGATGTTGGTACGCTTGAAGCTGTCCCAGAGGCTCCTTACATTATCTTCACATTTTTGGATTCTTTTCTCTTCTTGCTTTTCCAGTTGAATGTTTTCCGCTTCTTTATATTTCAAATTTTTGACTTGATTGTTGCCATCCTCTAGTCTGCTATTAGGACTCTGTATAATATTTTTTATTTCAGTCAGTGTCTCTAGTTGGTCCTTTTTTATCTCCTCTTGGGTCTCACTAAATTTATCCAACTTTTCTAGCATATTCTTGAAAAACCTTATAAGCATGGTTTTGAACTCTATATCCAGTCGGTTTTTTTCCTCTATTTCTTTTGTTTGTAATCCCTTCCCTTGTCTCAGCATTTTCACTATGCCAGGGAAACTTCTGTGTTGAATTCAGCTTTATGATACCAGACGTGCAAAGCCGCAGAAGCCTCTGTTGAGCTTGGGAGGGGTGGAGTCTCAGGGCTTAAGGGACCGCCTTGCCTTCCAGTCGGCCCCGCCCTCCACGGCCCCTGAGTCTCACGTGACAGGGTAATCCCTGGAGCAGTCCTTGTGCACGAGTCCACATTGCCTCTAACCGCTGCCTTTCCGGCTTCCCTGCGCACCAGGACCACACGAGTCTAGGTCCCCAGGGTTTCACCCGAAACAGGGGCTTAGTGAAGTTAGAAGTGGCACAGTTGGGAGGGTCTGTCTCCCGCCACTTGCGAAAGCCAGCGGCACAATCAGCAATCTGTCCTGCGTGCAGTGCCGTGCGCGCCACCAAGCCTTTGATCTTTTGCGACTCCTCTAAATTTCCGTGCATTTCTCCCTTTTCACAGTCCAAACTCCCCCCGTATGAGTTTCGGCTGGATCTGGGGTTCAGTGTCGTAAGATAAGGGGTTCAATGCCTTTGAGAGTCTCCGCTTCCCTCCCGCCAGAGAAAGCCAGCCTGGTACTCTGGCACCCGCTCTCTCCTCGCTCGCGTCTCCGTACCTCAGCTTTTTGCAGCTCCTCTGGGTTTCTGTGAGCCCCTCTCTTTCCCTCTAGTTGTAGAACTTCCACTCAGCCAGCTTTTCTTTGGTTCTGGATGATGTCCGTTCTGTCTTTTAGTTGTAGTTTTGAAATTGTTGTGCAAGGCAGCAGTGTAGGTGTTTACCTATGCCGCCATCTTGGATTCCTCCCCTCCTTTACTTCTTTACTTTGAAAGCACTATGACTTCATAGACCCTGATTCAAGTCAAGTTACTTCCTGGCATTCTAAGTTAGTCTGTGGAATGTTAATTTTCCCCCATAATATTTTGATTCTATGAAGGTGTCATTTTTACACTATAATTTTACAGAAAGCAAATTTTAATTAGTTATTCAGTTCTAGACTCATTTCATACTTGAAATGTCACAACTGCATTCAAAATAAAGTTAAGTGAATCTTGGCCAAAAATATAACTTTGCCATTATAAAGTTTATTGAAAAATAATAAGTGATAACAAACAAATATGCTAATGTGAATGTGGTTTGGAAAAGTCAGGTATAGGTAACCACTTTTGATCTGAGAGGCACAGAGAGAGTATTACTCGACCAGAACATCCCATATTCAAAGATCCCTTACATCATTCACTCTACTAGGTTATATTTAGAGCAAGCTATAAATACAAATATGACTTGGAAAAGGCAGCACTTTCAGTTGTCAGCCATTAGCACTTAGATCACCCAGCCGCCTCTGTCATTTTGCAGACATCTGCTGAGCTTAATGGCTTGCCCTGGATCTGACTTCCTCTTACTTTTTCACTCAGAAAGTAAGAAAGTTTTAGGGAATGGTAACTTCAACAATGTCCTTTTACATAGAAAAGAGGTCACATAGCTAATCCAACCAAGCACTCTCTTATCGGCAGTCACCCTTCAAGAGCCACACTGTGGGAGAACATACTTGCTTGAAGGTTAAGAATATCCTTATGACATGCTTGAAGGTTAAGAATATCCCAGAGTATCTTTATAGCCACTTATCAATTTTTCCTAAACTTTATCACTGTTATTTTGTGCTGGATTCACCTCATAGGAGAAATAGTTGTTTAAATTTTTATGAGGGGGAAAATTCTGGGTAGTAATACATATTAAATATATTTATAGCCTATTCCTCAAAAGTGTTAATTAATGAATAGTTTAATATTAGGAAATGTATTAATGTAATTCACCATGCTAACATCTCAGGGAAAAACTTTATCTTCTCCATATATACTGAGAAGTAATTTGAAGGTCATTGTCAGCTTCAAGAAATATGTCTTATGAAATTGCACAGTTCTTTGTCCTCAGCACTGTCACATTTAATTCTCATCCATGGCTAAATAGAGGTCAGATCTATTCTTCTGCAAATGGTTCAAATCTAGGAGAAATAGTTAATATCCTATATGGCAGAGACAAGTTTGAAAAATAATTAGGTAATTAGTAGCATAAATTCTGCACTTATGCTTAGAAAATCTCTTTTGTGGAAAGGGGTTTGAGAAATTCCCACCTATTATTAGTAGTTCAGTTCAAAAAGATTTATGGTTTTGAATAACCCTACAGTAAATGGAAGTCAACTGTCTGACATAACTGATAAAAATAAATATTAAGACACACTAATTAAAGAAACAGAGTAAGACCTGGCTCTACTCCACTCATTGATTAGAGTACATCTGGATTATGGTTTGATTTTGAATTAATCCATTCATCCAAAAATATTTATAGATTATCTGTTATATATGATGTCATATGCTAGGCATCAAATATGCATTCAGTAATAGACTCAATGGTCCTAACCTTCCCTGAGTTTTTAATTCAGCTAAGTAGATAAATCATAAAAGGGAAGTGTAAGATGCTCTGGCAGAGTTTAGCAGAGAGAATTGATCAAGTACAAAGGACAGAAGGAAGTATCTTGCTAGTGATAGATCCATGTTTGCATTCCAGAAAGATGCCTTGAAGAACTAAAAGAAATCTGGTTCAATTGAATATTTTTTAGCTGATGATGTCTTGGTCAGAGTCTTGTCCTTGATCATAATAGCAGTAAGAAGCATTGGAGAGTGTTTTATTTTGTGTTTTACTTTTCAGTATTGTGGAGATTTTAGTTGTAATAAAATATGCATAAGAAAATGTATTGTTTTAACTGTTTTTAAGTGTAGAGTTCAGTGACATTAAGTACATTCACGTTGTTGTGCAAATACCACCATCTCCAGAATTCTTTCATCATCCCAAACTGAAACTCTGTGCCCATGAAATAATAACTCTTTAGCTACCCCCACCTAGCCTACCCACTGTGGGATTTTAAAGCATGAAAAGGATGTACATGATTATATTTACTACTTTTGTTATTTGGGGGGGGGGCAATATTTCGCATGGTTAAAAATTCCAAACCAATAGTACTGAGTATTTACTTTGAAAAATCTTTCACCCCATTTTCCCTCTTTTTAAGCAACTATATGTAGTTTTTTATTTTCTATATTTAGTTTTTAATCTTCCCACAGAAATTGTGTGCATCTTCAAGCAAATGTACATAAGTGGTAGTATATTAAAAACATAAATGTTGTTTTGCACTGTCTTTATGTGTTCTTTTTTGTATATATAAATAACTTCATCCTTTTTATGGCTGCATGGTATTATTGAGAATATATAACAGTTTCTGAGGTGGTGAGAAATTTAGGGAATTTAAGTATGATGATTTTTATCTTCTTGTGAAATGGGAAGAATAGTCATGTGTTCAGAGAAATTGAAAAAAAAATAGAGGGTTAAAAGTTTGATGAATGTTGACATTGTTTGAAATTTTGCTTAATGGGAGAATGAGGTAATACAACTAGTGTTTTAGAATTGGTAACAGCACCGAGTAACCACTTGAGATTAGTAATTCTAGATTTATAGAGGAGGTAGTATTTTCTAAGGTAAATTTCCCCAGCAACACAAGGTACAGGCTTGGAGAAGGCGCCATTGAAGATTTTTACCCCCCATGAGCTTCTGATGCATAGACTGTGAAATTATGTTATATTGATCATAACAATACTAATGTATGGACTCAGAGATCAAAACAAGATGAGGATGGGTATGAAGACAGGAAGGAATTTATGGATATGATAAAAGTGGAGCAGTCAGTTGACTGTAGGTCCTGATGAAATAGTAAAGATATAGTGGTTATAAATGAAAAGATGGACTAATTTGAATTTATCAGGTAGAGTTACTTTTCAGCACTGTTTATAGCTATGGGAATGGATTGAATGGTTGGAATAAATTTTAGAAGGTCATTGGAAGCAAGGAATACAGGGAATTGAGAGGGAACTGTAAGTCCTATTTTAAGAAGCATGTTAACAGGTAAAAACATATCAGGGAGAGGGTGACCAGAATAATGAGGGGATTTCATATTCAGCTGAACAAATACCTAATATTATTGATTGCCTGCTATATTTAAGACATTATTTCAGAGATGGTGGCAATAGAAAGATAAGAAAGACATAGTGCCTGATCTTAGAAAGCCTATAGGAATTTAAAAAAAAAAAAGACCTAGAGGGAGCCTGTCTTTAAATATTGAAAGATCTGTCATTTTGAAGGAATTAGACTTTTGTCTTTGTGGCCTCAGAGGGCAAAGCTATTATTTGAAACTTAATAGGCAAGTAGACTTTAGTAATATGAGTAAGAACTTGTATGTATACTTTTGAAAATAAAAATATGACACTATAACAATAAAACTGGAAAGGAAAAAATACCATAATCTAACGATAGTAACCAATAAATTGTTTTCATTTTTTCTTTATGTCTACTTTGTCTGTAGATCTAATAATGTTTACTAGTTTTAATAGAGCCTGATTGTAATGCTATCATCTGCTAATTTCACTTAGCATCACCTTGTCCCATGCTTTAAAATCATCTTTATAAGTTTATTTCCTTTATTTTTACTAATTTATAAGATAGTTCACTGCTTTGGGGGAAATCATTTATATTTACTTTAATAAATCAAAGGGAAAAATATTTAATTAGAAAAAAATCAACTAGAATTGCACTATCCAGAGATAACCATTACTAATGTGTTTTGATAACTTTCCCTCTAGGTAACTTCTCTGCTGAGGTACATAAAGATAGATGACAGATAGATAGATAGATAGATAGATAGACAATTTTATCTAAATAGAGCCATATTATACATATTCTTCTATGTAGCACTACTTTTTTCATATAGCACTACTTTTAGGATATCTTCCATATCAATAACTAAAATATATCATTTTCATGGGCTACATGATATTATTTTTTATATATAAGATACTGTGCCATATATTTTAGATGTATTATCTAGAATAAACTGAGATTTGGAAAGGTTAAGTAACTTGTCCAGATCACAAAGCTAAAAGATAAAAGAGCACTACCCTTAACACTACCTTCCTTCCATTCTCTTTCCAGTGTTTGAATTATTTGGTAGTTCAGTGTCCATGTTTATATTGACCAAATAAATAGAATAAATGGATTAAATAAATTAACATTCTCTAATGAATCAAGTAGTTAACTGTTTCTTTCTTGTTGACTTTAATCTTATAATTACTTATTACCTCTCTCCACCCCACCCAATCTTTTAGTTTTCTATATAGCCAACAGTTCTGTCAACTTCCAAAAGATCATACAAGCACATAAGTAATCTTTTTTTTTTTTCCTTAAGGCCTCTCATCCCATAGCCTTCTGTTCTACTTTAGTCTCGATGGTTTTTCTTTAGGTACTAGAGGCCCGGTACACAAAATTAATATATGGGTAGGGTTCCTAGGCCTGGCCGGCAATAAGGGCCAATCAGGGCCTTCTGGCTGCCAGCAGGGGCCTCCCTTCCCCGGCTGCCTGCTGCCTGCTGGTGCCTTCCTTTGTTCCACACTGCCCCCAGTGCATGTCATAGCAAGTGATAGAACTCCTGGTCTCCTAGCAAACTTTTATTGGGAAACTTTGCATATTAACTTTTTATATATATGGATGGTGAAGAGTCATCATCCTATGTTTTCTGTTGCCATTTACTCTGTTAGATTTCCAAATTCCTGAATTCTATCACTTTTTTTCTTAATTTATTTTCTAGTCTTTTTAATACTTTATTATGGAAAAATTTCAATATGTTCAAAGTAGACAGAATAGTATAATTACCTCAACCGCACCCCAAAGTACTCTTCTTCATCAGCTTTGACATTTATCAACACATGACCACTCTTGGTTTACCTGTACTCCTGTGTTGTTTGGAAAAAAAGCCTAGATATCACATTTTGTGCATAAAATATTAGAGTATATATTTCTAAAGAGTAAGGACTCATTTAAAAAGTTATAATACCTTTATCATGCGTAAACAATTAAAATTAATAAGAATTTATTAATATTTTAAGAATATAGTAGATGTTCAAATTTCTAGTTATCTTGTTAATGTCATAAGTTTATAGTTCTTTTTTTAAATTTTTCCCCATAGTTTGTTTGAATCAGTACCTAAAATAAGACTCATGCATTATAAGTGATAAATATCTATGTCTCTCTTAATCTTTAGATTTAGTCTCTTCATCTTTTCTATTTTCTTGCTTTATTCATTTATTTTAATTTTCTGAATAAGCTAAGTTTCTGTAATCTGGATTTTGCAGTTTGTGTGGTATTGTTTAACATGCTTTTTTGTTGTTGTTGTCTTTCCCTCTATTCCCACTTTGCTAAGAGTTTTTCTCATAAATGGGTGCTAGATTTTATCAAATGCTTTTTTCCTGCATCTATTGATATGTGATTTTGTCCTTCATCTAATTTATGTGATGTATCCCATTTATTGATTTGTGAATATTGTACTAGCCTTTCAATCCCATTTGATCTATTCAAAGGAAAAAATAAGTCAACAGAAACTCTTGAAAAAGATCTGATGACAGATCTTATGGGAAAAGACTAAAACAATTGTCTTAAAGATGATCAAAGAACTGAAGGAAGATGTGGAGAAAGTTAAAAAAAAAAAGATGTGTAAACATAATAAAAATAATAATAAAGAGATAGAAGCCAAATTTTAAAATGTTATTCTGAAGATGAAAAGTACAATAATTGAAATGAAAAATGCACTAGAAAGAAAAAGGAATCAAAGACAAACAGAAGTAAGAATCAGAGAACTCAAAGATAGGACCATAGAAATTTTCCAATCTATGGGACAGAAAGAAAAAAGCATGAGAAGTAACAACCTAGGGAGCTGTATAAATCATCAAACCAATCAACATATGCCTGATGGGAGTCTTAGGAGAAGAGGGAAAGGGCTGAGAGAATAGTTGAAGAAATAAGTTCTGAAAATTCCCAAATTTGTCAAAAACATATTTATAACATCCAAAAAGCTCAATGAGCTCTAAATAAGATGAACTCAAAGTGACCCACACTGAGATATTAAAAATCAAATCTTCAAAAGACAAAAAGAATCTTGAAAGCAACAAGAGAGAAGCTCATCACATACAAGGGACACTCAAAAAGATTAGCAGCAGGTCTCTTATCAGAAACTTTGGAGTCCAGAAGACAGTGGACTGATATGATCCAGCAATTTCAATTCTGGGTATATATCCAAAAGAATTGAAAACACGGACTTGAAGAAATATTTGCGTACCTATGTTCATAGCAGCATAATTCACAATAGCTAAATTATGGAAGCAACTTAAATGTTCATCAAAACAGATAAATAGCAAAGCAAATTGTGGTTTATACATACAATGGAATATTACTCGGCCTTAAAAAGGAAGGAAATTTTGACATATGCTGCAACATAAATGAACCGTAAGGACATTACACTAAATGCAATAACCCAGTCTCCAAAAGACAAACGCTGTATGTTTCTATTTATATGAGATACTTAGAGTATTCAAAATTATAGAGAAAGAAAGTATAATGGTAGTTGCCAAGATTGGGGATATGGAATGATGAGGAGTTATTATTTAATGGGTATGGCATTTCACTTTAAAAGATAAAAGAGTTACAGAGATGAGTGGTGGTGATGGTTGTACAACTTTATGAATGTATTTAATACTGCTGAAATGTACACTTAAAATGCTTAAGGTGGTAAATTTTATGTTATGTCTATACATCAAAATTTAAAAATTGAAAAATCAATTATATATGACTTGTAAATACAAAATATAAAACTGTAAAAAAATTTTAAAGCAAATAAAAGAGAAAATCTTTGTGACCTTGGGTTAGGGCAGTGGTCGGCAAACTCATTAGTCAAAAGAGCCAAATATCAACAGTACAACAATTGAGATTTCTTTTGAGAGCCAAATTTTTTAAACTTGAACTTCTTCTAACACCACTTCTTCAAAATAGACTCACCCAGGCCGTCGTATTTTGTGGAAGAGCCACACTCAAGGGGCCAAAGAGCCACATGTGGCTCGCGAGCCACGGTTTGCCAACTACTGGGTTAGGCAGATGTTTTTATATAGAATACAAATAAAAACCCATGAACCATTAAAGACAAAAGTGCTATTACTTCAAAACTGAAAAGGTCTCTTCCAAAGACACTGTTAAGAGAATGAATGTATAAGCCACAGACTACGATAAAATTTCGTAAAGCACATACTAGTATTTGGTCAAATATGGGTTTTACACGACAAAATATCTGTCAGTAGATAAATAAATAAACAAAATGTGGTATATTCACACAAATATTTTTGAACCTTAAAAAGGTATATAAAATTCATATATATATTCACAAATATATAAATTTTAAAATATATAAAAGGAATTGATTACAAATATATGAGCCAGTGTGGCTCAGTTAATTAGAGCATCATCCTATACACTGAAAGGTTTGAGATTTTATTCCTAATCAGAGCACATACCTAGGTTGCAGGTTTGATCCCTGGTCAAGGCGTGTACAGGAAAGTAATTGATCAATCTTTCTCTTTCTCTCTCTTCCCCCCAATCAATAAGCATGTGTTCAGGTGAGGATTTATATATATATATAAAGTCTTTCAAAACTCAAAAATAGTACAAAAGACTTTTTAATGGTTGAAAGAGAGACATCATCTAAGGAGATATGTGGAGGTCAAATAAGCTTTAAAAAATGCACAATGTTGTCATTAGAGAAACGCTAGTTAAAATCACAATGGAATACTAGTACATATGCATTAGAATAAATAAAATTTTTAGAAATTGATAATATCACATCATGGCAACAAGTGCTGAACAATTGGAACTCATTCACATTGCTGGTGGAATGAAGAATGATATAGGAACTTTGGTAAACAGTAAGCCAATTTCTTATGAAGTTACACACACACTTACCATACAAACTAGCAACCCCACTTTGGTATTTAGACAATACAGTGGTACCTTGAGATACGAGTGCCCTAACATATGAAATTTTGAGATACGAGCCGTCGAGCGAGCAATTTTTGCTTTGAAATACGAGCAACATTTGAGATAGGAGTAATCACGTGGATCGGCCGTCTGCACACGACCCACCAGTTTACCGCGACTCTAGCTTCTCATAGTTTCCCACGCCTCAAGGTTACGGAACGAATTAAACATATGTTTACTCAAAAATCTGTATGGGCCCTGGCTGGTTTGGCTCAGTGGATAGAGTGTCAACCTGCAGACTGAAGGGTCCCAGGTTTGATTCTGGTCAAGGGCATGTAGCTTGGTTGCATGCTCCTCCTCTGCCCAGGCCCTGATTGGGGCATGTACAAGAAACAACCAATCAATGTGTCTCTCACATCAATGTTTCTCTTTCTCTGTCTCTCCTCTCCCCACCCCCCACTCTCTCTAAAAATTAATAGGGGGGGGGGGGAAATGTTGGATAAACAAGTATTGGTGAAGACCTGAAAAAGTCGAAACCCTTGAACACTACTGGTTGGAATGTAAACAGGTCCAGCTGCTTTGAAAAACAATCTGGCACTTCTTCAAATGATCAAACAGAATTACCATATGACCTAGCCATTCACTCTTAGGTATTTACCTGAGAGGAATGAAAATATATGTCCACACAAAAACTTTCATGTGAGTGTTCATAGCATCATTCATAAAAAACAAAAGTTAAAAACAATCAAAATATCTATCAACAGATAAATAAAATGTGGTATATTCACACAATGGAATATTTTTGAGTCTTAAAAAGGGATAAAGTACTGATATAAACTGAGTGGCCAGAGTATTATGATCTCTGAATACATAATAATCTGGCCACTCAGTGTGTGTGTGTGTGTGTGTATTTATTAGAGGCCCAGTGCATGAATTCATGCATGGGTGGGGTCTGGCCAGCCTGGCAAGGGGGAGAGAACATTGGTGGTTGGCTGGCCTGCCTGCTGGTTGAACTCCTGGTCAAGGGGACAATTTACATATTAGCTTTTTATTATATAGGTTATATACTGAATGGCCAGATTATTATGTGCTCAGAGATCATAATAATCTGGCCACTCAGTGTATATGCTACAACACAGATGAACCAGATGAACAACATTATGCTAAGTGAAGGAAGCCAGTCACTAAATACTAATATAGTATACTATATGCTCTATGTGTGATTCCATGTATATGGAAGTTCCGAATAGGGAAATAATTTAATAGATTCATGATTGCTTAGGGATGGGAAGGCAGGACAGCAGTTAAGAGTGATGGCTAAAGAATACAGGAGTTCCTTTTTGAATGAAAACATTGTAGTATTTACCATGGTGATGGTTGCACTATCTGTGAATATATTAGAATTGTACACTTTAAATTGTACACTATAAATGGGTGAATTATTTGGCATTATGAATTATATTATCTAATAAAAGAGTAATATGCAAATTGACTGTACCTCTGCTATACCCCAAGCCATGCCCACCAGCCACACCCACCAGCCAATCAGAGCAAGCATGCAAATTAACCCAACCAAGATGGTTACGGCCATAGAGAAGCAGGAGGGAGGCTTGGGTTGCCTCTGGCGATAGCGGAAGCCAAGCTTTCTGCACATCCTGGCATCCAGATTTCTGCTTAAGGCAACAAAGTTTTAATGGCTGCTGCCCCAGAGCAAGCAGAAGGCTTGGCTCCATTCCAGGCTACAAAGTTTAAATTCTAGGGAAGTTGGGGGTGACCGGGCCTGCAGGGAAGGGCATTTGGGGGGAACCCAGGCCTGCAAGGGGGAGTAGTTGGGGGGAGCCAGGCCTGCAAGGGAGGGCAGTTAGGGGCAAACAGGCTGGCAGGGTAGCAGTTAGGCATCAATCAGGCTGGCAGGGGCGTGGTTAGGGGGTGATCAGGCTGGCAGGCAGAATCAGTTAGGGGCAATCAAGAAGGCAGGCAGGCTACAAGTTGGGAGCCAGCAATCCTAGATTATGAGAGGAATGTCCGACTGCCCGTTTAGGCCCAAACCCTGTGGGATTGGGCCTAAACGGCAGTCGGACATCCCTCGAGGAGTCCTAGATTGGAGACGAAGCAGGATGGGCTAAAGGGCAATCCCCAACACCCCATGCACAAATTTCATGCACCAGTCCTCTAGTAATATAATAAGCATCAAATTGAATGGCAAGAGACAAGTGTTTACAGGTGACACCTCTTCCAGCCCCCTCCCCCTTTCATTTCTCTTTTGCACTTCAAACTTGGGGGTAGGGGGCATTAATGACACTTGGTGCTGTCAACACTCTGTAGAGTCCTTGCCACCTCTATTGGGAAAGAAAAGAGGCTGGGAGAGGTAGAAAAGATTTCTGAGTCTAAACCATGTTTTATACTGGCTACTGTGCTACTGAGAGGGGTAAAGTGACTGAGAGCAAAGGAAATTTTAAAAATTAAAACTAAGAGACCTCATTCTTCCAGGCCTGGGGCAGAACTGTGAGGTTAGATGCTCTGACTTCTTACCTGTTTCTGGAACATAGCTGTTGGTGCCCTGCAGAAGGCAAATGAGGCCTATGGTGGCCTGTTTGAGGGTATCTGTGTGCTGTCAGTGCCCATGTAGAATAGTTGTGCCATAAAATTTTGTCAAGCATGTTGTACAACTGCAGAATGTGTAACATAGATAGTGTATTTAAGAATCCATTTTAATTACAATCATTTCATTCTCAACCACTTTCCCCTACCAAATCTAGTCTCTTTTCGCATCATTGGTAGTTCTGAACATTACATATTTTTATCATGAGGTCAAAATGTACCTATGTATATGATTGTGAATAGTAACTAGGTGGCAGAACTGAGTATTGGCAAATATTTTTTTCATTTTCATTAGTGTGTGTATTTTTAATGCAAAATGGGGCTAAAAAACATTAAAGAAAGTAAAGACATTTCAGTGAACAAGTATTAATGATTTAATTTATACAATTTGTACATATAAAAACCTAAGCAACAGTTTGACCATTCGACCAGTAGCTATGATTGAATTTTCTTATAATGCTATCAATTTTTTTTTAAACAAGTAAATTTCTTATTGATGACAATTGAATGATGTCTTTCATTTTATCATACTGTAGCTCCATTCATTCACTGTCCTTTTCTAATCAGTTTTAAATGCAAATACAGTACATGTCTTTAATGTCATCTTACGACTCTAGTATGTTTGCTATCAAAATTCATGTCAACAACTTTTAACTTTCTCAAATTGACACCAATTTGTGCTAAAATACTACCAAAATCCTATTAAAATTATAGTTATTTAATTATTAATATTAGTAATGATAATACAGCCTTACAAGAATTTTTCCTTTGTTAATTATTCTCTAACAGCTTATTTTTTAATAGTATGGTCTCTTTGAAGACAATTGGGAATTGTGTGGGGAAATGTTTGAGTTGTCCCAGTGATAGAAGGATGTTTTTAGGCCAGCTGTCCTGATGCCTAAGTTTAATGGATCCATCAGATCGGAATATTTATATTTCAGCTCTTGCCTTAACACCTGTCCACAGTCCTTGGTGCTTCCAACTCCTGATTTTCATGGAGGTCTAGGGGAAAAGTTAGCTTTTGCTTTCTTTACCAAGTCTGCATCTGTCTGCATTGACTTCTACCAGTAAACATTGTATCCTCCCATTCTTTCTTTCACAGTGGGTTGTTGGTTTTTTATTTCCTTTGCTATCGGTGCCAGATAATACCTCCTTCTAGAGGGTGTGGAGATGTTGTAGGTGGTTTGGTTGCTGACTGGCTGGTGTACTGGCAGTTAGTGCCTAGTTAGGGCTACATCTGACATTCTGCCTGCCCTATGTGAGCCAACCCAGAATTGCCAGTAGTCGTTAGAGTGACCAGTTCACCCAGCCTTGCATGAATTCAGTGTAAACAGTACATTTAGGCACTAGTATTTTTCTATAGCTGAAAGTTATGTGTAATCTTATTCATTACTAGTTCTCAAGATGAGCTTTTTGAAACTAATTTGCATTAAAAAAATAACAGTAAAAGCAATACCATGGCTTCTATCATTTAAAAGAACACATTGGATAAATTGTTTTCTTACTGCATATTCTTTTCTTCATATTAACAGATATTTTGGTAAAAGGCCTCAGTGGGATTGTAGAGGGGCGTCAAATCTTAATGAACTTCATCAGTTATTAAGTGACATAATGATTAGAAGGCTAAAGACTGACGTTTTAACGCAGCTTCCCCCTAAAATCAGACAGCGTATTCCTTTCGATCTTCCATCAGCAGCAGCCAAGGTGAGAACTCTTTTTGATTGAAAGTCTTATTTTAAATCATTTTAATTTATACTAAAAAAAGTTGTATGTATTTAGGGCATATGTATTGGCTTTTTATTATTTCGAGAACTGAACCGGAAGAAGTTAACTTTAGTCATATGATGTGAAAAGATTCAGTATCCTAGTGATTAAAAAATATATTTCTGCTGAATATAGAAAAAAGGTAATTAAATTACAACAAAGATTTAGTATTAAGAATTCTGAGTATCTATAAAGTGTGAGGCAAGGGAAGTTGTGTTTCTTCTTCTAAGATTTTTCAGTTTTAAATGTAAGTAGCTGACCTCTAAAAGAACTTAGATACAGCCCTGTTCTTGCAATCTTAAAACTCAGTGATCATATAAGATGGGAAGTTAAACATATCAGAAAGCCAAATTGTATTTAGCCAATCTTTTATACACATTTTTGGTAGTGCAATGCTTATATATTCTCTAAAATTTCTTCAAGTCTGAACATAACTTTGTTGACAAAAATTATTTATTGCATGTTTTATTTTGAAATCTTAGAGTAAGCATTCTGTAAAAATTGAGCAATATGTTATTGGGAAAATAAGAATAACCCAATTTCCTTTATCCACTATTTTAGCATTTGAAAAATAAGAAAATGTATGATTATATTATATTTTTATTTAACTAATATCCGCAAGTCTTTTGTTTGATTTTATTTAAGTAGCATCATATCTTTTTATAAAAATACTGTTACTATATACATTTTCACTATGCTTCTTTCTTATGTATTTAAATTTTTATATTTATTTAAAAAATATTCTCCCTTAAAAGGAAGCTGCAGTTGTTTAGTTTATGATGTTAGCAAAGGTTCTCACCTACAACTTATCGTTAGTTTCTGTTATTGGTTTGAAAATGTGACTGAGCTGCTTCCATGTCTTTAAATGAATACATTGGTATCTTCGGGAATTTTCTTTTATGTCTTTATATATATACTAAAGGCCCAGTGCACAAAAGTTCTGCACCCTCTCCAATCTGGGATCCCTTGAGGGATGTCCAATCGGACCTAAATGGCCAGTCGGACATCCCTCTCACAATCGAGGACTGCTGGCTCCCAACTGCTCACCTGACTGCCTTCCTGATTGGCCCTAACCAATTCTGCCTGCCAGCCTGATCAACCCCTAACCACCCTCCTGCCAGCCTGATTGATGCCTAACTGCTACCCTGCCAGCCTGTTTGCCCCTAACTGTCCTCCCCTGCAGGCCTGGTCCCTCCCAACTGCCCTCCTCTGCTGTCCATCTTGTAGCAACCATCTTGTGTCCACATGAGAGCAGCCATCTTGTGTGTTGGAGTAACAGTCAATTTGCATATTACTATTTCATTAGATAGGAGGATAGAGATCTGATGCACAGGTGGGGACTGGCTGGTTTGCCCAGAAGGGTGTCCTAGATTAGGGTGGGGGGTTCCCTTGGGGCGTGGGACAGCCTGGGCAAGGGGCCTGTGGTGGTTTGCAGGCTGGTCACACCCTCCGGCCCAAGCAGAAGCCCTGGTATCTGGGCTTTATTTATCTTTTATAATTGAAACTTTGTAGCCTTGAGCGAAGGCCAGGGCAGGCTAGGAAGTTTGGCTTCCTCCATTGTCAGGGAAACCCAACCCTCCTGCTCTCTCCAGCTCCATGGCTGCTGCCATTTTTGTTGGAATTTATTTATCTTCTATAATTGAAACTTTGTAGCCATGAGTGGAGTCCATGTCAGGCTAGGAAAGGCAGAAAGCTTGGCTTCCTCCATCATCCAGGAAACACAAGCCTCCTGCTCGCTCCCTGGCTACAGGCATCTTGGTTGGGTTAATTAGCATACCTGCTCTTGATTGGCTGGTCGGTGTGGCTTATGGGCGTGTCAGGGTGCAGTCATTTTGCATATTACTCTTTTATTAGATAGGGTGAAAGAAGGTAGGACATGATTCATTGCTGCATTAATTGTTCTATTCTTTATGCTTCATGTCTAAACACTTTTGCTTTCTCCCACATAGGAATTGAATGCCAGCTTTGAAGAGTGGGAAAAATTAATGAGAGCTCCAAATTCTGTGTCCACTGAGACTGCTATGGGGTTGATTACTCGCATGTTTAAACAGACTGCTATTGCCAAGGTACTCATTGCTGAGCCATCATGTGTGTGTCTTCATACAAATTATTTAATGTACTTTAATGGTTTTACTTCAGAAGCTTATTTGCATATTATAACATGTCTGCTATTTTATTTTTAATGCTTTATAATGAAAAACATTTAGACATATTCAAAGTAAACAATAATACATTGAACACTGTTATACTACTATCCATATATTGACCCTTTCCAATATAAGGGAACACTTTGATGGTATTTTATATGTTAAAGGACATACATATATACATTTTCATTATCAACTTTTTGTATGGTTCTACTGCATAATTGCTACAACTAATCTTTTTAATTTCTCAATTATTTTTTATTGGCATAATGTTTGTAGTTCCCTATAGACATAAATGTGCTCATGTTCTGTTTGTCTAAAAAGTGTTAGAGATTTGGTCCTGGCCAGGTGGCTCAGTTGGTTGGAGCATTGTCCCATACCCCAAAAATATTGCAGGTTCAATTCCTGGTCAGGGCACATAGTAAGGTTGCCGGTTTGATCCCTGGTCGGGGCACATTCGAGGTACACACCTGATCAATGTTTCTTTCTCATATTGAGTTTCTCTTTCCCCTACTTTCTCTCTCTCTAAAATCTATACAAACTTATCCTTGGGTGAGGATTAAAAAGATTTTTTAAGTGTTAGTTTTTAAATCTCGGTGTGCCCATGAATTAGAGCCCTTAATATATTTTAGAAACAAGTCAATATATTTAACATACATGTCATTTCAAATATTTTTTCCAAGTCTGTGAATTTTATTTTTATTTTCTTAACATTGCCTATGAAAGAATAGAAATTTTAAATTTTGACAGTCCAAAATTTATCAAGTTTTTCTTTTATGTTTTGTGCTTTTAGAAATCTAATTAATTTTTGCTTAATGCAATTTTACAAAGATTTTCTTCTACATTTTCTTCTAAATGTACTATAGCTTTAGGGTATATATGTATGTGTATGCACTATTTTGAGTTAATTTTTTTATGTTGTAAAAAGTAAGGGTGGAGGGTGACTTGTTTTTGTATTGCGGTTTTTTGCATATGAATTTTCAGTTGTTCCAGAATTCTTTGTTGGAAAGATTGTTTTCCCATCATTAAATTATCTTGTCATTTTCGTAAAAAAAATCAGTTGGTTATATATGTGTGGGTCTGTTTCTGGGCTTCCTATTCTGTTCCATTGATCTTATTGTACATATAACCTTATAGAATACTAAAGTGGCTTGATTATAGTAAGTCCTGAAATCACATTGTGTTCATCCCTATTTTATTCTTTTGCAAAATTGTTTTGTCTACTGTAGGCCCTTTGCTTTCTTATATGAGTTTAAAAATTAGCTTGTTAAGCCCTGGCTGTATGGCTTAGTTGGTTGGAATATCATCCTGTATACCAAAAGGTTGCAAGTTCACTTCCAGGTCAGGTCACATGCCTAAATTACAGATTTGATCTCCAATTGGAGAGCATATGGGAGGCAGTCAATTGATGTATCTCTCTTTCTCACCCATTCTTTCTCTTTAAAAAAGTCATATCTTTGGTAAGAATTTAAAAAAAAATAGCTTGGTAAGTGTGTACAAATATGATTGGTATTGTTTTGAACCTGTAGGTTAATTTAGAAGAATTAACTTCTTTTATTTTTTTAAATAAATCTTTATTGTTCAGTTTTTTACAGATGTTCCTCTTTCCCTCCCCCCTCCCTCAGTTCCCTTCCACCTGATTCCCTACCCCCCACCCCATGCCCTTACCACCTGCCACTGTCTTCATCCATAGGTATAAGATTTTTGTCCAATCTCTTCCTTTAACCCTCACACCCCCTTCTCCCCGAGAATTGTCGGTCCATTCTCTTTCTATGCCCCTGATTCTATTATATTTACCAGTTTATTCTGTTCATCAGATATTTTATTCACTTGATTTTTAGATTCACTTGTTGATAGGTATGGATTTGTTATCACTTTTTTGTTCATAATTTTTATCTTTACCTTTTTCTTCTTCTTCCACTTCTTAAAGAGTACCTTTCAGCATTTCATATAATTTGGTGGTGATGAACTCCTTTAGCTGTTTCTTGTCTCTGAAGCTCTTTATATGACCTTTAATTCTGAATGATAGCTTTGCTGAGTAGAGTAATCTTGGTTGTAGCTTCTTGCTATTCATCACTTTGAATATTTACTGACTCTCCCTTCTAGCCTGCATAGTTTCTGTTGAGAAATCAGCTGTCATATGGTGCTCCCTTGTAAGTAACTAACTGTTTTTCTCTTGCTACTTTCAAGATCCTTTCTTTGTCTTTTGCCCTTGGCATTTTAATTATGATATGTCTTGGTGTGGTCCTCTTTAGATTCCTTTTGTTTGGGGTTCTCTGTGCTTCCTGGACTTTTAAGTCCATTTCTTTCACCAGGTGGCGGAACTTTTCAGTCATTATTTCTTCAAATAGGTTTTCAGTATCTTGCTCTCTCTCTTCTTCTGGCACCTTCATAATTCTGATGTTAGTATGCTTGAAATTGTCCCAGAGGCTCCTTACCCTTATGTTCACATTTTTGGACTCTTTTTTTTTTTTTCTGGTTGAGTGTTTTTTGCTTCCTCATATTTCAAATCTTTGGTTTGATTCTTGGAGTTCTGTAGTCTACTGTTCTATTTCTATATATTTTTCTTTATTTCAGACAGTGCATGCTTAATTTCTGATTGGTCCTTTTCCTTTTTTTTTTTTTTTTGGCATTCTCATCCTTGAAGGTCTCACTAAGTATCTCAGAGCTCAGAGCTTTTTAGAAGATAAGTAACCTTATAAATGTGGTTTTGAACTCTATGTCCAGTCGTTTGCTTTCCTCCATTTCTTTCATTGTGACATGTTTCTTTGTCTCTGTATTTTGGCTGCTTCCCTGTGTTGATGGAGTAGCTTTGTGTGCTAGTTGTTCTTATGGCCCAGTAGCTCTGCCTCCCCAGTCACCTGAGGTGGAGGATACACAGTCTTGTTGTAGTTAAGCCTTGATTGCTATTGGTATACTGGAGGAATTGATCTCCAGACCAATTGACTGTGAGAATTAGCTGTGTCTAACAATGGAAGAACTGCTGTGCTAGAGACACCCCTATGGGGCAGGACTTGCTTCAGTGGGGCTTTGGTGCTCACCGAGTCTGCCACTTGAGTGTGTCACTTATGTATGTGAGGAGTTGAAATCTGGTGTCATCTCTCACTGACCTCTAGGTACACTGGTTCCTGGATTTACAAGGAGGTGCAAGTCCTGTACTGTCTGAAGCCACCCATCAGGAGTTACAGGGAGCTCTGCAGATTTCTCCTCTTTGCTTGGAGTTTGGAAGTTTTGGAGTTGTCTGACCCAATTGCAATTTGTTAAGTTAAGCTGCAAGAGGGCATTCATATACAAAATCTGCTGCACACAGCTTGGTGGGTTTGTAAATTGGGCGGGGCAGGGTCTCAGGAAATCACTAGTCTACGACATGGCAAACAATGCTGGCTCCCGCATCCCATACTGTAGCGCAGTAAACAATGATTTTTGTGTGCACCTCTATGAGAAGGCCACCCTCTCTTTCTGACCCGATGGCCAATAATCCAGTTTCTCCCTGTATGAGTCTGGGTCCCCAAAATCTCACCGGAAACTGGAGTTCAGAACAGTCTGGAACATGTAACTTTCTCCCAATTGAAAAAGAACAGCACAGACCAGCTCAATTCGTGCGTGTCTCCTTACCTCTGCCTTTCTGAGCCTCTGCATGTCCTACCAGGTCTCAGTGCACGTTTTTCTTTCCTTGTAGTTGTAGAATTTCCACTCTGCCAACTTTCTTGTGGTTCTGAGGAATAGTTGTTTTCTCTTTTAGTTGTAGTTTTGG
This sequence comes from Lasiurus cinereus, assembly GCA_011751065.1. Lineage (NCBI taxonomy): Eukaryota > Metazoa > Chordata > Mammalia > Chiroptera > Vespertilionidae > Lasiurus > Lasiurus cinereus. The sequence continues at coordinate 49,902,070 of JAAGEH010000393.1, forward strand.
TGTGGTTGTGAGAGGCAGCACGTACACGTGTATACTTTATACTGCCATCTTGGTTCTCCCTTCTTTTATTTTTTTTAACATTTTTTAAATAAATCTTTGTTTTTCAGATTATTAAAATTGTTCCTCTTTTTTCTCTTGTATCTTCCCTCCACTGGTTCCCACCCTACACTCTGCTCTTACAGCACCACCACCCCCCCCCCACCTCCGGCACTGTCCTCATCCATAGGTGGAGAATTTTTGTCCAGTCTCTTTCTGCACCCCTACACCACTTTCCCCCCGAGAATTGTCAGTCCACTTCCTTTATATTGTATTATATTATATTCACCAGTTTATACTGTTCATCAGATTTTTTTATTCATTTGATGTTTAGATTCACTTGTTGATAGATATGTATTTGTTGTTTATAATTTCTATCTTTATCTTTTTCTGCTTTCTCTTCTTCTTAAAGAGTACCTTTCAACATTTCATATAATACTGGTTTAATGGTGATGAACTCCTTAGCTTTTTCTTATCTGTGAAGCTCTTTATCTGACCTTCAATTCTGAATGATAGCTTTGCTGGGTAGAATAATCTTAGTTGTAGGTTCTTGCTATTCATCACTTGGAATATTGCTTGCCACTCCCACCTGGCTTGCATAGTTTCTGTTGAGAAATCAGGTGACAGTTGTATTGGTGCTCCCTTGTAGGTAACTAACAGTTTTTTCTTGCTGCTTTTAATATTCTCTTTTTGCCAAGACCGGTTTGGCTCAGTGGATAGAGCATCGGCTTGCGGACTGAGGGGTCCCAGGTTTGATTCCGGTCAAGGGCATATACCTTGGTTGTGGGCACATCCCCAGTGGGGGGTGTGCAGGAGGCAGCTGATCGATGTCTGTCTCTCATTGATGTTTCTAACTCTCTATTCCTCTCCCTTCCTCTCTGTAAGAAATCAATAAAATATTTTTTTTAAATATTCTCTTTTTGTCTTTTGCTCTTCGTATTTTAATTATGATGTGTCTTGGTGTGGTTCTCTTTAGATTCCTTTTGTTTACGGTTCTCTGTGCTTCCTGGACTTTTAAGTCCATTTCTTTCACCAGGTGGGGAAGTTTTCTGACATTATTTCTTCAAATAGGTTTTCAGTATCTTGCTCTCTCTCTTCTTCTGGTATCCCCATAATTCTGATGTTGGTATGTTTAAAGTTGTCCCAGAAGCTTCTTACACTATCTTCATATTTTTGGATTCTTTTTTTTTTTTTTTTGCTTTCCTGATTAAGTGTTTTCTGCTTCTTTGTATTTCAAATCTTTGACTTGAGTCTTGCGATCCTCTAGTCTGCTGTTAGATATCTATATAATATTTTTTATTTCAGTCAGTTTATGCTTAATTTCTAGTTGATCCTTTTTCATATCCTTTAGTGTCTTGCTAAATTTATTGAACTTTTTTGGAAAATTCTTGAAAAAGCTTATAACCATGGTTTTGAACTCTATCCAGTCATTTTCTTTCCTCTATTTCTTTCATTTGTGATCTATTTCTTTGTTTCTGCATTTTGGCTGCTTCTGTGAGTTGATAGAGTGTCTTTGTGTGTTAGGTGTCCTATAAGGTCCAGTGGCTCAGCCTCCCCAGTTACCTGAGGTCGACACTCTTGGTGCACCCTTTTGTGGGCTATGTGCACAGTCTTGTTATAGTTAAGCCTTGATTGTTGTTGGCATCACTGGGAGGAATTGACTTCCAGGCCAGTTGGCTGTGAGGATCGGCTATGTCTACCCTGGGAGAACTTATGTGCTGAAGACACCATTGTGAGACAAGCCTTGCAAAAAGCCTCTGTGCATAGCTTGGATGGGGCGGAGTCTCAAGGTGGAGCAGACAGCATTGGTTTCCCATCAGCTATGCCCTTGCAGGTCCCTGTGTCTCAGTGTCCCGTGGTAATCACTGCAAGCACCTCTCAGAGAAACCTGCCCTCAAGTTCCACCGACTGCCAGACAGTCCAGTTTCTCCCCGAATGAGTCTGTTTCCCCAGAGTCTTGCCCGGAACTGGAGTTCAGTGCAGTTAGGTGCTTTTTTCTCCCTTCCACTTGAGAAAGCACTCCGCGTATTCAGTTGCCCACCCTCTCCGTGCATGTGCCTCGGTACCTCTGCCTTCCGCAGTTCCTCTGAGTCTCAGTGTGCTTTTCTCAGGATTCCTGACAGTCCAGTTTTACCCCGTATGAGTCTGGGTCCCCAGAGTCTCTCCCGGAAATGGAGTTCAGCGGAGTTGGGAGCTTTTGTCTCCCTCCCACTTGAGAAATCCAGCCATGCACTCAGTTGCCAGTCCTCTCCATGCATATGCACATCTCAGTACCTCTGCCCCCTGCAGCTCCTTTGAGTCTCAAGTGTGCTTTTCTCTTTCCTTCTAGTTGTAGAATTTCCATTCATCCAACCTTCCTGTGGTTCTGGATGATGTCCGATTTATTTTTTAGTTGTATCTTTGAAATTGTTGTGTGAGGCAGCAGTTTAGGTGTTTACCTATGCCGCCATCTTGGTTTCTCCTCAAATTAACTTCTTTTAAATTAAGGTATAATTGGCACACATTTTCTTAGTTTTCAGGTGTACAACATAATGATTTGATATTTGTGTAGATGGCAAAATAATCACCAGAATAAATATAGTTAACATCTATCACTATCTATATTCACAAAATATTTTTTCTTATGATGAGAACCCTTAACATCCACACTCTTAGAAACTTTCAAACTTAGAATACAGTATTATTAAATACTTGAATCCCAGTGCACGGGATTCGTTCACTGGTGGAGAGGCGTGACCTGCAGGGATTGACCAGTTGTGGGAGCATTGCTCATCTTGGTCAGTAAGGCAGCTGTGGACCTAGCCTCTGAGTGGCTGCTCATCCCAGTCAGCCATTCCACTGTGGGACTGCAATGACCACCAGGGGGCAGCTCCTGCATTGAGTGTCTATCCCCTGGTGGTCAGTGTGTGTCATAGCGACTGGTCAACCAGTAATTCTGGTCATTCCACCATTGGGTCACTGGGCTTTTATTATATAAGATTAGAGGCACTATGCATGAAATTCATGCATGGGGGGGTAGAGGGGAGATCCCCTCAGCCTGGGCTGCACCCTCTCTCAATCTGGGACTGCTAGCTCCTAACCACTTGCCTGCCTTCCTCATCACCCCTAACAACTCTGCCTGCCTGCCTCATCACACCTAACCACTTACCTGCCTGCCTCATCACCCCTAACCGCTCGCCTGCCTGATTGCCTCTACCCGCCTGCCTGATCACCCGTAGCCCCACTTCCTGTGTCTTTGATCGCCCCTAACCACCTCTGCCTACCTGCCTGATGCCCTTAAATGTTCCCCTGCTGGCCTGATCACTCCTAACCTCTCCCAGTCAAACTCCCATGGGGGCACTTTGCATATTAGCCTTTTATATATATTCTAGAGGCTTGGTGCATGAAATTCATGCACGGGGGGGGGGTGTCTCCAGCCCAGCCTGCACCCACTTCAATCTGGGACCCCTTGAGGGATGTCCAACTGCCTGTTTAGGCGCAGTACCACGGGGCAGTCAGACATCCTTCTCACAATCCAGGATTGCTGGCTCCCAACTGCCTGCCTGCCTGATTGCCCCTAACTGCTGCTGCCTGCCAGCCTGAGCACCCCCTAACCACTACCCTGTCAGCTTGATCAATGCCTAACTGCTTCCCTGCCAGCCCGATTGCCCCTAACTGCCCTCCCCTGCCAGCCTGGTCACCCCTAACTGCCCTACCTTGGTAACCTGTCTTCTTAACTGCCCTTCCCTGCAAGTCTGGTTGCCCCCAACTGCCCTCCTTGGTAGATCTGGTCACCTTCGACTGCTCTCCCCTGTTGGCCCAGTCACCCCTAACTGCCCTCCCTTGCCAACCTGGTTGCTCCTAACTGCCCTCCCCTGCCGACCTCATCCCCCCTCTCTCCCCCGCAGCTACTCTCCCTTGCAGGCCTGGTCCCCACCAACTGCCCTCCCCTGCAGACCTGGTCATCCCCAACTGCCCTCCCCTGCCGGCCTGGTCACCCCCAACTGCCCTTCTCTGCCATCTCAGTCACATCTAACTGCCCTCCCCTGCCGACCATCTTGTGGCAGCCATCTTTTGTCCACATGGTAGTGGCCATCTTTGACCACATGGGGGCAGTCATCTTGTGTGTTGGAGTGATGGTCAATTTGCATATTACCTCTTTATTAGATAGGACTAGAGGCCCCATCTACAAAATTCATGCATGGGGGGGGGGGTGGCGGTGTCACTCAGCTCGACCTGCACCCTCTCACAATCCGGGACCCTTTGTTTGAACCAGCAGTCAGACATCCCTCCTGCAATCTGAGACTGCTGGCTCTTAACTGCTCACCTGTTTGATTACCCCTAACTGCCTCTGCCTCTGCCCCCTGCCCACCATGGCAGCTGCCTCTGCTTCAGCTCCTGTGGCTTTATCTGGAAGATCATCTGAAAGGACATCTGGAAGGTCATTCCACTGTCTGGTCTAATTAGCATATTATGCTTTTATTCTTATAGTCACCATGTTGTCTCTTATATCCTCATGACCCATTTACTTTATAACAAAAGTTTGTACATTTTGACCCCTTCACCCATTTCTCTCATCACCAACATTACCACATCTGCCAATGATCAATCTGTTCTGTTTATGAGGGTTTTTTTTAGACTCCACATATAAGTGAGATCATATGTCTTTCTCTGTCTGACTTATTTCACTTAGCATAATGCCCTCAAGGTCTATCCATGTTTTTGTAAATAATAAGATTTCCTTCTTTTATTGCTAAAATAATATTCCACTGTGTATATATAATGTTTCCCTTTTTCTTACATAAATTTTTATTTTTGAAAGTATTACAGATACCTGCTATTTTTTACCCTTTGCATCCCTTCATTGGGCTCCTGCCCCACCTCAGACTTTATACCATATTTTACTCATTCATCCATTGATGGCTACTTATATTGTTCACAGGTATTGGCAACTGTAAATAACAGTGCAGTAAACTTGGAGTGCATATATCATTTTTTAGTTATTTTAAAATTTTTTCTTTTGCTAAGTACTCAATGCGACATTTCAGGATCACGTGATAGTTCTAGTTCTAATTTTTTTAGGAACCTCCATACTATTTTCCATAGTTATTGTACCAATTTTTATTACCATCAACAGTGCACAAAGGTGCATCCTCATGAACACTTGTTATTTCTGTCTTTTTTTTATAATAGCCTTTCTAAGAGGTGGGAAGTGGTATTGAGAACTGACTTCTTAAGCATTGAATCTCCTGATACATGAAGAGAGTATCTGATTTAATTGAGGTTTTCTTTAATTTCTTCCAGCAATGTTTTCAGTTATGTTATATATATTGATTTCAGAGCAGAAGAGAGAGACAGAGGTGGTGGAAATGTCAGTAATGAGAGAGAATCATTGATTAGTCGCCTCCTGCACCTAGGGATTGAGCCCACAACCTGGGCATATGCCCTGACTGGAAATCGTACTCCTGGTTTATAGGTCGATGCTCAACCCCTGAGCACCACTAGCTGAGCTATTTTAGTTTTCTTGAATACATTTTGTTAGATTTATTCTTTTTTTTTTAAACAAGAAGTTTATTTAAACAACAAGACACTTGACTGAAGGGAAAACTATCTAGGATTCATTTTTTTAGAGTAATTTATCCCTACTTAAAGACAGATTGACCTACATGTAACAACTACGTACAAAAAAGTTATAAAATTGTCCTTGGTTTTACAATGAAAAACATTAAAATTCTCCAATCAAACAAGATATGCAAGAATTTTTATGTTGTTTTTGTTTTGTTAAACAGTGAGAGCAAAGTAACTTACTGGAATATAAAGATAAGAGCTGAATGAGCATGCCACTAATGGAGAAAGGGGGTGTTTTCACAGAACCAGTATTTTTCCCCATCCCATCTCCATTGGATGTAGATCAAAACATACCATTGGCCATTTTAGTTAAAAAAAATGTAAATGCTTGTGCACATACATCAGTTACTTTATGTACAATAAAGGAATGGGGAAGGGGAAAATGAAAGAATAGAGAAAACTATACTGTAGTAGTCAGATGTGTTGAAACCAAATTGCAGTTTTCTAATTGAGAATGTCTTCTTGGTCTGGAGGAACAGAGTTCTGGAGTAAAGTAACAGGTTCCCTTTTTAGTAGACAGCTCCCATCTGCTGCTGGAACACATCAATTGTATCATCATCCTCCATTTCCAACTGTGCAGGTGAGTCTGTTTCATTGATTGGCTGCCCGTCAAATCGGAATCTGATCCTGCCTCATTGACAAACCCTGTCGTTCACAATAGGCTTTCATTAGTTTACTAAGTGGTGTATGCCTCTTAATCTTAAACTGCACCACAAAACCATCCTGCCCCGCCACCTTCAAATTAATATGATCGTTGTTCTCAGTCTTGACTCCTTCCTTGGGCTTTTCGTTGGCCATGGCGAGCGCCGGAGTCTCCTCAGCTGCCGCTTCACAAAAGAGGTACCAGGTCTGCACCAAACAAGCACACAAGCAGCACCAGGAGCCAGATTTATTCTTATAGATGCTTCTGGGGTCTGGGTAGAAACAAAAGCTGACTACCTCTGGAGATTGGGCAGGGAACCCTGTTGAAATGAAGACCTTGCACTTGACAGAGATCTGTTACTGCAGGAGGAAGGGCAAAAAAATTTTTCCGGCTCTGGAGCACTCACAGTTATGAGATAAAGTTTAGTTTCCACAGGGAAAAGGGATAGAAACAGCAGGAAAGTCCCATCTTCGAGACTTAGTTGGAGCAAAGTTGCTTTATACTGAACTAGAAGCCTGGTGCACATTTGTGCAGTAAGGGGGGGTGTCCCTCAGCCCATCCTGCAACCCCTAATAGTCCAGGATCGGGTAGCAGGCCTAAACCAGCAGTCAGACATTCCCTGAGGGGTCCTTAGTGCTGCTGCAGAGGCGGGAGAGGCTCCTGCCTCCACCCCAGTGCTCGCCAGCCATGAGCTCCACCTATGGGAGCGTACTGACAACCAGAGGGCAGCTCCTACATTGAGTGTCTGCCCCCTGGTGGTCAGTGTGTGTCATAGCGACTAGTCATTCTGCTGTTCGCTCGATTTGCATATTAGCCTTTTATTATATAGGATTGATACCAGGAAACCCAAGAGATTCTCTGTCCCCTACCATTAACACTGAGAAATCATCAAGGTCAATCTACTGAGGGAAAGAGATACCTATTTATAGTGTAGACATAAATATAGTGATGAAAGCTGAGACATTTAGAAAAACCCTGTGTTCATACTATCACAAAATAGGGAAATTCAAAATTTTTGGTTTACTGAAGATAAATGTCATGGGAGAACCTAAATACAACTTAATACTGACCAGATTGTCTTAGTGCCTCCCATATTATCATCCTGGCAGGAAGAGAAGTATGCCCATTCTGGGTGTATGTATCATTTAATCAATCAGTCCTTCTAGATACAACTCCAAATCAGTAATATATAAAATGCTGAAAGGTACTCTTTTAGAAGAGGAAGAAGAAAAAGGTAAAAGACAAAAAATTATGAACAACAAATACATATCTATCAACAAGTGAATCTAAAAATTAAGTGAATTAAAAATTTGATCAACAGAATAAACTGGTGAATAGAATAGAATCAGGAGCACAGAAAGGGAATGGACTGATAATTCTCAGGGGAAAGGGGTGAGGGGTGTACAGGGAGAGACCAAACAAAAATCATACACCTATGGATGAGGTCAATGGGAGGGAGGTAAGGGAAAGGGAAGGGTGGAAGTTGGGTGGAGGGGAGCTATGGAGGGGAAAAAAGAGAAACAAATGTAATTATCTGAATAATTAAGATTTAATTTAAAAAAAAGAAAGGGAATAAAAAGAATTATTCTTTTGGAGTTAATGCTTTTCAGAAAGGTCCAACAAAATTAGATGTTGTCAAGAATTTCATTAGCACAGATATCCTTAAAAAATGGTTCATATTGATCCAAGAGAATAGACTCCTAAATCACGGATTAGATGACAGAACAAAGATCCAGCTTTTGGGAGGTCAGGATCAGATATGTTACTTGGGATTCTGCACTTAAAACCTAATCGATTTGCAGTTACAAGATAACAAATAGTAGAAAAAGCAATATAAAAAGTAGTTTTAACTCAAGAAGTATTATTTAGCATCAATCTGAATAATAAAGATTTAATTTTTGAAAAAAGGAATTCTATCTAATAAAAGAGAAACAAGCAAATTGACTGTACCTCTGTCACACCCACAAGCCACGCCCACAAATTAATCAGGAGTGAGTATGCAAATTAACCCAACCAAGATGGTGGTGGCCATGGAGCTGGAGTAAGCAGGAGGCTTGGGTTGCCCCTGGTGATGGAGGAAGCCAAGCTTCCTGGCCAGCCCTGGCCTCCGCTCAAGGATACAAAGTTTCAATTATAGAGGATATATAAATCCCAACAAAAAAGGCAGCAGCCACAGAGCTGGAGAGAACAGGAGGCTTGGGTTGCCCCATGATGGAGGAAGCCAAGCTTTCTGCCCACCCTGGCCGGCATTGGCCTCCTCTCAAGGCTACTAAGTTTTAATTATAGAAGATAAGTAAATCCCAGATAGCTTCTGCTTGGGTCTCCAGGGGGCATGGCTGGCCTGCAAACCACCATAGGCCCCTCACCCAGGCCACCCCATATCCTACGGGAACCCCCACCCTGATTTGGGACAACCTTCAAAACCAGCTGGCCCCCACCCATGTACCAGGCCTCTAGCCTATCTAATAAAAGAGTAATATGCAAATTGATCATCACTCCAACTCATAAGATGGTACCATGTGGTCAAAGATGGCTGCCCCTATGTGGACATAAGATGGCCACCACAAGAGGAGGACAGTTGGGAGGGACCAGGCCTGCAAAGGAGGGCAGTTGTGGGCAGTTGTGGGTGATCAGGCCAGCAGAGGAGGGCAGTTGGGAGGGACCAGGCCTGCAAGCGAGGGCAGTTGGGGGCGATCAAGCCTGCAGTGGAGGGCAGTTAAGGGTGACCAGGCCAAGAGGAGGGATTTGGGGGCAACCAGGCCTGCAGGGAAAGGCAGTTGGTGGGGGGACCCAGGCCTGCAGGGGAGAGCAGTTCGGGGACACAGGCCTTAAGAGAGGACAGTTAGGGGTAACCAGGCCTGGAGGGGAGGGTAATTAGGGGTGACCAGGCCAGCAGGGGAGGGCAGTTAGGGGTGACCAAGCCTGCAGGGGAGGGTAGTTAGGGGGTAATCAGGTTGGCAGGGGAGAAGTTAGGCATCAGTCAGGTGGCAGGGGAGGGGTTAGGAGATGATCAGACTAGCAGAAGCAGTTAGGGTCAATCAGGAAGGCAGGCAGGCAAGCAGTTGGGAGTCAGCAGACCTGATTGTGAGAGGGATGTCCGACTGCTCGTTTAGGCCCGATCGGGGGTGCAGTCTGAGCTGAGGGACATCACCCCCCCCTCCCGCCCCCATCATGAATTTTGTGCATCAGGCCTCTAGTCTATCTAATTAAAGCCTAAGCAACCATTATGGCACAATGAACAGTCACTATGATGTGTACTGACCACCAGCGTGCAGATACTCAATGCAGAAGCCTCTCCTGGTGGTCATTGCACTCACATAAGGGGAGCACTACTCAGCCAGAAGCCAGGCTTATGGCTGGCAAGCACAGCAGCAGAGGCAGGAGCCTTTTCTGCCTCTACAATAGCGTTAAGGAGCAGCAAGACAAGCCATAAGGGGCAGCAAGCAGGCAGGTGGTAAGGAGCAAGGGCTCCCAGACTGCAAGAGGGCACAAGCCAGGCTGAGGGACACTGCCCCCCTCTCTTCCAGTGCATGAATTCCATGCACCAGACCTCTAGTTTAAAGATGAAAATCTAATGATAGTTTATCTAAATTTGAAAATCTTGACAAAAGTAAAAAGATTTTTGAAGAAAATAACAAGTTTTCAAGTAAATGTATTTGTGTAAGTATATAGTTACTTATAAAATATGCTGTTTGGAGACACATATCTTTATTACTTGTGGTATTTAATTTTTTTAATCCTCACCCGAGGATATATGTATTAATTTTAGAGAGAGGAGAAGAAAGGGAGAGGAGAAAGAGAGAAACATTGATCTGTTGGCTTCCGTATGCATCCTGATTGGGGATGGAAATTGCAACCTATGTATGTTCCCTGACTGGGACTCAAGCTCGTAATCTTTTGATATATGGGACAATGCTCCAACCAACTGAACCACCCAGCCAATATTTGTGGTATTTAATTTTTAAAAGATTATCACTATACTAGTGGCCCAGTGTACAAAATTCATGCACAGGGAATTAATTTGAGGAAATATTTTAACATTGCTATTTGCCCTTTCTCTATAATAGAAATGTCACAGATGAAAGAAAATTAATAAAATGTATATGAAAATCTTCCTCCTGTCAGAGTCTAGGAACACCGTGGGACCCAGAATCAAGTCCCCGCCTGCCCAAGCACACCTCGCAATCACACGAGACCCAGACCCATCCAGACCCACCCCCCACCAAGCCCTGCTAGGCGGGGAAGGGGGAAGAGTGCAGCCTCAGGTCCCCTGGCCTGGTGCTGCGTGGGGTGCGCAGCCTCAGGTCCCCAGTCAAGCCCTGCCGATTGGGGGTGCGCAGCCTCAGGTCTCCTGGCATGGTGCCATGGTGGGGGGCATGGCTTTAGGTCCTCCAGCCTGGCACCAGGGTGGGGGGGCGCAGCCTGAGGTCCCCTGTCAAGCCCAGGTTGGGGGTACAACCTCAGGTTCCCCGCCCCGGCCTGGAGGTGCTTTGCAGCCTCAGGTCCCTGTTCATTGCTCATTATGGTTCATTATAGGAACACTGCCTCTGCTGTGGGCACAGCCATCTTGTGTTATGGGAACCCCACCTTTGCTGTGGGCACAGCCATCTTATGATGGTGTGACAGTGCACAATCTGCCTCTTTCCTGTACATTAGTAAGATGGTCGGTGATAATAAAGTGCAAATAAAACAAAAATGTTCTCATGTTAGAGGAGGAAAAAAGATATGGAGGAAGGCTCTGTTAAACTTCAGTATCCCCTTAAGAAGGAAAGCAGTGTAAGGATTTTGAGGTATCAGGAATGGTTAAGTTTGGAACCACAGGTAGAGGGATTTGCCTTAGAGAAGAGAGGAAAAGAAAAATCTCTTGTTAGAAAAAGGAAGGAAGTTATATTGAGTGAAAGCAAGAAAAAGCAATGGAACTTTTAGATAATAAATTCTGTTTTCTCTGGACAGTGGGAAGTTTGAGAGCCAAGAGGGCAGAGGTTATGATTTCAAAGACAGTGATAAAGGTTGAAGTTGTTTCTGCAATTTATTGGAGAAATATAGTAATAATAATACCTAACACTTTTACAATGTTTACAACATCCTAAGCACTAAAGTTCATATTATGCACTAACTCATTTACTTCTCACCACCACTCTTTGGGGAATAGGGTACTTTTTATCCCCTTTTATAGTTGGAGAAACTAAAACAATTTAAGAGTGTTGCTCAAGAGTACATGCACTTAGCTATCATTCTCATAAGATAGCTGAATACATATAATAGTTGTTAATGACTGTGGGTTTAAAGTGGCGCCCATTTCCTATTAGTGATTTTTCAGCATCCTTGCACAGGCATGGAGAAGATGTAGAATTTTAAAGCCTGCATGTTCTATGTGTTATACTTTTTAACACCCAATAAAATTTATTCATGTATACTTTAGTAGTACAAAGTTGATTACCAATGGGTGGAGTTAGGAGATAAATTGAGAATGTTTTAAAATTGAGTTCAATTCTAAAAGACTTAGATTCACTGTTATGATTAGTGACTTTTATCACCAAGCTTCCAGGAAATAAACTTTTATGAAAACAATTTTTTGAAGTCTATGTACTATTGGCTTTATTTTCTAACTTGCTCTATAAATTTGAGTAAACCCAGTGGAGTATGTCATTAATGAGAATATCCTTGCTCATCTTTTCTATATTAGACAGAATGATTAGAGTGATTGCTTTATTTTATCTTGTTCCAAAAAGTTTTATGGGAAGGTTAAATATCTAAGGTTCTTCTGTAAAATCATGTAGGTTAAGGTATTAAATTGGAGTTGTTCACTGTGCACTGTTTTGTAGCCCTTCCGCTTCTCAGTGCAAAGTGGGCTGCTTACTGAACTTGGTTAATGTCAAAAGATTAGATGTATTCTAAGTGTTAGATTCCTGTTTACAGATCTAGTCATAAACCTGCCGAAAGGTGAAATAACATTCACAATAGTTTCCCCAAACACCTTTGGAAGTGAAGCTTTTGTTTTCTATGGGAAAATTTGGGTATGTGGAAATTTCCAAAACACTAGTCTTTCCCTGAAGGCTGTCTCCTGCCACATTTGAAAATATTTTTTTCAGGTTGCTGAAATGGTTTCTAAATTAAGAACCTTGAACAGCCCTGGTCAGGTGGCTCAATTGGTTGGAGTGTCGTCCAGCACACCAAAAAGTTGGAGTTTGATTCTCTGTCAGGGCACATGCCTAGGTTTGGGCTTCTATCCCTGCATGGGGCATGTAAGGGAAGAAAACAGATAAAACAGATTTCTCTCTCTCTCTCTCTCTCTCTCTCTCTCTCTCTCTCTCTCTCTCT
>JAAGEH010000393.1:49929045-49954689 GCA_011751065.1 Lasiurus cinereus
GCAGTGCTGTGCGCACCACCAGACTTCTGATCTTTTGCAACTCCCCTAAATTTCCGTGCACTTCTCCCTCTTCACAGTCCAAACTCCCCCCGTATGAGTTTCTGCTGGATCTGGGGTTTAGTGTCATAGGATAAGGGGTTCAGTGCTTTTGAGAGTCTCCATTTCCCTCCCACCAGAGAAAGCCAGCCAGGTTCTCAGGTACCTGCTCTCTCCACGAGCGCATCTCCATACCTCAGCTTTTTGCAGCTCCTCTGGGTCTCTGTGAGCCCCTCTCTTTTCTTCTAGTTGTAGAACTTCCACTCAGCCAGCTTTCCTGTGGTTCTGGATGATGTCCGTTCTTTTAGTTGTAGTTTTGAAATTGTTGTGTGAGGCAGCAGTGTAGGTGTTTACCTATGCCGCCATCTTGGATCATCTGTCTACTTTTTAGCTTCCAGTTTTATTGCTATTGATCCCTCTCCAGTGCTTTTTCCCTTTATACTTTCTATCATTTAAATAGAGCTCTGAGAGGGATGGAAGTTAAATGTGTTCTGCCTATTACTTTTCCCCAAAATGTCAAAGTAACTAGTTTTTAACAGTTAAGAGGCTATATTTGTGTTTTAGATGTAAGACATGCTATCCACTTTAAATTTAAGGCTTATTTGATTAATCTTATATTGATTTCTTAATCTTAATAGGTAATTTGGCCTCCCATTAACTAAGAAAAGCCTATTCAATTTGCAATTCTTAAAACTTTTTCATTTTCTACCCAACAATTTCTATCTCCCTGCTTTCTCAGACCTCCCTTCTGTACTCTTAATCTCATTACTCCAGCCTCTTCTGTGACCTTCTCCATCCTGAAGATAAACTGAAGCTTCTCATTATCCATTTCTCCCTAAAGTGCCCTATTTGTAAATCTACTTAATTTTTTAGCTTAAAAAATGAATAAACCAACTTTTCTTAATCATTAAGCTTCAGTCCCAGATTTCTCATTCTTTTATAGTCTTCCCTTTTTAAAAATAATGCTATTCATCTAATTTTTTATGTTTCATTTTCTTCTTAACTCTTCCACTTATTCTTCTGTATGAACTTTTTTGAAATTACCTTCAGAAAAAAACCACCAACCTCTTCTTGGCCAGAATCTACTTTCCACCTAAACTCTTTTGTCATCTTTTTCTTCCTGTTAATTCTTTTTTAAAAAATTTAATAAAATCTTTATTGTTCAGATTATTACAATTTTTGCTCCTTTTCCCCCCATAGCTCCCCTCCACCCAGGTCCCACCCCATCTGGTTCCCACCCCACCCTCTGCCCTTACCACCACCCCCCGAAACTGTCCTCATCCATGGGTGTACGATTTTTGTCCAGTCTCCTCCACCTGATTCCCACCCCTTTCCCCCCAAGAATTGTCAGTCCACTCCCTTACTGTGCCCCTGATTCTATTATATTCTCCAGTTTATTCTGTTCATCAGATTTTTTTATTCACTTGTATTTTAGATTCACTTGTTGATATATATGCATTTGTTGTTCATAATTTTTATCTTTACCTTTTTCTTCTTCTTCCTTTTCTTAAAGAATACCTTTTAGCATTTCATATAATACTAAAAGTGTTGATGAACTCCTTTAGCTTTTTCTTATCTGTGAAGCTCTTTATCTGACTTTGGTGTTGATGAACTCCTTTAGCTTTTTCTTATCTGTGAAGCTCTTTATCTGACTTTCCATTCTGAATTATAGCTTTGCTGGGTAGAGTAATCTTGGTTGTAGGTTCTTGCTATTCATCACTTGGCTGTGAGGATCAGCTATGTCTACCCTGGGAGAACTTAGTGCTGGAGACACCCTTATGGAGAAAGACTTGCAAAAGCCTCTGTGCTCAGCTTGAATGGGGCAGAGTCTCAAGGCAGCAGACAGCATTGGTTTCCGATCAGCCCTGTCCTAATAGGCCCCTGTGTCTCAGTGTCCTGTGGTAATTGCTGCAAGCACCTCTAAGTGAAAGCTGCCCTCAAGTTCCACCCGCTGCCAGACAGTCCAGTTTCTCCCGGAATGAGTCTGGGTGTCCAGAATCTCACCAAGAACTGGAGTTCAAAGCTGTCGGGAGCTTTTGTCTCCCTCCCACTTGGAAAACCAGCCGTGCACTCAGTTGCCAGTCCTCTTCTTGCACACACGCATCTCAGTACCTCTGCCTCCTGTAGCTTCTTTGAGTCTCAGTATGCTTTTCTCTTTCATTCTAGTTGTAGAATTTCTACTCAGCCAGCCTCTCTGTGGTTCTGGATGATATCGTTTTGTCTCTTAGTCGTAGTTTTGAAATTGTTGTGTGAGGCAGCAGTTTAGGTGTTTACCTGTGCCACCATCTTGGTTTCTTTTTCCTGCTAATTTTTATATTCTTGTTTTCTCAACAAGAATATATTATTTTGCCAAGACCGGTTTGGCTCAGTGGATAGAGTGTCGGCTGGGACTGAGAGGTCCCAGGTTTGATTCCGGTCAAGGCGTGTATCTTGGTTGTGGGCACATCCCCAGCGGGGGGCATGCAGGAGGCGGCTGATCGATGTCTCTCTCATGTCTAGCCTTCTATCACTCTCCCTTCCTCTCTGTAAAGAATCAATAAAATATACTATATATATATATATATATATATACACATATATATGTATATATATAAAATATATATATATATATATATATACATATTTTTTTTCTTTTTCCTCTTTTGTCCCTTTTCTCCCACTTACTATTATATGTGAGCTTCTATTTTCTTAGGCTACTTAGAACACAAAACAGAAATTCATAGAAATGTATCAATGTTTGAGTTTTTCTTGATTTATTGAAAGAAAGTAAAATGACTTTTAATAAACATTTGTATGATGTTAATGAGAATAAGGTTTAACTTTAATATTTAGGCAGGTGCTGTAAAGGATTATATTAAGATGATGCTTCAGAACGATTCACTTAAATTTCTGGTTTTCGCTCACCACTTACTCATGCTCCAGGCTTGCACAGAAGCAGTCATAGAAAACAAGGTATGTTATCTTTTGTCTGTAAAGTATTTTCAGGATGCATCAATTTTCTTATAATTGAGTTTTTTTTTTGCCTATTTTGCATGATGGTATATAAATTAATGTTAGATATTTTTCTTGAAAATTATCCTAATATGATATTACTTTTGTATTGATGGTATCCTATTAAAGTTTGCCTTTTATACCAGTCTCATAATTTTCCACTAATCAAATGGTCTGAATTGATTAAAATATGCTGCTTTAGTAGTTTATGTTGTGAATTTAATTTTTGTTCACAGATACACCATTTGAGATTGGTATAGGCCAATGGTCAGCAAACTCATTAGTCAACAGAGCCAAATATCAACAGTACTATGATTGAAATTTCTATTGAGAGCCAAATTTTTTAAACTTAAACGTCTTCTAACACCACTTCTTCAAAATAGACTCACCCAGACCATGGTATTTTGTGGAAGAGCCACACTCAAGGGGCCAAAGAGCTACATGTGGCTTGTGAGCTGCAGTTTGCCAACCATGGGTATAGGCAGTTAAAAGTTAAATTTTTTGTTTACCCGAAAGCCACCCCTGGAATGTGGGGAGGTGTCGAGGGGAAAGGAAGGATGAATTCCACTGATTTTTGTCCCCAGCTATAGTCAGACCTTTCAAATTCCAGACAACACACTCTATAGAGTACGATTACAAAGACTTACTAGTAGTGTAAATGAATCTGTAGCTTAGGGTCAGGTAGTCCATCCGGTAAGCTCCAGCAAGCCTGCTGGCCTTGCTGCATGGGTTCTTAGGCCCACCTTGTTTCCCAACTGTCAGTGATGGCATCTTCCATTTTTTCTTCCAAAGTTGAAACCTGCCATCCCTTTATGTGCAAGGTCTACTAGAGATGCTCAGAAGCAGCCAGATAAAATCTCCTGACAAACTATGAGCTTAATATACACATAATAGCAGAACTTCTTGCCTGTGTAGGTATATTTTTTTAAATGGAGGTATAAAGCCATATTTTTATTTACTTTGTACAGTATACATTTATCAAGCACTAGCTGATAAATTCATTATTACCCAAAAAGTAATGTCAATGTTTCCTTTATTGAACGATTGATTATAATACAGAGCTGTACATTGAAAGGTACTTTCTCATTGATTACCTCATAGTGACTGTAAAATACCTTCTGAGGGAGAGTTAACCTTACAAATAACTTTGAAATGATTGGGCCTTATTATTAGACTCAGTATTTTCTTATTCGGATTCCATTATCCCTTAAAATACTAGAATCTATTTCAAGAGGAGCAGTCTGTTTCTTTTCCTCACTTTAGCTTTCCTGGTGGATGTAGAATCCCATTTACATCACTAAGAAAAAAAAATGTAGGTATCCTAGGGTTGGAGATGAACTGCTCAAAACAATGTGTTTTCTTTAGAAAGACTCTGAAGATTTTATAATTTTGCTAATGGGTAGTAAATGGGTCACTGGTCATTTTATACCTGTTTTGTGAAGACAGAGAAAGTTACTAAGAGACATTCTATTTAGTGATTAACTTGACTGTCTTCTTATACAAGTGAATATTTCTGTCTCACCGATTTAAGACTGTATTTTCCATAAAAGTGCACATATAAATGAGGTTATTTGAAATTCAGGGCTTATACTTGTTTTACAGAGTTGAGAAATAAGTTATTTTTAGCTGTTCGAACACATACTGATTGCTTCCTTTTCTCAACTCACATCATTCTTAAAACTCAGAACTGTGTAGTTAGGCACTTAATGCTTCTCTACTTCTTAAAATCATGGGTGCATGTCTTGTCTCCCACCTCAATCGAGATGCATATTTCTCTAAGCTTATTAATGTGAAAAAAGAGAATTCAAATAGTATATTAAAAAAAGATACTTTCCAGTTACTATTGGGATATTTCAGAAATAGATGTGCTGCTTCTCATGAATTCCTAATACCTGGGCAGAATGCCCTTTTTCCTTTCTTGTATGGCTAATTTTATTTTTACTCTGAAGTTAGTGGTCCTATAACTAGAAAGTTATTCTGATACATCATTAAATTGAAAATTGGCATATTAATTTACATGGAATTTTACTGAGGCAACATTAGTTTAATTCACTTATGATTTATGGAACTCCTGTTATATACAAGGCATTGCGCTTGGCAATGATGGTATAAAGATGAATTAGGCATAGCTCCTATAAATATAAAATTGCTAGGCCCTACCTGGTGTGGCTCAGTTGGTTGGAGCATGGTCCCATACACCAAAAGGTGGTGGGTTTGATTCCCAATCAGGACACATACCCAGGTTTTGGGTTCCATCCCCATGTGGGAGGCCACCAATTGATGTCTCTCTATCTCTCTCTCTCCTCTCTCTAAGAATGAATAAATTGTTTTTAATCTTGAAAATAAAAATCAAATAATAAAAAACATAAAATTATTATCAGAAGCTATTAAGTAATTTGGTTAAGATTCTTCTTGTATGATATTTTCCAACCTGTCATCTTAACCAGTTTCTGTTTTATTATGTGAACATAAAAATAAGCTGTGAAGTATATACAATAAGAAGGGTACATACGGGCTTGTCCTAACTTTGCTATTTCCTTTGTTAATGCTAGACTCGATATGTTAGGATAGACGGAAGTGTTCCATCTTCAGAAAGAATACATCTGGTTAATCAGTTTCAAAAGGATCCTGAGACCCGTGTGGCTATCCTAAGCATTCAGGCTGCTGGTCAGGTAAGAAATTTCAGACCTCAACTTGATAATAAAATGTCTTTGAAATCATAAAAAGGCCATTAACTATAGTGATAACTTTATATCTGGTATCTAGTGTGATCAATGTTCATTCTAATTGGAGAGAGCTGGAAAGTATAGTAGGAGACCTCAGCACTGCTGACTGATATCTTCCTAAATTTTCAAGGAAAGAATTTTCTAGAAGTATATAGTACATTTGATTATAATACTGTTTCATGACTGTTTTTCCTTCCTTTGATTTTGTCTGGAATTTTCCCATCCCTTTCTTATAGAATTTATCTTATTTGGTTATTTTCCTCAGAGTTCATAAGGTAAGATGACCTAAGGAATAAGAAATCCATTTCTGAGAACTTTGTATGGGGTGCCCCTGGTTTGGTCCTTAGAATTACATTTGGCACCCGGCTGGCATGGCTCAGTGGTTGAGCATCGACCTATGGTCAAGGTTTGGTTCCAGTTAGGTCACATGCCCGGCTTGTTGGCTCGATCCCTAGTGGGGGTATAGGGGGAGCATTCAGGAGGCAGCTGATCAATGATTTTCTCTCCTCATTGATGTTTCTATCTCTCTCTCTCTTCCTTCCTCTCTGAAATATGTGTGTGTATGTGTGTGTGTGTGTGTGTGTGCGCGCGCATGTATTTTAAGAATTATGTTTGCCTACAAATAAGTAGAAACCCTTATTAAGAAAGACTTAAATACTTAGTTCTCTCATGTAGACAGTCCAAGACTAGCATGGCTTTCTGCTTCACCACTTCTGGCAGGTCTCTCTTTCCTAAGAGCGCTGCTCAAGCTTCTGCAGAGCTGCCATCCAGACAGCTGGCTGGAGAGAGGCATGCAACCTCTCACTGGCCTGTGGTCAGTCCCATGGCCACAACTAGCTGCTGCAAGGCAGGCTGGGAAAACTAGCCCTTTTTCCAGGTAGTTATGCTAAAAGGCAAGTGTTACTTTGCAAAGGAATAAGACAAGAATAGATACTGGGGAAGACAGTAGCAGTCTCTGCCACACTATAGAAGAGGGGAGCCTTCTGGACTTTCTTTTCTACTAATATTCTGAAATACTTCAATGTAAATGTCTGAGACACGATATTTAACATCTGGAAAAGTAGTTGAACATATAGCTGTGTGTCCAACCTGGTGTATGCCATATCTGGCATCTTCTATGGACTTGAATCTAAATCAGAGTCAAAGATCTGCTTTTACCCAGCAAATGAATGTGTGTATATAAGATTGTATATACAGAGAAACTCCATGAGGATTTACCCACATATACATGCAATTTTACATGGTTCTAGAACTCACTAGGAATTCTAACCCAAAGGATTACTTTCAGTAATCTGAGTTTTATATGTTAGAATATCCCAGACATAGAAAATATCACCAAAAAGCTTAAAATTAGAAATGGAATGTTCGTAGTATGGGAGAAGCAATGTAGGCAAACCCAGGCAGGAGAGCTTAGGAATAGCCTGAGAAAAGACTTTGAAGTTAAGATTGATAGGGCACTCACATTTTATTCTAGGCTGTATTCCTAAAGACCTTGCATCATTCAAAACTCATGTATGCCTCCACAGTATCTTCATAGGAATAAAGGAAAATAGAAAGAGCGTTGCTCTCGGAGTATGTGAATCTTCCGTTGTAGTTTAGAAGTGTCTTAGAAGGATGCTGAGCCTGCCAGCATATTCCCCCTTCATTGTCATATGGTCACATGATGCTTTGTATATGCTTAAAGGTGTCCCTCTTTAAATACGACTTCTTATTTTTCAACATCATCTTTAACATTTTGTGGCAGTCCCTATCCTAAACAGCAGCACAGTTTAACATGGTGGTGATTTGGCTCTCTCCATATTTTTATTACTTCTAAGTTCTGTTCCATAGTGATCGATCCTCAGTGAATTTTTCAGCTTGAGAATGGCATCATTGAATGAAGGTTAGCATGATGTTATTATGAGATATAAAAATAGTTTAAGTTAGAATTACATGTCAAAAGAGGCCTTCCCTTCAAGTTCTAGTGCATGTGAACATCAGCATGGATTGGATGACACTCTCAAAGGATGACAGGTGTTTCTGTCAACCACCTGCATGTGGCTAAAACATAAGTAGGGTTCACAGTTCACTCAGCCTACCAACTCTAACATCATGCATTTTTCCTCACTTTTAGTTTGAGGAGATTAGTCTATTTCATATATTATTTATAAAACAATACAGTTAATAGTTTTAATGTTGCACTATTTCAAACTGATGTAAAGTGCAATTGCAAAAAAAAAAATTGTGTTATATATATTGAAATACCAGCTAGTAGACTTCAGAGCCTGGAATGTAACATAAGAAATTTCATAAGAAAAGAACAGTATGACTAAAGACATTTTTTTTGTTTTATAGAACAGCAGTATGAATTAAATGAACAGAGGATGTCATTGCTCTCTCATAGTTGCTATGGATACCATGTGTTAGAAATTATACTCTCATTTATAATGTATTTTATTAGATTTTTCCAGTGGTAATGTGAATCCAGTCCTCATCAGACGATAAAGTAATTCTGTGTGTTTGTGTCCATCAAGCTGACTTTTGAAATGTTGAAATACATTTTGAATGTGTGTTTTGTAGTTCACTTGGCTGTCTTGCAATCTTCATCTGCCTTTCGTGAATTATATTTTCTTAATTTAGCTTAGTATGAAAAATTGATCTATTTTTAAGTCCTTCAGCATTCTCCTCTCCATTTAATATGTTCAGAAGGACTATTACACATGGCTCTGTTTTATATTCTCAGTTTAGTTACATCTTGGTTTCTTCACTTTATTTTGCTAAGGGTTTGACATTTACTGCTGCAACTCATGTTGTATTTGCTGAGTTGTACTGGGACCCTGGGCATATAAAGCAAGCAGAAGACCGTGCTCACCGAATTGGACAGTGCAATTCTGTGAATATTCATTACCTCATTGCAAATGGGACTCTAGACACCCTCATGTGGGGAATGTTGAATCGCAAGGTAAGGCTACATGAGTTAAGAGGATGAGTTTTAGTGTTTTCAGGCAAAGGATACCTAAGTCCACTAAGATACTGGTGATAATAGACAATGTAGTACCATACCTACTATCCTTTGTAATAGAGACAGGCATGAATTTACATCTATTCCTTCTACCACTTTAGAAACTAGAAGAGAGAGAGAGCTATCAAGGAACCATAATGCTTTCAAGCACCAAGTCTTTTTCTGAAGTAAAGAATAAACCCTTTCTCTGAAGGATTCTTGAATCCAGAGCTAATATTGGATAGAGGAGACCCTGCACCCAGACTCTAGAAAAGTTACGAGGGACATTGCTTGCTCTGTCCCCGCAACTGTCTCTTCTCCCAGCCTTTCAGAATATTTATAGAAAGGATTTGACTAAAGATTAGAAGATAGTTTGCAAGCACTGAGTATAGATATTCAAAATAGCCATTCATATGTAGGATCAAAAGTTTAAAAATATTAGAATAAAAGTTTTTATTAGAAAAGCCAATAGGATAATTTGTCTAGTGAAAACTGGTAATTTGGTTGTGATTTTGAATAATTATATTACTACAACACATGATATGTTCAAGCAATATGATTTTCTTTAATGGATTGTTTGTGATTCAAATGCAGAATCAAAATATTGCTTACCAAATATCAACAGTGAGGCAAATGTTACAAAGGTCACATGCTTCTCCTTTCTACAGACACAGGTTACCGGGAGCACATTGAATGGTAGGAAGGAGCGACTTCAGGCTGAGGAAGGAGAGAAGGAAAAATGGGATTTCCTGCAGTTTGCTGAAGCTTGGACTCCCAATGAGAGTTTGGAGGAGCTCAGGGACGAAGTTTTGTTCACTCATGTAAGATAATTATATGACTTATCTTTTTCTATTTTTTAATATCCTGAAACTATAACTTTATTGTATACTAGAGGCCTGGTGCATGAAATTCATGCACTCAGTAGGGGCAGGAGCAGGGGAGAGGGAAGTAGAGAGGGGAGGAGTCCCTCAGCCTGGCCTGTGCTCTCACAGTCTGTGAGACCTTGAGGGATGTCCAACTGAAGGTAGGGAGCAGGCCTAAGCCGGCAGTCAGACATCCTTAGCGCTGCTATGGAGATGGGAGAGGCTCCCGCCATTGCCACTGCACTTGCCAGCCGTGAGCCCAGCTTCTGGCTGAGCAGCACTCCCCCTGTGGGAGTGCACTGACCACCATGGGGCAGCTCCTGTGTTGAGTCTCTTCCCCCTGGTGGTCAGTGCATGTCATAGCAACCAGTCATTCAGGTGTTCGGTCGATTTACATATTAAGCTTTTATTATATAGGATTGTTTTAAATAGCAATCTTTACTTATTTGTGCTGTTGAAATCTAGCCTCCACATAAAGCTGAAAAGCTGCTCAAACTCAGAACCAAAAAATAACAGATGGAAGGAGGCTGCAGCTGTGGCTTATATCTTCCAAAAGTTATTATCAGTGCCTCACTGTTCAGTTCCTAAGTAGAATCCAACTTCAGAGAAAAATACAGGAGGCTATCTTTATGACCCTGAGGGTTGGGAAACATGTATTAAATTTGCCACAAAATCTAACATAAGCAAGTTTCAGATCCCTTTTGGGATAATATAGTATGAGAATGATGGGGAGTTTAATTTTTGAAAGAATTGGTCAGAAATTATAAGAATAAAATTAAAGTCTATACATGTTTTTTCATAATGTAAATTTAAAATTTTAATATAAAGTTTAGTTCCATAAAAACATAATATTTTTATGTGGAATCTTACTAAATTTTTATGTATCTATTTGCAGGATTGGTTTGGTTTTTTTTCTAGGATGCTAGAATGCCATTTTGTCAAATGTTGCTAAAAAAATAGGATTATTTGTAAAAATTTTATATTTATATTCATTTCAGAGAGGAAGTAAGAGGGAGAAAGAGATAGAAAGATCAACAATGAGAGAGAATCATTGGTTGGCTACCTCCTGCATGCTCCCTTCTGGGGATCAAGCTCGTAACCTGGGCATGTCCTCTTGACTGGAATTGAACCTGGGATCCTTTGGTCCACAGGTTGATGCTTTATCCACTGAGCCAAACCAGCTAGGGCTATATGAATTTTTTTAATTAAACAACTCTTTTTAGTAGTGTTTATTACATTATACTTTGGTGAATTAAAAACTAGGTATTCTAGGTATTTAAAAAAATATGTAATTCAAACTACAAAAATATAACTATTATTTGTAGTTGTCCTTTCTCTAAAATTTCCTAAGTATTGAACTATGTTTAAAAGTTCATTTTTCTGACAGGTATTAAGAATTTGACATTTGACACACATATGTACATGTTTATTGTGTTCATGTGCATCTGAAGAAAATCATATATCTTTGTATAAAGTTGAAGGTCACTCAATCCAAAGCTCGCTTTCCTGAGTTAGGTGCTTGTCTCTCATAGGTTACTGTTACCTTGCACGGGTTTTCCAGTGTGTGACTTTATGCACATGTGGTATCATAGAGAGTTCTGCCCATGTACTTGCAGGTTTGTTTTCTACTGTTTCAGTTACCCATGGTCAAGAGTGGTCCAAAAACATTAAATGGAAAATTCCAAAAGTAAACAATTCATAAGTGTTAAATTGTGCCACCATTCTGAGTAGCGAGATGAAATGTCATGCCATTCTGCTCTAGTCCACCCATGATATCAATCATCCCTTTGTCTCCACGTTGTAAAGACAAACCCATTAGTCACTTAGTAGCCCTCAAGATTATCAGATTGTCCCAGGATTGCAGCACTTGTGTTCAAGTCGCCAATAATGGCCCTAGAGCACAAGAGTAGTGATGCCGGCCATTCAGATATGCCAAAGAGGAGCCGGAAAGTGCTTCCTTTACGTAAAAAGGTATATGTAGAAAAACATATAGTGCATAGAGGGCTTGGTGCTATCCTTGGTTCCAGGCATCCACTGGG
This sequence comes from Lasiurus cinereus, assembly GCA_011751065.1. Lineage (NCBI taxonomy): Eukaryota > Metazoa > Chordata > Mammalia > Chiroptera > Vespertilionidae > Lasiurus > Lasiurus cinereus. The sequence continues at coordinate 49,940,681 of JAAGEH010000393.1, forward strand.
GTTCTTGGGATGTGTCTCCGTGGGTAAGGGAGGATGCGTGTAAATCAGAATCTTGTAACAGACCATTTTGTCCTGCTTTGTATTTGTTTGGTTTTTGGCCATCATGTGAAATGTGCTTGAATGATTTTAGGTGGGAATGCCATAGAGCACTTTCTCTTTATATCCTCCTGCATCATGCATATTTTAAAAGATGTTTAATTTTTTGAAAGGTCCTAAAAAAAATTAATCTACTGACAAACATATTTTTCTTCTGAATGTTGCCAAAATCAGCATTTCCTATGGGAATTTTTCTATTTATATGGATTTCTTTCTGATCCTTTTAAAAATCCTTTAAAAATTGTTTCCTACATTTGGCATTTTAGGCTATTCCTAATTTTGTAAATTAAACCTTGCCAAATTAACTAAATTTGTCAATTGTCATAAAACAAACAAACACGTAACTGGAAAATTTGTAACAGTTCTGATTAGATGGCTTTGAACAGCTTGTGACTATTTTGGCGGTGTCAGCATTTTAAGGCATGTTCGTTTTATCTCCATGGCAATGCTCCAAGGTTGCAGCAGGAGGTCAGTGCTGGGACAGAGAACAGGGGCCTTCCCTTGTGAAGGACAGACTGTGTTTGTTAGTGCACAGCTCGACCCAGGCCTCAGCCCTGGAGAAAGGGAGACTGAGGGTGAGCCTGAGGTGCCAAGAGAATAAACCGGGCAGAAAGAGAGTGAGGAGGCTCAAGTCTCCTGAGTCCCCAGCTCCCAGTCTTCTTACCCCTGCCAGCCCAACACATTCCAAAGATGTGAAGTTTATTAATGATTTTTAGAAAGGCAATAAATTTGGTCAGTGTGACAGATAGGTTTTCAGTGAATTGACCTAGAGCTCAACTTTAGTATGATGATTGGCCCTGGGGACAGGGAAAATCTGTGGTTTGGAAGAAGAGGAGGAGGGAAAGGAGAGAAAATTTTTGTGGACAAAATTTTTCTATTCATTTTTATATTTCCCGCCTTCTTTCTCCCCTAATGTTCACGGCTCTTCAGAATGGTATCATCTCTATCTCCCTCCTGTCAGAATCCTCTTTGTGTTACATAACCCAACTATTAGATGAAAAGAATCTGTGGAATCAGGATGGTGTTCTACCAGTATATACCAGCTGAAGTGTGCTGGTTGTTAAATATCAAATATTTGGGTGATGGTTGGTAAATAGCCACTTCTTCAGTCCCCTCCAGTATGTAGGCCCTCATCTCACAACTGGTCTCAGGGACCTCTGTGACCTGGCATCGTAGAGCCCCTTGGGCTCTGCTTTGACCCAATGCTGGTCAATGCCTCTACTATAGCTGTTGTTAAATATTTAAATAATCACCTGCATGACATTAATCCACACAAATGTATGAGTCACAATTCTTCACCCACCCCAGATATATTTACATTTTTAAAAGACATTATTTATTAACTCATATGAAACTCGAATTTAAGTCCAACTCAGATGAGAGCAAACATCCCATGACCACGAGGAAGGGCACATTTGCATAGCACAGGTGGCTGTCTCCTAAGGAGTTGTCCTTCTACCAGGTCACTGCCTCAGCCGTGGTCGGTTTTCTCAAGCTTGTTCATTTCTTCTCGTCTGAATGCGCATGGCTTCTAATTCTCTTTTGATTTTGAGATGCTTTAATTTTCCTACATTGGCTTCCACTGAATGATAAAGTAAGTCATCTCCAGATGGAAAGAGAGAAAAATGGACTATATTAGTCTATGTTGTCATTTCCAAGTAATTAAAGGCTGCTTCATTTTTGCCATCATCATCTGAGGGATATTCCTTCCTTTGGCTATAGCTGTGGTAAACTGGGCCCTTCCCCTAACCTCTTTAGGGACTTTTCCCATCCTCTTTTGGCCATAATGGTTAATCAGCAGCATCATTTATTCAGCCATTGAGTTCCTAGATAACTAGATGGCTTCCACAGTCCTTTCTAATTATATAATGTATACTTTATAGTATTACAAAGTATCCAAAGAGAAACTTGGTGCATAAGTGATTCACAGTTCAACAAAAGAAAGGACTGATCTAGCAAGTCCAGCTCCCACTTAGGACAAGTCTTCCTTCTGCTTGATTTCTCTTCCTCAGATCTCAGTAAGCCAGAGCTGCTTCCCTTCTGGGCCTTCAGACAGCAGTTCTTTTCCATGTGGGGAGAGATTTCCAGATAGCTCCCAAATTCCCCACTCCTGCACTCTCTGTGTTCCTTGCCAATTGTTTTCACTTAGTGGGCTCTTAGTTCAGTGTCTCCCAGGTTTCCTCTCTCATTGGCTTCTTCCTGGCTGTCTAGCCTTCCTTACCTCTCCAGTGTGCAAGTCTCTGACCTGGCTCATATCACTGCCTTTTCTCTGTCATAACCAACCTCCAGTCCCTGGCCTTTGTCCTCCGGGCCTTCTAGGGCATCCTTCACCCAAAGCAGATTTACCTCTTAGACACCACATTGTCATTGAGAACATAGGATGTTGCCCTAGCTAGTTTGGCTCAGTGGATAGAGCATTGACCTGCGGACTGAAAAATCCCGGTTTGATTCTGGTCAAGTCCACATGTCTGCATTGTGAGCTCAGTCCCCAAAAGGAGACGTGCAGGAGGCAGCTGATCAAGGATTTTCTCTCATCATGATGTTTCTATCTTTTCCTCTCCCTTCTTCTCTGAAATCAATAAAAATATATATATTAAAAATAAAGAACATAGGATGGTTGCTGGTTTGTTGCAAAAATAGTGTATGTAGTTGGAAAGGAGAGCTCTCCAGCACAACTGTGAAATTTCAAAGTATGCCCACAAAATTCATAAACTGCATATTTATTAAATTCCAATATTGTATGAAATATGTGTTTTGTTGTGGGCTAAAAAGTACAAATAAGAATCTGTCATAAATATATGACAAAAATAATAGCCTTGTTTCCCACATAGTGTCTAGTTTAAAAAATGGTAATATCAGGAAGTAAGTTGAGCGCAGAAACTGTGGCCTTGGTGACGTCTAAATTTGTCTCATCCAAACCTCTTGTTTCTGAATATGCTAAAGCTCTGTTTTTTTTTCTTTTATTTATATATATATTTCAGAGAGGAAGGGCGAGGGAGAGAGAGATAGAAACATCAATAATGACAGGGAATCATTGATTGACTGCCTCCTGCATGTCCCCCACTGGGGATTGAGCCCACAACCTGGGCATATGCCCTTGACCGGAATCGAACCCAGGACCCTTCAGTCTGCAGGCTGATGCTCTATCCACTGAGCCAAACCAACCTGGGTAAGTGCTGGTTTCTTGAAGCGAACACACCTCACATTTGGTATTTATTTAATATATATTTTAGAATTCAAACCACTCTGTAAACATTATTAACTAGTCTGCATAATAGCCTAATGATAAGGATCAGAGGCAGCCTCATTGTCATGGAGACATTCAGATATCATTGTCATCACTTACATCACATAGTGCTATTATTAGCATTCATCTTGTTTGCCCCTATGACTTCCAGTCACTCAGTAATAATAATTAACATGTAGTAGTAATAATAATTAGCCAAGTGTTATTTTGTGCAGTCACTGTGCTAAGCCTTTAACACTTTCGATCTTGTTTAATCTTCCCAACTACACCCTGAGGCATATATGTTACTACATACCACTAATGCTCAGAAAGGTTAAGTAAGCTGCCACAGTCGGTAAATGCAGAGCTAGATTGAGCAATGCCTGTCTGCTCTAAACCCTACCAAACTATACTAGAGGCTTTAGAACCAGTGTACTATAGACCTTCAATTACTTGTGGAATGCGAAGAACATGAAACACTTCATTTTGGCCTAGCTGGTGTATATAGAACGTGTACTATGCATAATACATTCAGAGATAATTCATTACATATAAAATGTTTATATATAAATATTAAGATTATATTAAATGCAAATCAAAACCACTTCACACTCAGTAAGATGATGAAAATTAAAAAGACAGACAATAAGTATTGGCAAAAATGTAGAGAACTTGGAATACCCATCCATTGCTGGTAGGAATGTAAAATGCAGCCATTTTGAAAAGCAATATAGTGGTTCCTTAAACTAATAAACCCAGCAGTTCCACTTCCAGTAAAATTAATAATATCCACACAAAAGCTTGTACCTAAATATCATAGCAACATGATTCATAATAACAAAATAGTTAGACCAGTTCAATGTTCATCAATTGATGAAAGAGTAGTGTTGTATATCCACATGATGGACTATTACTTGGCCATGAAGAGAAATGAGGTACTAACACAATGGCTAAATATAGAGGAACCCCTGAAAACATTTTGCAAGTGAAAGGCCCCATACTGTCTGGTTCTGTTTATATGAATTGGCCAGATAGGCAGACCCACAGAGAAAGAGTAGATTAGTAAGAGGCAGGCCTGGAGGGCCAGGGGAGGGACTGACTGCTTCAGTGGCATGGGATTTCTTTGTGAGGGTGATAAAAATATTTTCTAATTAAACAGTTGTGATAGTTACATAATTCTGAATATACTAAAAAATAAATCACTTTAAAAGAGTGAATTTTATAAATTATCTCATTATAGCTGTTATTTATAAAAGGATGTATGCTAGGTGCAAAGGTAAGGAAAACTGCTAGCTTTCCGTTGGAGCTTCCTCTAATTGAGAGAGCATATTGTAAGCTCGTCATTTAATGTAATGTGACAGATGTGGGAACAGATATGTGAGGCTGGCTCTGGATACACAGGATGGAACAAATGGCTGCCCAGGGCAGTGGGAAGCTTTCCTTCGGAAGTAGATTCGGAGGATGAGCTCAGAGAGGGGTTCTAGCTCAGGCAGCACTGCGACATGAACAGACATCAGTGTTTCAGGGAACACGATTCTGTGTGAATGTGCGGGCAGAGGGCACCGAGGAGTGAGTCACAGGTAAGGAAGCCCGAAACTGCAGTCAGGGGAAGGAGCCACACAGGCCATGCCCTGCAGTTGTATATTAACCCAGAAACAGCAATGTCATCAGAGGTTTTTATTTTTTTCCCCCCACTGATTTTTTTTTTTTTTAAGGATAGTTCATTGATTTTTAGAACAAGAGTGTGAAAGGGAGAAGAGAGAATCATGGATTGGCTGTCCCGTGCATGCCTTCTCCTGGGGATCAAGCCCATAGGATACCACCCAACCAACTAGGTCACACTGGCCAGGGCTCATCAGAGGCTTTTAAGCAGATGAGTGTTGTGATCAGATTTCTATTTTCAAAAGTGGCAGTGTGGGAAAGGAATCCTAAGAAGACACAGAAGTTCTTGGAGGCAGTGGTATTTGAAGAACCGATTCTTTTTCTGCCCTCCCTTTCATCCAGTTCTAGCCCCGTCACTCCCTCTTGGCTTTCTCCCCTGCCCCTGGAGGAGGAGCTGTTGGTCTGATTTTTCAGAGCCTGAGAACTTTGCTGGGCCACAGTTCAAAGTTAATGGGCTGCCGTCCCCCTCACGTATATGTCCACCGGCCCTGTCAGGCCCCACAGCCTTCTTCACTGCTGGATGTGGGGGGAATGCAGGAATTCTCTCTCTGGCCTTCAGATGGTAATACACCTTGTACTGAAACTTTACTGTGGTGCTCTCAGTTATGCACAGGTCTATTGATAAAGCCAGTTCTTTTTTTACTAGTAAGGTTATTACTAAATAGAAGTCTCCTTGTCAGGAATTCCCAAATGGGATTTGGGATACTAAACATCCTGACAGTGGTAGTGATAATAGAGTGAAAGAGAAAAATTTCACTTCTACCAGGGGTAGAATCAATACAGTGAGGCCTGTGTGGCACCTGGTTAATAATATCATGTTCAGGAAGAGAAGAGGGGATTGAAACAGGCAAGTCAGGGAGATGTCATGAGCAGAGGCATGTAAGTAGGTAAGGGGAAGACCAGCTGAAGTGGTAGGAAGTGAACCCAGTTCAGTCTATAAAGAGAGGATCCCTAGCCGAGGACTTCATGGTCCACCTGGTAAACAGTAGAGCCAGGAGACTGAGGGTAGGAGTGAAGAGTCCATTGCAACCTTGAATGTGAAGAGCCTCTGAACCACTCAGCTGATGTCCAAGAGGCATATGGACGTCAGGCCTAGACCTTAAGGGATAGACTGTGGCCCGTGGGCTCTGAATAACTTACCCAGTCTCATTCCAGCGATCTGCCCATGATATTAGATAACATTTTGCTGTAAATTCTAATTGTCCTGGGAAGAGAGCCACCCCCAAAAGACATTTGCCTGCACTGCCTTGATCTTTAAAAATAAGTAATAACATTTTTCATTTTTATCATTTTTTAAACCAGAGTGTTTTATTTTGTTTGTTTTCTTTTCTCAATGCCCACAGAGAAAAACTTGTGCCAAAGAGTGGATCACTGTCACAATTTTAACTATATGGGAATGAACATTTTGCAAAATCTGAAAAATTCAATCATTTTTAGGAGAATTAAAAAATGTATTTTTATTTATGATGAAACTACTTTTGTCACTTTATATCCCCTGACTTGATTATAAATGGTAGAGAAGCCATTTTAGTGCCAGTCCCAGTCAACAGCCCTCGGCCATTCAGGAGACCAGCAAAGGTCGAGGTCCCTCATTTGAAACTGAATTGATTTCATCAATGCTTTTAGGAACAGGAGCCGAGTGATACAAGGCAGTGATGGTTTCTGCCAGAGATGTCCTTGGATCAAAGCCTGCTAAGCCCGCCCTCAGTGTGTGCTGAGCTGGGCTTGCACCAAGCTTTGAAGTGCTTTATTGCTTTTTTATGACTTTTGCTAGATTTTCTTTTCCTCTCAGTTCCAGCAACCGACTTAATCCTATCATCATGGCCAGGGGATTGTCTGTAAAACAGAGCAAATATATTATGTCCCTGCACCTTTCAGAGAAAAACATGCATTTTGTCACGTTAAGCATTTTGCAGTTTTAATGCCCAGCACTTCCCACCAAAAGCAATATTTTTTCTTTTGTTTTTCAAAAACAATTGGACAAAAGACAGAAACACAATAACTGGATGTCAGCAATATAACTGAAGAGAGGAATGTGTCCTTCCATTTTCCACATTGCTTATGATATGTGCATGTTGACGTAACTATATTTTGCCAAAGTAATTTTTTTGATAAAAATTACTGTAAACTCAGATCACTCTTCCTACTTAGAAACACCTACATGTAAGTATGTTTCTGACTTATCACATTAAAAGGATCACTTCAAATTATTAGTTCTTTACAAGGACAGTCATGATGAGTTAAGACATTTGTGAATAATTTATTACTATAATGTTTCTTATTAAGGCAAGAATGTAGTTATAAAAGAAAGACACTTTAGCTTACTCTTGCTATTAAGTAACAAAGCTTTCCTAGGCCACAAAAATAGTTTGACTTTCTCTGTTCCTGCTTTTCTTTACCACTGAGAAATGCTATAATATTAATAAGTCAGTAATTTTTAAATGTCGATGTGCTACCGCAGTGTGCGTGCTGAATATGTAACTATCAGTATTGTGGTGAGACTGGAAAAGCTTGCTCCTGCAGAGGGTCATGTTATTGTTAAACCTAATATTTCTAAAAAACTTGTTTATTTGGAGAGCATTTTGTTTACAATTATTTTTTTTAATTTTTTCGCAGATGTAGTCTTCAGTGGATCCATGATCACTTTTTAAAAATTAATTTAAATTTTAAAAGAAAAGTTATTAGAAGCAGCTTAACAGATAGAGGAATTTTGCATTCATATTTAGTATCTGTGCCTGCAAGGTCATTTCCTTCTTGTATTAAGCAGACATGTCCCCAATGGAATCTCCAGGAGGAGCTGTTGGTGATCTGTCTCTGCCTCAAGTTGTCCAGAAGAGGGTGTTGTTTTAGGCTGATGTACATGACACCTTTGAGTCCTGCCAGCACAGTAATATCTCCTGAGTCCTCCAGCCATTGCAGCCCAGGCACTTTCTTCTACTCACCACATGAGTAGTTTCCCTTTGGGACTGCATGAGTACTCACTCCCCTGTCATTTGCTTTTATGGGAACTGTTCAGATAGGCAGAGGAGCTAAGTGAGCATCTTTCATGCCTGCACAGAAGTTACTATGTCTTGGCATTATTCAGTTTTGTTTTTAATCATTTGAGATCAGCTAGAGCAGTGGTCAGCAAACTCATTAGTCAACAGAGCCAAATATCAACAGTAAAACGATTGAAATTTCTTTTGAGAGCCAAATTTTTTAAACTTAAACTTCTTCTAATGCCACTTCTTCAAAATAGATTCGACCAGGCCATGGTATTTTGTGTAAGAGCCACACTCAAGGGGCCAAAGAGCTGCATGTGGCTCGCGAGCCACAGTTTGCCAACCACGGAGCTAGAGGGATCCTCATTATTTAAGATAATGTATGCATTAGTTTCCTCTTAAAACAGGTTCACCCCCCTTTGTACACTCACGTATGAGCCTTCAATTTCTTGTTATCTCTAGAAAATTAAGGAAAGAAATGAAGCTACTTGAACCATATGTACATTTTTAGGTATTTTATTCTAATCCAGTGGCTTTTAAAAATATATACATTTTTTTTTGTTGATTTCAGAGAGGAAGGGAGAGGGAGAGAGAGATAGAAACATCAATGAGAAGAGAGAATCATTGATTGACTGACGTCTAAATACCCCCTACTGAGGACTGAGCCTGCATCCTGGGCATGTGCCTTGACTGGGAATCAAACCATGACCACTTGGTTCATAGGTCAGTGCTCAACCACTGAACCACACCAGCTGGGCATAATCCAGTGGCTTTTAACCTCTATTGGGACCTGAATCCCTTTGAGACTATGGAGAGAATAAAGAACTGCTCTCTGAAAATGCACATACAATACAACCTTTTCTAGACAATCTAGGGCTTCTCAGGCTCACTGGAGGCTGTTCAAGGTCTAGTGAGAGGCCCATGAATCTCAAATTAAGAACTTGTATTCAGTAAAATTGTGACTCTTCTTGTTCCCATCCAACAAGGACAGTCATCATTAGGATGTGTCAGAGATTTTCTCATCTGTGTTCCTCAGTCATAGCTAAGTGTTAAAGAAACCTCATCAGACTGCTTCCTGCCTGATTGCTGAGAGGCTACAATCAGAAAACTGGTGATATGAATCAGTTTCTTTTCTTTTTTTTAACTTTTAATTAATTTATTTTTCTTTATTGATTAAGACATTACATATATGTACATATATGTATTCTTATCCACCATTGCCCCCCCCCAACCTCCCTACTTAGGCTCTAACCTCCCCTGGTGTCTGTGTCCATTGGTTAGGCTTATATGCATGCATACAAGTCTTTTGGTTGATCTCTCCCCCTTCCCCGTCCCCCCTTCCCCTACCTTCTCTGAGGTTTGACGATCTGATCGATGCTTTTCTATCTCTGGATCTGTTTTTGTTCATCAGTTTATGTTGTTCATTATAATTGAGGATCTCGGAAGTTTTTATTCTGTTATGCCTCACAGCTTCTGACAGCCCCATGGCCAGGGCCCTAACTTAAAACGTTCACTACCTGTAACTACATTCATCATTGTCCAATTTAGCCATCATAACATTAGCTGAAATCATTGTTACAGATTAATCTCATCCTCTCCTTTTTCTAAAATTATATTTTGTGTGTATCCTTGGGTTCCTGAGATGATATAAAATGATTCCCTTTCTGCCCACCCACTTCTTTTCTGAAATTTACATGCTACAGTCTCAATTTATTATTACCCAAGTGGCTGTAGTTTCAAAATAGCACCTATACCGATTGCTCCCAGGTGCTGTAAGTACACCTGAGCAGTGCAAAGGGCTATGTCAGTTTCTGATCACCCCCAGACACTGCTAACCTTGACTTTCAACCAGCCTCTAGCAGAGAATGAGAATTTTTCAAATGCTAATTTTCAAAATTAGTCATTACTTAACTAGTAAAAGAAGTTCGTTTAAAAGTAGCTTAATTAAATAGCTTAATTGAAGAGATCAACTATAAAAGCTGATTTTTTTAAGGCCCTCAGCATTTTTTTTTTGAAAGATTTCTTAGGTTTTTGTTTTGTGTTATTGAAGAGAGGATTGCTTTTTAAAAAATAAATCTAAAACAGTTTTGTTTCATTTTATATTTCAGTGGGGAGATAGAAAAATTAAAATGTTTTATAGAAACAAATTATTTAAAATGTAGAATGAGACAAATATTTTGTTTTTATTTAAACATTATTCAGTATAAACAACAATAGCCTATTGTATATTTTGTTTTATTTTTTGTTATTTGATATTTATTTATTTAGTTAGCTGTTTTATTTGTTCTTCTTTAAAAATGTCTTTAAAATTATATCTAGGAAGAGAAACAGTTGAGGGCGGGGGGGAGGTTAAAGATAGTATATTGAAAACAAGCACGTTAGGTGAAAGACTCCTTAATAATGGTGAAGTGCTGGGTACCCATCTTCTCCCATCCAAGTACTAACCAGGCCGGCTCAGCTTAGCTCCCGAGATCAGATGAAATAGGGAGATTTGGGGTGATATGGCTGCAAGCATCAGCACCCTTTGAGCCCACAACTTGGGAAATGTGCCCTTTACTGGAATTGAACCCGGGACCCTTCAGTCCGCAGGCCAATGCTCTATCCACTGAACCAAACCAGCTAGGGCTTCATCAGCACCCTTTGATTGGGTCCCTGGTCCCTGGTAGCCAGCACTGCATCCTCCAGGCAGAGGACTGGAGGACACCTTTCTGAAGAAACTGACTAGACTAAGAAGCAACAGTGGAGACTGAATGGGATTCCCAGGCAGTCATTGTTGACCCAGTGAAGTTCCCCGCATGGAACTTCCAACAGTAGTGTCTTATTTTTCAATATGAATGGACAGCAGGGCTATCAGGCATGAAAGGAAGCCACTCGAATTAAAGAGAAACCAAAACACACATGTGAGCCCAGAAAGGGGTAGGAAAGAAACAGAAAATGCATTGAGCTGAAGGAAACTTTAAAAAACACCACCATTACCATTGATACTCACAAAGAAGTAAAAGAATGTCTGGTACCCATGAAACAAGAGCAAGGAAGGAAAAACCAGAGAACAAGGAAAAGCGCTTAGAAATTGAACCTATATCTTAGAAAGGAATAATTCAGCAAAGATGAAAAGAAAAATAATGAGGAAATCACACAGAGTATAACAAATAGAAATGGTAAAATGTGAGAAAAGATGAAGAAAATCATATGATCCGTTCACAAGCTTTTTGCCTAGTAAGATTACAGAAGACATAGAGGAAGAAAAAAAAACTCTAAAATTTCCCAGAGCTGAAGAACATGAGATTTTTCTGATTGAAAGCACCCACTGAGCACCTAGTAGAATGAATAGAAATCCAGAGTGCACACATACTAAAGCCACTACTCTCCTGATTTCCTACCTCTTTTATTGTTCCCTTTCTGTTTTCTTCTTAGTATCTCTTCCTCATCCCAGCCTTCATGCCTTTCCTCTGCTTTCTGTCTGGCTTCACCCTTCCCCCTTTTCTCACTTCCTGCCCCCTCCACGTGTGGTGACATCCAGTCCTGTGACTTTAGCAACCTCTCTATGCCAGTGTTCCCGATGGATCAACCCAGCTGGCTCTTCCTCTTGAACTCAAGATCTCTTTCCTGACACTTCCCCTTCTCCATACTCCATACCCCAGTACCCCCAGTCCTCACACATGTCAAAAAGTGAGCTTATTTCCTTTTCTCTTTGTGCCTTTTAATGAGCCCAGTTCCTTTCTGTGTTCCTTATTACAGTAACTGAGAATGTCGTCACTACAGTGTTACACATCATAAATGAGGACTCTGGGCCCTTCCATATACCTCATCCCTCCCCTTTAATCACTGTGTCTTATCAGACCTTCTGATGATAAGGCCCTGTGTCCTGAGTTCCCAGGCAGCCCTTCTATTCCTTCATTCTTATGTAGGAAGGGACAGCAAAGGTCATTGGACATATGAGGAGAAAACTGTAGTTAAAAAATGGAACAAAATAATACAAAAAATTATCCTAAGGATAACTTTTTAAAAACTCCAATTGAGTAGCCTCAGATTTGAAATAATATTGCCAATATGAATGTAATCAATAATATGAAAAAGGAACAGGGAAGAAGAAGGAACTTTTAGAAATTAAAACTATGACTGCCAAAATAAAAAATTCTCTAGAAGGTTTGAAAGACAAAATAGGAAAACTCTGCCCTGGCTGGGTACCTCATTGGGTTGGAGCATCATCCTATACACCAAAAAGTGGAAGGTTTGATCCCTGGTAGGGGACATGTACAGAAGGCAACCACTGATGTCCTTTCTCTCTCTCTCTCTCTCCCCCCCGCCCTTCCTTTCTCTCCATCTCCTTCTTTCCCTTCCTCTCTCAAAAATCAATCATATCTATCTATCTATCTATATGAAAACTCCAAGAGTTTAGAAAGTAGAAACACCAAAAAAGGAAATATGAGAATAAAAGACATAGATGTCTCAGTCCTCCATTTTGCTAATAGAAATTCCAGAAAAAGAGAAAAGGAATAGAAGAAATTATCAAAGGACAGCAGAAATATCCACGAGCTAAAGACAATACTATTCAATTTTAAGGTATCCTGAGTGCTGAGCAGAAGGCATGTAGATATGGATGAAACAGATATGGATGAGTAAGTGTAGACCATTGATATTGTAGAACACCGTGGATTAAAAGGCCCAGGAGATGTCTAAAACAAGCAAAAGCTTTCATCTGTAAGGGGCCTCACCCTCATCGAGTGTTGGAAAAACATTTAAGAATCATTTGCCCAGCGAAACTACTAACTACGGGTTAGAGCAAAAGCAGCTACTTCCAGACATGCAGAGACTCAGAGAGCTGACCTCCACCTTAAAATCCTCATCATTTCACTAGCAATAGCTGATGGAATCTGTTCATGTTTGCTGAACATTTGCTAATATTTTCAAAATCCTGCAAGGCCTCTATGCAGTCCTATTATATGGATAGAATATTTTCTTTACTTTTTAAAATCTTTGTTACCTCATTTCTTTCTTAAACCCCAAACTTTGTTAAGTCTGCTAATTTCTCTGCTTTTCTCCATCCTTTTCTTATAATTTCCTTTGTGCATTGTTTTAAAAATTTGTCTCATCATTATTTCATTCTTTATATTTTTATCTAAAATATGGACCTTCCACAAGTAATTAGAGAATTTTTTATAATATGTGAAAATGTATAAATAACAGCGTCATATAATAAAAGTAGTACATTATTGGGGGAGGAACATTTTTTCTATAATATGTGTTTAACTTTACTAATATGGGAACAGCCTTAACCTTCCTACCTTCTATTTTTTGGAGGGATAGGGGGAGGGGATTGATGTTTAAAAAAAAAAAAGTATGAATATATATATGGTATAATAATAAAATTTGTAATTTTAACCATTTTTAGGTATAGAATTCAATGGCAATGCTTCCTAATATTACAGTAACAATATTGTGCAACTATCACTACTATTTTCAAATTCTTTCATTATCTGAACAGAGACTCTGTAACTAGTTAGTAATAACTCCCATTTCCCTTCCCAACAGCCCCCAGTCACGATTTAATGCTCTGTTTCTATGAATTTGCTAAATCTTTATGTTTTATGCAGTACTACTAAGAATTACAGATTAGATTTTGAAATAATCTCTTTACAATTTATTATATGGTGCTGTCATTATCTGTAGTATCTGTCCTTGTTATTTATTACTTCATAACAAAGGATCCCAAAACTTGGTTTCTTCAAATAGTAATAGTCATATGTTTTTTCTGATGGTTTTTATGAGCGAGGAATTCAGCCAGGGGATGGCAGAGATTACCTGTCCCTGCTCCTCGATGCCTGGGGCCTTTGTGGGAAGCCCCCAAGGCTGGGATCTGGAAACCTCCAAAGTCTTTTTCCTTCACATGTCTGGCAGTTGATGCTGGTTTTAACCTGGGGGCCTATCTGGGTTGTCAATTTAGACTTCCTCATACTGTTTCTCCCTGTGGCCTGGGCTTTCTCACAACATGGTGGTTGGACTTCAAAGCATCTCAAGACATAAAGGAGGGGAGGGGTGGGGGG
>JAAGEH010000393.1:49954789-50086789 GCA_011751065.1 Lasiurus cinereus
AGAGAGAGAGAGAGAGAGAGAGAGAGAGAGAGAAAGAGAGAAACAGACATCGACCAAATGGAGGCCACCTTCAGTGACCCAGCCTCAGAGGTCATACAACATTCATGCACTGCATTCTATTGGTTGAGACAATTACAAAGGTCCACCAAGGCTCAGGTAGGAGGAACACAGGTCCTACCTCTAAATATAGTGTGTCAGGGCCACACTGTGAGAAGAGCCTGTGAAATGCAGTAAAAATTGGTGTGACCATCTTTGGAAATGCAGACTGCTGCAGTGTGTGTGTGTGTGTGTGTGTGTGTGTGTGTGCGCGCGCGCGCGCGCGCGCTTCCAAAGTGGTATCCAATTCAACCCCAGTAGGGCTTCTCTGAAATTAATTCCTTTAATGAACCTTAGTTGCTAGCTCATCAGTTGTGAAGGCAGGAACCCTACTTCCTCTCTCAAGAGGTTGCCATTTACACTTTGAAAAGGTGATTAAAAAAAAACACGTGAATGTCGTTGTTGTTAAAAAAAACAAGATAATTATTAAAGTGTGTCTGTTAAAGTAGCTGTTCTAATTCTCTTTGGTCAAGAAAAACATTTTAATATGAAAAACATATTTTTTATGATCATTGTGTTTATAGTTTGGATGTAATACATTTTTCTAGGTTCTTTTGATTGACCTGAAATATTCAAACACACACTACCTTCTTTCCCTGATTTACATGTGGAACAGATAGTTTATGCAGTACATTTTAGTTATATAAGTCCTGTAGCCCATTCACCTAACCTCTCCAAAGCTGGAGTGTCCTCTTCTGGAATATGAACTCATAGTACCTGCCTCATAGAACAGGCGTGAGGATCACAGGAGTGAATAGATGGAAAGTTCTTTGCACGTTGTAAATGCTAAAATAAAATAAAAATCACAGGAAGTGTATGGATGTGTGAATGGTATTCTGCATCTACAAATATATGAAGAGTCCCAGAAAAATAGGAATCATTCCTAACAAGGTACTCAAAAAAGAAAAGACATGGCTCATGAAAGCGGTTTGTCAAGCTGTTTCATTGGGAAGCACATGCTAGGTTGCTGTTAATTTGATAATTGTTTGTTTTTCCTAGTTTGAAAAAGAAAAGCAGCACGATATTAGATCTTTCTTCTTACCAAAACCTAAAAAAATGAACTTGGTGACCTCCTGTGATGAATCAAAGCTATTCCATGAGAAAAATACTGTGGTACCACTAGGCCCTGGAAAAATACCTACAAGAGATACCACTGATTTTGAAAACAGTTTTGAACCCGAAGCTAAAAGACGGAAGTCTGTCACTCCCTATGACTGCTGCAGCCCCCAACTGGCGCAGCCGGCCTGGTCCCGGAAAACCACAGCTTCAGCCCAGGCCACCGCCCCAGCCCCTCCCCAAGAAGACTGGCAGTGTGGTTTCTGCACCTACATCAACAACGCATTGCTGCCTTACTGTGAAGTGTGTGGGAATCCTCAGGGCAGTGCTGGTGAGTACCTGGGGCCCCAGCAGGGGTGTTTTCAGGAAGCCTGTGGTTTTCGAGACCACGGCTGCTTCTGCTTCGTACGGCAGTGTGACTCGGCACTGCCCTCAGCTTTTAAGCTGAGAAACAGCTGCACATATGAAGTGATTGTATCCCCTTGTGGAATGTGGAAAGCTCCTGGCTCCGTCAAGAATGTGGACCCCCAGCGTCCGTGACCTGGCATTAATTTGGCACAAATGGACATTTGTGATTAATGCCAGCAGGATGTGAATTCAGTGGGCAGGAATAGAAGCTCTGTTGCTATGGCAGCAAATATGCCTGATAGTCATAGACCTGCTGCTGTTTTCTTTACTCAAAGGATAATATTTGATTTTAAAGAAATTATACATTATTTTTATTCAAATAACAAAATAACCCAGTGTTGCTTCTTTATCTAGTAAAATATATACTGGGCCATGTTTCTTGCATGACAATCATAGAAATTCCTCTCTAGATCTTTTTAAAGAACCAGTTTGTTTTATGAGTTTATTCTTTTTTAAAGCATGCTATTTTAAAAGTAGAAATGATAAACTTACCTCACAGTATGTTTTTATAGCATAAAATGCCATTTCCTAATGCTTTGCTTTTGGAATGATTATTAATACTTGGTTATCTTAAGAAAAAAGTCATTCATATGCCTTTTGTTGCCAGTTCTCCTGTGTGAGAGGTCATTTTTTATGGTAACTCAAAGTACCAAGTTGACACTTTTGGAACCTGGAAGAAGTCGTTTTGTTTTATCACGTGCAACAATTGTTCACATCTACTTTTCCATCACATGTGAACTCTTCAGAGTATTAACATTAACAAAGACACAGCAAAGTTGAAGCTAAAACTGCAGCTCTTTTTGCCTGCCATGCTTCCCTCCGTCTTGCTTTAATTTGAGAGAAAGTGTAATCAGTAGCTGAATTTCCTCTTTCATTTCTGGGTGTTCCTATCCAAACTGACAAGGCTGCCATCTGGGTGGGTATATTTGTAACATGGACACCTGTTGTCTATGAACTAAATTGGAACCACAAGCTTATCCCATATCATCTCTCTCACAATTAACAATTTCCAACTGCTACAGGCAATAAAAATAAAGTATCTTGT
The DNA here is from genome assembly GCA_011751065.1 of Lasiurus cinereus. Taxonomy (NCBI): domain Eukaryota; kingdom Metazoa; phylum Chordata; class Mammalia; order Chiroptera; family Vespertilionidae; genus Lasiurus; species Lasiurus cinereus. The sequence goes on from JAAGEH010000393.1 coordinate 49,957,395, forward strand.
GACTACGAAGTAATGTCAGTTCACATTAAGTATGTAAGTTGAACAATTTAGCAACAAAAATAATAGTTTAACAGGGTTTTATAGTCCTGATTTTTCTTTATGATGATACCAAGAGCAACAATGAATGTTTCTAGACCCATGATTTAATAAGCAAATTCTCAAGCAGTCCAAACAAAAACAAAATGTCTTTTGGGAGCAAGCAACTGTCTGTTCAAAGAGAAACATATATTCTACATAACAATGATATTACTGTACATAAAAGTTATTACTAGATTTATGGTACTATAATTTGTGATAGTGATTTCCAATCTTAATTTGGATATACTCCAAAAGTATTGAACCACAGAATTATTTCTCATCCATCTAAATTTTTAAGTCCTTGCCTGCCATATAACACTTTGAGGAAATGGTGGAATCCAAAAATCAAAGGAGCCGAGTTAGGATATTACCTTCCTGTAGAGGTTGCTCATGTAAATTCTAGCACATTAGATGAGATTTGGTACAATATATTAACAACCACTAACTAATATTTGCCAATGTGTAACACTTCTCTTGTGCTTTGTTCTTAAAATCGATAGTTTACACTTGTCATTTTACAGTTATACGCCCAGATTTCTCTCTCACTGAATTCAGATTGGATGTATCCAATGGTCTCTAATCTATCTCTACCTGGACATCTAATGCAAGCATGTCAAACTCAAAGACTAACACAGGCCAAATAAACAAAGTTTAAGTTTATGTGGGCTGCAAAAACAAAAGCTTCAATTTTCATAGAAACGTAGGTTTATTTCAATAGAGACATGTGAATACAAAGGGCTGAAATAAATGAGTAATCATTACTATAAAATAATAGAACATTTTAATAAAAATTAATATTTTTTCTTGAACATTAACTTAGCAGACACTGAATAACTGCACAAATTAATAAGCATAATGCAAATAAACCTATTTTTCTTATTCTCCAAAAGCGAAATACGTCCTGTTGCACACACCAAACAAGTCAGTCCAAGACTAATGACATGGCAATTGGCTGCTAAAATATTTGCTGCTAGTATTAATGGAGAGAAATGGTACACCTGCACATAAGGTGCGTAAGGAAAATAGATGTAACACGATTATAGTAATCAGTCATTAGCAAAAGTTCTAGTTCATTATTAGTAATTATGTGTAACAGGATATTGTGAAAATTATGAAATTTTTATTAAAACATTTCTTATATACCATTATATTGGCTGGGCCACAAAAATATTCCTTGTGGTCAGCATGCAGCCTGCAGGCCACAAGTTTGACATGCTCAGTCTAATGGGTACCTCAGGCTTAGCATGTCCAAAGTGTAATTGTTGACTCACCACCAACACCCAAATCTTTTCTTCCTCTATCTTCCCTATATCATGCTAAAAACCTAAGCAGCATTCTTAATTTCTTTCTCTCCTCCCACACTTGATCCATGAAATTCTCCTGGTGTGGCCTCTAAAATATATCCTAATTCTGGCCACTTTATCTTATTGCTGCCACCCACTGGAATCCACCATTTTCCCTCTCTCATACCTCAGTGGCCTGTCTACTATTCTCCCCTATGGCTCTTCTCTATACAGCAGCTAGAGTGAGCCTTTAAAGACTTAGGTCAATGTTTTCCTTTGCCTAAAACCCTCTAATACTCTCTAGCTATAGGTAGAATCTAACCCAAGAATATAGACCTGGGGCTAGGCTTCCTAGACTCATGGACAGCTCTTAGTTCAAATGGGCTCTTCCTAGAACTTGGCCCTGCTGACCATCCCCTTACTTACAAAACCCTGTTTTACCTGAAAAGGCCCTATTTATTTGTTTATGTGCCTATTGTCTACCTCTGCCACTTAGAATGGAATCTCCAGAGAGTGGGGACGCATCTGTCTTGTCCTTGCTTACTCTCCAGCACCTACAGTAGTAGAACTTGGTATTTAGTGTCTTCCATACATGTTTCCAGAGGATGACTTTGACTTTGTTTCTTTCTGTAAGAACTACTGTGACTTCTTTAAACTTTACTTTTCAAACTGGGCTTAGAGTAAATAATGACTTTAATGTATGTATAAATTATTGGTCTGATTTTTATCATTCTACAAATAGATAGCCTACATTATACCCAGGATAAAAACAAAAATGAGAAAGGTGATTCTCAGAAAGACACGTCCAAAAACATTTGCACTAATTCTGACGATGAAAAACGAGTGCTTGTACAGACAGAACTGGAACCGTTGGTTAAGAGCAAGGAAGAAATAACGAAAATTGGGAGAGATAATGGACTCGCACCCCTGCCAGGTGATGGTAAGTTTGCTCCAATTTCCATTGTCCAAATAATACCCAGGTGCTTAGACACATGATGCTGTTAGTAGATTTGTGATCACCACCTGGTTCTGGGTTCCTCGTATTCTAATTTATATTAAAAATATAAGCCATACACTTAAACACCAGGTAGTGGGGAGAGCAGAGCTGCTGGCACTAAGACATCACCAGAGAATAGAACCAGCACCTGGCTGCTCTGCTCTATACCTACTGCCCACCTCAGCCCCACCCCTTCACACAATAGTCAGATCCATTCACACAGTGGCCTGGGCCCTTTCACGCAGCGACCCACCTCCAGCAACTGGGTGATGTGGCTATTTGGGAGATTCTTTGCGCCAAATGGTAAGGCTGACAGATTCTTAACAGCCATTAGCAGATAATTAATTCTTTGCATATGAATTTCTTTTACAGAGAGGAAAGGAGATGGATAGAGAGCTAGAAACATCGATCAGCTGCCTCCTGCACGCCTCCTTCTGAGGATGTACCTGCAACCAAGGTACATGCCCTTGACCAGAATCGAACCTGCAACCTTTCAGACCGCAGGCCCACGCTCTATCCACTGAGCCAAACCGGTTTCTGCATATGAATTTCTTTTAAAAGCTTACAACTAATTGGCAAATTTTAAATTTAGGGTTTGGGGGTTTGTGTGTTTTTGGTAAAGAAAATTTTTTGAGGAACATAATTTTAAGACTGCATGAATCAAGTGATCACTTTGCTAAGGATATAAATGTTGAATAACTATGGTGTATACCAATAATGTATATTAACTATAGTTTAATTTTTTATAAAAGACTGTATGAATCATGACTGCACTTGGAGCCAACCACATAGTGTTTCAGATTTATTTACTTTTGGGTTGATTCCACTTATTATTTATAGCTGTAATAGTTGGCAAATATTAGTCTGTATGTCATGCATCACTATCTTTATGGGCCAGCTGGCAAGAGATTGTGAGTGCCTTGGAGTTATTTTCTTTGTTATTCAGTTTGTGACCATAGTAACTCACTGAGCTAAGTCCTCTTGCTAATGGCATGGACTTGGGCAAGTGAATGTGCCTCAGTTTCCCCCTCTAAATAATCCACTATTTATTTCTGAGAGATATTAATATATGTGCTTAGACCAGTGCATGGAACATGGTAAGTACTTGGTAAATGGTAACTATAATTATTGTTTAGGTCACGGTTGATAACTCTGTCTTTCCTACAGAATACATTGGTCAATGGAACTGAGAAAGGAATAAATGAAAAGAGATTATGAGGAGAGAAGGTGTCCACTCATTTCCCTTTGTGAATGGGAGGCGAAGCCACAGGGAATCAGGCACTTACAGGGCGCTCATGGGATGATATTGTTGCTGCTGATCAAGATGGTGCCCTTTCAGCCTCCACTTAAATCAGCTCTAGCAAAAGTCTAGATGCCAGACTCCTTCACTCATGGTGGCAGAAATGCTCCTTTAGGCATGACTTGTAACTGCCCAGCTCTCTCTGAAGGTGTTTCTTTCTTCCTGGGTCACTTAGCAAAAGTGCAGAGCCGCTGGTGCCATAGAGGCCATGCTCCGAGCTGCCTCCCTGTATCCTATTCAGGCCCAGGCAAATACTCTCCATCACAGATGTTGGTATACTTGGTAAACTGGTTCATCATGCCAGCCCACAGAAGACTGAAATAAACTATTTTGGATGGAGGGTAGATGAGCCTTCAGGTTCTCTTTTATCTCCTTGATTAGAACTGTCGAAGCGCACAGACTCTTTGCCAGTGTACAGCACCCTAATGTTTCGTGCAAGTAGGAACACCGACCGAATTCATCTCTACACCAAGGTAAGCATCATGCTGGCTTGAATCATGCAAAAGGCTTCCTTTTTTTCATGTTTCAATGAGATATTTAATTTTATTAACAAAGAAATTGGCACCTAGTTTCTTTTCTCCTTAAAGCTAGTCTTCAAATCCTGATGGTAAGTCAAAGAGAGGCAGCCAGCCTAGTAATCAGGAGCCCAGCCATCAGCACCAGAGCTTCAGCTCAGATCTGTGACTAGCTGTGGAGTCTTGGATACCTTACTTCATTGCTCTATGCCTCAGTTTCCTCCACTGTAATATGTGGAGAGGAACTGTACAAGGATAAAAGGAGCTGATTCCTGCAAAGCACTCAGCACAGTGCCTGCCATAGTGCCCTCTCATAAAATACCAGCTCCTGTCCGGACCACTTGTAGCAGCAGCAACAGTATCATCTCTACCAAGCCTCCACCAACTCCATGGTGATGTCATGAAGGGACTGCTCAGGTTCCTGCCAGAGCCTGGGCTGGTGGGGCTCAAACTTTTATCTCAGGACCTCTTTGCACTCCATATTCATTGAGGACCCCAAAGAGCTTTTGTTTATATGGCTTGTATCTATTGATATCTACTATATCTAAAATTAAAATGGAAGCACTTAAAAATATTTATTTATTGTTTTACTTAAGAGTAGCCATAATATAAATATACTTATTTATATCAGTAGCATATTTTCATGAAAAATAATTATCTTTTTCAAAACAAATATATTATTTAATGAACATTTACATTGGTGGCAATTTTCTCTAAAGTCTTAATAGAAAACAGTGGGATTCCCAGATCTGCCTGTGCATGGAATGCCACTGTACAGTCGTGATAGAATGAGAATGAAGAAGGCAAATCACGTTTTACTGTTTTTACATCAACTCTTTGACATGTGAGTTCCCAAAAAAGAGCTGGGGACCACATGAGAACTCTCGGCCTACGTTAACTGGTCTGAATATTTGAGGAAAAATTGCTGAAATTATGAATACTTTTGTTTGGACTATAGTTTCAAATTTCTAATCTGTATAAGAAAATGATATTTATAACTTTTTAAACTTATGGGCCATTCTACCGGAAGAATGCCTTTTTAAAGATAACTTGTGTTGGAGCTGTGCAGACTCAGTGCCATGTTATCTACTACACCAAATATAGACATGGACAGATGGCACTCCATGTAATAATTTTCAGTTCTAACTGAAGATTAGAAGAGCTGGATAGAAGAGCAGGAGGTGGGGAGTATCGTGAATACAAAATCGACAAGCAGCCTCCTCATTGGCCCACATCCTCTGTCCTGGGGCCACACTGGGAGGGACTCCAGACAAAGCCAGGCAGCCAGCAGGGCTCCTCTGACGGCTGGACCCCAGGTCTAGACCTGGAAGGAACACCACAGGCACCTCTGCTCACCCAGGTAGACCTGAGCCTGAACCACCTTCGCCCCCTCTGGAGTGAGCGCCAGGCCACACTTCTCTGACCATCACATGGGAGCAACAGGGAACTGACCCCAGGTGGGCTTGAGAGTCAAGAAGCTGTCTTACTCTCTGCAGTGGGAGCTGTGCTTCCTGAATCATCTGATAAGTGGTTCTCCCCTTCGGGTGGAGCGCGGGAGAACCTGCCAGCTCCTCGCAGACGCACAGGAGTCGGCTGCCAGGCCAGGTGCGGCCACAGTCTCGCTCACCATCCCTCCTGGCTTGGCCACCAGCTTGACAGCATGGCCACTTCCTGTTCTTGACATCTTTCTTAGCAGTTTCCAGTGCATTTGTATGACTACTCTAAATAAATGCCCCTTTACCATAAAACATTATTCATTTATTTTCTACACACGAAACCAAAGCAGATGAAATGCTTACAGGTCTTTTCATAGCTACAGCAGAGCTGAAATGAAATCTTTCCTTTTGACTTTCGAAGAGCCAAAGTAGAATCTGGATAAAAACTTAGCTCGGTGCCTAAAAGAACACCACTTAAAAGGAAGAGAGGAACAGCTATTTAACCATTTATGTCATTAATATGTAACTCTAAAGAACTGTCCTTGCAGCCAAAATCCAAAGTCCGATTGAGTTTAGAATAACAATTATGTATCTAAACTTTGACTCTGCAGGTAATTTCTTTTTGTGTTTTTTCCCAAAGCAATTGTGGGAGCTGGAGCGCTTTTTCTGAGCAGAGAGAGTTAGAATATGATTCGACTTTTGTTGCTATATTTTCATATGCAGAGATTCTTCTCCCCTTTTTTAAAGAAGTACTTCCTGCTCCAGCCTTGTGCTTAGCTGACTACCCCTCTGCGTGGTATTTTCCCTGAGCAGTGAAGCACTGAAGCATTCAGAGGGTCCTGGGGAGCCTTCCTCCCTCCTCCTCTCAGCATTCTTTCTGGGGGGCTGTGTGGGTGGGATCTTGGGAGACTGGGCTATTATGTCATAATACAGTTCTTTACTTTTAAAATGATAATCCTACAAACAAAATGGATTAACAATGCCTTCTTAATCTATAATCAGGATGGAAACCAGATGAACTGCAATTTCATTCCTTTGGATATAAAATTAGACCTTTGGGAAGATTTACCAGCAAGCTTTGAGCTGAAACAAAATCGCTCCCTGGTAAGAATAGTCCTGTGAATTTGTTGTAAATTAAAATCTGAGTAATGTTAATGACCATTTGGAGTGTAATAAAAGAGGAGCACTCGTGGCCTGTTGCAGAATTCCCATCACCGGCCATGCCTGCAAGTTACCCCGCTGCTCAGACTATATATGAGCTCCGTTTCCTTGGTGAGTGAGCACACCCAGGTTGCTGCTTCTGTGGATTGAGTTATCCTCACATTTAATGCCTTATTCACAGGAGTAGCAATATAATAGTTGTATATGTCAGGTCACGCTATATATGTGAAGACTCGGTTCTAACCTGTCAGGTTCTGAGAGCGGAGATGAGACCATGCTGGGGACTCTCGATTTCATGTGAGAGCACTAGCCTGTAGTGCTCAGGCCTCAGTGCTCACCTGTGGCCCGCTTCCCTCACTGAGCACATTGCTGTAGCTGGTCCCTGTGTACCAGAGACATGTGCCAGGTGCCCTGAAATGTGCCTACAGAGTCTCTGGGTCAAGAGACACCTGCAGAACTGGCCGTAGATGGTTCACAAGAAAAATATGAACCATCAAGCCCAAGAAAGCCTTCACTATACTCCAAGAAGCCTGTTTGGGGTATAATATTACCTCAGTGGCCCAGCGCTGTAAGTAGCCCCACTTCAAAAGAAGGCTTGTGGTGTGCTGGGTGCACTGCTTTCACCTCTCATCTCCCGGCAGATTTTGCGGTTTGTGCGTGAATGGAGTGGCCTCACGGCCATGAAGCAGAGAATGGTCAGGAGGAGTGGGCAGCTGTTCTGCAGCCCAGCTCTGGCATTTGAAGAGGCCATAAAGCAACAGACCAAACCAAATAGCACAAAAAGGTATGGGCGGTCCTTCTCTTTCTATTTTGTATTTTATGACTTGGCATGGTTATTTCTTAGTTGGGGAGGGTTGAGGCATTTATGTAACTACTAAAGAAATCCAAGATTCGGTTGTCCGTTCTTTTCAACATGAATTGCACTCACCTATCCCAGAACCCTTGCTCACAGGAAGACATTTCCCTGCGAGTACAGCAGGACAGCCTCTGGGCCCATCTGCCCTGCACCCCGGCCGTGTGTGTCGGTGCCATGCACAGAAGAGCTGATTCTGGTGGCCACACCACCACCCAGGTGGCAGAGGTCACTGTTACACCTGTGATTGAAAACAAAATGAAAGGAGAGGTTAAGCGTCTTGTGCTTGCAGCTGTTTGTCTCTGTCATCACAGATAATAATCTCTGTACATGTACTTTCCTTTCTTGGCATCATAATCATCTCTGCTTCACTTAGGTTTCATGTCCCCTTGTGTGATCCGCTTTCTATATAGTCTTCTCTCAGCACGAAGCAGGTCCCGGGAAGGGCAGGCAGCTATGTGCTGCCCTCTCTTGCTCTGAAGAGATCACAAAGCACCAACAGCCACATGGCAGAAAAACCCCGTGGCCCTTGCTGTCTTCATACACCTGTAACCTCTTCATCCCCATCATTTTGTGATCTCTGGCCTTTCCTATGTACACAGGTGAAGAAAATTCACCAAGGGTTTAGGAGAGGATGTAGTTGATTATGAATAAATTATATCCCCACACAGTGAAACTCTCTTCAGCTGTTTCAGCATATGGCATGTGGTATATTCATACGGGAGAACAAGGAATGACACTTGTGATAATTCATTAAGGGTAAAAATAAGTATATAAAAAGGATAGAGACACAAATATATATAACTGCTATTATTGACATAGAAAGTGTCTGGAAGTATACCTCAGAAAATCTTCCCAGAGGTTTCTCTAGAAAAGTGGTTCCAGCTGGGGCCAGTTTTACCTCCAGGGGGACAACTTTTAGTTTGTCAAAATCAGGGGACACCGAAGGGGAACACCTAGTGGCCAGAGGCCTGGAATATTGATAACAATCCTACAGTGAGCAGCACTTCACTCCCCAGCAAAGAGTTTTCTGTTTCAAAGTGTCAGGGTGCCACCACTGAGCAATCTTGCTGTAGACCTCAGATTAGGGGACTTGTGGAGATGGTAGAGACTTTGTACTTTACTCCAGGATCACAAACTAATGATGAAAACAAAGCAGGAACTGTAAATGAGCTAATGAGGTCAGGTGTAAAACTAGAAAAAGATGGGGCAGGAGATGTAACTATAGCAAATTGTAAAGTGCATAACCTATCTAATAACATTAAAATTCAGATTTTAAAATTAAATACTGCATGACTGCTGAGTTGGTATATTTATGAGCTGCCAGTTTTGGACTCTTGCCTAATGCCTTCTGTACTGAATTTTTCTCAGGAGCATATATTACTTTATATAAAAATATATTTAAAATATATGTGTGTTTATACATACGCATACCTACACATACATATAGGCACACACATAACAAAAAGCATGATGCCTATTTTATTTTCTCAATACTTCTTTCAGTGCTCTCCATTTTCTCATTTTTATAACCATAGTCAGAGTTAACCACAGCCATTTCTAGTTTCTTCTCTATCAGACATGGATGACCATTCAAAGAACCTCCTGAGAAAGATAACTGGTCAGGTTAAAAGCAAGTCATAAAATTGATGCAAACCAAAGTTACTTATAAAATTACTAGAGGCCTGGCACTCAAAATTCATGCACAGGTACAGCCCATATGCCTGGCCTATGATCAGGGCCATCTTGGCCCGGCCTCCCGCCACCACTCATCCCTGGTTCTCTGTTCCCCATCAGGCCATTGGGGCCTGTAGGCTGGGGGCAGCTTCTGAGTTGAGTGTCTGCCCCCTAGCGATCAGTGTGGGTCATAGCAACCAGTTGTTCTGCCATTTGGTCAATTTGCATATTACCCTTTTATTATATAGGATGTGCAGTGGTATCTTATAGATATCACATGTGTTAACAAGCAGAGTAAGTCGTTGGACTTGTATTTTTAAGAGCTCACTCGGGCAGCAGTTGGAAGGGTAGATTGAAAGGGTGATACTCGAGTTGGGGAGACGAGTTGAGTTAGTTTTCTGTTGCTACCATGACAAATTATTACAAATTCAGTGGCTTAAAGCAACAGTGGTTTATCATCTTGGGGTTTTATAAGTCGAAGCCTGAGTTTCTCTGCTCTGCATTTTATAAAGCTGAGGTCAAGATGTGGGCCAGCTGGGTTCTACTAATAGTCTAGAAAGGATCCATTGCTCATTCAGGTGGTTGACAGCATTCAGTTCCTTGTGGTTATAGGACTTAGGTTTCCTTGCTGGCTCTCAGCTGAGGGGGCGTTGCCCTTAGCTTCTTGAACAGTGGTTCTCAACATTTTTAATGCTGCGACCCTTTAATACAGTTCCTCATGTTGTGGTGACCCTCAACCATAAAATTATTTTTGTTGCTACTTCATAACTGTAGTTTTGCTACTGTTATGAATCATAATGTAAATATCTGTGTTTTCCGATGGTCTTAGGCAACCCTACTAGTGGTTTTCAACATGTGGGTGACCCCTAACCATAAAATAATTTTTGTTGCTACTTCATAACTGTAATTTTGCTAATGTTAATGAATCATAATGTAAATATCTGTGTTTTCCTATGGTCTTAGGATCTACAGCTAGCAGGGTCGCCTAAGACGATAGGAAAACACAGATATTTACATTACAATTCATAACAGTAGCAAAATTACAGTAATGAAGTAGCAACGAAAATAACTTTATGGTTGGGGGTCACCACAACATGAGGAACTGTATTAAAGGGTCGCGGCATTAAAAAGGTTGGAACCACTTTATCTAGAGGCTTCTTCCTAGTTCTAGCACAAGGATCCCTACATCTCAGGACCAGCAAAGTTGTGTGAACTCTTTGTGCTTAGAATTGTTCCCTATTTTAAAGTCAGCTGATTAGTAAATTTAATTTTATCTGCAAAGTCCCTTTACAACATTACTTACATGTGTTATTGATTGGATACTAGGGAAAGAAATCCTAGGGAGATGTCTTTAAAATTATACCTACCACACAAATTAAAAAGATTATTGTAGTAGACTTGGAAAGAATAAAAGATGAGGACTTTTTATGAAGTCCTTAGCAATGGGAATGGAGAAAAGAAAATGAAGAGCAGTCATTCATTAGAGACGGAGGGTCCTAGGGAAACTGACTTAGCAGAACATGACAATGAATTGTGTCCCCATAGAGGGGTGGTACTTTGAAGAAGCATGCCGACCTCACCATGGAACCCCACTAAGTCCCAGTGAAGTGGAGTGACCATGTCTCTCTGAAAGCAGATCTGAAGGGCAGGGCTGCGCAGCAGCGTTGAGTGGAAGTCTGTGTAAGAACAGTTAGACACTGGACACCTTTCCCCACTGTCCTCCAAGTTTCCTTTCTAGAGAAATGGAATCAAGGTTGGCATCAGGTTCAGTGTATTTCCACATTCGTCACTCAACTTCCAGGTCACCAGCTGCCATATTTTATTTCCTAGGCAGAAGAATCATCTCTTTTAAAAAATGGAATGGCCTTAGAATAAAGACAAATAGGTACTGATTTTTAGGAGTTTCCCCCAAAAGCAGTGGATACATCCCCAATTAGATTACCCTCCAGTGCTGTCCACCAGTTTTCAGGCTCATCCAAGCTCAGGGCCTGCAGTCAGCTTTTGAGCAGCTCACTCTTCAGTGTGAATTGAAGCCAAGGTCACCAGCCATTGTGTCAGTTCCTAAGTGCGTTCCCATTCGGCAGAGGCAGGCCTGGTTCACTTGGAGCCCTGTTGAGTTTAGGATGCCAACTAGTTATCCTCAGCCACAGCTGATCTCCAAAACAGGTGGGCAACCTGGAGCCAGCAGTGTTTTCATTGGTGTGGAACACTTTCAACACACACTCACTCCTCTCTTCTTACAAAACTTGACATTCTCAGCCACAGCCCCATCTAGGAAGTATGTACCCTGTTTCCCCGAAAGTAAGATATCCCCCCAAAATAAGACCCACATACAGTTTTGCCTCTCACTGTAATATAAGGCATCCCCCCGAAAATAAGACCTCCCCGATAATAAGGCCTCCCCCGAACATAAGGCCTCCCTGGAATATAAAGCCCCTGAAGCTACAGTAAGGCATCTGACCCCTGATATAAAGAGACCGACCTCGCACTCCCTGAAGAGCACTGGCTACGCTGTGGCCAATCAGTGAGCTGGTTTGTGATGACAACTACTACCGTACCGTATACAGGTAATAAATTTCCTTTTTTGTTGTTCAAAAATTAATGTTTCTGAACTTTCTATATTCTTCTTCATGGAAAAATAAAACATCTCCTGAAAATAAGACCTAGCACATCTTTGGGAGCAAAAATTAATATAAGACACTGTCTTATTTTCAGGGAAACAGGGTAGCAGACAACATTCTTCCTTCCCTCCCTATTTGTCAAAATTGGGATTTACCATAATCCTTTTGAGAGTTGATATACTTACATGAACTTCATAGCAAACCTTAGTGGAAAATTAAATATTGGTAACTCACAGTTATGTTTGAAAAGTTATCCCCCTACCCCCTCCATTTGGAATTGATTGATCTGTTTCATGGTTTCCAAAAATCTGAACTAAAAACTCTTGTAGGAAAGGTTATTTTTAGTTACTAAATCTCTGAATAGATTTCTCAGCATCTTTTAAAGTTACTGAATTAGGTTTCTAAGCCTTTAAATATTGAATAATACCTAAGGCAAGACTTAATATTCCCTCACCCCTCAAAGCTATGAAGCTTTTTAGTTCATTTAGAATCTACTGAAATACTTTAGTGAAGTGTTTTTGTCAATGGAATAAAATTGTTAAAGAAATGGGGCGTGGGAGGAGTTTACAAACTAAAATTATAGAATTTTAAAGGAATTCACTATAATTCTTCATTGCTTTAAGAAAGACACACAGAAATGCAAATGTATGAAAAGATAATCACCCTTATGCTTGGAGAAATACAAACTTAAAGCTATTATGATATACCTATCACCATTAACAGAGAGGTTTGATTTGTAAAAATATTTTTATTGATTTTTAGGGAGAGGGAGAGGGAAAAACATCGATGTGAGTGTAAACCATCTGTGGGCTGCCTCCTACACTCCCCCTACTGGGGACCAGGGATTGAGCCTGCAATCTAGGCATGTGTCCTGACCTGGAATCGAACCAGCAACCTTTTGGTGCAAGAAGTTTTTGAATGACATACCTGGTGCTAGTGGAAGTGTAAGGAAACAGGCACTCTAATTCATTGCTGGTGGGTCTGTATTTGGAACAAACTCAAATCAGAGCAATTTGTCAGAAGCTACCCAAATTTAAAGCACCAAGACTTTGACCTGGCAGTTCTACTTCTGGGAATTTATGTTATATCTATTTCATGTGTAGGAAATATCATGTATAAAGATACTTATGACAGCGTTGTTTGTGCTAGCAGAGACTGGAACAACCAAAATGCCCAGTAATCAGAGGCTGGTTAAATACATGGTTTATCCAAATGATGGAATATTGCAGCCATTTAAAACACAGGGCAGCCGAGACTGGTTTGGTCAGTGGATAGAGCATTGGCGTGCGGACTGAAAGGTCCCGGGTTCGATTCCAGTTGGGAGCATGTACCTTGCTTGCGGGCACATCTCCACAATGGGACATGCAGGAGATGGCTGATCGATGTCTCTCTCTCATCGATGTTTCTGACTTTCTATCTCTCTCCCTTCCTCTCTGTAAAAAAATCAATAAAATATATTTTAAAGAAAAAGAGTTATAAAACACAGGGCAACTCTGTGTGTACTGAGAAGATATCCTGAGATGTATGGTTCAGTAAACAGAGCAAGGTAAAGACTATTGTGTATATGATGCTACCATTTGTTTTTAAAGGGAAAGAGTGTAATGAGTAGTGTCTGCTAGTGAGTTCAAGTTTCTTTTTGAGGGGATAAAAATATTCTGGACTCAGGTAGTGGTGATGGTTGTACATCTGGTGAATATAGCAAAATGCACTGGATTGTAAAATTTTAAAATGTTAAATTTAGTGCTATGAGTTATATGTCTATAAAAATACTGAGATAAATATATAACCTCTATATATAAAAAAACTATTTATAAAAGAATTTGTTAAAAACTAGCAGCAGAGGTAGCTTTGGGGGAGGTGAAAAGAATGAGAAATACACTATTGCCTGTCTTTTGAATTTTGATATATGTGCAGTATGTATTATCTAATTGAAAATAGATAAAATACTTTATAAGAAGGAAATCTGTTAATTGTTAAGTATACTTTAACAACATAAAAGTAAATTTCTAAAATTTACCTACAATTGCAGAATTATTCCATTGTGATTTAAGTTTGATTTTGTCAGGCTCCCAAATGAAGTACTCAAAATATGAAGAAATTTATGTTTGAACTGATAAAAAAAAAAAACTATAATAGGTGTTAACTACCAGAAAAAACTGCGCCATGCTAATTGGAAGGACGTAATTGGGTAATTGCATTTCACCTTCTTACATTCCCCCATCACCTTTAAATGGAATAACTTTCCTCCTCACTTCTAGCCCTTATACCGTGGTGTGGGAGTGATGGTGCCATGAATCCCACCGCAAGAGTGTCTTCACTCCAGTGGCAGTTCTATAAACCTAGATGGGCTGACAATAATGGGAACAACCTTGAGATTAGGGAAGATGTGATTGAACCTGTTTAACTAAAAGGAGAACCACTTTATCTGAAATGCTGGCTGATTCACTATTATAACTGATCAAGGTGATATGGAACTTTGAAGAGGAGGCCAGGAGAGGGGAAACGCTGTTAGAGATTTCCTGTACTATACCTAAGGCTATCCGTGTGCATGAGCTACATCATTTCTTATTTTTTTCTTCCTTTTTTTTTAAATTAAATCTTTATTATTCAGATTATTACATTTATTTCTCATTTTTACCCTCTATAGCACCCCTCCACCTAGCTCCCATCCCTCCCTCTAACCTTACCTCCCTCCCATTGACCTCATCCATAGGTGTATGATTTTTGTCCAGTCTCTCCCTGTACACCCCTTACCCCTTTTCCCCCTGAGAATTATCAGTCCATTCCCTTTCTGTGCTCCTGATTCTATTATATTCACCAGTTTATTCTGTTCATGAAATTTTTAATTCACTTAATTTTTAGATTCCCTTGTTGATAGATATGTATTTGTTGTTCATAATTTTTTATCTTTTACCTTTTTCTTCTTTCTCTTCTTAAAGAGTACCTTTCAGCATTTCATATAATACTGGTTTGGAATTGATGAACTCCTTCAGCTTTTTCTTAACTGTGAAGCTCTTTATCTGCCCTTCAATTCTGAATGATAGCTTTGCTGGATAGAGTATTCTTGGTTATAGGTTCTTGCTATTCATTACATTGAATATTTCTTGCCACTCCCATCTGGCCTGCATCGTTTCTGTTGAGAAATCATCTGATAGCTGTATGGGTGCTCCCCTGTAGGTAATGAACTGTTTTTCTCTTGCTGCTTTTAATATTCTCTCTTTGTCTTTTGCTCTTGGTATTTTAATTATGATGTGTCTTGGTGTAGTCCTCTTTGGATTCCTTTTATATGGGGTTCTGTGTGCTTCCTGGACTTGTAAGTCTATTTCTTTTACCAGATGTGGGAATTTTTCAGTCATTATTTCTTCAAATAGGTTTTCAGTATCTTGCTCTCTCTCTTCTTCTGGCACCCCCACAACTTTGATGTTGGTACGCTTGAAGCTATCCCAGAGGCTCCTTACATTATCTTTGCATTTTTGGATTCTTTTCTCTTCTTGCTTTTCCAGTTGAGTGTTTTCTGCTTCTTTATATTTCAAATTTTTGACTTGATTCTTGCCTTCCTCTAGTCTGCTGTTAGGTCTCTGTATAATATTTTTTATTTCAGTCAGTGTCTCTAGTTGGTCCTTTTTCATCTCCTCTTGGGACTCGCTAAATTTATCCATTATCTCTAATTGGATCTTTTGCATCTCTAGTTGGTCCTTTTGCATCTCCTCTTGGGACTTGATAAATTTATCCATCTTTTCTAGCATATTCTTGAAAAACCTTATAAGCGTGGTGTTGAACTCTATATCCAGTCGTTTTTTTTTTCCTCCATTTCTTTTGTTTGTGATCCCTTCCCTTGTCTCGGCATTTTTACTATGCCAGGGAAACTTGTGTTGAATTCAACCTTATGATACCAGACTTGCAAAACCGAAGAAGCCTCTGTTGAGCTTGGGATGGGTGGAGTCCCAGGGCTTAACGGACCACCTTGCCTTCCAGTCGGCCCCACCCTCCACGGCCCCTGAGTCTCACGTGACTGGGTAATCACCGGAGCAGTCCCTGTGCATGCACACTTGCGCAGTACCTCTAGACCACTGCCTTTCCAGCTCCCCTGCACTCTGGGACCATATGAGTCTGGGTCCCCAGGGTTTTGCCCAAAACTGGGGTTTAGTGGAATTAGAAGTGGCGCAGTTGGGAAGCTCTGTATCCCACCCACTCATGAAAGCCAGCGGCACACCCAGCAGTCCGTCTTCTGCACACAGTGCTGTGCACACCACCAGACTTCTACCCTTTCACGGCTCCCCTAAATTTCTGTGCACTTCTCCCTTTTCGCAGTCCAAACTTCCCCCGTATGAGTTTTGGCTGGACCTTCAGTTTAGTGCCGTAGGATAAGGGGTTCAATGCAGTTGGGAGTCTCAGTCTCCCTCCCGCCAGAGACAGCCAGCCAGGTACTCCGGCACCCACTCTCTCCATGCATGTGTCTTTGTACCTCAGCTTTTTGCAGCTCCTCTGGGTCTCTGTGAGCCCCTCTCTTTCCTTCTAGTTGTAGAATTTCCACTCAGCCAGCTTTCCTGTGGTTCTGGATGATGTCCGTTCTGTCTTTTAGTTGTAGTTTTGAAATTGTTGTATGAGGCAGCAGTGTAGATATTTACCTATGCCGCCATCTTGGATTCCTCTCCTCCATCATTTCTTATCCCTGCGCCCATTTCTTTTTTCCTTTAAGTGAAAATGGTTCTGTAGAACACTGAATGACTCTTGAATTTCTTAGAAAAATAAATCTAATGTGGAAGAAAGAGATGTGTTTCCCACATGTGGTGATGAATATAAAGGGAGAAAACGAAGTTAGTCATCCCCGCTAACTTTGGCATCACATAACCAATAGACTTGGGTCTCGTTCTTTCTCTCCTATTGCCTTTGCAAGGAGCAGCATGAACAGGAAATGTCTTACCAGGGAGAGAACATCTACCTAACATGTCATTGTTTTAGATACATAACTAAAGAAGATGTTGCTGCAGCCTCGATGGACAAGGTGAAGAATGCCGGGGGCCACGTTCGTCTGATCACTAAGGAGGCTGGGCCGCAGGACACTTCTACAAAGTAAGGCCTGTTTACTAGTCGGGCACAGCAGTACTGAGACCACTCCTTTCCACTTTTGCATTAATTTTTGTAATTGCGCTTTTCCTTTGTGTGGCCACCTTACATGTTCCAAAGAGTTTTCACAATATAGTAATTCTTCAGTTCTCATAGCAACTCTGTGAGGCACATGAGGGTCTCATCTTGGAAATTAGAAACAAGATTATTTTGAAGACCCTGAGACCAGGTAGATCAAGTGAACTTCCCCAGGCCACTAAGATGCTAGGAGACCTGAGGTCAAATTGGACTCTGCTTCCTGATATTGAGCTCTTTCTTTCCTAAGAAGTTTTCTTCTAATGCTTCTAAATAAGCACCATAGAAAATAGGCAAACAGCAGTTGTAATTCCCATGTAAAACTTTTCAACATAATTGAGTAATAAACTTTTTCCATTTATTCTGACAAATGGAGCATATGTCCTATTACGTTTCATTTCAGATTTTAATTCAGTCAGACTCTGAGTTTGCATTTGCTTAGCAAATCTTCGGTTCTCACCCTATGGACACTGTTAGCTATTTGACTCAGTCACTTTACGGATGTAACTGTTTCCAATGGAGCCGGAGAACAGGTCAATGGGAGCCTTGGGAATGGGCTGTGTCCCAGTAATGTGTGCAATGTTTGGAGAGCTTTAGCTAGGATTTCCCATTAGCCAGTTCTGTCCCAGCCTGAAGAGCATTTCTAACTTCTCCAGATGTTTCCAAGTCTGATTGTTTAACTTGATATCTAAATTCCCAAGAGATGCACCACATTGGTATACAAATTAATTTTTTTAAACACACCTTTCCTGTATTTGGCATGGAGTCAAGAGTGCTGACTGTAGTTTCATTACACATAGAATCACGGAATCTGTGGGTTCTATGTTTACTGTTTCTCAGCATAGAAATCCTAAAAACCATTATATGAAGTTAGGCTTATTTAGACTTGTGTATTTATTAGCTATGTTCTGTTCAATTCTAGGAAGTGTCTTAAAGATGGAGCCTCTGTCCCACCTCTGACTCCCTGCCTAGCACAAGCTGGTCTCACTGTGAAGCCTCCTGGATCCAAAGGCTACTTACAAGCTGTAGATAGTGAAGGAAATCCACTTTGCCTCCGCTGTCAACAGCCCACAGGCCAAACTAAGCAAGAGTACAAAGTGAACGCTTGGGACTCGCGGTTTTGCTCTCTGAACTGCCAGGAGGAGTTTTGGATTCGTTCTAATAATAGTTACCTGCGAGCCAAAGTATTTGAAATTGAACACGGTGTGTGTCAGCTGTGTCATCTGAACGCACAAGAACTCTTTTTACGTCTGAGAGACGCTCCTAAAAGTCAGCGGAAGAGTCTTCTGGATGTTACTTGGACCTCTAAACTCCCTCTAGAACAGGTAAGTCATAATTGTGTGGCAGACAGAAGGCAGCGTTGAACTGAGGGATGGAGACTGACTTGCTCTCCTTTTAACTTTTTACATGGGAAATCTTGAATATATACACAAAAGTAGAAAGAATGATGAGCCCATAACCCATTACCCAACTTTAACAGTTATTGACATTTTTGCCTTAATTTTCATCTGTCCCTTACCTCAGTTCTTTTTTTTTCTCTTGGAATTATTTTAAAGCAAATTCCAGACAGCACTTCATTTCATCCTTAAATATTTTCATTATGTATCTATCATAGATAAAGACTTCCTCCTTTCCCATTCTCCTTTCCTTCGTCTCTTTTTCTGTCTGTCTTGGAAATTTAACCCCATACCCCCAATAACCATTATCACACCTAAAACCATGGTAATTTCTTGATTATACTAAGTCTTGGTTTCCTACCCAGGTTGTCTCAAAAATATCTTTTTGTGGTTGCCTTGTTCAGGTTAGATCAAAATATGGCCCACACATCGCATTTAGTGATGCCTCTTATGGTCTCTTTAATCTGTATTGCCCTACTTTTTTTTTTTTTTTTTTTACACCATGGATTGCTAAGGAAACTGGATCATTTGCCTATAGGATTTACCACATTCTGAATGTGTCTCCCTGTATTCTCATGGTATTATTTGACATGTTTCTCTACCCCCCTGATTTCCAGAATAATGGTTATAAGATATAGAGGCTTAATTACATTTTCATTCAATTATTTGGAGAAGAGATCTTAACAGATGATACATTGCATTAAGAAACACCTATGAGAGCCCTAGCCGGTTTGGCCCAGTGGATAGAGTGTTAGCTTATATACTGAAGGATCCTGGGACCAATTCTAAAAAAAAGAAAAAAGAAGCAGCACCTATGGGGAAACCTCCTACTGTTTTCCATAGTGGCTGTACCAGTATACACTCCCACCAGCAGTGTACAAGGTGTTCTTTTTCTCCACATCCCCAATAAATTAAAAAAAGACAACAACTATGGTCCAGTTGCTCTACTTTTCATGATATTAATATTGAATGACAAAGGGCAAACAGATAAAATGCAGTTCATTGCAATGAGAAGGAAACATATCATCTGTTGTAAAATACAATTTTAGCAGAGCAGTTTATGACAAAATATTATCTTTAGATTCATCAATATTTGCTTTGATTCCCAAAACTCAGTTGGATTTCTAATGCTATGATCTAATCAGTTCTAAACTTCACACTAAAGCAAAATGTATAATTTAATAGTGAGCTGAGTTTTTTGTTGTTAATCCTCAACTGAGGATCTCCTTTTCATTAATTTTTAGAGAGAGTGAAAAGGAGGGAGGGAGAGGGAGAGAAAGAGAGAACCATACATGTGAGAAACACACATTGATTGGTTATCTTCTGCACACGCCCTTCAGGGCCAAGGATTGAACCTGCAACCCAGGTATGTGCCCTTGATCGGGAATTGAACCATGACCCTTCAATGTGCAGGCTGATGCTCTGATCACTGAGCAACCCCAGCCAGGGCAGTGATCTTAATTTTTTAAAAAATTACTCCTAAGCCACTCTCTGCCCAATAAAATTTGTCAAATCATATATTTTTATTTACCTATTATTGCTGCTGAATTATGGCAGAATTCATTAGTAAGCATTTCTGCAAAAATGAATTCGCATAACTTTGAGAGCTAGGGAGATACAGTTTTTTAAGTGGTCCTGAGTTCCTGAAATATCCTTTGGTCAACTGGTGAGGGACATATAGCACCCATCCCCAGGTGTCACCCAGACTCGCTGCCTGCCGCCTCCGTAAGCAGGCTGCCAGGAGACACACGTGACAGGACTTGTAGACATCCTGGAAGCAGCCTGTCCAGGAAGTAGCGTAGTGACATCCAAAACAAAAGGGCTCCAAGGACAGGAAGCACCACAGCATCAGTTCTGGGAGGATCACTCAGAGGGGTGACTGTTTCGACAGGTGAATTTAGGATGTTGAAGATGTCCCTACACGATTTGCCAATTACTAGGGAGAATAAACATCTTCTAGACAATAGAGTCTGTCAGAGTAGAGACTGTTCAGAGCAAAAGAATTGGTTACAAAAGGCAGAACCAAAATGGATCTTTTTCCTAAGAATGCGCCATTTGCTCTATGCATCAGACTTCTATTTGTAGTTGCTTCCCACAGTGCCAGCCACAGCTGGACAAAGCTTGCCGCTCCAACTCGCTGCCACTTGGGGTGCCTCTCAGGCTGGGCACTGCTGACCTGTCCCTGTGCCTACACAGGTCTGCAGCTTTTCTTAAAAGTGCTTTAGAACTGCAGCATAGGTTCCCATGGCTGGAAGCCAGGAAGTTGATTACAACTTCTTCCTTGTTCAAGACCGAGAAAATAAAAACAACCTTCACACTGATCTTTGTGATATTTAAACAACTGCACAGCTGTGCTGTGAGCTGGTTTTACTACCTTAGGTAAAATGTTACAATACATCCCATTTGAATGTAGGTCATCGTTGTTTAAACATTAAGTGTGTGTATGTGGGCTGGCCTAAATCATCCCTGCTTTAAGTGGACATCTTTATTTATTCAAAATATGCAACTTAGACAGGTTCTAGAAATATACTAGGAGATTCCCACGTGACTAGCATGGGAGTTCCAGGTTATAGCTATTAATATTAAACTGTCATTGGTATAGTAATAAATAGCATTTAGGTCAACAATTAAAGATTGTTTAAGTCAGTAGTAATATTCAGAATTTTTAAGTTTTTAATCCATTCTTATTCTTTTCTGTTTTGTTTTAGTGACTGTATAAACTAGCTCAAAAGTGAAAAAACAACTAATTTTTCTCAGTCTGTCAGGAGTCTTGGCATTTTCTTTTTTGTTGTTGTTGCTTTTTTCTATTGTTTTTCTATTTTCCATTTTTAAAAATTAATTAAATCTTTATTGTTCAGTTTATTACAATTGTTCCTCTTTTTTCCCCCCATAGCTCTCCTCCACCCAGCTCCCACTGCACCCTCTGCCCTTACCTCCCCACATTGTCCTCATCCATAGATGTACGATTTTTGTCCAGTCTCTTCTCACACCCCACTTACCCCTTCCCCCCGAGAATTGTCAGTCCACTCCCTTTCTATGCCCCTGATTCTATTATATTCACCAGTTGATTCTGTTCATCAGATTTTTTTTTCACTTGATTTTTAGATTTTATCTTTACCTTTTTCTTCTTCCTCTTCTTAAAGAGTACCTTTTAACATTTCATATAATACTGGTTTAGAGTTGATGAACTCCTTTAGCTTTTTCTTATCTGTGAAGCTCTTTATCTGCCCTTCAATTCTGAATGATAGCTTTGCTGGGTAGATCTTGGTTGTAGATTCTTGCTATTCATCATTTTGAATATTTCTTGCCACTCTCATCTGGCCTGCATAGTTTCTGTTGAGAAATCAGCTGACAGTCATATGGGTTCTTCCTTATAGGTAACTAACTTTTTTCTCTTGCTGCTTTTAATATTCTCTCTTTGTCTTTTGCTCTTGGCATTTTAAGTATGATGTGTCTTGGTGTGGTGCTCTTTGGATTCCTTTTGTGTAGGGTTCTGTGCTCTTCCTGGACTTGTAAGTCTATTTCTTTGACCAGGTGGGGGAAGTTTTCAGTCATTATTTCTTCAAATAGGTTTTCAGTATCTTGCTCTCTCTCTTCTTCTGGCACCTCCACAATTCTGATATTGGTATGGTTGAGGTTATCCCAGAGTCTCCTTATACTATCTTCACATTTTTGGATTCTTTTTGCTTTTTGCTTTTCCAGTTGAGTGTTTTTTGCTTCTTTGTATTTCAAATCTTTGACTTGATTTTTGTGGTCCTCTGGTCTGCTGTTAGGTCTCTGTATAATATTTTTTATTTTAGTCAGTGTATGTTTAATTTCTAGTTGGTCCTTTTTCATATCCTCGAAGGTCTTGCTAAATTTATCGGCCTTTTCTAGGAAATTCTTGAAAAACTTATAACTGTGGTTTTGAACTCTATATTCAGTCATTTGCTTTCCTCCATTTCTTTCATTTATTATCTGTTTCTTTGTTTCCACATTTTCGCTGCTTCCCTGAGTTGGTAGAGTAGCTTTGTGTGGTAGGTGTCCTATAGGGCCCAGTGGTTCAGCCTCCCCAATTACCTGAGGTGTACAGTCTTGGTGCACCCCTTGGTGAACTGTGTGCACAGCCTTGTTGTAGTTAAGTCTTGATTATTGTTGGTATCACTGGGAGGAATTGACCTCCTGGCCAATTGACTATGAGGATGAGCTATGTCTACGCTGGGAGAACTTCTGTGCTGGAAACAACACCCTTATGAGACAAGACTTGCAAAATTGCAAAAGCCTCTGTGCTTTGGATGGGGCAGAGTGTTAGGGCAGAACAGACAGCCCTAGCTTTCCTTCAGCCCTGCCCTATTAAGCCCCTGGGTCTCATTGTCCTGTGTAATCACTGCAAGCATCTCTGAAAGAAAGCTGCCCTCGTGTTTCGCCCACTGCTAGAAAATCCAGTTTCTCCTCAAATTAGTCTGGGTTCACAGAAACTCGCCTGGAACTGGAGTTCAATGCAGTCAGGAGCTTCCATCTCCCTCCCACTTTACAAAGCCAGCCATGCACTCAGCCACCTATGCACTCAGCCGCCCGTCCTCTCCATGTGCATGTCTCCATACCTCAGCCTTTTGTAGCTCCTCTGAGTCTCAATGTGCTTTCCTCTTTCCTTCTAGTTGTAGAATTTCCACTCAGCCAACTTTCCTGTGGTTCTGGATGGTGTCCATTTTGTCTTTTAGTTGTAGTTTTGATATTGTTGTATGAGGCAGCAGTTTAGGTATTTACCTATACCACCATCTTGGTTTCTCCGAGTCTTGGTATTTTCTACTTGCTTGTAATTTTTTTCTCAAAATGGGTTCGGTAAGGGAAAAAGAACTTTTTCACAAATATTTTGTTTTCAAATGACTAACCTAGAGGCTTTTTCCTATTCACGAAAGCTATGAAGAGCCATTCTAGTGTATTTTTCCGATTCTGCTGCGTAAACATGGTCGCACAATGCAAAACCCACAGTTCCCATAGTGTATGTGCTGATCCTGGGTTCTGGTTGCAGCTTAATGAAATGGTCAGAGCTCCTGGGGAAGGGCACTTCTGGCAGGTGGACCACATCCGGCCGGTGTTCGGAGGAGGAGGACAGTGCTCCCTGGACAACCTACAGACTCTCTGCACAGTCTGTCACAGAGAGGTCAGTGCACTCCCTGCTCATCCCACTCTGTCCCAGGCATCAAAGTGATATCATGCATGCAGGCGTAGAAGAGGACTAGTGAATCTACATCCTGGGCTGGGATCCAAGATACATTTTATTTCTTTCATTACCTAACACTTGTGTTTCCTCTCGAGGCCTAGGTCTCAGTCACAGATGGGAGAGAAGCTGCTTGCCTTCTGATTCATCCCAGGACCCGGAAATTTCTCCACCGCCTAGTAGAAAAGAAATACAATATAGTTTGCATAGTCTTGAAAAGACCCAGACCTTCAAACTAGAAGTTTGGTGAATTGGGGCAGTGACATATGTTTGCATGTGCAGCTAAAGATGTCCTGAAATGTCTAAAAACTTTAATAAATTATCTCTAGGACCAACTCACTTTTAACATGTAAACATTGCACTCTTGGCCAATGTGTAAAACCTGTTAACCTTGGCACATTTTTGAGCAATTAATTACTTGTTGCTTAAAACAAGAGGAGGAAAATGACACAGTATTTGTTTATCAACTAAGATGAATTTTTAACAGGCCGTCAGCAAAAGGAAGTCAGGCCTACTGTTGAGATAAACTTAGAAAAATATTTATTCAGTATGCAACTTTGCATCTGACTTATTTTTCCCCTTTGGCAGATTTAAGCATTTTCCCACATTCCCATAATAAGCATTCATAATGTTATTGTCTAAAATGGCTACACATCATTCTGTTGAATAGATTTCTACTATAGTGTATTTAGCCCTTCCTATACTAATACACATTGAAGTTATTTATATTTTTTTGTTCTTATACATATTGTTGCCACTCACTTAATTTTTTTGTGTTTTGAGGTCATTCCTTAAGATAGATTTTCAGATCTAAAATATCACTGAGTCACATATTTGGATATTTTTGAGGCTGATGTTTTTATCTCCAAGCTGTTGTCCCTAAGGTTATATTATTAGATCCCTCCCGGCCCATCAGGGAAGAGAGTGCCCACCTGACTACATGAATTGTACCCATGCGGTGGGAGAAGTGGTCTGCCCGAGTTTGTTTACTAAAGACCCTGATGGTTTTAAAAATGCTAATCAATTGTATTTACAGCTTTGAGATCTGTTCCAGTCCTTTGATAATGTTCATATTATATGAGCATTTTCTTAGCCTTTTAATATTTGAGATTCCTCTCTTCACAAACATAACTTTATATAAGTAGGGATTGTTCTGTTTGTTCTTCATTTGAATCTTCTTTGCTTTCCACACCTTTCTACCTGGGTCACTTCACACATGCATGGACAATGGCCGGGGGCGGGAGAGTAGGGGGATTCATCTGATTTCTCCACTGTGCAAATTAGTAGCATACTTAAGACTAATAAAAGAATTAAGATATAGCAAAATAAAATGCTGCCTCTTCTGTGGTCACTTTTTCAGGTTCTCATGAAAATTCTTATTTGTGGGACTGGCAAAAGAATCCATTTATTGTCTGTCCCATTTTGTTTTCAACATTGGTTTGGCTGCTGGGTTGGGAATTTCAGAGAAGACGAAGGAGCAGGCCTGTGCACACTGCACTCTGGGAAATCCCAAGATGGCCTAAAACTCCCACTTGGATGAGGAATATTATGCCTCCTCCCCAAGACCTCAAGGGAGGAATGCATGGATCTCACTGGGTAGCATCCCCCCAAACTCTGTGTTTTCTTCTCAGCACCTCGTCCTAAGTGAACCTCGGACCTTGGCACTCAGCAGAGCTGCTTGGGTTCGCTGCTTGTAGTTTGGTGATGCCCCTAATGGCAAAGCACTGGGATTGGGTGTAGCAGTCATGTAGTTATTTCCAGCCTGACAGAATACAAAGAGTTTTTGGGTTTCTGTAGCCAGTACTTTTCTCTCCACATGTGAACACATTCATGTTTTTAACTTTTAGAGAACTGCCAGGCAAGCCAAGGAAAGAAGCCAGGTGAGGAGACAGTCTCTGGCTGCAAAGCATGGATCCGACATCACGCGGTTCTTGGTGAAGAAATGAAGTTTAACAAACTTTGAATAGAGGTCAAATGTCTTACTTGTGGAGGAATTTAACTCATTTTTTCATGTTTGTTTAATATTTTAAGAGTGAAATTTTTCAGAAAGTTAAGAATTCAACTTCCCTTTTCATATTAAATGCTTTTAGCGTTCAATACCTTTTTAAAGTACCTAACAAAAATTCTGAGATGCAGTACTATTTCTGTGACCTTGATTTCATGCAGACTCAATTGTATTTCAGTAAGGTTTTGTTAAGCTCTAATTTCCTATTACTACCATAATCATGGTGTTATGCATGGGTTGTATTTAAAAAATACATTCTCAATTACTTGCAAAATGCAGCTGGATTGGAATTGTTTCAGGACTGCTGAGCGTATAGAATGGGGCATGGAAAGACCATAAAGGAAGTTTTGGGATCAAATCCTCATTATTCAGGAATCCTTGGCAAAGTGTGACCAGCCTGCTTAGTATGCAAGAGAGACTCGTGTTCACTAAATGCCTCCAAAATGGGCTCATGATCCACATTTTGAGTGTTTTCTTTTTTATTTCTTAGCCAGTTGTCTTTATTAAAATGATGCTTAAAAAAAACTAATAGGACCTCTAGTGTTTGTGGACAAATCAGGGGTTTTGGGTAAAGAAATTGTTAAATATATTAAAAAACTGAAAAAATAAAATACAAAATGCCACTTCAACTTAAATTTTCAGTTGGCTGTTTTTTTGAGGGGAGGGGGTTGTTTATGTTTGTTTGTTTGTTTTGCCTATTTTTGTTTAATTTACTTCTTTTAAGACCACCTTCTTGCAATTTCCAGAGAGAAACTACAAAACAAGAAACAGACTTGATTTCAAATACATAGCCAGTATGCTGGTGTGTAAAGCCCTGCTGGCACCATTGACACAGAAGAGTGTCAGCGTACGCCAGGCACTTCCATATTCCGGAGGCATAAAAATGGCTTCTCCTCTCCGCCCACTGAACACATTCATGTTTTTAACTTTTAGAGAACTGCCAGGCAAGCCAAGGAAAGAAGCCAGGTGAGGAGACAGTCTCTGACTGCAAAGCATGGATCCGACATCACGTGGTTCTTGGTGAAGAAATGAAGAAATGAAGTTTAACAAACTTTGAATAGATGTTCTCAGGTGTAAGTCACTGCTCTGCTCCTAGACATACTTTCCATGCAGAAGATATGAAGCCTGGAAATCATGCTGACAGTTGGAGTAGGCCATTCCCAATCCCATGCCAGAACCAAAGGCTAGTAGCCACATTCTTCCTTTAAAGAAGATAAATGAGAAAACAAGTCTTAATCCAAACCAGTACCTATCTTGATGACCGTATCTGCCAAGCACGGGTCCCACTTCCTGCTGAGCTCTGAATTCGACATATTTCCCACCGGAGCTTGGCTTTCCCCAGCCTGGCCCAGTGCTTCAACTGCAGGCAAAGCTGATTTGTCTTCACGCATTAAAGCTAAGCTTACTGTCAAAGCACCTTAGTCCCCCAGTTACCACTTATTAAAAGGTACCTATTTTAAAAGGAGTGATGATGATAAAACACTTTACATTAAAGCATGATCTGATTGAGATAAATGTTAGAAAATAAAATTTAATTGATATAAAAACGTAGAAAGGTGATAATGAAACGAAAGCAGAGCATGGTACTGTAATATGTCAGAATCATGAAAGCAAAGAGTCGGAACTACACAAAACACAGGTTCAAGGACGAAGTACACCACGAAGATTGTGTATAAATTCTGTATGGATGTGAACTCATCAGTTTGAGACTTACCAATTTTAATTAGTAGCAGATGTTTCACAATGCAGAGCACTTGTTTTTAGAAAGATTATACAAATGAATTTTCTTTGTAGAGTTCTCATTAAGTTTATAACTATTTTACTGTGTAAGATAAAATAGTGTTGTTTATTATACAAGTTAGGTTGGGCTTTCTTTTGCCTTTTTTCTGCTTTGCTGGTCAAGCTCTTTGCAGCTTTCTGCCTCATTGCCAGAGTAACCCAGGATTCCTCATGGCTGAGGTCTTAAGAAGTCTTCACACTGTTTTTCCTCCAGCAGCGAGTGTTTGCAAGTTAAGAGTTTGGTGTAAGTAGGTCAGGTTGAGTGAAGCTTGCTCTTTAGTTCAAATTAAGTTGGTAATTCTAGGGAGAACATTCTCAGATATAGGAATGGGTGATGGTTTCTGGTGAAATGACCCATGAAGATGGTCTCTCTCTTTGCCAGATTTCGAAATTCCAACTAAAAACACTATGAGAGCATCAAAAAGAATAGAATGCAAATAAATTTATCCATGGAGGTAAAAGATCTGTACATTGAAACTATAAGATTTTAATGAAAGAAATTGAAGAAGACACAAATAAATGGAAAATATTTTGTGTTCACAGACCTGAATAATTAATATTGTTAAAATATCCATACTACCCAAAGTAATCTACAGATTTCATGCAGTCCTTATCAAAATTCCAATGACATTTCTTATAGAAATAGAAAAAAAATCCTAAAATTTGTATGAAACTTTAAAAGACCCTCAAATAGTCAAAGCAATCTAGAGAAAGAAGAACAAAGCTGAAGACATAATGCTTCCTGCTTTCAAACTGTAGTACAGAGCTATAGTAGTCAAACATTATGGTATTGGCATAGAAACTGACACATAGGCTAATGGAACAGGCTAGAGAGCCCATCTATAATAATAAAAGTGTAATGTGCTAATTAGACGAGATGTCCTTCCAGATGACCTTCTTTTCAAAGCCAGGCTTTGAGTGAAGCCTGGATCCTGGGTGCCTGGGGCATCTGGAAGGAAGGCCTACTCTTGCTTGAATTTTGTGCATCGGGCCTCTAGTGCATATATAAGTTTCAACAAAAGAGATAAGACTGTACAATGGGGAAAGGATAGTGTCTTCAATAAATGGTGTTAGTGAAAACTAGATCAAAAGAATGAATCTGGATCCCTATTTTATACCATATGCATAAATCAACTCAAAATGGACTAAAGACATGAACATAAGACCTGAACACATACAACTCCTAGAAGAAAACAGGGGCAAGCTCCCTGCAATTTTTTTTGATCCAATAATAAAAGCAAAAATAGCCCGGCGTGGCTCAATGGTTGAGCGTCAACCTATGATCCAGGAGGTCACAAGTTGATTTCTGGTCAGACACATGCCTAGGTTATGGGCTCGATCCCCAGTGTGTTGTGTGCAAGAGATAGCCAATCAATGATTCTCTTTCATTAGTGATGTTTCTATTTCCCTCTCCCTTTCTCTCTGAAATCAATAAAAATATATTTTTTAAAAAGCAAAAATAAACAAGTGGAACTATATCAAATTAAAAAGCTTCTGCACAGTAAAGGATATCATCAACAAAATTAAAAACAGCAATAACAAAAAACCTCTTCAATGGAAGAGAATATTGGCAAGCCACATATCCAATAAGAGATTAGTATCCAATATAAATAAGAAACTCATACAACTCTAGCAAAAAACAATCACTAAGTACATGGAAATGCAACTCAGAACCACAATGAAATATCTCCTGTACAGGGACCATTATAAAAAAGACACAGCCTGGCTGGAGTCGCTCAGTTGGTTGATCACCATCCTGTGCTGCAAAAGGTTGCAGGTTCAATTCCTGGTCAAGACACATACCTGGATTGTAGGTTCAAGCCTCAGTCAGGGAAAATACAGAGGACAACCAATCGATGTTTCTCATATCTGTGTTTTCTCTCTCTCATTCTCTCTTCTAAGCATGTCCTCAGGTGAAGATTAAAAAAAAATTGTTAAAACAAATATGAGATGGCAAGTGCTGGTGAGAATGTGGAGAAAAGGGGACCCTTGTACACTGTTGGTGGGAATGTACATTGGTACAGCCACTATGGAAAACTAGAGACTCAGTGCACAAAATTTGTGCATAGGGGGGTCGGGGGGGAATGGGTCCCTCAGCCCAACCTGCACCCTCTCTAATCCAGGACCCCTTGGGGGATGTCTGACTGCCTCTTGCAATCCAGAACGACTGGCTCCTAACCGCTCGCCTGCCTGCCTGCCTGATTGCCCCTAACCACCTCTGCCTGCCTGATCTCCCCTTTCTGCTCCCCTACTGGCCTGATCACCTCTAACTGCTCTCCTGCTGGCATGATTGCCCCTAACCACCTCTGCCTCACCTCACACTCGGGACCCAGGATTCCCTCCTCTGGCCAGTTGCAGGCTCCCAGGAATGAGGCCAGCTTCACCCAGGCCAACCAGCCTCAGGATCATGGTTGGGCAGCTTCATCCTGGCCACAGCTGTAGATGCCGAGGACCATGGGGCAGGCAGCTTGTCCCTCTCCTGGGCCACAGCCTGGCTGGTCCCCATTCCTCTCTCCCCAGTGTTGAGTGTCTGAGCCATTATGGTGTGACAGCATGAGAGCATGAGGACTATTTGCATATTAGCTCTTTATTATATAGGACTAGAGGCCTGGTATATGAAATTCATGCATGGGGGTTGGGGAACGGGTGTCCCTCAGCCCAGCCTGCACCCTCTCCAGTCTGGGACCCCTCAGGAAATGTCTGACTGCCAAGTTAATAAAGAGGTAATCCCCCAGTCCCCTCAGCCGGAGACTGGGGGACTGGGCACCACCATCTTGTGACTGGCAGTTGGACATCCCTCTCACAATCTGGGACTGCTGGCTCCTAACCACTCACCTGCCTACCTGCCTGATCGACCCTAACCACTCTGCCTGCCAGCCTGGTAGTCCCCTAACCGTTCCCCTGCAGGCCTGATTGATGCCTAACTGCTCCCTTGCCGGCATGATAGTCCCCAACTGCCCTCCCCTGCTGGCCTGATTACCTCCAACTGCCCTCCTCTGCTGACCGATCACCCCAAATTGCCTTCCCTTGTGAGGCTGAGGGGACTGGGGGACTCTGGCTGGATGAGGTGGAGCTGAGGAGACTGGGAGACTGAAGCTGGATGAGGTGGGGCTGAGGGGACTGGGTGCCGCCATCTTGTGGCTGTTGGCACCACCATCTTGTGAGGTTATGGCAGTCAATTAGCATATTCCCTCTTTTTTTAATTTATTTTTTAATTAAATCTTTATTATTCAGATTATTACATTTGTTTCATTTTTTCCCCTCCATAGCACCCCTCCACCCAGCTCCCACCTTTCCCTCCCTCCCATTGATCTCATCCATAGGTGTATGATTTTTGTCCAGTCTCTCCCTGAACACCCCTCACCCCTTTCCCCCTGAGAATTATCAGTCCACTCCCTTTCTGTGCTCCTGATTCTATTATTTTCACCAGTTTATTCTGTTGATCAAATTTTTAATTCACTTAATTTTTAGATTCACTTGTTGATAGATATGTATTTGTTGTTCATAATTTTTTATCTTTTACCTTTTTCTTCTTCTCTTCTAAAAGAGTACCTTTCAGCATTTTATATAATACTGGTTTGGAGTATGAACTCCTTTAGCTTTTTCTTATCTGTGAAGCTCTTTATCTGCCGTTCAATTCTGAATGATAGCTTTGTTGGATAGCTTATTCTTGATTGTAGGTTCTTGCTATTCATTACGTTGAATATTTCTTGCCACTCCCGTCTGGCCTGCATCGTTTCTGTTGAGAAATCAGCTGACAGTCGTATGGGTGCTTCCTTGTAGGTAATGAACTGTTTTTCTCTTGCTGCTTTTAATATTCTCTCTTTGTCTTTTGCTCTTGGTATTTTAATTATGATGTGTCTTGGTGTGGTCCTCTTTGGATTCCTTTTATATGGGGTTCTGTGTGCTTCCTGAACTTGTAAGTCTATTTCTTTCACCAGATGTGGGAAGTTTTCAGTCATTATTTCTTTAAATAGGTTTTCAGTATCTTGCTCTCTCTCTTCTGGCACTCCCACAATTCTGATGTTGGTATGCTTGAAGCTGTCCCAGAGGCTCCTTACATTATCTTCACATTTTTGGATTCTTTTCTCTTCTTGCTTTTCCAGTTGAGTGTTTTTTGCTTCTTTATATTTCAAATTTTTGACTTGATTCTTGCCTTCCTCTAGTCTGCTGTTAGGACTCTGTATAATATTTTTTATTTCAGTCAGTGTATGTTTAATTTCTAGTTGGTCCTTTTTCATCTCTAGTTGGACCTTTTCCATCTCTAGTTGGATCTTTTGCATGTCTAGTTGGTCCTTTTTCATCTCCTCTTGGCTCTCGCTAACTTTATCCAACTTCTCTAGCATATTCTTGAAAAACCTTATAAGTGTGGTTTTGAACTGTATATCCAGTTGTTTTTTTTCCTCCATTTCTTTTGTGTGTGATCCCTTCCCTTGTCTCTGCATTTCCCTATGCCAGGGAAACTTCTGTGTTGAATTCAGCCTTATGATACCAGACTTGCAAAACTGAAGAAGCCTCTGTTGAGCTTGGGATGGTGGAGTCCCAGGCCTTAAGGGACCGCCTTGCCTTTCAGTCGGCCCTGCCCTCCATGGGCCCTGAGTCTCACGTGACTGGGTAATTGCTGGAGCGGTCCTTGTGTGCACGCACGCCCGCAGTGCCTCTAACCCCTGCCTTTCCATTTCCCCTGCGCACCAGGACCACACGAGTCTAGGTCTCCAGGGGTTTGCCTGAAACAGGGGCCTAGTGGAGTCAAAAGTGGCACAGTTGGGAGGGTCTGTCTCCCGCCCACTCGCAAAAGCCAGTGGCACAATCAGTAATCTGTCCTCTGCGCAGTGCTGTGTGCGCCACCACCAGACCTCTGATCTTTTGCGACTCCCCTAAATTTCCGTGCACCTCTCCCTTTTCACAGTCCAAACTCCCCCCGTATGAGTTTTGGCTGGATCTGGGGTTTAGTGTCATAAGATAAGGGGTTCAATGCCGTTGGGAGTGTCCGTTTCTCTCCCCCCAGAGAAAGCCAGCCAGGTACTCTGGCACCTGCTCTCTCAGCACGCTCATCTCCGTACCTCAGCTTTTTGCAGCTCCTCTGGGTTTCTGTGAGCCCCTCTCTTTCCTTCTAGCTGTAGAACTTCCACTCAGCCAGCTTTCCTGTGGTTCTGGATGATGTCCATTCTGTCTTTTAGTTGTAGTTTTGAAATTGTTGTGCGAGGCAGCAGTGTAGGTGTTTACCTATGCCACCATCTTGGATTCTCCGCATATTCCCTCTTTATTAAATAGGATAGTATGGTGATTCCTCAAGAAGTTAAAAGTAGAACTATTTTGTGATCCAGCAATCTCACTTCCAGGTATATATCCATAGGAAAACAAAACCATTATCTCAAAGAGATATCTCTACTCCCATGTTCATTGCAGCATTATTCACAAGAGCTAAGGTATGAAAACAACCTACGTGTGTGTCAACAGCTGAATGAATCAAGAAACATTGCACCCTGGCCAGGTAGCTCAGTTAATTAAAGTGTTGTCCCAATATGCTAAGGTTGCAGGTTTGATTCGCAGTCATGGCACATACAAGAAGCAACAAATAAAAGCATAAAGTGGAAAAGCAAAACAATGTTTCTCTCCCTCCTTCTTCCTCATTTTCCCCCTCTAAAAATCAATAAAAAAGAAAACAGTAGATGTATACAGCGGAATATTTTTCAGCTTTAAAAAAGAAGGAAATCCTGTAATTTGTGACAACATGAACCTGGAGAGCATCATCCTAAGTGACATGAGCCAAATAAAGACAAATGCTACAGGGCATCACATGTTGAACCTTTTTAAAAATATTGAACTCATAGAAATAGAGTACAAAAGTGGTTACCAGGAACTGGAAGGTGAGGGGATAGGGAGAGTTTAATAAAAAGGCACAAACTCAGTTATGAGATGAATAAGATCTGAGGAACTAACACATGACATGGTGAATACAGGTGATAACATGTACTGTTGACATTTGCTAAGAGAGTGGAACATACATGTTCTCCTCGTACCAAGAAAAGAAATAGGTGAAGTGATGAAAGTGTTAATTAACTAGATGGTGGTTATTCTATCAGTGTACCAAATGACCACATCATGCACTTTAAATATCATACAATTTTATCTGTCAATTAGACCTCAATAAAGCTGGAAAGAAAAACACTCTAAGGAACAATGAGCATTGGCCACACAGGGCCTTGACCTACTTTACTTGTGGAGCACACTGAGGCGGAGCATTCTGGGACTGAAAATAAAGGTAGCCAGAGATCGATAATAGCAAAGACCTCACAAGGCAAACACTTCAGGGATGCCGAGGGAGGCTGTCCTTAATCCTCACAGTCTAAAAGAAGCTGCCCTCTGTGGGTTGCAAGTGAGAAGTTCCCCAGAAGGCATGTGAGGTGTCTGGGAGGGGACTCTGTACCCTGCCTGCAGGAAGAAGCGCAGACCCGCCCACCCCCACCCCCAGGAAGAACCTAGCAGCTACCACATGGGAAAGAAGACAAGTGCAAAACCAAGGGGCTGGCAGTACAGGTACCAGACAGAGAAAAATGGTTCTGGGCCCAGGGAACAGAACAGAACACGGATTGCCAGAACAGAACCAGTTTGCAGTTTGGGGCTAGGAGAAGATGCTTGTGCTGGGAGACATGGTGGTAGCATCCTGAGGCCATGCCCACCCCCGCCCCTCTCCCGCTATGGAGTTAGGGCCATTTGGAGCTGGTGAGAGGACTTCCTGGGCAGGTGGCTCAGTGCCCAAATCATGCCTGTCCTTCCTGCTCATCCCAAGGGACACTGTTCTCCAGAAACGCTAATGACCGGTAAAGCTGTTTTAGCAGCCCAGGGCCCTAGGGAAGGTGCCATTTGGAATTTCTAAGGAAACCCACTCCGTCACTTGGCATTCGAAGGTACATTTCTTGGGGAGACTTTCCTATGACAAATAAATACTGTTTTACATTTTCTGAAATGTAATTGCTGATGGGAAAAGCATGGTTTCTGCCCATATGTCTTACTAATACATCTTCAGATTCTTGAGTGAAACACTTAAAATGTGGTTTCTGTGGAAATAAAAGTACGAACCATTTTAAATTATATGTCTAAGCAGTCAATATTCCTGAGCTCTTCATAGTGAAATGGAAAAATTGTGTTTACTTAAAGAATACAGAGCCATAAATACCAAACATCAAGAATCGGTTGTGGAAATAGTATCCCATGTGCTGTTTCATGTTATTAGCCTTTCCCTCATTCTACCTTTTATTCTTTTAAACTGGAAAATTGTGAGCTCCTATTCAATGCCCAGATCTATCTGAATAACCAACCCCATGAAAAATGCCCCATCTCCTCTCATCAGTTGCCTTTTGCTGGCAAGGGTGTTTTGCCGCCCTGATTGTATTTCTATTGGTTGGTTCCCATTGATTACTGAGAAAGGCCAGAGGTTGGAATGCACTCTGGTTCCAGCTGCTGTGCCTGCATTAACAGTCTTCTCCCAGCTCTGAAATACTGCATGGTTCTGTCTCATTAGAGATGCTGTTTTTGTTTTTTGTTTTGTTTTTTCTAGAAACTGGCAGATGGAACATCTTAAAAGTATTGTTAATTCTGCATTTCCTAAAGGGTACATATTTCATAGTCTTTCTGTCCTTCTACATGTGCCTTCTCTCCACCAAAGTTCACTGAATTACAGAAACCCCAAACATTGTTCCATGTGACAGCTTTTTAAGAAAGATCTTCACATAGTTTTGACTTAACCTGTAAAATGAACTTTAAAAAACAAACAAAAAAACTAGCACAATCGCTATTCCTGGCTGTCGCAAGTGCTGAGCACATACACTTCACACACACAGTGTAGGCAGCCACGCCATGCAGCCACCTCAGCTGTAACTCCAGATTGAGCACTCCCCCTTTAGAACTACCTGTGCAACCCTACAAACCGTCCTTCCCACATTGCCAACCAACCTGTCTTCTCCATGCTGTGTCTCAGCTGGTGCCTCCGCTGCCATCAGATGGGCATTTACAGAGGCCTGCTATTAGGGGAGGGTGATTATTAATGCTTCTCTCCACACATCAGTTGGGAAGCAGCCTGAGAGTCAGAAAGATGATCAATTCTGAGGTTGAGAGGGTAGGGAGAGTGTGGCACGGCTCTGCTCCTCAGCCAAGCTAGTACTCACAGCCTGTGTCCCGACCTGGACAAAGTAGGAGCCTGATCTAGTCTGTGAAACCCTGTCCCACAGTCACTTGGCCTCATTGTGGGGTCGATGAGAGAAAAAGTCGCAGGGCTCCTGGGCTCATGAAAGTGGCAAAGCAGAAAGTCCCAGCCTGGTATGCAGGCTGGTCAGAGATGGGAGCGGGCAGTTGCTTTATCCTCTGTGCCGCCTCTGAAATCTCCAAGGGCCAAGGCCTTCTGCCTCCTTCTGGGAGGAGGGACTAAGGGCAAAGATAGAGACCAAATGTTTCCCCATTTAGCAAAACTTGAGGTGTGTGGAATAGATGTTTCGTTTCACCACTGTGCCTTCTTTCTTACATAGCACAATGATAAAATTTGTTCCTAATGAATGTTAGCTTATCCCGTCTCTGCACTGGAAATGTATTCGCTACTTCCTAAGCAACCCTGGGCATTGGGAGCCCTCTGCCACCCGAAATCCATGCCTGCCCTGTCCAGCCTGCTGGCATCTCTGAGACCCATTCGATTCCCCAATGCTGACAGCAGCTGTAGGTTAGAATGACTCACTTTAGGTGGTACTGACATCTCAATAGTACCAAGTTTTCCAATTCATCCTGGTCAAGTAACTCGGCTGGTTGGGACATCTTCCCAATATGCCAACGTTTCGGGTTCAATCTCCAGTCAGGGAACATCTAAGAAGCAACCAATGAATGCATTAGTAAGTGGAACAGCAAATTGATGTTTCTTTCTCTACCTCCTCCTCTCACTCTCTCAACTCAATAAATTAAAATAAAATAAAGTCTTCCAACTCATGGACATAAAATGTCTTTTTTCTTATTTATGTCTTCTTTAATTTCTTTGAGCAATGTTTGTAATTTTTAGTTGACTATTTTTTTCTTTCCTTGGTTAATTCTTTGTATTTTATTCCTTTTTACTTCATTGTAAAGGAGATTGTATTTTTATTTTTCAGATTGTTCACTGTTAATGTGTAGAAATGTAACTGATTTTTATAAGTTCATTTTGTGTCCTGCAACTTCACTATACTACTTATTTTTTAGTTCTAACAGGTGTGTAGGTATAGGTGTAGGGGTGCATATGTGTGTGTGTGTATAATCTTTAGGACTTTTTATATATAAAATCATGCCATCTACAAGCATATAATTTTAACTTTTTTCCAATATGGATGTCTTTTATTTTTCTTGGAGTTGCTCTTCCTAGAACTTTCAATACTCTCTTGAATAGCAATGCCAAAATTGGCATGTCTCATTCCTGATCTTGGAGGAAAAGCTTTCAGTCTTTCCCCATTAAGTGGGATGCTAGCTGTGGGCTTTTCATATGACCTTTTTAATATTGAAGTAATGTCCTTCTTTTTTTAGTAGTTTCATCCTTATGATGAAAGGGTGTTGAAATTTATCAAATGGTTTTTCTGCATTAATTGAGATCATGTGGTTTTTGTCCTTCATTCTGTTAATATGGTGTATCACATCAATTTATAATTTTATGTTGAACCACCCTTGCATTTCAAGAATAAATCCCACATGGACATGGTGTATAATTATTTTAATATGCTGAGGAATTGGGCTTGCTAGTATTTTGTTGAGAATTTTTGCACCAATTTGCAACATTATAACTTACAGAAGTAGAAAAAAAAGAGCAAATGAAGCTCTAAGTCAGTGGAAGATAGGAAATAATAAAAGCAGAATGAAAATAAACAAAATGGAGAATAAAAAGTCAATTAAAAAGTAATGAGCAGAAGAGATGGTTCTTTGAAAAGATAAATAAAATTGACAAATATTTATCTAGACTGGCTAAGATAAAAATAAAAATAAAATCAGAAATGAGAGAGGAGTTACAACAGATACCACAGAATTAAAAGGATTATAAAATAATACTATGAAAGGCTATATGCCACTAAATTGGACAACCTGGGGAAAATGGACATATTCTTAGAAGCCTGCAGTTTACCAGATGGTATCATGAAGAATTAGAAAACCTGAATAGACAAATCACTAGTAAGGAAATTGAAACAGCAATAATAAAATAAAAAAAAAACCTCCTTTCCCCCCAAAAAAGCCCAGGACCAGACTTCACTGGTTCATTCTACCAAACATTCAAAGAAGACTGCATACACTATGCTTTCATTTATATGGTCAAAGACTTGTTCCATCTGGGACGTAGAGAAAAGGCCTATAACCAAGGAGGGGCTGTAGGGGCCTGTAAAGATTCAGTGATGTCTTCTTCGGAAAGCCAGGTTGCAAGTCACAGGTAATAATTAATATTCTTTGTACCTTCAAACATATACATATTTGGAAATCTGAAATATTTTATAGTAAAAATGGCATAACCCTGGCCAAGTGGCTTGGTTGGAGCTTCATCTCATACACCAAAAGTTGTGGGTTCGATTCCCTGTCAGGGCATATACCTGGGTTGCTGGATCGATCTCTGGTTGGGGCACATACAGGAGGCAAATGATGGATGTTTCTCTTTCACATCAATGTTCTCTCTCTCTCTACCCCACTTCCTCTCTCCCTAAAATCTATTTTTTAAAAAACATATCCTGGCATATAGCTCAGGACCAAAAGTAACTGTAGTTTTGTATCGACTCTTCCACTTGTTCATTGAATATTAGATGTAGTGCAAGGGTTTGATGGATGAAAGAAAGATGGAGTGGTGCCCAGGAGATTTAAGGAGCTTGCCTGTGTATTGCACAGTGTACTGTGACATTGTGGCCCCCTCTGTGCTAACCTGAAGCCATTCCTTAGATCAGCGGTTTTCAACCTGTGGGTTGCAACCCCTTTGGGGGTCACCTAAGACATCCTACATATCAGATATTTACATTACGCTTCATAACAGTAACAAAATCACAGTTATGAAGTAGCAACGAAAATAATTTTGTGGTTGGGGGTCACCACAACATGAAGAACTGTATTCAAGGGTCGCGGCATTAGGAAGGTTGAGAACCACTGCCTTAGATGAACTGACATGAATGATGGGTAAATGTATTTGGGGGTGGCTTTTGGGAGAGGGGGAGTGTATAAGGCCTGACCAGTTTAGACAGGTGGGTGAGATTTCCAACTAGCAGGATTTCAGATAAGGCTCCACCCACTGCTGAAAGTCAGCCCTGAATCTTAGGAATTCTATGCAAATCCAAGGCAGACATCATCTTGTCCGCTCACCCCTGGAAGAGCTGCTAACCCTGTTCAGGAGTCCATGGTGGCACAGGAGGATCCCAAGGAGCATTGTGAGTTTACACTTCAGTGTGTTCTCGCTGTGTCCTGAGGTTTAAAGAGCAGAGCAGACTAATCCTTGGGAAATGCTGACTTCCTGGCTGTTGGTGGCATTATTATTTTTTAATATGTTTTTATTGATTTCAGAGAGGAAGGGAGAGGGAAAGAGAGAAACATTAATGGGCTGCCTCCTGCACTCCCCCTTCAGGGACTGAAGCCTGCAACCTGGGCAGGTGCCTTGATCAGGAACCAAACTGGTGACCTCCTGGTGCATGGGACGATGCTCAACCAACTGAGCCAGCTGGGCTGGACTGAGCCCATTATTTTATTGGTAATGTTTTCATCCAGCATCCTGCTCCCTTCTCCCCAAATTGTCGCTGATACTGAGCAGCTGTGGGCCAGCCTGTGCACCTAACAGGTACGTCTTTATTAGGCATATACTGAAGAGTCTCAGGAGTCCACGGGTCTTCAAGGGAAGCTATCAAGATAACTGAGGAACAAAATAGCAATTCCAGTGTTCAGCAAATACAATTAATAAGACCCCTAAGACATCTGCTCTATGAACTGTTCCATCGATCTGAACTAGCAGCAGCCAAATGAATCACCATGGCTAATTGACATGATTTCTGTCTTCCCTTGTCATTTTTATAAATGTTTTAATTAGAAAGGGGCCTATTGTTTCTAGTAAACTTAATAGAGATGATAAATAGCAATCTAACAGCTCGGAATGTCTTTCCAAAGAGCTTTCAGTTGCTCCTCTGAAGAAGGAGGAAGCATGGATTCTGAGTCCCTGGCTCCCCTCCCAGGACAAGCCTTCAGCACTGGGCACAGAGGATGACTGTCTCTCCGCTCATCATTGGGCTCCTGCCATAGGTCTGTTCTGGTGTCAATTCTTGGATGCTCTTCCAAAGGAGAATGGTCTTTCTCCATGGAGCCCAAGGGCATTTCCTGTTCCTGTTCAGGAGGGTGGCAAAGGGACCATCTCCCTGCTGAAATGTGAGAGTCCCAAGCTGTCTGCACCACTGTGCCTGCGCCGGTTCCTGGATAGAACTGGGCGCTTTGTCAGCAGCTCAGCCCGGGCTGATGAATTATGAGGCACAAGGTGGCCTTGGCAAAAGAGGCCAGCAGCCCAGGTGGATGAATCAATAGTGAGGCACAAGGTGACCTTGGGAATCGAGGCCAGCAACATCAGGGCCTATTCCCATCCTCTTTCCAATGAGTAAAAGTCCTCAAGGCTCCTGGTAGGAGCTGGGAGCTGTGGCCGAGAAGGACACAGGACTGTGTGTGGGGTCCCCCTCTCATCCTGAGCCCAAGGTCTGTGCTCATGAAACTCACATGCCAGTTTCCCACTGTCAAAGGGCCCTCCCTGGAAGAACCTGACCAGGTCTCCCTGGGAAGCCTGCTCCTTCCCCAGGGGGCCTCCTGCTGGCGCCACCTGACCTGCTTCTCAGGCAAGATCTGTGGAGCAGGTGATGGGCTCTCTGAGGAATCCCATGACATTGCAAAGGCTGCTGGGAGGGTCTTTGCTGAGAGGGTTCAGAAGTCATTCTCGGGTGGAGAGCCGGGCAACCCACCCCAGGCCCTATGAGAGAACTTCCCTTGCATGTTGCTCCTTGAGGATGGACATCCCAGAAAGGAGGCAGCCCTGCCTGAGCTCCAGGAGGCGTCCAGCCCTCGTGCACTCTCGGCAGACTTTGCTGATCCCCCACCATCTAATATTCTCTGCGAGAAACAAGCTAACAGCACTGGAATGGTTTTGGCAACACTCACTTACCATGGGCTCTGAGACAGGTAGCATCCAAGTACCTGGATGGCGAGAAGGACCTCCAGGAATATCCCCCGGGAGCCAGACCTCCAGCCTCGCCTCCTCCACGTGGTCATTATAAAACACCAGTGTGACCACTTTTTTTAAAAATTTTTATTAATTTTTATTAATTTTTTATACATATCTCCTCATTGCCCCCCCTCCCTCCCAGGCATACCCCGACCCCCAGTGTCTGTGATCATTGGTTATGCTTATATGCATGCATACAAGTCCTTTGATTGATCACTTATCTACCTCACCTAACTTTAATCTTTCTGCTGTAATTTCACAGTCTGTTTGATGCTTTATGATTTTGGTCTTCCTTAGAATTATCAGTCTACTCCCTTTCTGTGCTCCTGATTCTATTATATTCACCAGTTTATTCTGTTGATCAAATCTTAATTCACTTAATTTTTTAGATTCACTTGTTGATAGATATGTATTTGTTGTTCATAATTTTTTGTCTTTTACCTTTTTCTTCTTCCTCTTCTAAAAGAGTACCTTTCAGCATTTCATATAATACTGGTTTGGAGTTGATGAACTCCTTTAGCTTTTTCTTCTCTGTGAAGGTCTTTATCTGTCCTTCAATTCTGAATGATAGCTTTGCTGGATAGATTATTCTTGGTTGTAGGTTCTTGCTATCCATCACGTTGAATATTTCTTGCCACTCCCATCTGGCCTGTATCGTTTCTGTTGAGAAATCAGCTGACAGTTGTATGGGTGCTCCCTTGTAGGTAATTAACTGTTTTTCTCTTGCTGCTTTTAATATTCTCTCTTTGTCTTTTGCTCTTGGTATTTTAATTATGATGTGTCTTGGTGTGGTCCTCTTTGGATTCCTTTTATTTGGGGTTCTGTGTGCTTCCTGGACTTGTAAGTCTATATCTTTTACCAGATGTGGGAAGTTTTCAGTCATTATTTCTTTAAATAGGTTTTCAGTATCTTGCTCTCGCTCTTCTTCTGGCACCCCCACGATTCTGATGTTGGTACGCTTGAAGCTGTCCCAGAGGCTCCTTACATTATCTTCACATTTTGGATTCTTTTCTCTTCTTGCTTTTCCAGTTGAATGTTTTCTGCTTCTTTATATTTCAAATTTTGACTTGATCCTTGCCTTTCTCTAGTCTGCTGTTAGGACTCTGTATAATAGTTTTTATTTCAGTCAGTGTATGTTTTATTTCTAGTTGGTCTTTTTTTATCTTTAGTTGGACCTTTTCCATCTCCTCTTGGGTCTCACTAAATATATCCATCTTTTCTAGCATATTCTTGAAAAACCTTATAAGCGTGGTTTTGAACTCTATACCCAGTCCTTTTTTTTCCTCCATTTCTTTTGTTTGTAATCCCTTCCCTTGTCTCGGCATTTTCACTATGCCAGGGGAAAACTTCTGTGTTGAATTCAGTTTTATGATACCAGACACAAAGCCTCTGAAGCCTCTGTTGAGCTTGGGATGGGTGGAGTCTCAGGGCTTAAGGGGACCACCTTGCCTTCCAGTCGGCCCCGCCCTCCACAGCCCCTGAGTCTCACGTGACTGGGTAATGGCTGGAGCGGTCCTTGTGCACACCCGCAGTGCCTCTAAACGCTGCCTTTCCAGCTCCCCTGCACACCAGGACCACACGAGTCTAGGTCTCCAGGGTTTCGTCCGAAACCGGGGCTTAGTGGAGTCAGAAGTGGCACAGTTGGGAGGGTCTGTCTCCTGCCCACTCGCGAAAGCCAGCGGCACAATCAGCAGTCTGTCCTGCGCACAGTGCCGTGCGCGCCACCAAGCCTTTGATCTTTTGCGGCTCCCCTAAATTTCCGTACACTTCTCCCTTTTCACAGTCCAAACTCCCCCCGTATGAGTTTCCGCTGGATCTGGGGTTTAGTGTCGTAGGATAAGGAGTTCAATGCCTTTGAGAGTCTTCGTTTCCCTCCCGCCAGAGAAAGCCAGCCTGGTACTCCGGCACCCGCTCTCTCCTCGTGTGCGTCTCCGTACCTCAGCTTTTTGCAGCTCCTCTGGGTTTCCGTGAGCCCCTCTCTTTCCCTCTAGTTGTAGAACTTCCACTCAGCCAGCTTTCCTGTGGTTCTGGATGATGTCCGTTCTGTCTTTTAGTTGTAGTTTTGAAATTGTTGTGCGAGGCAGCAGTGTAGGTGTTTACCTATGCCGCCATCTTGGATTCCCTCCGTGACCACTTTCTTTGTTCTCCCCAAGTCACTCCTGCAGGCCGGTCTTCAGTAGCTCCTACACCTCCCGCCATGCGGCTAAATGGCCTACAGACAATCATTGTTTTAGGGAAATATTTATTAAAAGTATTTTTTAAAATAAAAAATAGAAGACTTTTCCCAACCTTTTGAAAATCCCAAAACAACAGGAATGAGGAATAGCAATTAGGATTATTCCTGGGCTCGTGAATCCGCTGCTGAAAACATAGCACCCTATGCAGGAAGGACAGGGAGGCAGGAAGGACAAGGAAGGAAGGAGGACCAGAAGGAAGGGAGGCAGGAAGGACAGGGAGGGAGGGAGGACCGGAGAAAGGCTTCCAACTCAGCTGGGCCCTCTCCTCACCATGACGTCATGCTTTGGTCCCAGAAGAGTTGACAAGGTCTGGGAAATTCACACTCTAAAAATATGTCCTTTTTTCTCTTGTCAAGATAGTGCAGAAGTGACAGTGAGCTGCTAAGAATGCACTTCCCTCCTTATGTAACAGGGACAAAAATAAGGGATGTTCTGGGCCAAAAGTAGGGTGAGAGAGGGGAATGCAAGTAAATAGCACCGGAAGTCAGTATTTATGCAAACTGGCAAAGAGCTGAGGAACTTAAGGAAAGTTTTATCTGCCTCTCAGTCAGAGCTGCCTGCCCTGGGGGAGCCACTGTCCCCACACAGCTTAGCACCAACAGATCCCTGTGTGCGTGTGCGGGGGGAAGCTGCGTGAGGAGAGGCGGGCAGCAGGCTCACTGACCTCCAGTCATCAGCAAACCCAGAGACAGGACACAGGCCCACAAGGACTCCTGGAGGCCCTCACCTGCAGGGCAGCGAGAAGCTCAGACATCATCCCCACCACAGGCACTGGCTGCCTGCGAGGAAGGCAGATGCAGAGAGGAAGGCAGATGCAGAGAGGAAGGCAGCCTCCAGAGAACAATGCCTGCATCTCCTCAGGAGCCAGCAAGGATGGTCCTTGCGCTGGCACTCGCTCTGCCTGCTGCTGAGGGGCTCGCCTGCTGGTCCAGCCCGGCCTTCTTT
Organism: Lasiurus cinereus; assembly: GCA_011751065.1. NCBI lineage: Eukaryota > Metazoa > Chordata > Mammalia > Chiroptera > Vespertilionidae > Lasiurus > Lasiurus cinereus. The sequence goes on from JAAGEH010000393.1 coordinate 50,001,243, forward strand.
GTGATAGCAAATCCCAGGCCTGGGCCAAGCAGGGAGAACATAGGGAGGACGAGGGACCATGGGTGGACAGGAGTGCCCAGCAGACCAGCTGGAGGAGGGGGGACAGAGTTGGAGGGGCAGCGGCTCGGAGAAGGACTCGCATAAACCAACGACAGGAACAGAAAAGAAAAAGGAGGGGAGCCTCACAGAATGCAGCCTGTGCCTTCCTTGGGGTCCTGACCTAATTCCAACAACCAGCTATAAAAAGACTCTCTGAGGCGACTGGGGGATGAGTATGGATCGGATGGTGGATGACATTAAAGGCTGACTTTTACAGTTGTCAGCTGTGATAATGACGTGGCACTTTTATTAAAACGTGTTCTGGCCTGGCCGATGTGACTCAGTGGTTGAACGTTGACTCATGAACCAAAAGGTCCCGGATTCGATCCTGGTCAGGACACGGGTCTGGGTTGCAGGCTGGATCCCCAGTAGGGGGTGTGCCTCTCTCTAATAGATGCTTCTTCTATCCATCCCTCTCCCTTCCTCTCTCTCTAAAATTAATAAAGACAGTTTTTAAAATGTTCTGAGCAGTCCTGGCTGGTGTCCCTCAGTGGGCCTGCCCACCAAAGGGTTGTGGGTTCAATTCACGGTCAAGGGCACATACCTGGGTTGTACATTCAATTCCAGTCAAGGGCACATGCCCGGGCTGTGGGCTCGATCCCCAGAAGGGGCTGAGTTGATCAATGACTCTCTCATCATTGATGTTTCTATCTCTCTCGCCCTCTCCCTTCCTCTCTGAAATCAATAAAAATACATACATACGTGTCCTGAACAGAAGAGATGCCTGGGAAGTCGTTAGTCTGAGAGGCCCCGAGGTCAGTGGTGGGTATGGGGAGTCATCATGAAGGGAGGTTGGTGGAAGTTGGTGTGGCAGCTGGCAGGGTTAGAATGTCAGCCTGCCCACCAAAGGGTTCAAAGGGTTGTGAGGTCCTGCTCCTCCTGTGCCACACCTGGCAGAGGTGGGAGCCTGCAGGCCAGTGTGGGGGTAGGGGGGCCCTCGGGGACCTCCTGAGTTCTCAGGAGCAGGACAGGTGCATTCAGTGGGGTTTTATAGGACTCTATGGAGGTTCTCTGAAACACACCTAAAACCGGGAGCAGAACATCTAAGTCATAGTAGGGAACCCCAACAAGTAACTGAGAACTATAGGCTCATGCTGTACTTCGCTCAGCCCACCCCCTTGTGCACTTTGCTGCGTTCTACTCTCCAACACCCCCATTGCCTTGGCCATGGTGCCCAACAGCCCACGCTGATGACCCTCATTTCTTCCCCTTTGCCCCCTTTCTTGACATGTTGTTGATATCCCTTCCTGGAGAAGGGGTGAGAGTTTGTATCAATTCCCTAGCCTAAATTAGTGGCTCTCAAAGTGTAGTCCAGGCAGCCCTGAAGGGTTCCTGGGATATTTTTTGGAACTATTTTTGTACTATGATACCCTTTTCTGGACGTGTCCTTTCCTGAGTGTAGAGTGGAGTTTTCCAGAGGCTGTGTATGTGTGGACCAATAAACCAGGCGTCTGGGAGACTGGTCAGATTGGAAAATTAATGCCTCTCTGTTCACCATTTTATTTTGTTTTGGAAAATACATTTTTTGTTAAAATGTTATTTATATAAATATTTATGACTTTTTCCCCTAAAAATAAGTTTTTACTGCCTTTGGTTCACAATTGGTATTTCACAATATATTTTGGTCCCAGGCTTAGTAAAATGCTGATAGATATTAACTACATAGCTAAGAGGGGTTTTTTTTGGGGGGGGTCCTTAATGATTTTTCATAGTGTAAAGGGGTATTGCGGTCACATAGCGTGAGAGCCCTGGCCTGGACGTGATGTGGGTCAGGGTCAGCTGAGTATGACTGGTGTTTTTTTTTTCATTCTTCACCTGGTTATATGTTTATTGATTTTTAGGAGAGGAAAAGAGAGAGGGAGAGAGAGAGAGGCGGGGGGGGGAGAGAGAGAGAGAGAGAGAAGCACCAATGTGAGAGAGAGAAGCATCGATTGATTGCCTCCCATACATATCAAGCAGGGATCAACCTGCAGCCTAGGTATGTGCCCTGACCAGAAATCAAACCCATACTTTTTTTTTTTGGTGTACAGGACGATGCTCCAATCAACTGAGCCCCCTGGCCAGGTATGTCCATTTCACCATCACTTACTAGCCTGTCTCCCAGGTGAGACTCCTAGGACAAAATGTAAAGAAATTCTACATTTTTTTTCTTTTTTATATCTTCTTCCCTGCTTTTCTTTTCCCTGCTCTTCCTTTTCCCCTTTATAGCTTTTTTCATTTTTTCTTTTCCCTCCCTCAGCCTCAACTCTCACAGTGGAAGTTGCACACATAATGACACCTTCCCTTCTCCATTTGAAGTGACGTTTTTCTCATATTTAACAGAGACCTAGTGACATTTGAAATAGGTTTTTCATAGTTCCTCATCCTGAGTATAGAGTGGAGTTAATAAAAGAGAGAATATTCATATTTTAAAAACATCTTCCTTGCATGTAGTCAAAGAACTGAAAATGAAAATGAGATGTTTTTCTACCGAATTGGCTGAGATTGATCACAGGGCGATTCTTAGTGCTACTGGCAGGGTTGACAGAGAGGGACATTCTCCCGTGCGTTCTAGAAGCCAAGCTGGTAACACTGATCAGGAGCCTAAATGCAGGCTCCCCTTGACCCAGAGGAACAGGAACTATGGACTCGACGCTGTGCCAGCCACAACTTGGAACTGCCTGGGGTCCTGAGAACCGAGCATTAGAAGGATGTTTTCCTCCTTTCTTTGGGCCCAGAGAAGATTAAACTGGGAAGGGAGGAGGTTGCTGGACTGCAGATAGAAATGACAAAGGCAGGTCCTCCCCAGGGCAACAGGCCAGGCTTGCAGAGAGGGACAGCCTGGGGGCAGAGCTGGTGTGCCCGGAGCCTGCAAGCCTGATGAGGGCTTTGAGAGTTCCCTGTGCTGGAACACCCTCCTGCCCTCCCCAAGACTTTAGTAACACATGATTAAAGGCACAGGCTGGTCTTGGCTGTGAGATCTTGAGGTCAGCTGGAGTCTTGCTAGAGTCCTGCCACCCTTGAGCTCTAGCCAAGGTTGGCTCATCTGGACCCCGAGGGGCTGGAGAAGGACAAAGCCCGCCTGGATGTACTGGTCCTTGGACTAAGGATAACCACAGCTCTCTCAAGTTCTCTGCAGGGCTGGCCGACAACTCCATGGCCTCTGGCCACCAGGCATGCCAGCTTCCTCCAGAGTTTCCCTCGGGGCCTCCTGCTCACAGAGTGATGAGCACCCTGGGCTTCATGAATGTTGTGGACTGCAGGGAAAAGGGAGGATTGATGTTGCAGCTTGTCAGTCTTGCGTCTCCACACTAACATGGCCCATGGCCACCCTGTCCCTGTGAACAGCCTCAGGCCTGATCACCTACGAACTCCCGCCTCCTCCAGGCAGGTCCTCTGGCCCCAATGTTTTCCAATTCTTCTCTCTCCTCTCCTCTCACCTCCCACAGAGCACTCAGAGCCCCTAAGTTGTGGTTCCCATATTCCGCCTGTTTTTGATGTCTCCCTGGCTGTGAGGAATTCTGGTGCCTGTTGTCACCATGGCATTTTCATTCCATCTCAACTAGACCTTGGAGAAAGGAGGATGCCTGAGCCCATACTTGGGGTGCAGTGCTTATGTGCACCCCAGAGAAGCTACTTCTGAGGTGGCCAGAGGTGAGGAAGGAGAGTTGCTGGCTAAGGTGACCAAGAGCCACCAGGAAGGTTTTGTGGATCCTGGAAAATTCGTCGGCCTTCTGAGGTGGACATGATCATGGTTCCCCCAAGATTATCCACATGCTGATGCCCAGATTATGCAAATATGCTTGGCCTGGGGAACTCAGGTTCCAGAGGAATTAATGTTGCTAGTCAGCTGCCCTACAGATAGGGAGCTTGTCCTGGATTATCAGGTGGAACCCAAGAAATCACAAGAGTGATGAAGAGGGAAGCAGGAGAGTAAGTCAGAGGGGTGCAATGTGAGAAGGACCCCACCTGCTGTTGCTGGCTTTAAGGTTGGAGGAAGGGGCCATGAGCCAAGGCTTGTGGGCAGAGCTGACTCTGGAAGCTGGAAGAGACATAGAAACAGGCTCTTCCCTGGAACTCCAAGGAGGAACACAGCCCTGTCAACATCTTGATTTTAGTCCAGTGAGACTGTGTTGGACTTCCAACCTACAGAACTATCAGACAATAAATGTGTGTTGTAATATGTGGCCATTTGCCTCCGGGGCCACGGGAAACTAATATGGCTTCTCAGGCATTGTCAGAAATCTGGAACATTGTGGGTCACTGGCATTGTAATGAGGGCATTGAAGTGCAGGGTCAGCCGGGGCAGGAGAGGCTGGAAACGCTGTGGGTACACAGACCATGAGCTGGTAAGTGTGAATCTATGTTCTACCAAGAAGCGAGGCTGCCAGTCCCCAGGGCTCCTGGAACTACTGACCTTTGGCAATTCCCAGGGCCAGTCTTAGGTCTCAGAGGCCCAGAGATCCAGGGTGGGTCTCCTGGAGTGAGCGCATGTTAGCTTCACCCACAGAGAACCACGGCTCTCAAGGCTGGTGGCTGGCTAGCTTCTGCCCAAAAGGCTTTTATCTCACTTGAGCCAAGACATTGAGGAAGTCAAATCATAACCAGAAGGTAAGTTCTAAGCCTATTCCATGACTTGGATATCTCACAGCCTCACAGCTGTGTCCACAGTAGCTGCCCCAGCACCAGGTGCACTGTGTGATCCTATGGTCCCCCCATTCCCACCCTGGACAGAACAGCCAACACTGGGTCCCTGACAACTAAGCCCTCACTCTGGTCATGGTGCTATTGTGTCTCCTGAAGGGGGCTTGGTTTAATTCTGATTGTCAATTACCTGTTGATTTTAAAGCCTAGCTTTCAGACAGCAACCCCATTTCCCTCTTTTCATGTCATTGGTAGAAGCCTCCCGGTAGTTTGTGTGTACTGACAACAGTTCCCAACCGATTTGCTCCTCAGACAAAAAAATACCCTGTAGATAAGGGTGTGGCCACAGCTCTGGGTGCCCTCTGGAGGCAGGCTGGGTTCTGTCTCCTTCCCAGCAGCCACAATGACCCAGCACCTCTTCCCCAAGTTGCACCTACTCTGTGGGTTCAAAGCTTCTTTGGCTTGAAGAACAGCTGCTGCCTCTCTGTTTTACTCTCCAAGTCTGTAACCTCGTGTTCTCTGTAGCTCCTGGGGCTTTGGCATCCTTTCAGCTTCCCATCAGAAAGACAACCTGGGCTCGCCCCTCACCCATCTGTCACCTCCTTGTAGCTCTCCATGAGCGTCCCTGGGTCACCAACTTAATGTAAAGACAGCTAAGACTCGCCTGGCAGGGGTGGCTCAGTGGTTGAGCATCTACCTATGAACTTGGAGGTCACGGTTCGATTCCCAGTCAGGGCATATGTACAGGTTGTGGGCTCAATCTCCAGGGTGGGGCATGCAGGAGACAGCCTATCAATGGTTCTCTATCATTGATGTTTCTCTCTCTCTCTCTCCCTTCCTCTCTGAAATCGATAAAAATATATTTTTAAAAAAGATAGCACATTCTATTTGACAACCTGAGCTTTTAGGAAAATGGAAGCTTTCAGTAGCCTTATGAGACCAAAGGGCAACATTAGAGCCTATTAGGGACCCTCCCAAGCTTGTGTCCAAAAGTATATACTTTGGCCACTTGCAACACACGAGGATGGTTATAATAAAACACACAGAGCATAAGTGCTGGGGTGTCATGGACTTGCTTATTGTGGTCGGGCTAGAGGCTACAGGCAAGTAACCAGTCTTATGAAGATTCCTCCTACACTTCTATGTGAGGGCTAGGAGTGGGGACCCTTGGTTTGCACGGAGCAGATCTCCTTTGCCCCAAAATGCTTCCCTTGTCTTTGTCTCCCAAGTTTATTAAATTGTAAAACCCATGTGAACAAATTGAACAAAATTTTTAATTGGTTTCCTTGAATAAGATGACCCTGATTTTAGGCCTTATGATTTAACATTACTTAAAAATATAGGTGATAATAGCTAACAACTACCTGTTTTATGGATTCTGGGTAAAATGTCAGCCATTGAAAAACGTCTTGCCCTGATTCATTCAGAAAAACAGTTACATGGCAAAGGCCTCATCTAGAAGAAGGTTGCTGCTAATTTTGCAAAATCTTTAAATATGCAGCACAGATGCTGTGGATCAGCAAACAGAATAGAGAAAATGGACCAAGGAGAGCAAGAAACTTGAATTCTTTAAAATTTGGTTAGTCATTCTCACACTGACAGTGGGGATGAGGGGTGTCGTGTGAAACTTCAAGTGGGGCCTTCAGAATGGCTACTTGAGGAAGTGCAGCTGTCAGGATGGACTTTGGACGGAATAAGTTTTCTTCACAAAGGAACATTTAATGCTATTTATCTATATTAATATGCTAATTAGACAGGGTCGAAAAGACATTTTCCAGACAAAGCCATGGTGGTGGGGGGGATGAGGCAGAGGCAATTAGGGGTGATCAGGCTGGCAGGGGAATAAGCAGTTAGGGAGCAATCAGGCCAGCAGGGGAGAGCAGTTAGGGGGTATTCAGGCCAGCAGGGGAGGGCAGTTGGGGGTGATCAGGCTGGCAGGAAAGCATTTAGGGAGCAATCAGGCTGTCAGGCAGAGGTGGATAGGGGTGATCAGGCAGGCAGGCAGGTGAGCGGTTAGGAGCCAGCAGTCCCAGAATGTAAGAGGGGTGTCTGATTGCCGGTTTAGGCCCGAACAGGCCTAAACCGGCAGTCGGACATCCCCTGAGGGTTCTCAGATTGGAGAGGGTGCAGGCTGGGCTGAGGAACATCCTTCCCCTCCCCCCATGTAAGAATTTCATGCACTGGGCCTCTAGTTCATTTATAAGATATATAAGATATATCATGCCATTTATTCATTAAAAGATATATATGTATCAGAGAAGATATATATTAATTGTATTTCTGTAACCAGATGACCCAAAACTGGTTGAGCCAGCCCTGCATAGCCTGGTCTCTTGCCCCGTGTCTCTGTGAAATGGTTTTAATAAATGTTTTTCATCCTTGTAAGAAATATTTGCATTTCCTGATGGCATCTCACTTGAAGGAAAGATGACTGGTGCTGGGACACTGAGTGAGGAGGTCAGAGAAGATTGGTGTGCGTTGGCTTAGTTCTGCCAGCTCTGGACAATGCAGACTTCCCGGGATCCCAGGGCAGGGCTGGGGACTCTGGGCTCTCACAGAGTCCTGGACGGGCTCCAGGGCGTCCCATGGCCTGGCCTCTGTTCATGCTCCCTGGGAAATGTCAGGCGTCATTCTGGGTGGAAAGACATACAGCCTCCTAGTCTGCTGTGTGTTTATGGGAACCTGACTCCGGCTGCACCTCCTCCAGGTCTCGGTCAGCAATGTCCACTGGCTTCTCTGAACTGCTTAAACGTAGCCGCAAGTAGCACTTGGGCAGAAAAGCTAGCTGCAATGGTGCCCACCTCCCCTCCTGGGGGTCATATGCATCTCTTGAGGGCAAGAGTATGGGACTAGCCAATCATGAACTCCACGAGCTTCCTTCCCAGGCTGCCCCATTGTCCTGCAGCCCTGGGCCTGGGCGAGCCTCTGAGACCCCAGTCTCACCTTTGCCCCTGGCAGGGCTGGGAGCCCTAGGGGGCAGGACTGCTGTCCCATGGCCTGAGGAGCTGGGTCATAGGTTTCCTTACTTGCGTGGACATTGCATGCCTCTGTCCTTGGTCAGTCCTGAGATGCTGGTGCCTGGGGTCATAGGTCATGGAGGGAAGGAAGGGGCCTCGGAAACGGCGCTATTTGGAGCCCCAGATAAATTTCCATACGAGCAGCCCACGATCACAGTTCACGGTCCACGGTCCACTTTTGTTGTCCTGAAAAGACTGAGCATACCTTCAGACTGCCGGCTCCCCAGGCCGTAATCTGGCCTTGTAGCACTGGCTCCATCACAGTCATCACAGCCACATCTTCTGGCCACTGAACAGGAGGCCAAAAGGCTCCTTGACCCCAAAGCACACGGGTCTGTGGGTCCCTAGCAGTAACCAGGCCCACATGTGCCCATTTCCCCAGCAAGAAGAAGAAGGGGCCAGAAATACAGAGCAGTGCGTGATCTGAAGGCAGCCCTCACCTTATTTGGAGAGATGGTCTGTGCGTGTGTATGTGTGTACATGCTTGTGTGTGTGCGTGTGTGCATGTGTGTGAAGAGAGAATGGACAGGGGTTCCTGGGGCCATGAGTCAAGGTTTAGAGTGAGTGTAACAGGTGGGCCCAGTGGGCAGGGCAGGCCGTTGTTCTGAGTGGAGGGTCAGGGCGGTGTTTCTTCTCTTGACCCGAAGGACACAGGTGGCAGCTGCAGGAGCCATCCTGCCCCTGGATCCGAGGCCTCGAGTTCTGCTGCAGGGCCTGGGATGGAGCCTCTGGGGCAGGTTCGGACTTGGCTCTTGGCCTGTGCCTGGCCCAGGCCCAGCGAAGGCTGCAGAGTGGCTGGAGAGAGGACAGGTCCTGTGGTCGGGCCCTCAAACTTCCTGTCTCCACTCTGCTCCTGGCCTAGGCGTTGGAGCTCAAGGCCCGGGGTCCTGACAGGTTGCACTCACTGCGGAGTGACTCACGTGTAGGCTGTCGGCAGGAGGGCATCCTGAAGAAGGGGTGCAGTCCCAGGTGTGTCTTCGGAACATGACTGCACCCCATGGCAGGTGCCTATCAAGACTGAGACGCCTACAGGAGCCAAAAGAAAGTGCCATCCTAGACCCTGAGCACCCACCCTGCATCCCAAAAGCCAGCCAGGCTGCGCATCTCGGAGGGGTGGGCAGCTGGTGGTTGGTGAGTTTTTAGGGGTCCCCTCCCCACACTCAGTCAGCACCCCCCAGACTCACCTTTCGAAGGGGAAGAAGGGCAGGCCGTGCTGCCGGCTTCCGGCCTTCCAGTCTCCGGCCATCCAATCTCAAGCTGTCTGGCCCAGCTGGGCAGACAGAGGGGTTTAAACGTGGGTTCCCCCATTTCTGGCCAGTCTGGCCTTTTGTCCCTTCTGCCACAGGTGGGAAGCGGGAGTAGCCCTGGTTGCCCGGGGGCCTGCAAAGGGGCAGGAAGGAGAGTGAAGGCCCTGAGGCCTCAGAGAGGCCCCTCCACACAGCCCTGATCTCCCTATAGCTTTCCCCACCCTCAGCACTTCCTTCTGCCCCGGGTGGCTGCGGGACACGGGAAGGGCCGGCCACACTGTGCTGGATCTCAGTGAATGGGCACTTTGCCCAGAGGGGTCCCAGGCCACCCCCAGTTTCAGGCCCCAATGCCTCACAGCAGGGCTCCACTCCAATCCCCAGGGCCATGCTCCCCAGCCCTGGCAGGCTGTGCTCTGCCTGAGGGAACCTAGTCACTTTCTCCTGGGGAGGCCGGTTTGAGGAGTTCTGTTTATACCAGGCACAGGGCACTCGCTTCTTCTGAATGAGTGAATTGTGTGTAGCCACATGGAGGGGAAGTGGCTGGCAGGGAAAGATGCCCAGAGTCTGCCCAACCCAGCCCCCCTCTAATGGCAGCTCTGAGAGCCTGGAAGGCCCACGAGTGGACACTCAGGAGCTTGTTACATTTTCTTTGGCCTGTGGCCCAGACTCCACCCACCAACATGGGCCTGCTAGCCACATGGCTGAGACTCACTGTGGAGCCAGCCGTCCAGGGGCCCACCAGGATTACCTGTGGCTGCTGCCCACCACATTCTGCTCCCTGCGCCCAGAAGGGGCCTGGTGCCCGGAAGGGTTCATGCTCTTGAAGCTTTGCAAGGTCTGGGTGCCCAATGGCAGGGACTCCTGGCCCCTGGCACAGTTGGCAGGATAGCCCGAGGGAGGGGCTATGGAGGGAAGTGGGGACTGGGCAGGAGGGGAGGGGCCAGTGAGCCATCTGTCCAGGTGGCTGGAGGCCAGAGAAGGACCAGAAGGCGGGTGTGGGGCAAAGGAAGAGAGGGAGGCCAGGTGGACAGAGTGGATGGAAAGAGGGGATGGGGGGTTAGCAGGGCAGGGGGAGCAGGGGGCTCCAGGGCACCTCTGCAGATTGCTGGCCTTGCGGGCTCCCAGCAGAGGACGGAGCCTGTTGGTGAGAGATGGGAACCTGGCTGGGCCAGGTCGGGGAGCAGGAGGAGGGCCAGGCCGGGGGCCCACAGTAGGGGCCTGCACAAGGCAGGGGTGGAGGGAAGCAGGAGAGGGGGAAGAGGCAGAAGAAAAGGGAATGGGAGAGGGGGGTCTGGAAACGCCAGGAAAACAGAAGGACTGCTTCTTCTTCATCGTCGCCAATATTCAAAGTGAGAGTCCGTCCCAGTGGTGGGGTTCTGGAATCTGAGGTGCCTGCCCTGTTTCCTTGGGATTGTCTCTGTGACCTTAGAAGAGAGAATTCTAGAACCGCCTGGCTGCCCTGCCCCAGCACAGCCCTGTGCTCTGTAGACATAAGTGAACCAAGGCAGTGCTGGGCCAGAGCCCGGGAAGTCCTCTGCAGCCTGGGCCAGGGTCAGGCCCCTGGGGACTGTGGGACCGGCCAGACTGCTCCCTCCCTTCTGCCCCCCTCCAAGCCCCTTGCCAGCAGCCCATCCGGGAAGGGTCAGGGCTCAGCCATTCCTGAGCGTGGGTGCCCGGGAGATGTCTGGGCTCAGGGACCTCCTAAAATGAGCGGGCATAGCCATGTTTGTCTCGGACATCCCAGGCCTAGGAGTTCAGGACAAGAGGTGGCAGTGGCAATGTGTGCTGGTCAGGAAGCAAGAGCCTGGAGGGCTGGGCTCCCAGGGCTGTGCTGGGACAGTGGGTGGCACAGGCCCCACGACTGTGCCTGGCCTCGGAGAAGGCAGTGTTAGCGGTCAGGGAACAAGGCCCTGCCAGTCCCTGTCACTCACGCAGTCACAGCCCCGCGTTGCCTTCTCAGCATGGCCTCGAGGAGACTTCCCGGACAGGGATGGAAAGGACCAAACACTGGCCACCAGATTTGGGACGCCTGACAGGGAAAGGAGCAGATCCACACCCTCCCACACAGATCTGAATGGTTTTCCTAGAACTTTCACGTGCTTGATGACTGGGGCTAAGGAACCTGGATTCTGGAATCTTAGTGGACTCGTCTCGCAATCCAGTGGCCCCTTGTCCTCTGCTCTAGATGCTGCGCTGCCCCCAAGCAAAAGCCCCAGGAAGGCTGAATCCCATCAGGCCACCAAGGGCTCCCATCCAGTTCCTGCTCCTCATGTCTCTTCCTTTTCTCTGAGTGCCAGGCCCTCGTTTGCTCCAGTGCTCCCAGGGCCACGGGCCATGATCCCACCAGCTCTTCCCTGCTATTCGCCCCTCACCTGCCTTCATTATAGTGGTGCCCTGGTGAGCATTCCAAGATCCTGGCAGGTCCCTGAGGAGCCCTGTGGCTGCCTCTGACATCCTGTAGTGAACGAGCCACAGGCAGGTATGACAGAGCCCCTGACAGGAGGCGGGCATCAGAAACTGAGGTGGGCGGCCGGCTGAGCTGCTCCTCCTGCCCAGGTGAAGGAGGGGCGTGTGCTGAGCCACCCAGAGATCCCCATGGCCCAGCCCCGTGGAGGAGCTCTAGTGAGGCGCCTCGCCCAGTCAGTCCTGAGAGTAGAGGGCAGGTCTACATCAGGGGCCATGGAATGGTCCCTGGGTGGGAAGACATAAAGCCTCCTCACCACCTGCAGGTGAGCATCCAAGCAGACAGGACTGCTGATAGGTTAGCACAGCCTGCGGAGCTGATAGCCTACGTCACGTCAGGCCAGGGCTTCTCATGGATGTCATTCGGAATGGATCAGAGAAGCCTCGGAGGTCCTGCCGGCATGGCTCAGTGGCTGAGCATCGGCCTAGGAGCCAGGAGGTCAGGGTTTGATTCCCGGTCAGAGCACATGCCTGGGTTATGGGCATGATCCCCAGTGTGGGGTGTGCAGGAGGCAGCCGATCAATGATTCTCATCATGGATATTTCTATCCCCCTCTCCCTTTCCCTTCCTCTCTGAAATCAATAAAAATATATCTAAAAAAACAAACCTGTGAGGCTTGGGCCTGTGCCTGCCCCCATTCCCTACATAGCCCCACCTGCTACACTTATGGGATCTGGGGGAAACAGGATGAGAATCCTGATTTAATCAAGACTAAGGGGCCTCAAAATGGAAATTAAGCCCTGGAGAAAGTGAAGAAGCCGTGGCCCTGCCACACCTGAGCTTCATAACCAAGATGTGCAGTGGCCTGGGCAGCGTGGGCGAACCCCAGCCGTTTGGAGGTGAAGGGGCGGACACCTGCAGGGGGGTCTGAGGGGACCTGGATTCCGGTAACCAATGCTGGATGCTCTGGAGGGAAAGGCCCGGGGCGGAGGTGAGAGTCCTCAGAGGGAAAAGTGCTGTCATGCACCTGGGAGCCCGAGTGCCTGCCTCCACACGGAGCTCCTGCAGGGTGTTTGCTTCTTTTGAGCCTCAGACCACCTCCCAGGCAGAGGGAATGTAACTGGCTGCCCTGTCACAAACTCACAGGGCCTTATCACGGCTCCTTCTTGGCACAGGCCACCCTCCCAGAGATGACAGAGAAGGCGCACAGTCTGTGCCCATTGCAGGGACTCAGGCGTCATCTCAACCACAGGCACGGCTGCCTGGTGAAGACAGACATCCAAACAGAAACCACGCCAGTATCTTCCTGGAAAGACGTAAGGATGGGCCCTCTGCGGGCACCTCAGGCCTCGCTACCAGCAGGAAGGGGCATTTCCGCAGGAAACATGGCCCATCGTGTGTCCCCTCTCAGGAAGGGCGTGGTCACAGTGGAGGACAGGGGGACAGTGCTCCCTCTGGGGCCTGTGCGGGGGCTGTGTGCCCCAAGCCCCAGACCTGGCACTTCCCTTTCAGAGCAGCTGGCCGCTTAGGCATCCGGGACTTGTCCTACCCTCACTGCCACTTCCTGTCCAGGCTGCACCATATCCTTCATTGCAGTGGCCGCTGGTCCCCATGGCTGGCCTTTGGGCTTGCTCTCAGTCCCTGCCCTGACCTTCAGAGCCTCTGCACTTGCACTCAGCAGGTCCGAGCCCCCCACCGCAGGCGAAGCTCTGGCGCAGCCAGGAGGGGCCTCTGAGTTAAGGCCCCTTGGCCTGGCATTGCCTGACTCCCACCCCTGACCTTCACCTCGCCAGTCTCCTCAGCTTTTCATCTTAACTTCCTCCATGGACGGGAAAGGGGTCAACAGAAAGCAGTTCACTTGATGAGACGGTAGATTTCAGTCGCCCTCCTTGCGACGGGGCTACTTGGCAGTCGTGTGAAGGCCGGCTTGGCAGCTGTCCTCAACGTCGCAGCGGAGCCTGTGTCCAACAGTGAATCACTCACTCGTCCACAGCTGGGCCGCTTGGGCCAGTTCATGCAAACCCTATGTATCCTGCACTGGGCACCGTGCTGGGCACTTCTCAGATTGTTTTTTAACAGCCTGGTTGTTCCTTTCCTTTGGTCCCCATTTTGGCATTGGAAGAGGTTAGGCCCCAGCCCAGTGTCTAGGAAGGCCGGGATTCAACACATCAGCTCCACTGCCCACAGCAGCCAGGTGGGGCTGGCTGTGAAGGATGCTTTTATGGTTAAGACAACCCCCACCTCCTTCCAAAAAAGAAAGCTTTGTTGAGGTCCTAACCCCAGTCCCTCGGAGGTGGCCTTTTGGGAAATAGGATCATTGCAGAGGTAATCCATGCAGGTGAGACCACCCTGCAGCAGGGTGGCTTGTATCACGAGACACAGACCCACAGGGGAAACGGTCATGTGACAACAGGCAGAAGTGCTGCAGCCACAAGGCAAGGACTGCCAAGGCTGCCCACAACCACCAGCAGCTAGAAAAAGGCAAGGAAGGGTCCTTCCTTACAGGTTTCAGGGGGAGCATGCTCTGCCAGCACTTTGCTTCCAGACTGTAGCCTCTGTAATCCCCCGCTGGTGATACTTGTTAGAGCAGCCACAGGAAACTAATATAGTGACTAATACCTTTCACCACAGGCCTGGCACTTCGGTCAACTCACCAGCTTTGACCCCCAACCTGCAGCTTCTGAGGCATGAGACAGCCCCGCCTGCACACATTCTGCCTCACAAGCCACTGGCCCACATTATTCTGTGACTAAGATGATGACAAATATACAAACTTAAAACAAAAAACAAATATTCGATTAGGGTTTTTGCATGGTAAAAGAACCTATTTTTTTTTTTTCAACCTGATAGGAAGAAATGTCATCCCCTTCACACTTCCTTGGCTGGGAGGTAGCAGGGAATGCGAGCCTCTGAGCTGCTCCAAGATCTCTGCCCGCAGCTGCTGAGAACTCTCCTGTTGCCAAGGCTGGGAGGCTGGCCCGATGGGGATGAGAGGAGCATTTCCCAGAGACTCAGCCAGAGCCACTAGGCTCCTGTCCTCTCCCAGGAGGAGCCAAGTGTGGCCTTCTTTTCAGTCCCTTCCTTGGGTAAGCTTGGCCCAGGAAAACTGCCAGCAGTAGGTGAACCTGTTGCGGGGTGGGGGTGGGGGGGGCAGATTCCTGTGTGACTACGCGTCAGACTGCATAAGTTGCTAGGTGAAAAACTGCTGGTATGAACTAGTTTATTTTGTACTAGAGGTCCAGTGCACGGAATTCATGCACAGGGGGTGGGGGGCTTCCTTCAACTTAGCCTGCTCCCTTTCCAATCTGGGACCCCTTGAGGGATGTCCAGCTGCCCGTTTAGGCCCAATCCAGGATCAGGCCTAAAGGGGCAGTTGGACATTCCTCTCACAATCCAGGACTGCTGGCTCCCAACTGCTCACCTGCCTGCCTTCCTGATTGCCTCTAACCACTTCTGCCTGCCAGCCTGATTATCCCTTAACCACTCTCTTGCCAGCCTGATTGAGGCCTCACTACTCCCCTGCCAGCCTGTTTGCTCCTTACTGCCCTCCACTGTGGGCCTGGTCACCCCTAACTGCCCTTCCCTGCAGGCCCAGTCACCCCCAACTTCCCTCCTCTGCTGGCCTGATCATCCTTAACTGCCCTCCCCTGCAGGCTGGATCACTCCCAAATATCTTCCCTTGTAGGCCTGGTCTCTGCCAACTGCCTTCCCCTGCTGGCCATCTTGTGTCCACATAGAGACAGGATCTTGTGACCACATGGGGGCAGTCACCTTGTGTGTTGGAGTGATGGTCAATCTGCATATTACTCTTTTATTAGATAGGATAGAGGCCTGGTGCATGGGTGGGGACCAGCTGGTTTGCCCTGAAGGGTGTCCTGGATCAGGGTGGGTGTTCCCTTGTGGCATGGGGTAGCCCAGGTGAGGGGCCTGTGGTGGTTTGCAGGCCAGCCACACACCCCCCCTCCAACCCAAGCAGAGTCCCTGGTATCTGGGATTTATTTATTTTCTACTATTGAAACTTTGTAGCCTGAAGCAGAGCCAAGCCTTCTGCTCACACAGCCATTGAAACTTTGTTGCCTTAACCTCTGCTGGCCAGGCTTTGTGGAAAGCTTGTCTTCTTCCATCGCCAGGGGCAACCCAGGCCTCTTTCCTGTGCTCTCTGTGGCCATAGCCATCTTGATTGGGTTAATTTGCATACTCAGATTGGCTGGTGGGCATGGCTGGTGAGTGTAGCAGAGGTATGGTCAATTTGCATATTACTCTTTTATTAGACAGGATTTTGAGGTTAGTTATGCCCTCTTTCTCAGGCTGATGCCCAGCCCCACTTCTCAGCTAGAGAATGCTGCCTATCAGGACTAATATTCTGAAATGTTCTGGTTTATGGTGCCCAAAGGCCAAATATGAGTCCAGAGATTCAAACACAACAGTGGGGACACTTTGCCATCAAGAGGCATCCACCCATCATCCATCACCCATCCACCCATCCATCCATCCATCATCCATCCACCCACTTACCCATCCATCCATCATCCATCCACAATTTGTTGAATGTCAAGCCCTCTCCATTAACCTGCCCAGAAGGAAGGAGCTGGCAGCAACAGTGGGCAGGGACCAGAGTCATCAATGGCCTGAAAATAACGAGACAGTGACTTTGTATTCCTGCCCTTCAGCTCCTGGCAAGAAGCAGCAGCAATCACATCCATTCTGGCTTGGGCAGAAGTGTGATGGTCACTCAGGTCAGGGGACAACATTCCCTCCAGGCATTCCTGTTCCTTCCCAGTATGAAATGCATGACCTCTGGGACTACATTTGCTACTCTGTATACACAGGTGTGCAACAGCCAATTCTTAGTCCTCTTCTTACCGGACAGCTTAATGGCATTTGACACCTCCTTCAACTATTTGTTATTCTTGGCTCCTAGAACATATTTCTATCTTTTCCGTCTATCTAGGTGGTTCCTCTGGCAATCCTCCTTCTCTGCCTCTGCAGTGCATCCTGCACCAGCAGCCAGAGGGAGGACTCATGTCCGATTATGACAGTCCATCCATGATTCTCCACTGGCTTCCCCTTCAGTCAGGCGGACAGAATCCTAATGCTTTGTGTAATCTGTTCCCTTTCCTCCCAGCACGCTCTTTCCTTTGCAAACTCTTAACCACACTGGCCCTTTCTCTGTGGCTCCAACAAACCCAACTGACCCATCTTGGGCTTGCACTCGATAACCCTGTCTGGAATCATCTGCCACTCTTGAGGCACCCCTCATTCCATGCAGGTCTCTGCTCACATGTCACTACTCAGGCTTTCCCTGTCCCCCGTCCACAAAGCCCTTCCCTCCTTCTGGTGTCCTTTCCTGTCATGTCCACGATCATCTTTCATCTGTCCTACTCACTGCTGAATCCCTGTTGCCCAGAAGTGTGCCAGGCACAGATCTGGCACTCAATAAATACTTGCTGAATGGAAAATAAATACAAATGCTTACTGGACTTTAAAAAATCCCTACCTGCAGAAAAATCTGAATTATCACGTGGTATAAGAATACACAGGCATGGGAGGGCTCGCGTGAGGATGTCACGTGGGTGCCGTGAGCATTTGTCAGGCTCTTTGCAGCACAGTATAAAGCATGAAAGAGGAAAAATACCAGCCATATAATTGTTACTTTCAAATTTAGTGCAAGAACTAGGACATGCATATACTTTCCCAGACTCCCCAATCTGTTTGTCCTGCTAAATTGCGATCTAACCCCTGACACACCCTTGCTTAAAACTCTGCAGTGACACACCATCTTGAGATAAAGCCCAAACTCCTTGCTGAGGTTACACAGAACATCCTGATCTCACCTGTTTACCTCTTCCCACATTGGGTTCCATATTCTGCACAAATGGAAATGCTGGCTCTTAAGATACAGTTTCTTTTCTTTCTGAGTTTGGCTCATTCTATTTCCTCACCTATAACACTCTATTCCCTCCTGCATCAGCTAACTTCTGCATCACACACCTCCCCAATGTTCTTCCTTCAGCGGGCTCTTTACATGTCTCAGGCTCCTTCAGGGGGAGAAGGCAGCTCAGTGTGCAAGTACTTTCAACTCTTGGCCTGTATCACGCTTGCTAACAGTCCAGTGATGAAAGAAAGACAGGGTTAAGTCCAGACTGAAGAGGTGGAAAAATGGGAGCAGTGGTGAAATCCCAATAAATTAGGTCAAACACATAAGGATGGGGGAATTACTGTAGTTCTTTGAAAGCAACTTATCATACTTTCCCCCTCTTTGTTAGCTCCTACTCAATCTAGACAGACTCTCCTAATCCCTAGCGTGAGAAACCTCTCCCTCCATCACTGCAATTGCCTGTATCACTCTCCATGCCAATGAATGAGTGACTACAGTGATAGGAGACATACGGGGCCTCCCATGCATACCTGGTGGGCTGTGCTCTCCACTTTATGGCAGCATGGTATCAGCCTTCCCTAGTGATGCGAAGGTGACCGAAAGGAGGAGGGAATTCTGGTTTCTGTTTTGTTTTCATTGCCTAGTACAGTACCTGGTTTTTATTTCTTAAAAATACCTGTGAAATAAACACTTAACTATAATAAAAGTAAAATGAGATAAGTTCCATTTTAAAAGACACAAAGAATATTCTTGAGATCCCTGGAAGACCCAGCAGGCTGCAAATATTTAGCAAGATCTGAGATAGTATAAAATTAATTGAAATAAGAATACAACATCAGAGGGAAGAAAAGAGAAAACCAGCCAGAGAAAGCAGCACTTCCTTTTTATTAGACTCACAATGCCGATTTGAAGTCCAACCTCTGTCTGTAAAATATGTCTTTCTTATTAATGTTCCATTGGAAAGCAGACAGACTTAGTCTTCACTGTATCTCTGTGGAGCACCATCAATCAGTCCAGCATCTCAGAGAAGAGCTAGCTCTGTGGAGGCCGCAGTGATCAACTGGCCTCCCTCCTTCACACGCGCATGCACACACACACACACACTCTTAAATATGTACACACATACTTTTTTTTTTTTTACAAAAATAATATAACATGTCTACACAGATCTATTAATTATTTAAAGTTTCACAGCAAGGCCTATGCTTGATTATAAGCATTTTTTTTTTTTACTTTGGATTAAAGTGGGAACTTTAGGCCTAAAAATAGATTTAAGATTGAACAAAAGCCATATGGCAACATAGACATAATAAATCTTGATCATCAGACAACTAGAAATATTCTGTGGTCATCCTTATGTTAGTCCTACTCCATATCCCCATCAATTATTTTCATTTTAACTAAAATACAAAAGTAAAATAGTTCACTGAAATAATTTTCTATTCATACATTAGCACATATACCAAATTATACTAACTGCATGATAATTTCTATGTACCAAGATTATATTTTTGTTATATTTCATTAAATATGGTATCCAACCAGCAACCACACAAAAGGAATGCATACTGAACAAGAAGGGAAGGAGAGAAGAGTAATTTACAGGCTATCTTTTTACATGGCACCCAAAACAAAACAAGTAAGAGAAGGCTTACAAGATACTAGTAGGTATCAAACTAATTTGCAGTGACATTTAATATAGTTTTATCAGAAGGAATACATTTAGGTCATGTATGGAAAACCACATAAACTATGTAAAAC
Source organism: Lasiurus cinereus (assembly GCA_011751065.1). Lineage (NCBI taxonomy): Eukaryota > Metazoa > Chordata > Mammalia > Chiroptera > Vespertilionidae > Lasiurus > Lasiurus cinereus. The sequence continues at coordinate 50,020,272 of JAAGEH010000393.1, forward strand.
TCTAGAATTTTTCCTAGAATATTCAAAATGCACATCAAAAGTTAATTAGTATAATAAAAATGGTGACCAGGTGATTGAATAAACAGAATGCCATTTAATATATTAAAAACACAGATTCTGGGAATAGGTTCTACCTCCCAAACACCCAGAAATCTGAGTTAACAGATCCTCTACTTTGCATACTTGATACTAATAAAAATAAGAAGTATTTGCACAGACTATAAATGCAAGGCCACAGTCTAAGGGATAGTCACAGAAAGAATAAATGAACACAATCTTGCCAGAGTGAGTGAGTACAGAGAGCTCCTGCATTTTTGGTCCCCAAACACCCACCCCAAGGGCCATCTCTTGGGGGAAAAAAATATTTCAACAGTTCAAGCCCATTACCTTGGGCCCCATAAGCTACTACCCAGCCAAAGCTTGGCACCAGAAAGTCTTTCAGATGGCAGTATGACACCTGATCATTCAACTGGACAGGCCCTCTTTCTGCCTCCCAGGGTCCAACTGGCACAACCTCCTTCGCACAGAAGGGGTCAGCACTGCTCTGAAGCCACAATGGGGTGGACCAGGATGAACTAGAAGAAGGAGGTATCTGATGAAAAAGCACCTGCCAGCCGGAAATCCTCTTTGGTAAGAACACTGTACATGCGCTGAGGGAGAGCTCGGGAGTAGGGTGCAGGGCGAGGCACCGTGGTGCGCAGAATGAGTTCCCGGCCAGCAGGGGATGGGAAGTCTGACACCGAATTCTGCCTTCTCTCCTCCGTGGAGCCCATTCTCTTTAGTTCCTCCTCCGGTGGAGCCATGGCTGCAGCCTTGAATAGAATCAAATGCTAAATTCAAGATCAAGTCGGTGCTAAACTTAGATCACTATAAAGGACAGATGAATAAACATGATAAACGTAGGAAAATGGTCTACATTATTCAGTAATGTTGTCAACTATGTTATGATTACTCAAGAACACAACACAGAAAATACAAGTTTGAAACACTACATGAGCAGCCAGAGAGTACAAATAAATTGGTGAGAGAGATGGAAGGGATAATTACTGCCAGGCAATCTGCTTTGAAAAGTGGAGGCCATATTCAAATATCTGATGAAGAGGGAAAATGTGCTGGTTTCTGTGTTTCTTCTAGCAAAGACCCAAGACAGATGTCCTCAGTCCAGTAATGGAGCTGGTTCTCTCAGAGACTAGAAAGGTGTTTTTATGCTGGGTTCCAATTCTTTCTGAGGCTCACTGGTGGAATTAAAACTGGGGCTAGTAGTTTTGTTTGTGGGCAGCTAATGTGAGGCAGTAGTGAGTGAGGTCTACGTAATGTAGCAATGGCAACAAAAGCGAAGTTCTCAGTATCAAAGGCATCTATTTTTTCTCATTAAAATTGCATAAAATACATATTTAATTAGTCTTAATTTTAACTCTGATCACTATAGTTGTTTCATTTCTCTGATCACTATATTTCTTTCTGAATAACCCTGATTTGGAAAAAAAATATTTTTTGCAATGGAAATATGAAACTATATTATACAAGAATCAGCAAGAAAGGTATGTCAAATCCAAACTGTTAAAGAGGTCAATAGTCTTAATGATCTTACAAAGTTAGAGGGAAGGGAAAGAACAAGAAACTATGAGGGACAAGGCTGTTTGTTACCTCATCAGAAGATTCAGTCAGCTTGAGAAAGAGTGAGAAAAGAAACAGTGATGAAAGGGAAACAAAACCAAGCAAGATGGTTTTAAAAAGAGACAAGGAATTTCAAGATTATTTCAGACAGCATGCACTATATTAAAAAACATGATTCTATCAAAATAATTACCAAGACAAACATACAACACACTTAGTTATCAAATTGAGCAGACATACCCATTCTCATGCATCTGATGGCTCAACAGGTGACATTCAGAATGTCATTTAATGGGAAAATGATTTAACAAAAATCTACCTCTTTTGAAAAAAAATGTTTTTATTCATTTTTTGAGAGAGGAAGGGAAAGGGATAGAGAGATGGAAACATCAATGAGAGAAGTATCATCTATCAGCTGCTTCCTGCACATCCCCTACTGGGTGAGGATCAAGCCCATAACCTGGGCATGTACCCTAACCAGGAATCGAACCAGTGACTTCTTGGTTCATGGGTCGATACTCAACCACTGAGTAACACTGGCCGGACAAAGAATCTATGAGTTTTACTGAAAAATTAAAGTGATCAGGGTTCGTGCAGGAGACAACTAATCAATGTGCTTCTCTCACATCAATGTTTCTCTCTGTCTTTCCCTCTCTCTTCCACTCTCCCTAAAAAAAACAAAAAACAAAAACAAACAAACAAAAAAAACACTGGAAAAATATTCTCAGGTGAGGATTAACAACAACAAAAAAGTATGATTTTTTTGGTTAATTCTTACCAATGGATATTTTTTCCATTGATTTTTAGAGAGTGGAAGTGGGGGAAGAGAGAGAGAGAGAAAAGCATCGATGTGAGGGAGACACATTGATTGGTTGCCTCCTGCACTTGCCTGGACAGGGGCCGGGGAGTGAACCTGAATCAGGAATTGAATCCACAACCCCTCGGTGCTCGGGCATAAACTCTAACTGCTGGGCTAGACTGACCAGGGATAAAATGTATGAATATATAAAATTACTGTGTGCCTATATTATTAAACTGACATACAATGTTAGTTATGAAAAAAAAAAAAAGAATAAACTTGAATGGTTTTCATTAGCCGGGCATTTAAAGACTGAGTTGAGAAAAGTATTAACCAAGTGCTTGTTTTATGGATTGGTCTGCCAATTCCCTAAAAACATTCACCACAAGGTATGGGTTTGAAGTCTTTTACAATTACATAATGTGGGATGGATGAACAATTTCAGATTGGCTGTATGATGAGGCCCTGAAAAGATGACACACTCTTATATTTATTGAAGTAGAAAGATAATTATATTGTATGGATAAGAATAATAAAGTAAATTATATAATACTAGAGGCCTGGTGCATGAATTTGTGCACAGGTGGCGTCTGGCTGGCTTGGGGGAAGGGATGTGGGAGGTTGGCCGGCCGACCGGCCACACCCCTTGGTTGAACTTCTGGTCGAAGGGAAAATTTGCCTATTAGCCTTTTATTATATAGGACTAGAGGTCTGATGCACTCAGGCTAGCTGGCAATAGAGGCCTACGGGGCCATGGGAGGTTGGCCGGTTGTGGGGAGGGGTCAGGGGAGATTTGCTGGTTGGGTGGAAGACTGTGGGAGGTTGGCTGTGGGAGCGCACTGACCACCAGGGGCAGCTCCTGCATTGAGCATCTGCCCCCTGGTGGTCAGTGCACATTATAGTGACTGGTCGACTGGTTGTTCCATTCTAACGGTCACTTAGGCTTTTATATATATATATATAATCCTATTTTTGTAAAATATACATGTATTTGTATACACTACTTGTTAAATGCTGGAATGATCTTCAGTGGGGAGTAAGATTAATGTGATTAATTTTTAATGATTCCTTTAGAATTTTCTGTGTTGTCCAAATTTTTACAATGAGCCTTTACTTATAGTTTGGGAGGTGGAGGGGCAGATTGGAGGCTATTTCCATTTTGGGGAGAATAATTTTGTATAACTATTCAAAACAAGTAACAGTCTCAGAATTAAATATATGAATACTTTAGGCTTTAAATACTGTTAATACACAAATGTTAGAAACTGAGGGGAGTTTTTGCAACCTGAGGAAAGTTCATATTTCTCATAACAAGAAATGAGCCCATGAGCATCTGGTGAGTAAGCAGGCAAAGAAGACATAGGGTGTGAAAACAAACTCGGTTCTTGCTTTCATGCAGACAAAAAAAAACCCAAAACAAATCAAAGTAATTATCTATTGCTTTCTAGAACTCGCATTTATAAGGAACTAAAATACTTAGTTTTTAACTGGAAATTTTTAAATTTAAATAACTACCCTCACAAATAACCTCAGGTTTTAATTCTTCCTAAAAATTCAGATCAATTTATTTGGCCATGATTTTGATATATTAAATAAAATACTCCAGATAAACTAAAAGGAGATTATGAAGTTTTTACTCTTTGTGTAAACCCATTAAAAGTCTTTTTCTTATTTGATTCTGAGAATCACATCTTCAAATCTGGGTCATTCCAGCGCCCTCAGTGTCAGTAAGGGCCCCAGGATTTAGTGTACTGGGTAATTTTCACAGAGCTTTTAGGGTTAACGAGTCCGGACATGAGGTCACCTTGGGATGCCAGCACCTCTTACCCATAAACAGAGCGGTACAGAGAGCATCAGTGCAAAGGCTAACTAGCAGCATCTCTGAAAATCGTAATCTCAGTGCTTTAGGATGTCAGAAGGTACAATCTGATTCTAAACCTGTACTCTCTAGCAGAAGTCATGATGATACAATATTTCATATCAGGCTTCTTCCGTGAAGCCCGTTTCCATCCCCAAATTTAGAAACCCTGTGCCTCCTCCCTAGGAAACCTCTTCACTGTTATAAAAAGTTAGACTTACTAACTTCATAGTTAAGCTGTAAAACCATTTGCTGTACATGGAGTCTGACCAGTAAAACTGAGCCCCGTTCTAATTTGAAAGTAGTAGACATTTTTTCCTACAGCACAGGACTGTCCATTGGCCATTGAGTCCCTATCAAATTAAGAAAGCAACATCTAAACGCAATACCCAAGGTCACATTGGGCCAGCAGCTGTAGAAGCAGCCATGTGTCAGAATCAAAACAGTGCCCCACTGAGCAGAGGGCTGGCGAAGCCACAGAATGTCAGTGAGGAGCCTTACGTACCCGCTGTGCGTTCACGAACAGCTTGTGAATGATCCTGCCGGCGTGTCCTCTTCCTGCACCCACCACCAGCACTTCAGGCTGCTCTAAAAGGCAGCTCACAAACCTGGGGAGAAAAAATAGAAGGTGAGCTGCTTACTTCCCATCAATCCTCCAGATTTTGTGGGAAAACCCTCACACTGATACTGGCTCAATTAACATGGCTGGAGTGGGACTTTATAATAGGATAAATTGATGCTTGAAATTAAAATCGACTCAAATGACAATTCTTACTACCTTTCAAGCATTTTCATAAAATTTGTGAAAAGCCCATCTTTGTCAAAATGTAAGAAGAAATATTCAATAAAAGTTGATAACAAAAAACAAGTTTCATTTATACAACAAAGCAATACTACATGTTTCTTGTTTTTATTCTTTTATAACTATTAATATTTTTAAATCCTCACTCAAGAATGTATTTGTTTGTTTTTTAAATGATTTGAGAAAGTGAGAGGAAGGGGAAAAGGTATTAGAGAGTGGGAATTTTTGAGCATGCCCCATTCCAGAGAGGCAGTGGACTATCCCCCAGATAGAGTTCTCAGTGCTGACATCAGCCCAGGCCTTGAGATACGGTCTCAGAGCCCCTTCCCAGCATATAGGCCTTCTTTCATAGAACACTGTCAGCTTTCTGAAGAATAGGATGACCCTGTAAGAAACATGGTCGTCAATGGCATGACCCTGACGTTGCTTAGGAAAAACAGTTTTGCCTTGGGTTGTTTGCTCTGCAAAAACAGGATGTGATAAATGTGCTTAAAAGTGGTCCTGCACAAAGGGTCGCTGTTGCTCTCTGGACTCCCTGTGTGGAGAAAGGCAGAGCAGTTGCCAGCTGGCTAATAAAGGCTCCCTAAATTTTAATTTGGTCTGGACTCTAGTGGTTGTTTACTCGAGTTCGTTCCACAACAGAGGGAGAGAGAGAAACATTGATCAGTTGTCTCCTGTACATGCCCTGACAGAGGACTGGACCCACAACCAGTCCTGACCAGTAATTGAACCATAACCTTTTGGTGCCTGGGGTGATGTTCCAATTAACTGAGCCACCAGACAGGGCTGCCTTTGCTCTTTTGAGGAGTATAAGTGTATGTGTGCGTACATGCACAAAATGCATGTTTTGCTGGGCAGTGTCACAACTGTAAACTGTGCCATCTTGTGCAGGAAATATTGTACTGCCAAGTCTATCACAGATCTGTAGAGCTAAGAGAGTCAAAGGTAGAACCGCCAAGCATGCACTGCCAGTTCACTGACACTGCTATTTTAGAAACGACTCATTTGATTAGAGCTCATTCTGCTAATTTAAAAGGAAGGCATTTTCCATTACACTCAATTAATATTTGACAAAGGAGGCAAGAGCATACAATGGAGTCAAGCAGTCTCTTCAATAAATGGTGTTGGGAAAATTGGACAGATTCATGCAAAAAAATGAAACTAGCTCATCAACTTACACAAGAATAAACTCAAAATGGATAAAAGACTTAAATGTGAGTCAGAAAACCATAAAAATCCTAGAAGAAACTATAGGCAGCAAAATCTCAGACATCGCTCGTAGCAAAATGTTTATTGATATATCTCCTAGGGGCAAAGGAAACGAAGAAGAAAACAAACAAATGAGACTACATCAAAATAAAAAGCTTCTGCACAGCAAAAGAAACCAACAAAATGAAAAGGGAGCCCGTTGTATTAGAGAACATATTTGGCAATGATACAGCTGATAAAGGGTTAATACCCAAAATATATAAGGAACTCCTACAACTTAACAAAAGGAAGACAAACAACCCAATTAAAAAATGGGCAAAGGACCTAAATAGACACCTCTCCAAAGTGGACATACAGGGCCAAAAGACATATGAAAAAATGCTCAGACTCATTGATCATCAGAGAGATGCAAATTAAAATGACAATGAGGTATTACCTCACACCTGTCAGAATGGCTACTATCAACAAATCAACAAATGACAAGTGTTGGTGAGGACATGGAGAAAAAGAAACCCTAGTGCATTGCTGGTGGGAATGCAAACTGGTGCAGTCATCATGGAAAATAGTATGGAGTTTTCTCAAAAAATTAAATATGGAACTGCCATTTAACCTAATGATCCCACTTCTAGGAATATATTCTAAGAGACCCAAAATACCCACCATAAAAAATATTCATCCCTATGTTTATAACAGTGTAATTATACAATAGCTAAGATCTGAAAAGAGCACAAGTGCCCATCAGTAGATGAGTGGATAACAAACAACAACAACTATGGTATATTTACACCATGGAATACTATGCAGCAGTTAAAAAAAGGTATCTTTTACTCTTTAAGACAGCATGGGGAGATCTGGAGAGTATTATGCTAAGTGAAATAAGCCAGTCACAGGAAGACAAGTATCAAATAATCTCACTCACATGTGGAATCTAGTTAACATAATAAACTGATGAATAGAGTGGATTCAGAAAAGAAAAAAAAAAGGAAAGAAAAAAAACATTTTCAAGAACAAAGAAGGCTGGGAGAAAATTTCACTCAATAAATGATACAAAATTCAAACAAAATCTTGTTAGAAACTATAGCAAATGCCTTGTCATATACTATTAATTTTCTAGCATCAATAATGCCATTCCTTGTGAAAAGGCTACTGATGATATTAACATTATAACAAATTCAAGCTATTGAAGTAGCTAATTTGGAAATACTTTATCACACATTAAAGCAACACATGTAATTTCAATGGGCACAAATAGACAAGAGTTCACACTGAAGGCTCTCTTGATAATGGTGTTGCCAGGAGAAGACTGGCCTAGGTATTTGCCTCATCCTGGAGAGGCCACCCAATAAATCTCCAACATATTTGCAAGGTGCAAAGTAAATGCACCTTTGCTCTCACAGGTATTTTAAAAAAATAAAATGAATATTGAGCAGAATTACGATTGTAGAACCCCTCAGACTGTTGTTAAGGAACAGTGAGAGCTGCAAGCAAAGCTCTGAGCAGTGCTAGTGACAGACTTAATGGCTGATCCTCAGGTGCAGGCACCATGCCTCTGGGAGCAAACAAGAGACCTGGTAGACTTGCTTCTGCAAGTGGGAGCAATGGAAACACCTAGAAAGTACTCAAAAATACAGTAGAGGTCAAATCCTATGATAATTATTTCTCTGAATCTGGCCAATGCTTGTTACAAATGATCGGAGAGTATCACAAAGAATCTCGATATTTCATTAAAATTTTCTAAAGGAGTAGTGGATTTTCCTACTGCAGACAAAAATAAGCGAGTCAAATAGCAATTACCTTTGAAGATCTTCTTTTTCCTCCTCTTGTTCACATTTCTCAGTTCCAAACTTGGCTTTCAGTGAGCGGGCTCTAGCAATTAGGGCTTCCACATTAGTAATTTGATGGATGATTTCCTAACAGTAAAAAAGGGGAAGTCATACATTGGAAAATAGCAAAGAAAGGCAAAGCCTTTTAAAATGTTTCTTGAAAGTAATTACTGCCCACAGGGAAGAGAGTACTTGGCGAGATGCTGACAGTCCACCCAACTTACTTCTAGTTTCTTGTCTTCTGGATTGGGAAAGTGCAGGACTTTGCTGGAATGGGATATTATCTGCTTGATAATCTTCTTAACGGAAGAAATGTTTTCCAGACTTTCTATTACGAAGATCAAAACAATCATTAAATAAGTTGGACAAAATACACTTGCATTTTAGAAATGAACTAATTACTAATCAAATAAGACATTTACCTTCTTCCTTTACCTTGAGTACGGCTGCATGAATTACACAAGGTAGCAGGTGCCGAGCAAGGTCTGCAGGTTTCTGCACTGCCAGATAGTGCAGCACCTGGAGGAGGAACAGACTCAGATAAATTATCAATGCAGTTGCCTATGAATAAAACAGCCATTTATGAAACAAAAAAAATCCTCTGGACCAGTGATTTTCTTTCCTTTTTTTTTTTTTTTTAAAAAAAACAACATATTTTATTGATTTTTTTACAGAGAGGAAGAGAGAGGGATAGAGAGTTAGAAACATCGATGAGAGAGAACCATCGATCAGATGCCTCCTGCACACTCCCTACTGGGGATGTGTCTACAACCAAGGTACATGCTATTGACTGGAATCAAACCTGGGACCCTGGAGTCTGCAGGCCGACACTCTATCCAGTGAGCCAAATGGGTTAGGGCTGGACCAGTGATTTTTAACCTTTTTCCTCTTATAGCACACATAAACTCATTACTAGAATTCTGCAGCACACCAAAAAATATATTTGCCAATCTGAAAAAATAGGTATAATTTTGATTCATTCACACCAGACGGCTATTGTGTTGGCTGTTGCCATTTTTTTATTTGACAATCTAAGAGAAAAGAGGTCAGTGTCCCTGACTAAATAGTTAGATGTTGCACGCTTTAAAAATTCTTGTGGCTCACTGGCTGAAAACTGCTGTACTCACATCTGTAACTAAAGTAAAGAACTCTTTTCTCTTACTGTCTACCCCTACATTCCAGGCAAATACCTACTACTGCCAAAGATAAGAATAATGTTACTGAAGACAACTGCATACGTCTGTCTTCAATAAGGGTTAATATTTTCATATCCCCATCCCCACTTCCTTATGTAATGCATACTAATTAAGAAAGTACAAGGAAAATAAAAAGTACCTGTAAATCATACCACCTAGGAATAGAAATTTTAACGGTGGAACATTTTCATTCCAGAATTTTTCAAAATATCAAGTACACATAACATATTAAATGAACTAATTTAAGTGTCTAAAATACCGTTTGTGACCTATTTTTCTTACTTATTATTTCTAAACATTTCTAGGTACCCTCCACTGATTTTTTTTGGTTTGGTTCTTTTCTTGTTTTTATTTATTTATTTTCCTAAAATGGAAATTGTTTTACTTTTCAGATTTAAAAAATACAGCATTTTTATCACGCAGATTGACTCTTCTTTCTATGGGGGTAGAGGGCCCGGGTGACAGATTACCTCACTGGTGCTTGGCTAGAAATTTCATACTGGTTGATTAAGATTATGTTTTTGGGAGAGATTAAAACTGCAATAGATAAGGTATTAAGCAGGTTTGATGTCACTGGCTCTTATTTAGCACAAGTGATGCCCTTTTTCTTTTTTTAAAAATTTTCTTAGATTGCAGTTTTAAACATTAATTGTGTTTTAGCATTTTTATTTTTAATCCTCACCTGAGGATATATTTTTATGTTTTTTTTGTTTTGTTTTGTTTTAAAGAGAGGGGAAAGGAGAGAGAGAGAGAGAGAGAGAGAGAGAGAGAGAGAGAGAGAGAGAATGGAAGGGAGGGAGAGAGAAGAGGAAGAGGGGGAGGGAGAGGAAAAGGGAGAAGAAAGACAGAGGGAGAGAAAAATTGATTGGTATGTGTTGGACCAGAAATCAAATCACTTTTAATCAGAAATACTAAAACCAAGAGCAAAAATGGACCCAAAAAATGCAAAGTAGTGAAACCACAGCTGGTTTAACTCAAGATAGAAACAGAAGAAAAAGACACCATATCAAAAATAAAGACTAAATGACAAGAGGCCCAAGAAAAAGTAGATTCATATTTAAATATAATATTTAAGAGTCTCATGCTCTACCAACTGGGCTAGCCAGACGCCCTTACATATAATATTTAAACGGCGTCAAGAAAAATTGGCAAAAGGAAAAAATAAATAAAAGAAAAAGTGGCAAAAGGACAAAAGGGGATTGGAGAGAAAGTAGTAGAAATGGAAAATAGGAAAAGTAGGAATAATACTCATTTTATCAGAGTCCTTGAAGAAAAATCAAAACACTAGCCTTGGTCAGGTTGGTTGGAACATCATCCCGCACACCGATGGTTTTAGGTGACCCTGCTAGCAGTTCTCAACCTGTGGGTACAGGTTGAGAACCGCTGCTGGAGTGCCTAAGACCATTGGAAAACACAGATATTTACATTACAATTCATAACAGTAGAAAAATTAAAGTTATGAAGTAGCAATAAAAAATAATTTTATGGTTGGGGGTCACCATAACATGAGGAACTGTATTAAAGGGTCTTTGCATTAGAAAGGTTGAGAACCACTGCTATAAGGAGTATCAACACTTCTCTATATTTTATATATCTGTTTTCCCAAGATAGCTTCTCTGAGTGTTCACTTTGCATCCAGCTTATGGTAAAGCCTCTCCCTCTAGCCATGCTGTGAACTATCAAGCTCTACCTGTACCAAGTGCTTTGGCGCCCAGTGTTAAGCTCTGTCTTTCTGGGGTGATTCTGTGCTCCATCTTTCTTCTGTATCCCTCAGCTCTTCTTAAAACTCCCTGTCCAGGCTCTCCTGCTGCCAGAGGCTAAAACCAACAGTAATTAGCATATTAATGCAAAAAGACCCATTGGAAGGCTAATGGATTTTGATTTTCAGCCTTGCTGAAAATAATATTGCCTTGGCTCAATGGCTCAAAGCAATTCCCTAACCTGATAATCCTTTTAACTGTTCATCAAACTTTACCTTTGATATGCCTGTATCCATTCCTAAAGGGCAAATGTGTATTCAAGTGAATAAAAAGCAGACTGGCCAGAAGTCGGTGAGCTTCTCCACTAGAGAGAGGTTTCCACCTGCTCCCAGCGCCACCCCCTCCCCCATGCCTTCTAAATTCATATTTCTTGTCTAGTGTTTTCATTTGTGCATGGCCCCTTCTTCAGATCCTGAACTATAGCTGTACTGGATGCAGCACCTGCAGCAATGGGAACTCCATTGGAATTTGGCTTCTTTCTCTACTTATAGTTTTAATTAGTCATTGTAATCTCTGTCTCCTAGTAATGCTTAAGGCATGGATTTATTTACTTATTAAGTATATGGGATTATTTGGGAGGCTGGTGGATGGTGGGTAGAAAGGTATATGGGACAATTTGATATTAGGCAGCTACCTATTCATTAGAATTCCAAATATTTTTTAGTAACTGAAAAGCAGTTCACTAAATGATCATACCATAACTTATTGAACCAAGCTTATTTTTGACAACTTTGGTTATATCCACTTTTCACTAAAAAACTTTGCTGAACATCATTCTTGTACATATTTCTCATTATTTCCTTAATAAATTTCTTGATAGTAGAATTGCTAAGTCAAAGGACATGATAATTTTTAGGACTTTTGATATATGCTGTGAGATGAGATAGTCCAATGGTAAGCATTCTATATAAAATATGGATATCTTATTGTTGGGGCTAACTGCAACTAATTCTAAAATTTTAAATGTAAATAGCAGATACATAAAAAGCCCATTAAATTTCAATGCTCTGTTTCTCAAGAGTGTTAAAAGATCTCATGTCTATGATAGTGAGTTTTTAAAAATGCTACAACAATAATTATCACTTTAGTGTTAAATACCCAAACCTCAGTTACCTTTTCTGCTTCCCGTGTATCATCAAAGAGCCTCCTTTGCCTTCTGGCAGGAACTGGCTTAGCTGTTTCCCAGGCTTCCACCCACATGTTGCTTGGAATCTTCATTCGAGCACTCAGTTCTCCTTTCAGAACTGTGTTCCCTTTTTCATCAATCACTTCCTCTTCAATGTAATCCCGGGGTGAGTACCACCTCACAAAGTCTTCCAGACAGCAACCTGGATTAGCTGCCTAAATCAAGGCCAAAAATTCAGCAGAACCAAATAAAAATCAACAGTTACTGATAAACCTGTTTGCAAGATCATACTTTCTCCTTCACAAAAAGCCTACCTAATCTTTATAAAATCTAATACGTGACATGAGTTTGGGTGTCACTTTGAAAACAGATCAAATGTTCAAATACCAAAAGCATTTTATTTTTGCTGTCTCTATTTTATAGAAAAAGAAAATACTTCCATTTGATGAATTTGGAAATAAAAATTTTATGTAAATTGAAAATAATTCTCTTAAACAGGGAAGTTATATATTTTAAAATTATATCATAACTACTCAAAACTTAGAAAAGTATCCAATAAGTGCAGGTCATGGAAATTAAATAATACACAACATGAAAGAATAATAAAACAATAATGGGAAAATTCTGCTCTTTTTCCCCCCTCAATAAATCAATATCACAGTAAATATTAGCTAACCTCAAAAATGTTCTATTCAGCTATTAAATTCTTATGCTTTATGTACAACACTACTCTCACATAAACTTTTGTGCTGTTAAGGAAATGAAATGCAAACAATTATTGTTCAGGTTTCTGAAATCTAACTAATTAAATTTTTACTCAGTGGATAATTCTATAGAATTTACAAGGGTGTATTTCAAAATCCTTTAAGTAATTACACATTCAAGCCTGGAATAAAAGTAGAGGCTTCCCAGTGTTAGTAGTAAGGCACAGAGTTTTCTTTTGCAAGTGTACAGTAATATATTAGCAGAGTACTAAGGATGGGTATATGTATTATCCGCTAATACTCAAAGAATATGTATACACACACTAAACACATATCTTTTGGTTATATTCTCTACCACAACATAATCTTCCTGTGTGAGTACTATATTTAATTGCCTGAAATAGTAAGTCATGTACACATCAACAAAGAAGTGCTACGCAGAAGGTCATTTTCTTTCTATTTAAATTAAATTAACCTCAAACCAAAATGCAAACAGACTTGAAGAGAATGGCTAGTCTTAAATGTGAAGAGAAAAACTTAATTCTTTCTTCTTGAGCTCACTGGCTACCAGCTTAACCATCCCTATCACTTTAAGAAATCTCTGAGGAGATAAGGAATCAGAGGGGGATCCTTAACGCAGTCAACAACATAAACTTCTAAGGCAGGGGTGGAAAACGTTTTGCCTGCCAAGGGCCATTTGGATATTTATAACATCATTCGAGGGCCACACAAAATTATCAACTTAAAAATTGGCCTGCTGTATTTGGTCAAACATTTAATTCATTCACCCCTAATGCCTTGGCAGGGCCAGACCAAATGATTTCTCAGGTCTTATAGGCCTGCGGACTGGGCATTCCCCACCCCTGTTAAGGGCTATGGCATCATGGCAGTAAGTACTACTGTGAACTGCAAAACGTCAAGATTACTGCATGAGTCAGGATTCATGCACAAATATCTGGATATTAACCAGGCAATACTATACCCACTAAGAACATCTTAGGAACCCAGAAATAGGCTTTGAGTGAAGAGAGAGAAATTAAAAAAAGGAAATAATATTGAACTCCTGTACCACAGAATGTGTTAAAAAAAAAAAAAAAAAGACAGTTTACATCAGAATTCTTCCCTCTGGTTGTTCTTACGATACCAGGCTAAACAAACAACTACCAGAAAGTCAGAGTGTACTTCAGCTCTGGCTTGTCTTTATTTTACTGTTCTAGGTATGCATCCAAGGGCATGCTTGAGAACAGGCCCTGTGCTTCTGGGATTGTAAGGTGTAGGTACTTTTGGACCATATCAGCATTCATCTAAAGCTCTGAGGACGCTTTCAAGGCAAGTCATCCCTACACAAAAAGGGGAACGCAACTGTATCTATTTTAGAGTGACTACATAATTCCTTAAATTTTCTGATTAAAACAATGTTATGAGAGGTTTAAAGATGCTCAGGTTAATCCAAAAGAGTCTAATGAACTCTAGTTTTGCTGAAGCACAGTGCTGAAGGAATTATATAGAACCTTACCATCAGGAGCCGATATATTTCCACAGGGGAAAGCTTTTACAGTTCCAATTTGGATTTCTTTCTGTACTTGCCTCTGTAAGGATACTATGGTAGGACAAGGACAGATGAATATGAAGGCAGCTAGAGTTCAGGTAACCAGCCAGAGTGGCTCAGTGGTTGAGTGTCACCCCATACACCAAATGTTGTAGATTCAATTCCCGATTGGGGCAAATACTTAAGTTGCAGATTCCACCCCTAGCTGGGGTGATTATAGGCGGCGATTATCGACGTTTCTGTCTCACATCAATGTTTCTCTCTCTCTCTAAAAATAATCAATAAGGACATAAACTCGGGTGAGGATTAAAAGAAACAACAACAACAAAAGAGCAACTGGGCAGGCTAGAACTTCCTACTGTGCACACACTTCCTACACCAATTCTCTTACTTCTTTTGATTTAGCACATGCCCTGAGAGCCAAATGACTTTTCCCTCTCTCGGGAATTGAACCTGCAACTTTTTGGTGTTATGGGTCAATGCTACAACCAACTGAGCTACACCGGCCAGGACCCAACTGACTTCTATTTATTCATAGTGCCAACTGTTTGTTTTAAAAAAAACACATCTTTCTTATTTCACAGCACAAAAGAACTCATACATTTTATGTATCGTTTGTCTCTAAGGAAAATATGCACTCTTAAAAGGTTTATTAAAGATTTTTTTCCTTTAGTAAATATGGGGGGGAATAAGTAGGGATTAAGAGGCTTCTTTTTGCCAAGACCGGTTTGGCTCAGTGGATAGAGCCTCGGCTTGCGGACTGGAAGGTCCCGGGTTTGATTCCGGTTGGGGGCATGTACCTTGCTTGGGGGCACATCTCCACTGTGGGGCATGCAGGAGGCGGCTGATCGATGTTTCTCTCTCATCGATGTTTCTGACTTTCTATCTCTCTCCCTTCCTCTCTGTAAAAAATCAATAAAATATATTAAAAAAAAAAAAAAAGGAGACTTGATCAGAACTTTGTCTTGTCTCCATTCCTTGTGTCTCTTGTCCCTTTCATCCCCAGTCCCCCTCTAGGGTCCTCGTTGACTTAACCCGCTGGTTGGGACAAGTAGCGCCCAACGTGGCTCAAGAACGGGGGATCCAGTGAGGGACGCTGTCTGGAGAGCCGGCACAAAAAGGAGAAGACAGAGGATAAGTTGACTCGGGAACCTGCTGCGTTTTCTACACCTCAGTGAGTAGACAGCGATTATGGGTCAAGAAATGAGTCAGCATGAGATTATGGGTCAAGAAATGAGTCAGCATGAGATTATGGATCAAGAAATGAGTCAGCATGAGATGTTTGTTAATGGACTTAGAAAAGCTTTAAAGGCATGAGGAGTAAAGGTTAAAATTAAACAGTTATGTGGTATTTTTGATTATATTCAAGATATTTGTCCTTGGTTCCCTATTGAAGGAACTATTGATAGTAAGAGATGGAAAAGGGTTGAAGATGCCCTTAGAGATTTTTATGAAAGATTTGGACCTGAAAAGGTTCCTATAACTGCCTTTTCATACTGGAATTTAATCGATGAGGTCATATCACAGAGGCATCGGGATCCTAGAGTTGCTAATGTAATTGAAAAGGGAGAAAAAAATCCTTCAATTAGATCAAAAAGAAAAAAGGATTGAGAAAGCAAGTGAGGACCTCATGTCTTTCCATAGTGATGTTGAGGAAGAAAGAGGGGCGACCCAAGGAACTGAAAAGAAAAAACTTGAAAATAGAGAGCCATCCAGGGGCCAGAGGAGCCTTTTGCAGATTTTGTTCATGTTTAATTACTGCAGCTGGCAGAATATTTGGTAATGCTGATGCAGGTACGGAATTTGTAAAACCATTGGCCTTTGAAAATGCTAATGCTGCTTGCCAAGCGGCCATTCGGCCCTATAAGAAAAAGACTGATTTATCAGGCTACATCCGCCTTTGCTCTGATATCGGAGCCGCTTATCAGCAGGGCCTCGCCATGGCTGCTGCCATGCAAGGATATACAGTTAGACAATACTTACCACAACAAAATAAGAATAAATGTTTTAACTGTGGGGAATCAGGGCATTTTGCTAGAGAATGTAAGGGGAGCAAAAATACAAACACTAAAACTCAAGCTCCAGGTCTATGCCCTAGATGCAAAAGAGGGAAACACTGGGCTAATGAGTGTAGATCCAAGACAGATGCCCAAGGTCAGGCTCTGCCTCAGGTTCAGGGAAACGGGAACAGGGGCCAGCCCCAGGCCCACACACCGAAACAAATCTTTGGGGCAGTCAGCTTTGTTCCAGCAAACAACAATCCATTTCAGACCTCCTCAGAGCCACCACAGGAAGCACAGGACTGGACCTCAGTTCCACCGCCCACACAGTATTAACCCCCGAGATGGGAGTTCAAGCCCTTCCCACTGGGATCTTTGGCCCTTTACCAAAAGATACTTTTGGCCTCATAGTAGGACGTAGCAGTTCTACACTTAATGGATTTACAAGTCTTTCCTGGGGTTATAGATAATGACTACTCGGGTGAAATTAAGGTTATGGTATCTTCTCCAAAAAATATTAATACTATTGTAACAGGACAGAGATTTGCTCAATTACTACTCCTACCCCTAATCCCCACCTCTAATAAGACAGTTAATAAACAAAGAGGTAATAAAGGTTTTGGGTCATCAGATGTTTATTGGGCAGAGATAATATCAGCACAAAAACCTCTTATGTCTTTACGGCTAGATGGTAAAGAGTTTTTCAGGCCTAGTAGATACAGGTGCAGATGTTAGTTACTATTATCAAAAAGGAAGAATGGCCCACGAGCTGGCCTCTAGAAACTACTATGACCCATTTAAAGGGAATAGGCCAAAGTCAAAATCCTGAAAGGAGTTCAAAGCTTTTGATTTGGAAAGATCAGATCAGAAAGGTAACCAAGGCACCATACAACCCTATGTTATAGCTGGACTACCACTCAACCTTTGGGGTAGGGACTTATTGTCTCAGCTTGGACTAATTATGTGTAGCCCAAATGACATTGTTACTACTCAAATGTTAAAAAATGGATATCTACCAGGTCAAGGTTTAGGAAAGAACAACACAGGAATATTAAAACCCATAGAAGCCAATCCTAGATCAAACAGAGCAGGATTAGGCCATTTTCCATAGGGGCCATTGACACTCCTGTGACTCATGCAGAAAAAATAACGTGGTTATCTGAAGAGCCTGTATGGGTCGATCAATGGCCTCTAACATCTGAAAAACTATTGGCTGCACAGCAGCTGGCACAGGAGCAGCTTGAAGCTGGCCATATTATCCCCAGTAACTCTCCTTGGAATACTCCTATCTTTGTCATTAAAAAGAAGTCAGGTAGATGGCCTTTGTTGCAAGACTTAAGGGCAGTAAATAAAACAATGGTGCTAATGGGAGCCCTACAGCCTGGACTCCCCTCTCCAGTTGCTATACCCTTAGGACATTTTAAAGTAATCATAGACTTAAAAGATTGCTTTTTTACCATTCCTCTACACCCTGAGGACCAAAAGCGCTTTGCCTTCAGCCTACCCGCTATCAATTTTAGATCTCCTATGAAAAGGTTTCAATGGCATGTTCTCCCACAAGGTATGGCTAATAGTCCCAACTTATGTCAATCTTTTGTTGCTCTTGCAATACAAGCAGTAAGAGATCATTGGCCAGAAATGTATATTATTCATTACATGGATGATATTTTAATAGCTGGGAAGGATGGTGGTGAGGTCTTGAGATGTTATAACGAGTTAAAAAATGCTTTACAAGATAAAGGATTAGAGATCGCCCCTGATAAAGTCCAATTAACAGATCCATATACATATCTTGGCTTTCAAATGAAAGGATCTCAGGTCTCCTCTAAGAAATTAGAATTAAGATTAGATAAGCTCAAAACTTTAAACGATTTTCAAAAACTCCTAGGAGATATCAACTGGCTCATGTCCTATCTAAAGCTTAGTAAAAGTGATTTAAAACCTTTTTACAATATTCTACATGGGGATGCTAATCCTACATCTCCACGTGAGCTGACACCGGAAAGAAGACAAGCCATACATAAAGTAGAACAAGCCATTCGGTCACAAACTGTTACATTTATAGACTATGATAAACCTTTGAAATTCATCATTTGCAAAACAGCTCTTTCACCAACCGCTGTTTTTTGGCAAACAGCCCCCCTAATGTGGGCTCATCTGCCTGCTACACCTAAAAAGGTCATTGGACCATATTATCAAGCAGTATCTGATCTTAAAATCCTAGGCAGGGAACAAGGGAAAAGATATTTTGGTAAAGAACCAGATTTTATCATACAGCCTTATACCAAAGAACAAGTTAATTGGCTCATGCAGACTACTGAATTCTGGCCTATTGCCTTAGCTTCTTATACTGGCATCCTAGATAATCATTATCTACCAGACAAACTTATTGATTTTGCTAATAAACATGAATTAGTATTTCCTAAAATCACCACATTTACCCCCTTAAATAATGCCTTGTTGGTGTTTACTGATGGCTCTTCTACAGGTATAGCTGCTTATACTTACCAGAACAAGGTGGTACAATTTACCACAAACAGCTCCTCCGCCCAATTAACAGAATTACATGCTGTTATTGCAGTTCTATCAGCATTTCCTAATCAGTCTCTTAATATCTACACAGATAGCGCTTACATCGCACACTCTGTACACTTATTAGAAACTGCTGGCCAAATTAAGGGCGTCTCTAATACTGGATACTTATTTAGACAGCTACAGGTGCTTATCACAAAAACAATGCACCCCTTTTTTATAGGGCATATCAATGCTGATGACTCTTCCCTAAAAATTGCTCAAGCACAGAAAAGTCATCAGTTACACCATCTCAATGCACAGACTCTCCGGCTTATGCATAATATTACTAGGGAACAAGCCAGACAAATTGTCAAAGATTGCCCTTCTTGTGTCATACATCTTCCAGTATTACATCTCGGAGTAAACCCTAGGGAGTTAGTACCTAATGCATTATGGCAAATGGATGTTACCCATATCTCTGAATTTGGTAACCTCAAATATGTACATGTAACTATAGATACTTTTAGCAGTTTTATTCATGCTTCCCTCCAAACCGGTGAAGCCACTAAACATGTAATTAGCCATATGTTAACTGCCTTCGCAGTCTTAGGATGTCCACAGCAATTAAAAACTGATAATGGCCCAGGCTACACCAACTCAGCCTTTTCTCAATTCTGTAAGCGCCTCAATATCCATCATACAACAGGTATTCCTTATAATCCCCAAGGTCAAGGAATCGTTGAAAGGGCACATCTCTCTTTAAAACTCACAATAGATAAAATAAAAAAGGGGGAATGGTACCCCACGAAGGGGTCACCCAGAAATATACTATATCATTCCTTATTTATTCTCAATTTTTTAAATTTGTATGCAAATGGACAATCAGCAGCCGCTCACTTTTGGCATACAGAAACTCAGAGACAATTTGCTTCAGTACTATGGAAGGATCCTTTGACTAACTCCTGGCATGGCCCACATCCAGTTCTTATCTGGGGCCGAGGGTCAGTATGCATTTACTCTAAGGAAATGAAATCTGCAAGGTGGCTACCAGAATGCTTAGTTAAACAAATCAAACTCAAGAAGTTGAGGATAACTGCAGGGACGAAAACTCGCCCTTAGAATATTTCCTCTATTAGTAGTATTAGGAGTTTCTGGAGCTTTAGCTACAGGAACAGCAGGACTAGGAGTTGCCATTCATTCATATACTAAACTCTCTAATCAGCTGATTGATGATTTTCAGGTCTTATCCAGTACTATTAATGATATTCAAGATCAGATAGTCTCCTTAGCGGAGGTAGTCCTCCAGAATAGAAGAGGATTAGATTTATTGACAGCAGAACAGGGAGGGATCTGTTTGGTTCTACAGGAACGCTGCTGCTTTTATGAAATAAATCGGGCATTGTTCGTGATAAGATAAAGAAGCTACAAGAAGACCTAATAAAAAGAAGAAGAAAACTATTTGACAACCCCTTGTGGAGCGGGCTAAATGGAATATTACCCTACCTCCTTCCCTTATTAGGACCTCTGCTTGGCTTACTAATAATCCTATGGCTAGGACCTTTTCTTTTTAATAAATTGATGGCTTTTATTAAGCAACAAGTGGATGCCGTTAAGATGCAATCTATACAGGTCCCTTATCATAAACTTGAGATGGCCAAAAAGGAAAGTTGCAAACTCCTTGAAAAGGAGAAATATAACATTCTATAGAGTAATTGAGGTAATTACTCTAATATTCAAGGAATACGATGACATTCAATAGAGTAATTGAGGAATTACTCTAATAGCAAACTTTCCACCTTGGTGCGCTGGGCTGGTTAGCCAGAGACGGGCAACTGGAACTTATACGTGACACCGACCACCGCCTAAGCCAGGAACTGGGCCTTATTCTGCCCTGCTTTCCAATGACAGGTAAGGTGGGTTGGTACCGTATGGTAGTTCCTGACCTAAGACAGGCACAGTCCCTTCAAGGATATTCGGCCTTTCAAAGTTTAAAGAAAAGGAGGACCTGTGGGAAACTTGTGCTTGATAGCCATTTTGTAGTAAGCGCCAGCCGCATTAGCACTAACCTCCGGCTAGGTTTCTATTACCCCAAACCCTATCTCTTTCCCTATCTCCCAAAAGCCAGGCGTTTCGCCTTAGGGCTAGGAATTTTCGCTAACTTCCTCATTTCCCCTTCTCCCCATAAATACCTCGATCTACTGTTGAATAAATGAGACTTGATCAGAAAAAAAAAAAAAGACGCTTCCTTTTTACTGTCACAAACCTGCTAGCTGGGAAGATGAAAATGGCATATGTTTTCATGAGTGCTTATGTTGGAGAAACTTACACTCAGGCTGGCTTACAAAACAGAGCAGGACTGAGGAGGGGTGTGGAATGAGGATGTGGGGGCCGTCACGGTGCAATGGGGTAAAGGGGAGAAATTCTGTGCCTGGGAGACAATTCTGGGGATCAGCAGTAGAAAAGAAGCCCTGTGGCCCAATGGGCTACCCATTTGGTTTTCAAATATATATACAGACTTGTCTCTTCTTTCAAAAATAAGTAGCAATAATAATAATAAGACTTTTCTTCATACTAGGTTTTTCAGCTAGCAAGCTACATGTCATCATTCTCTGAATTCTATATTGTTAGATACAGACCTAAAATGAGTAGGGAGCAAATGCCTACTCATCCTAAATGGGGACTCATCTGAGAAACCTGCCATGACTCACTCAGTGAAGTTAATCCCCTCTTAGACCTTCCTTCATAAAAGAACTTATCATACACTTATTTATACAACCTCAACATACTATAACTGAGAATAAACACTGTATTTCTTACTTATCTAATCACAGTGCAAGTCACAAAGTAGGATATCAAAAGCCTGTTGAACAAAGGAACCTATGTTAAAGCCTAAGCATTTCCTAAAACCCTTGCATGGTATTGGCTGAACACACACAAAAGAGGAAGATATCCCAATGCAAATATAAAAATTACTCAAACCTTTAGGGGATAGAAGTGGGGTGTTATTAACTACTAATAAAAGCTTTTAATAAAAAAGACATTCAGATCTTCATACCACTTTATTGAGTGACTTTCACAGCTTCATCCCAGAATAACTCAAAATAGAATCCTGAGCCCTGACAGTGTGACCCACCTTAAAAGACTCCATATCTGACAGCAGACAGGCGCTCTGCATGCGTGCCCGGAGGTGAGCCCCTTCCGCGGATGTGCCCAATTTAGCTAGAACTTCTGACTGCTCCTCTAGCAGGTCTTCCGTCATAGGTGCTGGCTCCTATGAAGCACAAAAGGACAAAGCTCAGCAATAGCCTTTGTGTAGACAAAGCAGGGCTATAAAAATAGAACAAAGACAACAATTATTTTAGCTCTAGTAGTCCCAAGGGCTGTATGGAAAAAATTTCAGAGAAATTCACCAGTTTTTTGGAACCTATATAGAAATATACCAAATTAACAAGAATAAATATGGCTTTAAGGGTCTCTCCAACCCCAACAAATAAGATAATCACATTCCCCTTGGTGAGAACTGATGGCTAAAAGACAGAAATTTGGGTACAATGAACATTTTTCTGTCTGTTAATGATACAGAAATAACATCCTAATGATATTTTTATGTATATCACTAGTTGCTATAAAGTTTTTATTATAACTAGTAGGAGAAGAAAATAGATATATATGAAAATTAAAGGCAAATGAATTGAACCCCACCTAAAAGCCCCCAAATAAATTAAGTTTTATGTTGGAGTTGCTTTGAGAATTTAGGTTCAAAAGCCATTCTAATTACTAATTCCTATAAGAAGTTGTGGATTTTTTGTTTTGGAAATCAGAGACATTATATATTTTAGTGGTAAGCCCCCCTCCCCCCCAAAAAAAGCTAAGGCAAATCTAAAGGAGGGTACACTGTAGAATCAATATAAGAGTGATAGAAAACATCTCAAAACTTTCAAAGGGCTTTAGGAAAGTTCTCTGAGAACTAATTTCATTGAAATATTAAGAACTCAACAATCCAGAGAAAGAAGCTCTCTTGTTTTGCAGTTAAAGTCAGAAAAAACTGAACTTTTCTATCTTACCTAATAATAGAAAAACATATAAGTTGGCCATATCTCCACTGCACCCACAACCAATCAGAGTGAGTATGCAAATCAACACAATAAAGATGGCGATTAATTTGCATACATACCTGGGTCCCAGAAACCTCTGTGGCACCCAGGTCACTCCCAGCTAACCATCAGAGGGGTGGGAAGGGGCTGAGCTTGCGATTGGAGGTGCATGGTGGGGAGACCCCCTCCCCAAATCTAAAGCCTGGGGAGGAGGCTTTAGGCTTGAACAGGGACCTAACCTGGGATCAGAGGGAAGGGAAAGAGAATCAATGGAAACATATCCTCAGGTGAGGATAAAAAGAAAAATAAAAGAAATGTCATATCCTATGCAAGACACATCTTGAAAATGCCTAAAGGAAGTTGTCATTTTTTTCATGGTGAAGGGACTGGAGTCCATGTTGATGAAAATACCTTGGCAGCTGCGGTGACTGGCAGTGGCTGCAGCAGTGGGGTGATGGGACTGGCGCCTTCCCATGATTAGCCCGGTCACCTCCCACAAAGAGAAGCCAGACTGGGGCTTAGGTCTACTCCCAATGGGGAGTGGGCCTAAGCCATCCCTAGGACATCCCCTGAGGGCTCCCAGTATGTGAGAGGGGGCAGGCTGGGGGATCCCTCCCCAGTGCACGAATTTCATGCACAGGCCCCTAGTTCTTAGATAATAGAGTATGATGTATAAGTGTTTGGAACTTTTCTAAAGAACTTTTCTATTCTTAGATAATGGAGTAAGATGTAGAAGTGTTTAGAACATTTGTCAATAGGTTTCTTCTTGATTTCAGAAGCTGACTATAAACCAGGGTTTCTCAGCCTTAGTACTACTGGCATTTCAGGCTGGATAACTCTCTGTCATGGGCCTGTCCTATGCATTGCAGGGTGGTCAGCAGCATCTCTGGCCTCGACCTACTAGATACAAGTGGTACCACTCCACCTATTGACAACAACAAAAAATGTTTCCAGACACTGCCAAATTTCCCTGAGGGCAAAATCACTCATTGGTAGATAACCACGGTCTTGAAGATAAATACTCTTCACAACTATCTGTCATAAATAAAGTAGAAGCATGGTAAAGCTATGGCATTCAAAACACAGCAACAAACAAAAGAAAATAACTTTTTTTTGGTATCATACTAAGTTTTTAAACAAAACTAATTGGGGCACTTTCAAACATTGTAGACAAGAAAATAATATTGTTGGCTTCCCAGACAACAATCTGACAACCAATACATGGCAAGCACTTATGATCATGTCCTCTGATCCAATAATTCCAGTTCTAGTAATATCACTGCAGCACTATTTATAAAGTGTAAAAAGTGGAGAGAATATGGATATACAGTAAGAGGGAAATGGTTTGATATAGTAAAAATGGGAAGGAACTTCTCTAATAGTGATTACCTCTAGATTATAAAATTAAGAATTTTTGCTTTCTTTTCTCTACAATGAACATGCATCACTTTTAAAGTCTCACACTGATACTGAGGGTTGAGTAATAATTGGAAAGCAGTATGACAGTGGGATTAAGAGTCTGTGCTTGTGTATGAATCCCAGCTCTATGACCTTGGACGATCACTCAAGTATTCAGTATCGTACTGCTGTGAAGAAGAAATCCTGGCACTTGTTTAATAAATGCTACCACTTAGAGACAAAATACTTAGGGTGATAAAAGCTTCACTCTACTTTCTCTATGATATCAAAATGCCTCAAATTAAAAAACTATATGAATCTCAAGAGAAGAGGCATGCATCTTTCTATAAAAGGGAGCTAGTTTTCACTGTCCTATAGCCCTGAAATCACAGGATGGGTGGGAAGGAAGGAGATGTTGAAAGGATACTGACTACCCTTCTAATATGGAAATTCCCCCAACTAAAAGCCCCCAAATAAATTACGTTTATGTTGTAGGAGTTGCTTTGAGTTTAGGTTCAAAAGACCAACATATGTGAAGGACATGATCAAGAGAAATATAGGCAGCAAGTAGCATGAGGACCATACATTTTAATATATACAACTTCTGAATACGCCCAAAGCTTTCTCATAAGCATGATCTCATAGGATCATTGAGAGGTAGTCAGAAAATTTACAACTGAGGTACAGAGATAAAATGCCATGCCCAAGATCATCAAGTAGCAAAACTACCAAGTAGCAAACATAACAGGGCATCTAGGACACCTGTCTGATGCTGACTTTTAGAACTACTAGTTTGTTCCAATCCACTAGCTAAGTACTCATGCTCTAACAGATTTCCACAGGTATCTGTCCTAGGTAGCTCTAGGCTCTGGAGTATTGGGCAACATCTTAAGGCTTCTCCTAGCCATAAATTTTAGGTTGATTTAATCTACATGAAAGGACTATGAGTGTGTGTTTATATTTTTATGAAGCAAGATCCTATATAAAGTGTGTGTGTGTGTGTGTGTGTGTGTGTGTGTGTGTGTGTTTGTGTGAAGTGGGCAATTGACTAATGGCACATTTTAAGCTAACTTCTAAAGTTTGAAATTATATTGGCTTTAATTGGGATTATTTTGAATTCCAAGCATTTTATATAATCACATATATAATGGTTATAATGGAAATAAGGAAGAAAGTAGAATTGATTAAAAAATTGCCCTGATTTCCTAAAGCTTATAAAAATTAATTTTTATAAATATTAAATTTATATAAAATTTAATTTCATAATACATAGGATACATGTTGAAAGAAAAATAAGTCTAAATTATTTCATATTTAGAATATAAATTCAAATGTGGAAACTGAAGATTCTGAAATAAATGAGAGAAGCATAGCCTTTTGAAAAAAATAAACTTGAGTTTCCTGACAACTTTCTTGTTGTTTTTTTATTAACCCAATCAAACCAAGACAAACTACAACTAGATAATTAGAAATAGGGAGTAGTGTTAGTTAAAACTTGGAAAAAGAATATAAAAAATTAACTTTATTGAACATTTTACCTGCCAGATGCTTTATTATTTATTTTTAAATTATTTATTTATTTATTTTTTATTAATTTCAGAGAGGAAGGGAAAGGAAGAGAGAAACAGAAACATCAGTGATGAAAGAGAATCACTGATCAGCTGCCTTCTGCATACCTCACATTGGGGACTGAGCCAGCAATCCAGGCATGTGCCCTGACAGGGAATCGAACCATGACCTCCTGGTTCATTCATAGGTTGATGCTCAATTACTGGGCCACGTCAGCTGGGCTGCCAAATGCTTTTAAATATGATATGTGATTTAATCCGGAACAACCCAGAGTAATATAAACCATTAGTGGCTTTTAAAGTATTAATACTGAATTACTAAACAGTAGGTAAAGTATTAAAACTGGAGATATATTAGAACAAGGTAGAAATAGATTTTTCTTCTTGTCATTCATCAGATGACAATTTAACTTTTTCAACAGCTCTTTTGAACTACAATCAACATACAATAATTTACCTTTTATCTTCTTTTTCATCCTAACCCAAGGATATGTTTTTATTAATTTGAGAGAGACACAAAGGGAGAGGGAAAGAGAGAAACATCGATCAGTTGCTTCCCACATGCACCCCAACCAGGATAGAACCCAAAGTTTGGGTATGTGCCCTGACCAGGAATTGAACCCATGACCCCTTTTTTTAAAGAATATATTTTTATTGATTTCAGAGAGGAAGGGAGAGGGGAGAGAGAGAGAAACATCAATGATGAGAATCACTGAATGGCTGTCTCCTGCACACCCCCTAATGGGAACTAAGCCCGAAACCTGGGATGTGTCCCTACTGGGAATCAAACCTGGGACCCTGCAATCAGCAGGCTGACGCTCTATCCATTGAGAGTGCATTTGCTAAATATACCCATGAAACAGTAACAGGAAATAATTTAATATTGCTATTTGCCCTGTCTCTATAACAGATGTGTCAGAGATGAAAGAAAATTAGTAAAATGTGTATGAAAACCTACCTCCTGTCAGAATCTGGGACTCATGACAAAACCAAGATAATGAATATACCCCCAAAAGTTTCCTTATTTTTGGAACATCAGTTTAAAAAAAAAAAGGAATATATAAATGATCTGTGATGTATCCATAAACAATAAATGATTGATACACACAACAATATGTGAATCATAAAATAATTATGCTAAAAATTACACCAAAAACAAAAAAAGCATACTGAAATTACATAAAATTCTAGAAAATGCAAATTAACTTTGTTTTTTTAAGAGAGCAAAAGGGGCTCAGAGAGAAATATAGCTTCTAGTAGTAATACTATTAATAAGTAGTGATGCCAGGATATAAATCAATTAGTTCTACAAGATCCCCAAACCCAGGTCTATACCACAAGACCTTAATATCTACTGCATACTTTATAACAAAACAAGAAAAAACATATATCTGGTTATTAAAATACTAGTGACCCGGTGCATGAAATTCATGCACATAAAAAGGGGATTAATTAGAGGAAATAATTTAATATTGCTGTTTGCCCTTTCTCTATAATAGAAGTGTCAAAGGTGAAAGAAAATTAGTAAATGTATATGAAAACCTTCTTCCTGTCAAAGTCTGGGGCTCACCATGGGACCCAGAGTCAAGTCCCCGTCCACCCACATGCATCTCAAAATTGCATTGAGACTCAGACCCTGTCGGAAACCAAATATTGTTCTCACTAAATGGATGTAAACAGGAAGCCAGAAGGCTGGTCAACCTTAACTGCTCTGAAAGGTCAGAGCTAATTACTTACTCACTGTTTAGTTGAAACATTTGTTGGTTGAAGCAACCTCTATCTGTTCTTGTTAATTTCTGTTTTTGTTATTTCCTGCCTAAAGGCTAGGGGTGTGTCCCAAAGCCTTAATAAAAGGGAGGAAAAGGCCAGAGCAAGTGGCAGTCCTTTCCACTAGAGGAAGGCTCCCGCCTGGCCCCCCAATATCGCCAAATTTATGCTTTCTAGTCTCTCATTTCGTTTGCGTGCGGCCTCCTTCAGAACCCGAACCCTGACCCGGGAACCCTGAACCACGTGGGACGTGGAAAGAGGTTCCCACAAGACCCCAAGCCCCCACCCCCCCACCAATTGGGCTAGATCCAGACCTGGCCAGTCCCACCTTTGTCAAGCCCTTCTGGGCAGGGCGAGTAACCTCAGGTCCCCTGGACAGGTGCCAGGATGAGAGGGCATGGTCTGAGGTCCCCCAGCCCAGATGGGGGTGGGGAACGTGCCTTGAGGTCCTCTGTCAAGCCCCACCAGGTAGAGGACATGGATGAGATGCCCCGTCAAGCCCCACCAGGTGGGAGGTGAAGGTGTAGCCTTAGGTCCCCCAGCCGAGCACTGGCAGGGCTGCAGCCTCAGATCACCCATCAAACCCCGCTGGGCAGGGGCATGACCTGAGCTCCCCCAACCGAGCACTGAGGGTGCACCTTGAAGTCCCCCATCAAGCCCCACTGGATGCATCAAGAAACAAAGAGAGAGAGCCCAAATAAATAAAATCAGAAATGAAAGAAGTGCAGTAACAATTCATAATTCAAACTAAGATGCCTCGGAATAAACCTAACCAAGGAGATACAAAACCCTTACTCAGAAAACTAAAGGACATTGAAAAAATAGATAGAAGAATATACAAACAAGTGGAAGAATATACTGTGTTTATGGACTGGAAGAATTTACATAATTAAAATGTCTATACTACTTAAAACAATCTAAAGATTCAATGTAATCCCTATTAAAATACCAAAAGCATATTTCACAGATATAAAACAAATATTCCAAACATTTATATGGAACCAAAAATAGCCACAAGATTCATCTGGAATAAAAAAAGACCCTGAATAGCCACAGCAACCTTGAGAAAGAAGAACAAAGTTGGAGGTATCTCAATACTGGTATCAAATCCTATTACTAAGCCATTGTAATAAAAACATCCTGGTACTGGCACAAGATCAAGCTATAGACCAATGTAACAGAAAAGAGACCCCAGAAATTGACCCATGCCATTATAGTCAATTAACATTTGATAAAGGAGGTAAGAGCATGTAATGGAATAAAAACAGTCTCTTCAATAGTGGTTTTAGGAAAATCGGGCAGATACATGTAAAGAAATGAAATTAACTTATACCATAATAATAAACTCAAAATGGATAAAAGAGTCTATCTAATAACAGAGCAATATGAAAATTGACCGTACCTCTGCTACACCTACAAGCCACGTTCACCAGTCACACCCACCAGCCAATCAGAACGAGCATGCAAATTAATCCAACCAAAATGGCTATGGGCACAGAGAGAGCAGGAGGGAGGCTTGGGTTGTCCCTAGTGATGGAGGAAGCCAACCAAGCTTTCCACACACCCTGGCTTGCCAAGGCCTCTACTTAAGGCAACAAAGTTTCAATGGCTGTGTGAGCAGAAGGCTTGGCTCTGCTCCAGGCTACAAAGTTTCAATAATTGAAGATAAATCCCAGACACCCAGGCCCCTGCTTGGGTCACCGGGCGGTGTGGCCGGCCTGCAAACCACCACAGGACCTTTGCCCAGGCCACCGCATGCCCCAAGAGAATACCCACCCTGATCCAGGACACCCTTCAAGGCAAACCAGCTGGTCCCCACCCATTCACCAGGCCTCTATCCTCTCTAATAAAAGAGTGATATGCAGATTGACCATCACTCCAACACATAAGATGACTGCCCCCATGTGGTCAAAAGATCCTGCCCACATGTGGATACAAGATGGCCACCACAAGATGGCCAGCAGGGGAGGGACCAGGCCTGCAAGGGAGGGCAGTTGTGGGCGATCAGGCCAGCAGGGGAGGGCAGTTAGGGGTGATCAGGCCGGCAGAGGAGGGCAGTTGGGTGGGGGTGGGACCCAGGCCTGCAGGGAAGGGGAGTTGGGGGGGACTGGGTCTGTAGGGAAGGGCAATTATGGGGGAAACCCAGGCCTGCGGGGGAGGACAGTTAGGGGTCACCAGGCCCACAGGGGAGGGTAGTTAGGGGCAAGCAGGCTGGCAAGGGGGCAGTTAGGCATCAATCAGGCTGGCAGGGGAGTGGTTAAAGGGTGATCAGGCTGGAAGGCAGAAGCAGTTAGGGGCAATCAGGAAGGAAGGCAGATGAGCAGTTGGGAGCCAGCAGTCCTGGATTGTGAGGGATGTCCGACTGATCGTTTAGGCCCGATCCAATTAGGGGCAGTCGGACATCCCTCAAGGGGTCCCAGATTGGAGAGGGAGCAGGCTGGTCTGAAGGACCCCCCTCCCGTCCCTCATGCACAAATTTTGTGCACTGGGCCTCTAGTTTAAATATAAGGTGGGAAACCATAATATCCTAAAAAACAAACAAACAACAAAAACACAGACAGTAAAATCTCAGGCATCTCATGTAGTAGTATTTTCACTGATAATCACCTCGGGGAAAAAGAAACAAAGGAAAAAATGGACAAATGTGACTACATCAAACTAAAAAGCTTATGCGTAGCAAAAAAAACCTCAACAAGCCGAAACCAGTTTGGCTCAGTGGATAGAGCATCAGCCTGTGGACTGAAAGGTCCCAGGTTTGATTACGGTCAAGGGCACGTACCTTGGTTGTGGGCACATCCCCAGTGCAGGAGGCAGCTGATTGATGTTTCTCTCTCATTGATATTTCTAACTCTCTATCTCTCTCCCTTCCTCTCTGTAAAAAAATCAATTAAAAAAAAAATATATATATATATATTTAAAAAAGAAACCTCAACAAAAGAAGGGAACCCACTGTATGGGAGAACATATTTGCCAATGATACATCTGGCAAGGGATTAATTTCCAAAATATACAAAGAACTCATCCAATTCAACAAAAGGAAGATGAACAATCCAATTAAAAAATGGACAAAAGACCTGAATAGATACTTCTCCAGAGAGGACATACAGATAGATGGCCAATAGATATATGAAAAATGTTCAATGTCACTAATCATCAGAGAGAGGTAAATTAAAACTACAATGAGGTGTCACTTCACACCTGTCAGAATGGCTACAATCAATAAGTCAACAAACAGCAAGTGCTGGTGAGGATGTGGAGAAAAGGGAACTCTCTTGCACTGCTGGTGGAAATGCAAACTGGTGCAGCCACTGTGGAAAACAGTATGAAGTTTCCTCAAAAAATTAAAAATGATCCAACAATCCCACCTCTGGGAATATACTCAAAAGGCTAATCAGAAAGAATATACGTATGCACTTCTATGTTCATTGCAGCATCATTTCCAATAGCTAAGATCTGGAAACAGCCCAAGTGCCCATCAGTAGATGAGTGGATAAAAAAGCTGTGGTAATTTATACAATGGTATACGATGCGGCTGTACGAAAGAAGGATATCTTACCCTTGGATGGACCTGGAGATAATTATGCTAAGCAAATAAGCCAGGTAGAGAAAGCAAATATTACATGACTTCATATATATGTGGAATCTAATGAACAAAACAAATTAGTGAACAAAATAGTTCCAGAGGCATAGAAGCATGAAACAGACTGATAGATCTCAGAGGGGTGAAAGGTGAAGGGGTGGAGGTGACGGGAATAGATTAACCCAAGAACATATAAACATATACGAATAGTTCATGGACACAGACAATAGTGTGGAATGAGATTAGGGAGGACAAAGGGGTGGAGATATGGGGGAATTCTATAATATTGTCAACAATAAATAAAGAAAATGAAAGATATTTATGGAACTCAATATTGTTAAGTTTTCAGTTCTCTCTGAAATGATTTATAAATTCAATGCAATATGATTCAAAATTCCAGCAGGATTATTTTGCATATGGAAATTGACAAGCTGATTCTCAAATTTACAAAACAAACAACAAAAGAAATAGAAAAAACGGAAGGACAGCTAGGATAATTTTGAAGAACCAAGAAGATTTATACTACAAAATAGAAACACTTATTATAAAGCCACAGTGATAAAAATAGTGCATTATTGGCATAAGGATAGAGAAAGAGACTATCAGAACATAATAATCAATTCGGAAACAGACCAATACACATACAGTTACATGATTTACAACAAAGACATCACTGCCACTCTGTGGAAAAAGGTAGGTCTTTTGAATAATAATGTAGGAACAGAA
Source organism: Lasiurus cinereus (assembly GCA_011751065.1). Taxonomy (NCBI): domain Eukaryota; kingdom Metazoa; phylum Chordata; class Mammalia; order Chiroptera; family Vespertilionidae; genus Lasiurus; species Lasiurus cinereus. The sequence continues at coordinate 50,052,362 of JAAGEH010000393.1, forward strand.
AAAAGAAAATCTTAACCTCTTCCTTATACCAGTTAAATTTGAGGTGGATCACAAATATAAGCAAGATAGGTAAAATAATACAGCTTCCAGAGGAATACATGAAACTATCTCCAGGACACTGAAGTAATTAAAGATTTCTTAAATGGGAGACAAAAGCACTATCCATATAAGAAACATATTGTTAGATCAGATTTTATTAAAATTAATACGCTAAGTCAACAAACAGTAAGTGCTGTTAACTAAAGGCATCATTAAGAAAGTGAATCAGCAAGCCAGAGATTGAGAAATTACTTGTAATACATATATATGACAAAGGACTCATATCCAGAATATATGAAGAATTCCTGCCAAGCAATAAGAAAAAAGGCAACTAATTTTTAAAAAAGGGCAAAAGCTGCCCTAGCCGGGTGGCTCAGTTGATGATTAGAGCATCATCCTGTACACCAAAAGGTTGGAGGATTGATCCCCAGTGGGGCGCATAAAGGAGGCGCCTGATGGATGTTTCTCTCTCACCTTGATGTTTCTCTCTCCCATCCTTTCTTTCTCTCTAAAATTAATAAAAACATATCCTCAGGTAAGGATTAAAAAAAAAAAAAGGCAAGACCTTAAATAGGCACTTCGCCAAGAAGATACCAAAATGGGCAATAAATATATAAAAATGTGTTCAGTATCATTATTCATTAGGGAAATATAAAAACATGAGATACTACTACATACCCAATAGAAAGTCAACCATTTAAATAACTAAAATTATCCAGTGTTCAGAGAAGAGTTAACACCGCAGACTTTAGACTGCTATTCTCAGGAAGGCCTGTTTGCAAAGCTCGTCTCTGGTTGGCTTCTGGAAACTTGGATTTTGGTAGGGTCCCACCATACTTAGAACTGATTAAAACATAAAATAGCTCATTGTGCCTAAAGTATTTGTGCAAACAATATCGTTTATGCTACATACCTGCTTTCCTTCTGGAAGTCTGGAATTTTTGTATGTGCTAGGCAGAGATTGCTTACACATAGGGCTTGGGTGCCAGGCCTCAATAAAAGCCCTGAGCACTAAGACTCTAACAAGTTTCCCTGGTAGACAACATTTTACATGTTGTCACAATTTGTTGTTGGAGGAATTAAATGCATCCTGTGTGATTGAGAGAGGACTCTTGGAAGCCTGTGCTGATTTCCTCTGAACTTTGTCCCATGTGCCATTTCCTTTCACAATTTTGCTTTATAGCCTTTTGCTGCAATAAATCATAGCAATGAGCATGTCTATATGATGAGTCCTGGAGTCACGGCAGATAATCAACCGGAGATTGGTGTTGAGGACCCCTGACACACCAACTGTTAGGGATTATGTGGAATAAACTAAAAGTATTATACATTGTTGAAGAGAGTATAAGTTAGTTCAAACACTTTGGGAGACTATTAGTAATATCTACTAAAACTAAAACATATTTCTACCATAATTCACAGTTTTACTCTTAGAAATATATCCTAAAGAAAGTAAGTGCCTATGTTCACCATATGAGATATTCATCCTATATAACAAAAGGCTAATATGCACATTATCCCCTCAACCTGTGAATCAAGACTGGGAGTTCGACCAGGGGATGGGGCCAGCTGGCCAACTGTCCTCGGTTCCTCCTCCTGACTAGCCCTCTTGATTGGCTTGATTGGGGCAGGCTGGCTTGACCCCACCCATGCACAAATTCGTATACTGGACCTCTATTTATAATAGCTCAAATGGTAAACAACTCTAATTCCATCAATAGCTGAATGGATAAGCAAATTATGGCATATTCTTAAAATACTACAAAATAAACACACACACACACAAATACCAACACATGCCACAACATGGATGAATCTTATAGATGGTAGTTAAACTAAAAAAGCTTAACACAGAAGTACACAATGTATTATTCCATTTACATGTGAAAAAGTGATATAAGCAAAGTATGATTCCATTTATGAGTTCAAAAACTAATAAAACTAACCTATACTGATAAAAATTAGAGAGTTACCTGAAGAGGTGTACTGTGCTATGCTATCTAATACATCTTGTTATAAAAATTTAAATACTAAAATAAAGTGAAAAATTCGGTTCCTCATGTGCATTAGCCAAATTTCAAGCACTCAATAGCCATATATAAATAATGGCTATAGTACTGGACAGCAGAGATAGAAAATATACCTTCATCTTCATTCAAAGTTCTACTGATCAGTACTTTTCTAGCATGATGGGAATTTTCTGTTTTTTGACCTAAGTGGTAGTTACATGAATTTTTAAATAAGAAATAACTCACCAGTTATATATTTAAGATTTATATACTTTATATATTAGTTTATAATTCAATAAATAAATAAATAAATATACATTTTAAGTGACTAGGAGAAAACATACAGTATTAATATCTAAACTATGAAGGATTCATAAGTCAATAAGAACAAGACAGCAGCTTAAAAATGGTAGGCAAGTAAACATATTAAAAGATGCCCAATAAACATATTAAAAGATGCTTAGGTTCATCAAAAACCAGGAAAATACAATCTAAAACCCTGATGTACGACTTTTGCCTAATGTATGGACAAAAATTTGGGTGTGTCAATTATTTAAGTAAAATATGAATATAAGTAATTCAAGGACAAGAAGCTTACTGTCTATTAATTTATACTCTTTTCAACAATGTATAATACTTTTAGTTTATTCCACATAATCCCTTAGTTTGCTACTAAATTCCTCAAGTCTAACACAGTGGTTGGCATACAGTACGTACTCAATACATAATTATGGGTGGAATAAAGTGAGAAAGGAAAGTTGGAGAGGAAATTATATTCCCTTACTCCTATATTTACTATTGACGGGAGTGTAAAATAGAGGAAGCTTTTATGAAGAAGAATTTTATAACATATAATTGCTGTTTATTTAACAATTCCATTTCTCAATTTCTTCCCCAGGGAAACACTCATATGTAAACACAAGAAACTATAAGAATTTATAATGTAACACTGTAATAGCAAAAACTTGCAAATAACATATATTGTACATTAAGAGAAAAATGGCTAAATAAACTGTGGTTCTCCCATGCCATATAATATTACATAGCAACTAAAAAAACCGCAAAAACTAAAGAAACAAAGTAGATCTAAAGTAATGACATAGAAAGACCTTCATAACACATTAGGTTAAACAAGAAGTTATACTCTAATGCACATATTTAAAAACAAAAATATCCACAAAATTATGGATCATGTACACACACATATGTATGTATGTCAATGCATAGACTAAGAGGAGAAATTTATAACCCAAACTAGTAATAGTGGTTACTTCTAGGAATAAGAGTTGAATTACGGGTGGTGGCTTTCACATTTTCTAAATTGAGTTTTTCACAAAACATAGTCAGACATTATTCATGTAAAAATGCAACAGCCTGGCCAATGTGGGTCAGTTGGTTGAGTGTTGTCCTCTGCACTAAAAGGTCACTGGTTCAATTCTGGTCAGGGCACATACCCAGGCGAGGATTTGATTGATCCTTGGTTGGGATGTATGTGAGAGGCAAACAATTGATGTTTCTCTTTCACATCAATGTTTCTCTCTCTCTCCCTAAAATAGAAATCAATAAAAATATATTTTAAAACAACAACCCAACAAAACCTATTATTCTTTCTTAGGTGTTGAGTTGTTGCTGTTCTACGTTCTAATGATGTAAAATGGCCTCAAATTAAAGGATTCCTACTTTTCTTTTCCCTCCATATTTTTGGATTGTTTGGTTTTATTTTAAACAAATGAGTACTCACTACTCAGTTTAAGAAAAAATATATCACCCTATATATAATGAACCACTATATATTTAAATTTCAAAACATTTCTCAATTTGAGAAATGATAGACCTAAAAGCCCCAATAGTTTATTATTTAGATTTCACATCTTAGATCTCTGAACATAGACTGTTTAAAGAACTGACCCTATCCAAAGCAATCATCTACTAGAATGAAATTATATAAACAACAGAATTTTTAAAAATTAAAACTTAATGTGCCAGTTCATGCCCTACCTGGGTTACTGGAATGTAGAGAGGCTCTCCATTATGTAGCAGTGTAAGTTTCCCATGCTGGTTGAGTCGTCCTTCTGGCTTTAAATTTGCCATCTCCTTAAGTCCTCCTCTTTTGCCACTCTCTTGTCCATTTCCCTTAAATTCTTCAGTATCACTTAGGCATTCAAAAAATTCTTCTTCGCTATCACTCCAAGAATCCCAAGATTTTCCCACCTCTCCCTTTTCCTTGTCCATATCTTTTAGGTTATCTGGCCCCAGCTGGTCTCCAGGTCTTCCAGCATCCCCTGGATATGTATTAGTCACATTATCTGAAATACTTATCTTCCTCTTCTCATCACGTGCCTTCTTTCTTTCAATACAGCAATTTAACATCTTAAGAAAACAGAAATATATATATATTTGAATTTGTTACAGTAAAATAAAAATCAACCCACTGCTTAAATATTTAACTTTCATTCTCCACCCTTCCCCTACATGTTGTAAATGACAGTGATTTTAAGTAACCTCAACAGCACAAAAAGAATAGCCTATAATCCATACTTAAATTTAGCATCAGAAGTAAACTCTAACTAACTCAAGATCACATTAAACACTGTCACTGAAAAATCTTTACCTGTAGTTTCTGATGTAGTAAACAGCATCTTAGATCTGGGGGGCCACTTGCTAATCTATCAAATAAAGCAATGGGAAAAAAGATTAGTTTTAGTAAAATTGCTTTAGATATACATAGCTTTTATACTACCACACATTTTAGCCATATTGATAAGAAATTAAAACGAGTTATGGGTGGGACAGTCAATTATGTTATGGGGAAAATAAGATTAAAAGATCAGAATTTATTTTATTCTCCTATTATACATATTACCAATAGTAAGTATAACAGATATTTCAAAGCTTAAGAGTAAAGTAGTGATAGCACTCAAGCTAATAGAAACTTAAAGTAAAAAGTCTCTAAATCCATTCCAGGAAGTAGCTGGCATACAGTATTTTACACCATACAAAACAGATTAGACTATCTTTTTAGTTCTCTGTTACTATAGTGAATTCTCAATATAAAAACCATCAATCTCCACTTCTCTTTTGCCTGGACTATCTCTAATTCTAAACCACTAAGTTCCCAGTAATCAGCTAAGCAGAAACTGGCACATGACATAAGAGTAAACGTTTTTGGATAAGTCACCATTTTATATAACTCATATATCGTGAGTCTCCTCTCTTAGTAAGGGTAGATGGCAGTAATCAATATTTATGCTAACTAAACTCTCCTATGAAATGTCAATATAAATTATACAAAAATTCACAGGTAATGTTTAATATCTGGACTTATGAACTCTAGAGATATTATCTCTCCAAATATAAAAAATATGTTTACAACATGTAATTTAGAAAATGCACTAATGTAGAAAGAACAAAATAAAAATATAATTTCACACCTGGGAAAACTACTGTTGACATTTGGCTGTATTTCTTTCCATTTAGTTTGCTGTACAATATTACAGAAACATCAGCATAATTGAAAATGCTCAGTATATGCAATACTATATTCTACTTTACCATAAATATTAGGCTCATTTTTAATGTTATTAGAGGTTCTTGGGGAAAAACTTGTAATGGATCTGTAACTTTCCATTATAGAGACATATAATAATTTATTTAACCATTCTTTTATTTTTGGCACTTAGGCTGTTTCAACCTTTTTCTCCCCTACTTGAGGCCTGGTGTATGAAAATTCATGCACTGGAGTGGGATGGTCCCTCAACTCGGCCTGCCCTCTCTCACAGTCCAGGAGCCCTCAGGGGATTGAGACAACCTGGCAGTCAGGAGAAGGCGATGTCCCATCATACCTCTGCTGCTGCCACTGCCAGTAGCACAAGCCTCAGCCAGCCCTGGCCACCTGAGCCTTGGGTGGCCATGGGCAGCTGGACAACTGCCATCTGAGGTATGCCTGTGCCTTGGGCTGGCCCTGGGCAACTGGATAGCCGCCATCCGAAGCTTGTCTGCACCTCAGGCCAGCCCTTGGTGGTTGGGCAGCCACCATCTGAGGCTTGCATACCAGTGCATAGACTAAGAGGAGAAATTTATAACCCAAACTAGTAATAGTGGTTACTTCTACTGTGGGAGAACCACAGTTTTGCCAGATAGTCCAGGCAAAAGAGAAGTGGAGGTTGATGGTTTTTATATTGAGAATTCACTATAGTAACAGAGAACTAAAAAGATAGTCTAATCTGTTTTGTATGGTGTAAAATACTGTATGCCAGCTACTTCCTGGAATGGATTTAGAGACTTTTTACTTTAAGTTTCTATTAGCTTGAGTGCTATCACTACTTTACATATCCAAAGGATGCCGGAAAACCTGGAGACCAGCTGGGGCCAGATTGGGCATTGGCTGGGCAGTCGCCATCCAAAGCTTGCCTGCACTTCAGGTCGGCCCTGGGCAGCTGGGGGACTGAGAGGACTGGGGACTCTGGAGGCAGGCACGTAGAGTGGCCAGACCTGCCTGGAGATGAGCTGAGCCTTGCCACGTGCCTGGCACCTCAGCTGGGCTGAGGGGACTAAGTGCCACCATCTTGTGGCTGTGTGTGCTGCCATCTTTGCGACAGTGTGAGGGTCAATTAACATATTCCCTCTTTATTAGATATGATTTTAAATTTGCTTCAGTGAACACCTCTGAACATATACATGTCCAAAGTTTCTTACCATTTTCTTAGGGTAAAATTACTAGATGAGAATTAATGGTTCAAAATTCAAATGCTGCCAACAAACACAAAATACTGTCTATACAACTTGATATTGAAATTATTACCCTGGTATCAAAAAGTCGTTTTCCCATCTGAAACGCATTTCAAGAACAAATTCCTGCCAGAGGTGTGCCACTCCTTTCAATCCTCCGTGGTAGAAATTGATCATACAAAGACACAAAGCCAATTTGTATGTTAAACTGTCTGATGGTGCAGATTTGAACTGATTGTAGAGATTCTAAATTTAACAAAATAAAAACAAAGCAAAACTTGTTAACAACATATTTATATGCATATTCAAAAACTGTGTGGGTAAAGATTTTAATAATAAAATTAAATCTATCCTACCAAAACTAGTTTTTATCAATTATTGCTTATATTGTTCTTAGGCAGTTCCATGTTTTCAAGATTTCTACAAGGATCACAAATGAAGCTCTAGTTTGGTGATGCAAAAGTTAAAGTTTCAATTTTTTCTGTGGAATCTTCAAGATGTACTCCAATTTTCATGTTGTATGTATGTATGTATGTATGTATTTATTTATTTATTTATTTATTTATTATTTTAGTTTGGGAAATGGGGGCCAGGCGGAATTTATGTTACCTTTAAAAACTCTTTACTTAACAATAGTACACACTTGTTGTCAAAACCAAAAAGAGAAGATAAACTCAGAATAGTACAAATAGAAAATGTAAAACTCTTGCCTTTTCCCCTCACTTTACAAAATCTATTTTCTTAACAATAACTGTTCTAACAGATTGATCTCTCTATATCTGTCATTTAAACTCTCATTTATCGATTTATCAAAGACTGGATAAGAAAAACAAAAAATTTACTTTATTTACATATTTTATAATATTAATGAGTTTTTCACTCACTTCCTAGTTTGAAATACAGGAACCAGTTTGTTGCAAAACAAATTTTATTATTTATAAAAAGTCTAAAATGAGGGAAATCCCACAGTTATGCACAGTATTTTATATTACTTTTTTCCACTGTTATCAGAAAAGTTCTTGCTATGCAAAATATGTCAATGTTCTAGTGCAGATCATTTTCTAAGTGGAGGCCATGATGGCCCCTCATGTTTTCCTAAGGTGATTTTTAAAATGAAAAGATCCTTATTCTACTAATCTAGAAACATAGCAAATCCTTAGAAATTTGGTACATTTTAATAACTGGACTTACATATTCTTCACTCTCTGACAAAGGATTGTTGTCCATTGAAGAAGTTGCATCTAATGGTTTCTCAGAAGCAGCATCAGGGAATAAGAACTAAGGGAGAATGGAAATAACCACAATGTCAAACAAATTTTCTAATTTGTTGATTTTTGCTACTCATATAGGAACTAGTTGACCTTTTAATTAAAATAGTGAAAATGCTCTTATTGTACTGGCCAGTTGGTTCTTCATTATCTCAAACTATTTCTATTTTTCTTTGAAGATACAGAGTTTTAGTGACTAGCCAAATTTAGGATTCAGAGACTTTTTTTAATAGTAACCACCTGGTTCTGTAAACTAAACAGAATGCAAAGCCAAAATTTCTTCACTATGATTACAGGTTCATCCAAGGTCATTAAAGTTTTAAGAAAGTGTTAATATTATAAAAAAGAAAAGGCTATAAAAGAAAAACTTTAAATACCCATATATTCATGAGACTCAGTTGTTATATTATCCACAGGTTTTCATATATAAAATAATCCTATCTAGTAAAAGGGTAATATGCAAATTAACCATTACTCCATCACAAAGATGGCAGCACCTATAGCCACAGGATGATGGCGCCCATTCTCTCAGCCCTGCCACAGTCGGCCAGTCCCGGGATGGGGGTGGCAGCATGAGTGGTCTGGTGGAATACTTGCTTTGCCACCATGGCGACAAGGCATTTCACACCCCTGGCCACCAATGGGCCTCTGGGCCACGAAGAGCCTCTGGCCAGTGGGCACAGAGCAGCCAGGCCTCGCAGAAAGCTACTGGCGCATGGATTTGTGTGCAGGGCTACTAGTAAAAGTATGATATTTAAGACACGCAAATTCATTTTATGAGATTCTCCTAGAAAGTAAAAAGCAGTCTGAACCTGTAATGACCAGTGTATCTTTTCCACATTGTCTTTGTTTAAGTGTCTGTGTTTAGGATTGGTTAAAAAAGAAAAATGCAATGCATATAATAATTGAGCTATATAACTGGAATAACATCTCTAAGGTTACATTTGCTTTCAGTCCTTTTTTCTTAATTTAATGAATCTTTATTGTCCAGAGTATTACAATTGTTCCTCCTTTTTCCCACCACAGCTCCCCTCTACCTGGCTCCTACCCCTCCCTCTGCCCTTACCTCCCCTGCATTGTCCTCATTCACAGGTGTACAATTTTTGTCCAGTCTCACCCCGCACCCTCCTCACTCCTTTCCCCCTGAGAATTGTCAGTCCACTCCCTTTCTATGCCCTTGATTCTATTATATTCACCAGTTTATTCCGCTCATCAGATTTTTTTTATTCACTTGATTTTCAGATTCAATTGTTAGACTTACAAGTATAGAGAGCTCACAGAACCCCAAATAAAAAGGAATCCAAAGAGGACCACACCAAGACACATCATAATTAAAATGACAAGAGCAAAAGACAGAGAATATTAAAAGCAGCAAGAGAAACTTTCAAGAGTAATACAATGAAAAGAAGATTGGTTTTATAAACTTCATGTTAATTTCATCACTGGGAAAAACCTTCAAGAGTAGTACAATGAAAAGATTGGTTTTATAAACTTCATGTTAATTTCATCACTGGGAAAAACCTTCAATAGTACAATGAAAAGATTGAATTATATGTATTTGTTGATCATAATTTTTATCTTTATCATTTTCTTCTTCCTCTTCTTAAAGAGTACCTTTCAGCATTTCATATAATACTGGTTTGGTGTTGAGGAACTCCTTTAACTTTTTCTTATCTGTAAAGCTCTTTATCTGCCCTTCAATTCTGAATGATAGCTTTGCTGGGTAGATCTTGGTTGTAGGTTCTTGCTATTCATCACGTTGAATATTTCTTGCCACTCCCGTCTGGCCTGCATAGTTTAGAAATCAGCTGACAATGGTATGGGTGCTTCCTTGCAGGTAATTAACTGTTTTTCCCTTGCTGCTTTTAATATTCTCTGTCTTTTGCTCTTGGCATTTTAATTATGATGTGTCTTGGTCTGGTCCTCTTTGGATTCCTTTTTTATTTGGGTTTCTGTGAGCTTCCTGTACTTGTAAGTCTATTTCTTTCACCAGGTGGGGGAAGTTTTTAGTCATTATTTCTTCAAATAGGTTTTCAGTATCTTGCAATCTCTCTTCTTCTAGCACCCCATAATTCTGATGTTGGTATGCTTGAAGTTGTCCCAGAGGCTCCTTACACTATCTTCAAATTTTTGGATTCTTTTTTCTTTTCCAGTTGAGTATTTTCTGCTTCTTTGTATTTCAAATCTTTGACTTAATTCTTGCGATCCTCTAGTCTGCTGTTAGGATTCTGTATAATATTTTTTATCTCAGTCAGTGTATGTTTAATTTCTAGTTGGTCCTTTTCCATCTCCTCTTGGGTCTTGCTAAATTTATCCATCTTTTCTAGGAAATTCTTGAAAAACCTTATAACTGTAGTTTTGAACTCTATATCCAGTCATTTGTTAAACTCCATTTCTTTCGTTTGTGATTTGTTTCTTTGTCTCCACATTTTTGTGGCTTCCCTGAGTTGGTAGAGTAGCTTTGTGTGCTAAGTGTCATATATGGCCCAGTAGCTCTGCCTCCCCAGTTACCTGAGGTGGACACTCTTGGTGCGTTCCTTTGTAATCTGTGTGTGCAGCCTTGTTGTAGTTAAGTCTTAATTGTTGTTGGTATCACTGGGGGAATTGATCTCCAAGCCAATTGGTTGTGGGGATCAGCTGTATCTACGCCAGAAGAACTTCTGTGCTGGAGTCAGCCTTATGATACAAGACTTGCAAAATTGCAAAAGCCTGTGTTTGGCTTGGATGGTGCGGAGTCTCAGGGCTGAGCAGACAACCTTGGCTTCCAGTCAGTCCTGCCCTACATGGCTCCTGGGTCTCAGTGTCCCTAGGTAACTGCTGCAGTCCTCTCTGTGCGCATGCGTGTGTGCCTCCAGACCTCTGCCTTTTGTATCTCCCCTCAGTTTTCGTGCACTCTGGGTGCCCGTATGAGTCTGAGTCCCCAAAGACTCTCTTGGAACTGGGGTTCAGTGCAGTCAGAAGTGGATTTCAGCACAGTTAGGAGATTCTGTCTTTCTCTTCCTAGAGAAAGCGGCACAATCAGCAGTCAGTCCTCTCTGCACGTAGTGATGTGCATGCCTCCAGACCTCTAACTTTCGTGGCTCCCCTGAGTTCCCCTGAGTTTCCGTGCCTTATTTTGACAGTCCAGACCCCACCTCCCCCACTTATGAGTCTCATCCAGAACTGGGGTTCAGTGCAGTTGGAACTGGGATTCAGTGCAGTCAGGAGTTTCTGTCTCTCCCGCTAGAGCAGTGGTTCTCAACCTTCCTAATGCCGTGACCCCTTAATACAGTTCCTTATGTTGTGGTGACCCCAACCATGAAATTATTTTCGTTGCTACTTCATAACTGTAATTTTGCTACTGTTATGAATCATAATGTAAATACCTGTGCTTTCCGATGGTCTTAGGCAACCCCTGTGAAAGGGTCGTTTGACCCCCAAAGGGGTCACGACCCCCAGGTTGAGAACCGCTGCGCTAGAGGAAGCCAGCCAGGCCCTCCGCCACCCATCCTCTCCATGTGTATGTCTCCGTATCTCAGCTTATTGCAGCTCCTCTGAGTACCCATGAGCCCCGCTCTTTCCTTCTTGGTGTAGAATTTCCACTCAGCCAGCTTTGCTGTGGTTCTGGATGATGACTGTTTTGTCTTTTAGCTGTAGTTTTAAAATTGTTGTGCAAGGCAGCAGTTTAGATGTTCATCTATGCTGCCATCTTGGTTTCTCCCCTCTTTTTTCTCTTTTTAAATCACTGTTTCTCCCAAGTGCTTTGTGGTACTGTTGATTTGTAATTCCTTTTACTATGCATAATGTGCCACATTTTACAGAACATACTTAACAGATTTTTAGAAACAGAGGAATTACTGTGTGCCAACCCCATTAATTCAGCATATTTACAAACAATATCCTATTCTCATATTACTGTGTGAGCTAAGTAACACTACCCATGTCTTAGAGACATAGAAGCTGAAAATCTGGCCAAAAGTATTGTTCAGATTAATACAGTGATAAAATTAACATGAAGTTTACAAGACCAATCTTCTTTTCATTGTACTACTCTTGAAGATTTTTCCCAAGACTGTCTTAATGCACAAATTGCCAGAAGTATGATTATAACTACAATTACAGTAAAAATATGTATCAAAGGCATTTTATGCTAGGCAAAGTAACAGAAGGTCCTTTAACGCTCACAACAATCTCACAAGGTTTTATTAGCCTCATTTACAGATGAGGAAACTGAAGTCAAATGGGTGTTCAAATCACAAAGTCAGGCTCCAGGCTGGGCTTGTTCCACTACACTATACCTAGGAGAAACCCAGGCCCTCTTACTATTAACTATAACTAAGCTTTCTCTGTGAAAGAAAATAGATGGAGTCCAAGTGTTCTGACTGCCATGCCCAGAGACAAAGGCACCCTTGCTGTGCTCTCATAGCCCCGCTACCAGACTTTTTAAACGGCACACGTATTGTAAGTATTGCTTACTTTCTTTTTTCCAGACATCAGTGAAAACTCTCTGAATGTTGGGACTTCGTTTACTCATTTTACATTCTCAATCAGGTGCCCACCACACAGAAAGGACTGAAGACATAATGAATAAATGCATATGCATATAGACATAGAAAAGACATTAGTGGTTACCAAGAGAATAGTGTTGAGGACATCATTATTCAGTGGTGACTCTTCTACACCTCTGTGTTTTTTTATTTTCTTCTTTGCAGTATGTACCATATTTGAAACTGATAATTTATGAATTGGAACTGGTGCTGGCTCTGTCAACTTTGACAAGGCGTGAGTTATATCAGCAATATCTAGAATAGAAATGAATACAAATTATATCTCCAACCTTAGCAGATCAAAGTGATGAGTAAACTGAAGACTGTATAAAATATTTTAGTCACTCCTTTTACTAGTGTTACATAGTCTCAGAATTATAAAATTTTAATACACATGTTTACCTTCATATGCATGTATGATTGACAAAGGTGTAACACAAGTTACTTCTCCCCAGGGAACTTCAAAAATAAACCTCTAAAACCCTGCTTTTCAAAATATCTTACATTCTTGGTGAAAAGGACTTATTAAATGCACTTAGTCCTTTAAGCTCATGGTATATAGTATAACCTAGAGAGAAATGGTAGCTAGCTAATCCAGCAATACTTGATTTTCCAACTTAATTCAAGTAAGAAAATAGATAAATAGTTGCTAGAAACATGCCCAAGAAAAGGGGCTTCACATTCGAAAATAACTTTAAAAAAGGTAGGTCACCTCTCCCTTCTTCCTCAAATGTGGATCGTCCAAGAATCTCATCAGTTGATTCCTTCCGACGGCAAACTTTAAAAAATTCAGTGACAAAATCACCTACAGAGAAAAAAATGTTACTCATTTTTGACAGTTAACAAAGAAATCAGTCCTATAAATTAAAGTAGATGCCTTTTCACAAAGCTATTAACTAAGATATGGGAAAATACTTTCAAAACATTATCCTATTTCAAAGGAAACCTGGCTCTTCCTTTTCCCCCATATCCCAGGATAGTAAATTTTTTCCCTTAGAATTCCTTCTAGAATAAAAGGAAAGAAACTATAACTAATAATATTAAGCTCTTGCTGTATGCCTGAATAAGACAAAGAGTATCTATTCTCATTAAGCTGTACTAGTAGTAATAAGAATATTACCCTATGTATACACTGGTCTTTGTTCCCTAACTGCCACCCTACTGGAGTTCGGAATCCATTAAAAAAATGTTTTTTAATTAAAAACACTTAAATAGCCTTAGCTGGCCTGGCTCAGTGGATAGAGTGTCGGCCTGCAGAATAAAGAGTATCAGGTTCGATTCCAGTCAAGGGCACATGACACTGAATTGCGTGCTCGATCCCCAGTAGGGGGTATGCAGAGGCAGCTGATCGATGACTCTCTCTCATCGTTGATGTTTCTATCTCTCCTCCTCTCTTAAATCAATATATATATATAAACTTAAATGTAAAGCATGAAACCATAAAGTCTTAGAAGAAAACATAGGCAGTAAAATTTTAGACATCTCACGTAACAGAATTTTTGCTAATACATCTCCTAGGGAAAATGGAAACTAAGGAGACAATAAACTATCAAAATAAAAAAATGGGACTATCAAAATAAAAAAATGGGACTATCAAAATAAAAAAACTTCTGTACAACAAAAGAAACGAACTTCAAAATGAAAAGGGAACCCATTATATGGGAGAACATATTTGCCAGTCATACGTCTGGTAAGGGGTTAATATCCAAAATATATAAAGGACACATACAACTCAACAAAAGCAAGATGAACAATCCAATTAAAAGTTGGGCAGAAGACCTGAATAGACATTTCTCTGAAGAGGGCATACAAATGGCCAAGAGACATATGAAAAAAATGCTCAGTCACTAATCAATCACCAGAGAAATGAAAATTAAAACCACAATGAAATGTCAGCTCATACCTGTCAGAATGGCTATCATCAAAAAAATCAACAATGAAGTGCTAGCGAGGTTGTGGAGAAAAGGGAACCCTAGTACACTGCTAGTGGAAATGCAAACTGTTGCAGCCACTGTGCAAAAGAGTAAGGAAGTTCCTCAAAAAATTAAAAATGGAACTTCTATTTGACCTAGTGATCCCACTTCTAGGACTATATCTTAAAAACCCTGAATCATCAACAGAAAGAATATATGCACCCCTATGCTCATAGCAGCATTATTTACAATGGCTAAGATTTGGAAACAGCCCATCAGTAGATGAATGGACAAAAAAAAGCTGTGGGACATTTACACAATGGAATACTATGCAGTTATAAAAAAAGAAGGATCTCTTATCCTTTGGGATAGCGTATTATGCTAAGTGAAATAAGCCAATCTGAGAAAGACAAATATCACATGATCTCACTTATTTGTGGAATCTAATGAAAATTAATTGACCAACAAAATAAGACCAGAAGCATGGAGGCATAGAATAGACTGACATAACTTGATGTGGGAATAGGGGGACAAGAAGAGATAAGCCAAAGAACTCATCCTATATAATAAAGATATAATATGCAAATTGACCCTCATGCCCTCACGTCACAAGATGGTCACTCCCACATTGTCCCAATCTGGCTGCAGGGGAGGGCAGTTGGGGGTGATTGGGCTGGCAGGTGTTAATCATGCTGGCAGGGAAGTGGTTAAGTGTCAATCAGGCCAGCAGGGAGTGGTTAAGGGGTGATCAGCCTGGCAGGGGAGCGGTAAGTGCAATCAGACAGCCAGGTGAGTGGTTAGGAGCCAGCAATCCTGAATTGTGAGAGGGATGTCTGACTGCCTGTTTAGGCCTGATCCCAGCAGTCGACATCCCTCAAGGGTCCCAAATTGGAGAGGGTGCAGGTTGGGCTGAGGGACAACCCCCAGTGCACGAATTTCATGCGCTAGGCCTCTAGTATACTGATATGCATAGTTGATGGACATGAGCAATAGGGTGTGAAGACCTGGTGGGGTGGGTAGGGGCTAGCATCGTAAAAATCAATACTCTTTCCATCATATACCACAGGTTGGGAGGCATAGCAAAAGGCAAAAAGGACTCTAATAACTAGAGTGGAAGATGCAGACTATTCCATAGGAGGAAAAACAGAAAGTTACATAAATGCATCTTAAGACTAAAACTCAAATCATGAGAAAGTATCAGATAATTTTGAGGGGTGACTTGTTAAAACTTAAATATTCTATTAGTGCTATTTAAGAATAACTATAAGGATTCACTATTGTTAGCGAAGATTTTTAAAAATTGACAGGGAGAGAGAGATAGAGAGAGAGAGAGAGAGAGACAATCAGTTGCCCCCTGCCACTCCATACACATCCCAACCAGGGATGGAATCCACAATCCAGGTATGTGCCCTGACAAGGAATCGAACCCACTATCTTTTGGTATATGAGATAATTTAGCAGATCTACAAAGCACGTCTACAAATGCAAAAAAATAAAAATAAAAATATTTTTTGGACATATAAAGTATAAGAATGAGTTCAGTGTTCCTGATCTGGAAGATAGGCAAACTGGTGGTGTTTTAGGAAAGGAAGACAATACATCTTACCCAGCAAACACTGAGGATTATCAGCTTTTCGAACTCTAACAGACCAATGGGGAGCCTGAAGAGGATCCAAATCACTAAAATGTAAAACAATACACATAAGATCCTAATTATGATCATTTGTAATATTCATGAATTTACCAAAATGCAGTCTAATCAAATAGTTACACAGAAGAATAAGCTATACGTCTTGTCTTCCTTAAACTTACTATTATTTTGATGCATTAGGCCATTTGGATAAGTTTTAAAAAATCTTAAAAAACCAAAGTGCTTAGACAAAAATAGAACAAAAGGAAATTAAAAAAAAATTTTTTTTAAAGTGGTCAATGTACATTGATAATCTAATGAAATTACATTAGGAAATATAAAAAAGGGATGAGAAACAAGTATACATTTAAAAAAGATATATTATCATTCAAATAGCAAATCATAGTTGTATACCTGAAACTAATACAATGTTATGTCAATTATAACTCAATTATTAAAAAAAGGATATATACCCCAAAATACTAACTGGCTGTTTTTTAAGTAATGGGATTCTAGGTAGTGTTTACTTTTTTTCTTTATACCCATCTTAATTCTCTGATTAAGAAAGCTCATATTATTTTCACCAGCAGCAAATACAACACATTTGCTTTAATTGTGAAAAGAAAGAGTGTCCTATTTCTCTTGTTCTGCATCAGGAATGAGAGAGTACTAAAACTGCATTCCTCTTTCTCCACATTCTTCCTTAAATAGATATGCTTGCTGTAATTTTCAAGTCATTTCCATTGGTAAGGAGTACAGTGGTACCTTGTGATACGAGTGCCCTAACATACGAGATTTTTGAGATACGAGCCATCGAGCGAGCGATTTTTGCTTTGAAATACGAGCAACATTTGAGATAGGAGTAATTGCACGGATTGGCCGGCTGCACACGACCCACTAGTTTACTGCAACTCGAGCGTCTCATAGTTTCCCATGCCTCAAGCAAGGTTACGGAACGAATTAAACTCGTATCTTGAGGTACCACTGTATATGACTTGGATGTTATTTATGACATTTAAAGATCAAATATTATTTTCACACTTGCTCATGATAATCATAGCACTTCATGAAATGCTTCTAATCAGCTAAGAAAAGTTTAACAGAATTATGTACTAAATCCCACACTGATTAGATATATCTTTGCTAAAACCAAGTAAGACTGAGATTGTTCATTATCTCTGAACTAAGAATCACATCCCCAAAGTCAGCAGCTTAAAAACACATCTTTAATACATATTCATCAGTCTTAAGAGTGATATTTAAAAAAAAAATCAACCTTATCAGAAACTGCTATAAAGAAAAAAAGAAAACTGCTAACCATTGGCAGTTAATTGATTCTACTGAAATGTTTTGAGTCTCAATGAATAATTCTTAACATACTTACGAATAAACATCATTATCCACAATGATACCTTCAGTCAGGTGAGGCCATGTAGTTGCTAAGTGGAGTTCACTAAAAATAAACAAAACATAAAATATATCCAAAAGCTTTAATGTGTGTGTAGGGTCATTCTGCCATTTGGTCGATTTGCATATTACGCTTTTATTATACAGGATTAACCTAAAAAACATCATGCTTCCTGGCACCGGTGTGGTTCGGTGGTAGTGTAGGCCCTCGCACTGAAAGGTTGAGGGTTAGATTCTCGGTCAAGGGCATGTTCCTGGATTGCAGGTTTGTTCTCTGCCCCAGTTAGTGCCTGTGTTGCAGACTTTACAGAGGCAACCAATCGATGTCTCTCTCTTTCCCCTCCACCTTCCACTATCTCTAAAAAAAAAAAAAAGTCAATGGAAAAAATATTCTCAGATGAGGATTAACCAAAATGAGCAAACAAACAAACAAACAAAAAACACACATTATGCTAAGTGAAGGAAGCCAGACATGAAGGAGAACATATTGTATATTGCAATTTATATGAAATGTCTTCAATAGGTAAATTCATGAAAAGGGAAAGTAGAAGAACAGCACTTTCCTATAGCTGGAGAGCAGGAGGAGATTAGGAGAGGTGGCAGCTAAGAGGTGAGGTGTTTCTTTCTTGGGGTGATAAAAGTTTTTGGGGATTAGATAGTGATGATGATTGTACAAGTCTGTAAATACTAAAACCACTAAACTGTACTTATTTATTTGTTGGTTGATTTATTTACTGTTAATCTTCACCTGAAGACATTTTTTTTCCCACTGATTTTTAGAGAGAGTCAAGGAAAGAAAAGAGGGAAACAGAGAGGGGAAGGGGAGAGGAAGCGAGAGAGTGAGAAGAAGAGTGAGTGACATCATTGATTAGCTGCCTCCCACACATTCCCTGACAGGGGCTGGGGATCAAACCTGCCACTTAGGTATGTGCTCTTGACCGGAAGCGAATTCTAGACCCTTTGGTAAGCAGGCCAATACTCCAACCACTGAACCATGCTGGCCAGAGCTGAATTGAATGCTTTTAACTAGTGAATTTCACTGTACATGAATTATATGCCATTTTGGGGGGAAAAGGTTATGAGAGTTGGCAAAGTTCTTCTGAAAAGGATCAGAGAGTAAATATTTTAGCTGTATGAGTCATGTAGTCTATGTTATATTTTGACTGATTTTTTCTTACCTTTTAAAATGTAAAAACCATTCTTGGCTCTTTGGTTATAGAAAAGCAGGCAACTGGCCAGATTTGATCCATAGGCCATAGTTTGGGGATCTCTTCTAAATAAATATTAAGTTTCAAAAAATGTTCATGTAAAAAATTATTTAAAAAAAAGCAAGTCAGAAAAAATATAAATGAGAACTGCTGGACGGGGCTCTACTGGCCAGGCAGTCCCACTGCCACGGGGATTTTGTCATCTGGAGCCACCAGCACGAAAGTGGAGACCGCGCCATCTTGCAGAGGGAGGTGGATGTCTGCGGCGGTCTGAAAACTGCAGCTGGAGCACTCACGGAACAGCCAGAGACCCAGAACACCGCTTTCCAATCGGCAAGGACACGCGGCGGATTCAGAGATCCACATGGCACACAGAAAGGTCAGATTTCGCCTGGGATAAGTGCGTTGTGTGCTGTACCGGGTCGTGTTGTAGTTTGTGCCTTTGAATCAACATAGGAGAAAGAACTACATAACCAGACACCCGGAGAAGAAAGACCATGGGAAGAAGAAGAAACAGCCCGCATACGACAGATAGGCAGGTATCACCAGAAAAGGAAGTAAACGAAATAGAAGCAGAAAGAAGCCTGCCAGAGAGAGAGTTCAGAGAAATGATCATAAGGTGGATGAAAAGAATGGAAGACAAATTCGACAACCTGAGTAAGAGCCAAGAGGAAATGAAGAAGCATGAAGAAATGCACAAAGAAATAAAAAATGACATCACTGCTTTAAAGAACTCAATAGAAATCATCAAAAGTACACTAGAAGAAGCAGAGGACCGCATCAGTGAGCTAGAAGACACGGTAGGAAAAAATACCCAAGTACAGCAGCTTCAAGAAAAAAAAATTAAAAAGCAAGAGGAGAGCCTAAGGGAACTTTGGGATAACATGAAACAAAACAACATCTGCATAATTGGGGTTCCAGAAAGAGTGGAAACTGAGCAAGGATTAGAGAACCTGTTTGAAGAAATGACAGAAAATTTCCCCAATATAGGAAAGGAAAAACCCACAAAAATCCAAGAAGCTCAGAGTCCCAAGCAAAATGAACCCCACAAAACCAACACCAAAGCACATTATAATTAAATTGGCAAACACCAATGACAAAGTAAGAATCGTAAAAGCGGCCAGAGAGAAACAGAAAGTTACCTACAAAGGAACCCCCATAAGACTAGCTACTGATTTTTCAACAGAAACTCCTAAGGCTAGAAGGGAATGGAATGCAATATACAAAGTCATGCAAAGGAAGGGTCTGAATCCAAGAATACTGTACCCTGCAAGGATATCAATCAACATTGAAGGTTAAATCAGAAGCTTCACAGACAAAAAAGGACTAAGGGAATATATTACCACCAAACCAGCAATGTAAGAAATGTTAAAGGGACTGCTGTAATAAAAAGAAATAGGAAGCGAAGAAGGAACTCTGGGTTAAAGACTAAAAATGGCGACAGATAAATACCTATCAATAATAACTTTAAATGTAAACGGATTAAAAGCTCCAATCAAGAGACATAGGATAATTGATTGGATAAGTAAACATGATCCACATATCTGCTGTCTACAAGAAACCCACCTCAGGAAAAGAGATGCACACAGATTGAGGGTGAAGGGATGGAAGATGGTATTTCACGCAAATGGAAATGAAAAAAAAAGCTGGGGTTGCAATACTTATATCTGACAAATTAGATCTCAAAGTGAAGGACATAACAAGAGATAAAGAAGGTCACTTCATAATACTAAAGGGAACAATCTAACAAGAAGAAATGACTCTGGTAAACATATACGCACCCAATATAGGAGTACCTAAATACAGGAAATACCCAAGTACAGCAGCTTCTAGAAAAAAAAATTAAAAAGCAAGAGGAGAGCCTAAGGGAACTTACATAAAAAAAACTCCTGGAGGGTATTAAGGGAGAGATGGACAGCAATACAATCATAGTAGGAGACTTTAATACCCCACTGTCACCACTGGACTAATCCTCTAAACAAAAAATCAGCAAAGAAACATCAATCCTAAATGACTCACTAGACCAGAAGGAATTAATTGACATCTTCAGATCATTTCACCCCAAAGCCACAGAATATACATTCTTCCCCAGTGCACATGGGTCATTTTCAAAGATAGATCATATGGTGGGTCATAAGAAAAGTCTCTTCAAATTCAAGAAGATAGAAATCATATCAAGCATTTTCTCAGACCACAGTGGCATAAAACTGGAAATCAACTATAATAAAAATAGAAAGAAATCAAACACATGGAGACTAAACAGCATGCTATTAAACAACGACTGGGTAACCAGAGAGATCAAGGAAGAAATAAAAAACATCATGGCAACAAATGACAATGACAACACAACAATCCAAAATTTATGGGACATAGTGAAAGCAGTCTTGGGAGGGAAGTTCATAGCCCTACAAGCCTACTGCAAAAAACAGGAAACAATGGTAATAAATTATCTAAACTAACAACTCAAAGAGCTAGAATGAGAGCAACAAGAATAGCCCAGTGTACTCAGAAGGAAGGAAATAGTGAAGATCAGAGCGGAGATAAACAACTGGGAGACCAAAGAAACAATTCAAAAGATCAACAAAACCAAGAGCTGGTTCTTTGAAAGGATAAACAAGATTGATGGACCTCTAGCCAGGCTCACCAAGAAGCAAAGAGAGAAGACCCAAATAAACAAAATCAGAAATGAAAGAGGAGAAATAACAACAGACCCTGTGGAAATAAAAGGATTATTAAAAAATACTATGAACAATTCTATTCCAACAAATTGGACAACCTGCAAGAAATGGAGATTTTTCTAGAAAAATATAAGCTTCCAAAACTCAATGAGGAGGAATCTAAACATCTCAATAGTCCAATAACTATGGAAGAAATTGAAACAGTCATCAAAAAGCTTCCAGCAAATAAAACCCGGGACCAGATGGCTACACAGGATAGTTTTACCAAACATTCAAGGAATAATTAAAACCTATCCTCCTCAGACTATTGAAAAACATTCAAGAAGGAACCCTCCAAACACCTTGTATGAAGCCAGCATCACCCTAATACCAAAACCAGATAAAGACAACACAATGAAAGAGAATTATAGGCCAATATCTCTCATGAACATATATGTCAAAATCCTCAAAAAATTCTAGCAAATCGGATCCAGCAGTACATCAGAAAGATCATTCACCATGACCAAGCAGGATTCATACCAGGAATGCAGGGATGGTACAATATCCGCAAATCAATAAACGTGATACATCACATAAACAAATTGATAGATAAAAATCACAGTCATATCAATTGATGCAGAAAAAGCATTTGACAAAATCCAACACCCTTTCTTGATAAAAACTCTCAGCAAAGTGGGAATAGAAGGATCATACCTCAACATCATAAAAGCCATATATGATAAACCCACAGCTAACATCATACTCAATGGGCAAAAACTAAAACCATTTTCCCTAAGAACAGGAACAAGACAGGGATGCCCACTCTCACCTCTCCTGTTTGACACAGTACTGGAAGTATTAGCCATTGCAATTAGACAAGAAGAAGAAATAAAAGGCATCTAAATTGGAAAAGAAGAAGTAAAGCTGTCCTTATTTGCAGATGACATGATACTGTACATAAAAAAGCCAAAGTACTCCATTCCAAAACTAATTGACTTAATAATGAAATTGGCAATGTAGCAGGATACAAAATTAATGCTAAGAAGTCTGTGGCATTTCTATACACTAATAGTGAAATTACAAAAAGAGAGACTAAACAAGGAATCCCATTTATCATCGCGCCAAAAATATTAAGATACCTAGGAATAAACCTAACTAAAGAGGTAAAAGACCTATATGTAGAAAACTACAGGACACTGAAAAGAGAGATAGAGGAAGATGCTAACAGATGGAAGAGCATACCATGCTCATAGATTGGGAGAATCAACATCATTAAAATGTCCATACTACCCAAAGCAATCTATAGATTCAATGCACTACGCATTAAAATACCAACGACATATTTCACAGACCTAGACAGAATTCTTCATAGATTCATCTGGAACAAAAAGAGACCACGAATAGCTACAGCAATTCTGAGAAAGAAGAATAAAGTAAGTGGGATCTCAATACCAGATTTCAAGCTATATGACAAAGCAACTGTTCCAAAACAGCCTGGTACTGGCACAAGAACAGGCATATAGACGAATGGAATAGAATAGAGAACCCAGATATCCACCCAAACCACTATGCTCAACTAATATTTGACAAAGGATGCATGAACATTCAATGGAGCGAAGATAGCCTCTTCCCTAAATGGTGTTGGGAAAATTAGACAGATATATGCAAAAAAATGAAACTGGACCACCAACTTACACCAAATACAAAAATAAACTCAAAATGGATTCAGGACTTAAACATTAGAAGGGAAACCATAAAAATATTAGAGGAATCCACAGGCAGCACAATCTCAGACATATGCCGAAAGAACTTCTTCACTGATACTGCTCCAAAGGCAATGTAAGCTAAAGAAAAAAAAAAAAAATGGGACGATATCAAAATAAAAAGCTTTTGCACAGCAAAAGAGACCATCAACAAAACAACAAGAAAGACCACTGTATGGGAGAACATATTTGCAAATGTTATCACTGATAAAGGTTTAATCTCCAACATCTACAGCCAACTTATACAACTTAATAAAAGGAAGATAAACGATCAAATAAAAAAATGGGCAACAGACCTAAATAGAACCTTTTCGAAAGACGACAAAAGGAAGGCCAAGAGACACATGAAAACATGTTCAAAGTCATTAATCATCCCAGAGATGCAAATCAAAACGACAATGCGATACCATCTTACACCTGTCATAATGGCAATCATCGACAAATCAACAAATGACAAGTGTTGGCGAGGATGCGAAGAAAAAGGAACCCTTGTGCACTGTTGGTGGGAATGCAGACTGGTGTAGCCACTGTGGAGAACAGTATGGAGTTTCCTCAAAAAACTAAAAATGGATCTCCCATTTGACCCTGTAATCCCACTCTTAGGAATTTATCCTAAGAAATCACAAACACCAATCAGAAAGGATTTATGCACCCCTATGTTCATAGCAGCACAAGTTACAATAGCTACAATTTGGAAACAGCCTAGGTGCCCGTCCGCAGATGAGTGGAACAGAAAACTATGGTACATCTACACAATGGAATTCTATGCTGCCATTAAAAAGAAGGAATTCTTACCATTTGCAGCAACCTGATTGGAACTGGAGCCTTATGCTTAGTGAAATAAGCCAGTCAATGAAGGAGAAGCATCACATGATCTCACTCATTTGTGGATAATAAAGAACATTGTAAACTGATGAACAAAAGGATAGATACAGAGGCAATAAAGCATTAAACAGACTGTGAAATTCCAGCAGGAAGATTAAGGTTAGGTGAGGTAGATAAGAGATCAATCAAAGGACTTGTATGCATGCATATAAGCATAACCAATGAACATAGATACTGGGGGTTTGGGGTATGCCTGGGACGGAGGAGGGGCAATGGGGAGATACGTATAAAAAATTAATTTAAAAAAATTAAAAAAATTGAATAAAAAATATAGATGACATTTATAAAATACACACACACACACACACACACACGCCTACGTGACCATTATGACCAGAAGATCAGATGACCAGCCTGTACCTATGATGCACACTGACCACCAGGGGGCAGAGGCTCAATGCAGGAGCTGCCCCCTGGTGGTCAGTGTGTCCCACAGCCAACCTTCCTTGGCTGGCCAACCTCCTGCAACCCCTCTCCTTGGCTGGCTGGGTGGTCAGTGCACTCCCGTAGTCAACCTCCTGTGGCTGGCCAGCCCCAATTTGGACTGGGCAAGACAGCCCCTTATCAGCCCGATTGCTGGTCAGGCCAAGGGACCCCACCTGTGCACAAATTTGTGCACAAGGCCTCTAGTATATATTGTGCAAAAAATGAATTAACATAGCAGGCCTGATAGGACTACTTGCAAGGCTGGCCCTTGGCTTGATATCTGGAAACTTGAATTTCAGAAGGGTTCCTACCATTCCCTGATAAATGTGGCTCACTGTGCCTAAACTACTTGGGCAAACAATATGATTTAAGTTGAATACCTGCTTTCTTCTTTTTTTAAAAAACATATTTTATTGATTTTTTACAGAGAGGAAGGGAGAGGAATAGAAGATTAGAAACACTGATGAGAAAACATCAATCACAGTTGCCTCCTACACCCCCCCCACTGGGGATGTGTCTGCAACCAAGGTACATGCCCTTGACGGGAATTGAACTTGGACCCTTCAGTCGACAGGCTGATGCTCTATCCACTGAGTCAAATCAGTTAGAGTCCTACTTTCTTTTTGATATAGTTTAGGTAGAGGGTGCCTATATGACAAGCATTGCCCTGGCTGGGTGGCTCAGTTGTTTAAGGCATAGCCCCATACCCCTAAAGGCTGCAGGTTTGATTCCTGGTCAGGGCACATTCCTAGACTGCAGATAGTATTCCTGGTTGGGGCACATATTGAACACAACTGACTGATGTCTTGCATATTGATGTTTCTCTCCGCGCCCTCCTCCCTCCCTCTCCCCCCCCCCGCCGGCCGCCCGGGAAATCAATAAAAAATATAAAAACATAACAAAACAACAACCATATCCTTGAGTCAGGATAAAAGAACAGAGAAACCCTAAACACTGAGCCTCTAATGAGCTTCCCTGGTAAATAACCTTTCACATGTCACAATGCATTGCTGGGAGCATTAAGTGTGTCCTGTGTGACTACACTGGAAGAGGAAGCTTGTGCCTAGTTTGCTCTGGATCTCACCCTATGTGCCTTTACCCTTTGATTTTTTTTTCAATGTATTCTTTTGCTATAATAAATCATAGCCACAAGCACAACTGCTGAGTTCCATGAGTATTCTTAATCACTGACCTGAGGGTAATTTTGCAGACCCTGTTGCACATGGAGATATACACCCCAAATTCACACATAGAAAAAAGTGATTGGAAGGACACATATCAAGCTGTAATCAGTGATCTCCTATGAGTGGTGGAATTATGAATTTAATGAATTTTTTTTTCCTGACTAGATTCTAAATTAACTTGTTATGTCTGGGGACTACAGAAGTCAAAAAGAGCCAATTACAGTAGGTCCTCAGGTTACATCGGAAATCGGTTCCTATGGCACAACATATGCAATTTTCACCATAAGTCAGAACTCACCTATATAAGCACCTACATCACTCACATGGAGCACATACTCAGCAGTAATGAAGTGAAACAGTAAAAAAAATAAAAAATAAAAGATAACAATTCCTAACCTTTACTTGTGGTAAATAAATAATAAAACACATAAAGCATATATGTACTTATGTCAAAATGACAAAACTTTTTTAAATAAATAAATGGGAGATGTCAATGTAACCACAAAACAATGTACATCAAATCCTACGTAACCCAAAGACTACCTGCATTATTTCTCTGATCTTTGGTAGTGCTCAACTAATTGGCAACTCAAGTTGGAGACTCCGAATCCTTAAGTACGGTTTAGAATTCAACATGAAAGCAGGGCCAGCTCTCCACAATAATGCAGTGTAACCTCAGTTCTTGGCTCACATAGGCTTGAGCCAAGAACTAGACACCCTTGGCTCAATCCTATTTTTCAAGCCCCATCCTATAATGATTTCAATTAAACATTTGAGTTACCAATTATCTTTCCAATAAAGATGATTAGAGTTTAAAACTATAAGCTCCTGAATGATTTTAGGTATTAACCTCAGATTCAGTTCCCAAGCATTTATTACTATTATCCTCTCCTCTCCCTCTAACTATAAAACAGTTTCTTTGACAAGAAGAATGGACACTGAAAAAAGACTTCATTTCTTCTTCCACTGCCAAAGATTCTTTTTTAAAAGCATAGCTCCCACATTTGCTAATCACCATTTGATTTAACGGGTCTACCATATGTATCACCTTAACCCCAATTTATTTTTGTATTCTTCTATAATCCTTTGTTTCTCTACTGACTCTTCATCACATACAAACTTAGAAATATTTAATAACTAATTATTTCAAATTTCTACTACCAGGCCAATTTTATTCTTTCCCCCTAAATTTTCACTAAGCAAAATTCAAATGAATAAATCAATTGGAGGTTGATAAATCTGTAAGTCACCATATACAATTTCTCTTGTTTGCTGTATTCTAGCCATGCTGTCCATCTTGTATTTTCTACAATAAACAAGCTAAATTCTTTTCTACAGGCTCTTCCTTCTACCTGAAGTGGTCATTTTCTAACTTTTTGTCTGTATTAAGTTCTCCCCTAACTGAGACTAAAGTTAAATATACTTCCTTTGAGAACACTTTCCTGATGTAAACTAGCTCCTAATTTTACTGTCATTACAGCCTGTATTTTTCTTTCAATTATCCCTCAACTTGTATGTTTATTTAGGTGATTATTTCAAGTCTATTTCCTTCAACTAGACTATACATACCAAGAAGACAGATGCTTTTATTTACTTCTGTACCTTCCTCATCTAGCATTGTGCCCACTCATGTAATAAAAAAAATATTAACTACAAAAGATACTCACTTTTTCTTCTCCTGAATAATTTTTAAGTATTATTATTTCTAACTCTATGTGAGATTATTAAGAGTATATATATACATGTGTATATATTTTTTCATTAACTAGTTTAATTTAACAAATAAGATAGCTTCTAAATCACCATTGTTTATATTTTCCAAATATTTTATGATTGGTGATTAAGCTTTCTAAGCCCCACATTTTCTTGTGAAAGAACTTTTTCTTAAAGTTCAGTAGCTGTTTTAGAAACACAGGTGAGTAACCTAAGAGGTCACCCTTATGTCTTAAATCTTAAAACTTAAGTCTTAATTTGTACATTTTGAAAAACTGGTCAGGAAAAAATGTAAGTGTTAATTCTGGGTGACAGATACATGAAAGTTTGTTACATATAAGATTCACAATCTGTTTTCAATATTTCAAATGTTTCCCAAAAAGTAGACCAAGAATCACTTCTAGCCAAAGCCGGTTTGGCTCAGTGGATAGAGTGTTGTTGGCCTGCAGACTGAAAGGTCCCAGGTTCGATTCCAGTCAAGGGCATGTACCTTGGTTGTGGGCACATCCCCAGTAAGGGGGATGAAGGAGGCAGCTGATCGATGTTTCTCTCTCATTGATGTTTCTAACTCTCTATCCCTATCCTTCCTCTCTGTAAAAAAATCAATAAAATATATTTTTTTTTAAATTAAAAAAAAGAACCACTTCTATAAGGAAAATCAATAAATAGTATTACATGCATTTTATATATTATTTAAAATATTCTTATTACTTAAGTTACAGAGAGAAAAAAAAAGTTGAACAGATTGTTTTTTTGTTTTTTTTTAAAAATATATTTTATTGATTTTTTACAGAGAGGAAGGGAGAGGGATAGAAAGAGAGAGACATCAATCAGCTGCTTCCTGCACGCCCCATACTGGAGATGTGCCTGCAACCAAGGTACATGCCCTTGACTGGAATCGAACCTGAGACCTTTCAGTCTGCAGGCTGATGCTCTATCCACTGAGCCAAACCGGTTCTGGCCAGATTGTTAATCATAGGTCTGAATCCAGACTACATTCATTCTAAGAGGCTACATTATTAAGAAGCACAGTAAAATCAGTATTAATATAATTTTTAAAGTGAAGTCCCATAATTCAAATAGATTGAAATTCTCACCTTATAGGATCTTCACAGGCACCAAATGGTAGCTTGCCAAACTCCAAACCTCCAACTTCCCCTCCTACAAGGGCATCTATATCTAAACAAAAGAAACATTTTTCCATTAATGAGCAAAAAATAGAGACAAGAATTAGTTAGGTTAGCCCTTTGGAAGATTATAGATTTAAAAGTGCCTACATCAAGAGCTCATACAGCAAGTCAGAGAGCAAGCAGTCAGGTAGTAAAGACTTGCCCCCAAAAAATCATAGTAAAGGGACATAATTCCTATTCCTATTTATCCAGTGTTTAATTCAAATCATGCATTCTAATTTTAACCTCCTTAAATATTCCTTAAATATTATTCAAAAGAACATTATTTTGCATTTCTTAAGAATGTGACTAATATCATCTAAAAGAAAGATCAAGTATTAAAATATGTAAGCACTACCCACATTCATCAGTTTTGCTGTCAATAGTTTCTGAATAACAAATTAGTCATCAATAATAAAATCATATTTCAGTTGATAGTACATGGAAATATTTAAAGTTCACCAAAGAATTTCCTTTCCATTAAGAATAGTTATCTGCCAAAACCGGTTTGGCTCAGTGGATAGAGCGTCAGTCTGCAGACTGAAAGGACCCCAGTTGGATTCCGGGCAAGGGCATGTACATTGGTTGTGGGCACATCCCCAGTAGGAGGCGTGCAGGAGGCAGCTGATCAATGTCTCTCTCTCATCGATTTTTCTAACTCTCTATCTCTCTCCCTTCCTCTCTGTAAAAAATCAATAAAATATATTAAAAAAAAAAAGAATGGTTATCTGAGATTAGAGAATTTAGAAGGTAAAACACTCCCCTAAGTTCCATTCCTCTTGAAGAAATAATAAACATTTCCAAAATACATCAAAAGGATTCATTTCTATCTGAAATAATACAGATGGTTGTTCTAAATTATTCCTACTACCCTGGGAATTCTTAAAATTAAAGTCTACTGTTGAGTTATGAACACGCCCAGACTTGCTAAAATCATGTTTGACAAACTATACCCTAACTAAATTATAAAATTAGTCATTATATATGGTTCACTTACTTGATTCACTAAATTTTCTCATCAATTCAATCCATTTTTCTAACTAAAGAATGCTTACAATAATAAAGATCACAATGATTAGCTTTATTACAAGGCTAGAGGCTCAGTGTATGAAATTCATGCACTGTGTGTGTGTGTGTGTGTGTGGCGGGGGGGGGGAGGGAGATGTCCCTCAGCCTGGCCTGCACCCTCTCCAATCTGGGATCCCTCAGGGGATGTCCAACTGCCAGTTTAGGCCTGATCTGGAACTGCTGGCTCCTAACCACTCTCCTGCCTGCCTGCCTGATTGCTCCTAACTGCTTCTGCCTGCCAGCTTGATTGCCCCTAACTCTTCCCCTGCTGACCCGATTGATGCTAAACTGCTCCCCTGCCAGCCTGATCACCCCCAGCTGCCCTCCCTTGCCGGTCTGATTGCTCCTAACTGCTCTCCCCTGCCGGCCATCTTGTGACAATGTGCAGGTGGCCATCTTATGATGATGTGAGGGGGGCCATCATGTGGTGGCCATCTTGTGATGACGCGGGGGTGGCCATTTTGTGATGCGAGGATGTGAGGGTCAGTTTGCATATTACCTCTTTATTAAATAGGATGTAATTTTTAAGAGCTTCAAAATTTATAAGCAGCACATTTTATAAATTAAGATTATTACTAGACTATAACTGCACAAATGTTTTAAATCCACTGGAGAGGAATTTTTATACCCATTTAAAAAAATTGGCAATAGAATGTTAACAAAGGCCTTATTGGTAATCAGAATTACATTGCTAAAATTTTGGCTCTTGGGCTTCTTATTAGATCATCAACAGACCAAGGTACCATCTTGGGAAATCTTTAAAACTGACTAATATTAGAGCAGCCTTTAAAAAAAGAAAAAGAAAAAGAGGGTAGAAATTTAAACTTATAACTAAAAGCCAACTGCAAATTGTCTAGTAGGTATTTTTGTCTGAGAAATGAAATTACCAAAACAAACATTTGAGTCTTTCTTCTTATATGTCAGCTCAGATTTTGTTTCCTCCTGCTGTAGTTTAGATGCATAAATTTTATTGTACACTAGAGGCCCGATGCATAAAATTTGTGCAATAGTAGGCCATTCTTCGCCCAGCTGCCAATACCAGCTTCCCTCTGACACCCAGGACCCAGGCTTCCCTCCCAGCCCCAGCTTTGTCCAGAACAGTGGTTCTCAACCTTCCTAAGGCCGTGACCCTTGCATACAGTTCCTCATGTGGTAGTGACCCCCAACCATGAAATTTTGCTACTGTTATGCATCGTGATGTAAATATCTGCATTTTCCGATGGTCTTAGGCGACCCCTGTGAAAGGGTGGTTTGACCCCCAAAGAAGT
Organism: Lasiurus cinereus; assembly: GCA_011751065.1. Taxonomy (NCBI): domain Eukaryota; kingdom Metazoa; phylum Chordata; class Mammalia; order Chiroptera; family Vespertilionidae; genus Lasiurus; species Lasiurus cinereus. The sequence goes on from JAAGEH010000393.1 coordinate 50,083,223, forward strand.
CGCGACCCACAGGTTGAGAATCGCTGGTCCAGAAGGTCATCCGGAAGAACATCCAGAAGGATGTCCAGTCTAATTAGCATACTACATTTTTATTATTATAGATTAGTTTCAAATTATTCAATGGTACATAAAATAAGAGAGTAGTAGTATATATAACTACCAAAGCTAAGAATGTATTACATTACTTTTAATATCATTCAAAGAGTACCAATTTATTATTTTTAATCCTATAAATAACCAACTATTTAGAATAAAAACAAAGAGTAAAGTATATTATTTAATTTTCATTTATTTATCTTTGAGGGAGATTGGAAAATGTTTTCAGGCTAGTAAAATCCTTATTATAATTTGTCTGTATTTAATTTCTTTTTAGATATACGTGAATATAATTACACTTACAAGTAAGAGAAAACACCCCGGAAACAATACCTCACTTAATTAGGCTGTACGTTTCTCAGGTTGAGCTTTTCTAGAACTTATGTGACATCTTATTTATATCTGTGTCTCTAGCACAGTCTGGCCAATTATAAGCCAACTACAGGCTTGATGAATGAAATTTGTGCAAGAGTAGGCGTTCCTTTCCCCAGCTGCTGGCATCGGCTACCCTGTGGCACCCGGGACTTGGGCTTCCCTCTGGCCCTGGCTTCGTCAGAAGGATGTCCAGTCTAATTAGCATATTACCCTTTTATTATTATAGATAATGATTGTTGAATGAAACAGTATTTCAATAGCTAAGCAGATAAATTGATTTTAATTGCAGTTTTATCAAACGCAAGTTAAAATACAATATTCTACAGGCCTTCCCATCATAAGTATATGTGTATACAAACTTTTTTTTTCTGGTTTCCTTTTTTAACACTCTTCTTCAAACTCTATAAAGTTCTCTGCAGTCCATCCTCAGCTTATGATAGCTTTTCTTATTATAGTACTCTAAAAACAGATATTTTAATCATTCACTGCATATAGCACATGATGTTCCACAGCAGAGGGATGCTTTATAAGCAGTATTAGCTTTCAAAGACAAGTTGTCAAGTATAGAGTAATACCGTCTCTAGAACAGTGGTTCTCAACTTTTCTAATGCTGCGACCCTTTAATATAGTTCCTCATGTTGTGGTGACCCCCAACTATAAAATTATTTTTGTTGCTACTTCATATTCTATTGTCTTAGGCGACCCTGCTAGTGGTTCTCAACCTGTGGTTCGCAACAGATATTTACATTACGATTCATAACAGTAGCAAAATTACAGTTATGAAGTAGCAACAAAAATAATTTTATGTTTGAGGGTCACCACAACAGGAGGAACTGTATTAAAGTGTCGTGGCATTAGAACCACTGCTCTACTACAATCTAAAGAGTTTTTTTTAAGAGGAAAAAAATGATGAAGGAAATGAAATCAGCAATATTGCATTTACAATAAATCACGCATATTTCAAACTTAAAACACCTAAAACACACTCTTAAATAATTTCTGAATATATTTTCTTTCCTTTTTATATTCAGTAAGTGAAATATAGTTTTAAATGATCTCACCTGGAGGTTGCTGAGGCCAAAAATACTGCTGCCAATCCTGAAGTACATAGGTCAATCGAATAGCAATACTAACTGGAGGCAATGGTGTTAAAGGACATCCCTAGGAAATAAATGCAAAGACAGAATGGTATAGCTTAAAAAACACACAAAGGTTTTAAAAAACAATGCCAGAGAACAAAATGACATTAATATAAAGCTGTTTAGACTACTACCTGGAAATAAGATACTAAATTCTATTAAGCAAAATACTCTTCCAAATATGTTATACAATTTCAATTATACAAGTACTAGAGGCCGGATGCATGAAATAGATGCAAGGGACTCAGCCCTCACAGCCCAGTCTGCCTTGGCCCTCACATCCCTGGCTTCATCCAGAAGGTCATCCAGATGGTTGTTCTGTTGTTTGGCCGTTTGGTTGATTTGTATATTATGCTTTTATTTTTATAGATAATTTCTTTCTTTATTTAAAATTTATTGTCTAAAATTTTACATGTTTCCTTTTCCCCTGCTTGACCCTTCCCCCAAGCCATTCCCACCCCAGGCAAGCCCCCACTATAATAATTTCTTACTATTCTCTTCAGTCATATTAAATGTGAAAACCCTATAATTCATTTTTTAAATAAGGTAAAACTGTTACAAAGTGTAAGACTAGGTTTGGGGAGATAATTGAATGTCTTTTCTTTCTTTTAAATGAAAGTAAACTCAAATTAAAGCCAGCCTTGAATACAGAACCAAAGTTTCAGAGTAAAACAAATGGCCACTCATGCAAAATAATTTGTAGTAATGAACCAGTTAGAAGATTTAGATTTATCTTTACCTTCATTAAAAATAATAAAAAATGAATGTCATCCAAACATTCTGTGACTTCAGCTTCCCTTAATACTACTCATCTTACATAAATGTAGAATAAGGCTTAAAAATGCATAGGAATCACTTCAAGGAACCTGTGAAAATGTAGATTCAATAGTATTCTGCATATCTAACCAGTTTCCAGGTATTGTAGATACTGCTGGTTAGGAGGAAGAAAAGATATTTAGCTCAACAGCAGCATCTATAAATGTCACTAGTAGCTTTAACTGAATACAAACTTAATTTAAAGTCATAATATAAGGTGGTTGCCAAAAAGATAATTTGGTTTTGTGTTGCTGTATCTTAGACAAGCAAGATAAGATTCTGGCCGGTCAGTAATCATCTTTTTTAGCCAGGTCCAGATAGCAAATGAGAGTTCACATGTAATAAGGTACAAATGGTCTAGAAACCATAACAAGGTTGGTTTGACATGTAACCTCTACTCTAGTCAGATAGCAATGTAGATAAATATAGAAAGAGAAAACCAAAAAGAAATAGCTAAGATCAAATGTGACACTTAGTGGGCCCTAAAAAAGGTATAGAAAAATGATAAGTGGGGCTCAATGCATATGACTGCTGAGTTGATAGCCTAGGATTGCAGACTGCATTATATGGAACCAAAAGTGTTCCACACAGAAGAAGGCAGGCACTGCAAGACCCTCTGTTTAAGACAGACACTGGGGCAGGGCACTCCTGCTTGGTACAGTGGCCTTGCTGGAAGCTATGGGACAGGGAAGAATTATTGTGTAAGGGGAAAAACACTCACTCTTACGACCCGAGCAAATAATCCAATAACTCTAATATCACCACAGAACAAGAGGCTCCAAACACCATTTTTAAATGTGTTTCGGAAATATTCTGTAGGTAGGAAACAACTACAAAACCACTAGAAAAAGTGGGAAAATTTAAAATGTTAGATATTCAAAATGAGCCTGCAAAAAAAGTTTTTCAAAACACGAAGAAATGTAGTTCTAAAAGAGACAAATATCCAAATCAACAATCCAGTCCAGCCAGATGTAGCTCAGCGATTGAGCATCAACCCAAGAACCAAGAGGTCATCGGTTCGATTCCCAGTCAGGGCATATGCCCAGGTTGAGGGCTCAATCCCCAGTTGGGGGCGTGGAGGAAGCAGCTAATCAATGATTCTCTCTCATCATTGATGTTCTATCTCTCTCTCTAAAATCAA
>JAAGEH010000393.1:50086799-50098678 GCA_011751065.1 Lasiurus cinereus
AGTGTCATCCCATACACCAATAGGCAGGTTCAATTTCCTCTTTCTCTCTCAAAATCAATAAAAACATATCCTCAGTTGAGGATTATATACATAAATATATATAATTAGAGGATTGTGGCAAAAGAGGATTTAAACTTAAATTTTATGTGACTCCAGAGGGCAGAACTACTCCTAACCAAAAGGAAGTCTTTTCTAATCTATACTAATAAAAGGGCAATATGCAAATAGGTCATTATGCCCCCACAATAACCACTGAACAGCAGGCTGCGTGGGACAATAAGGCCGGCAGGGGCGTTAGTGAGAGATGACCAAACAACTGACCAGCAGGCTACATGGGGTGACCAGGTCAGCTAGGGGGCAGTAAGGGTTGACCAGGCCAGCAAGAGAAGCAGTGAAGGGTGACCAGGCCAGCAGAGGGGCCAGTGATGGGCAACCAGACTGGTGGGGGGGCAGTTGGGGACAACCAGGCCGGTGTAGGGGGGGGCAGTTAGGGGCGACCAGGTCAGCAGAGGGGGCACTAAGGGGCAATCAGGCTGGCGAGGGGAGGCATTTGGGGTTGACTAGGCCAGCGGGGAGGAGGGGCAGTTAGGGGTGATCAGGCTGGCAGGGGGGGCAGTTAGGGACGATCAGGCAGGCAGGCAAGTGAGCAGTTAGGAGCCAGCAGTCCTGGATTGTGTCCGAAACTAGCAGTTAAACATCCCCCAAGGGGTCCCAGATTGGAGAGGGTGCAGGCTGGACTGAGGGGATTCCCTCCCCTCCCCATGTGCATGAATCTTGTGCACTGGGCCTCTAGTAATTATATATATGTAAAAATGAAATCAACTGCCAGTGAAAGATAAGAGCACTGGGACATTTCAAATAGATAAATAATTAAATAGTTAAATAGTTAAAGAGTAATTTTTATAAAGATAGTATAGGAGAGTTATATACTGGGTAGCTTTAATTATACCCAATCATAAAACAATTATCACTCAAGAAGTTTAACATTAATGCCAATTTCTAATATATAGTCATTAGTAAAACTGTCCCAATTATGTCACTTATGACTATTTTGTGTATTTTTCTTTTATAGATATGAGCATACACTGTGTAATTTCCTGTATGCCAGCATTTCTTTCTTTTAAAAAATTTTTTTATTGATTTCAGAGAGGAAGGGAGAGGGAGAGATAGAAGCATCGATGATGAGAATCATTGATTGGCTGCCTCCTGCATGCCCCCCACTGAGGATCAAGCCCACAACCTGGGCATGTGCCCTTGACCTGAATCAAACCTGGAAACTTTCACTTCACAGGCCGATGTTCTATCCACTGAGGCAAACCAGCTAGGGCTGGCTATTTTGTTTTGATCAAGGATCATGTATTCCATTTAGCTATTATTCTCCTCTAAACTAAGCAGCTCCCTATTTTTATTTTCCCTATTATGATAACTGACATTTTTGAAGAGTCTAGGCCAGTTTCTTTACAAGATATGGCTCATTTTGGAAATATACAGGTATTTTCTTATGTTTTTACGATAAACATTTTTGGCAGGAATGCCTCCTGCATGTCCCCCTACTGGAAATCAAGCTCACAAAATGGGCATGTGAACTGACTGTGAAATGAATCGTGACCTCTTGGTTCATAGGTCTGACATTTAACCACTGAGCGACATCAGCCGGGCTGATTTTATTTTTAAGATAAATCTGTCTTATATTCTATTCAAATATCAGTCAGGGCACATGCCCAGGTTTCAGACTCTACCCCCCATAGGGGGCTTATAGGAGGCAGCTGCATGATGTTTAGCTCTTACTTCAATGTTTCTCTCTATATATAAAAATCAATTAAAAAATGAAAAAAGACAGTAATTTATATTTTATATAGTCAATTACATCTTTCTTCTAAGTAATTCCATTATCAATATTATAGAGAAATATTTCTATATACTCAAATTACTAAATTGCTACTTTCATCTGGATTCCAGAAAAGACTCACAATATCAATGACAACTTACAATCTTTGATTTGAAGATATCCAGCAGACCCGATAAGTGAGTGTACTGATTTGGCACTTTTCGAAGATGAACCATTTCAAAATCAGTTCGGACACCAGGACCCTGACATTCTCCCACATACATTCTTCGCCATTTGTGATGAATTTGCACAAAGAGTGGCACTTGGCTGTAGAACATAATTAAAATAGGAATTTTTAAATGATTGAAAGTTTTTTAAAAAGTAGAATGAAAATTTTATTCAATAAAAATGATCATCTATTAGCCTTTCCAAAATCATGATACATAAACTTGATTTACAGATACTAAATAATATAAATTAAACCAACATTCATGATGATATACTTTTTACTTTATCATTTGAAGGTATAGTTAATCCCTACTACTCACAGATTTTCTTATGTGCAAATTAGTCCACTTGCCAAAATTTATATGTAACCCCAAAATCAATACTTGCAGCACCTTCACAGTCATTTGCAGACATGTGGAAAGCATTAAAAATTGAGTCACTTGATGACCATGTTTCCAGCTGAGGTTGAACAAGGCAATGCTGTCAAGTTTTAAAAGTAGATTTTGTAACAAAATTTAAATACACTAAACATTTGGAAGCAAAGCACAAAAACAGTATGCTTCATTTTGAACATTCATTGAATATTTCAGTACATTTCCCTTTACAAATGCTCTCCCTAAAGGTTTTGTTGAGTTAGTCTTATATACAATATTCCAAAAGTGTAATAATGTACAAGTAGTATTAAAAAAAACCTAACACTTGATAACCATTTTCCTTCATAAAATGATTAAAAATAATTTTTAACTTATTGTCTATTTTTCAAAATGTCCCCTACCAGCCAGTGTTTCCCAAAGCAATAGACACAGAACTTAGAAGAAGGTTGCACTTAGATTCACTGAGAACAGCATCGCTGTTTGCTGCAGGGGCAAGCACCACGAACTCTCGCAGTCCATACCTTAAAAAAAAAGGAATGACTGCTATTAAACAGGGGGAAATTTCAGAATACAAAAATACATTACTTGAAAAACATTTTTAAAAAAGTTCCTTAACAAAATTTAACAAGTCAGGTTTGAAATACAGGTCTTTCTTTCTTTCTTTCTTTCTTTCTTTCTTTCTTTCTTTCTTCTTTTTTAATGGCAACTGAACCTACAACCAGAGTTCCTTCATTTAGTAAAATACTTCCATCATTCTACTACAAACTATAAGCAATGTGCTAAAATCACAAGGGAAATAAATATCAGTTTTGCTTTAAAAGTTTAATTTTAAAAATGAAACATCAAAGCTAGCACTGAAATTTTGCTTTAACTGATAACATTAAGTCCACTAGTGTAGAAAGAGAAAGTTTGAAAGATTCCTAAGTGACAATAAAATAATTACAAGCCATGATACACTTGTGCTATTTCAAAGAGACAGTTAACTTAGGTATCATAATTAAAGGAATTCTTTATTCTTTTACTCAATAACCTATTAGGTACGTGAGAATATTATCAGAAAATAGTTTATTCTTAATATGGTACTTTATAATAATGAAAATTTATTTATCTGTCTTTAAAAATGCCTTTAAAAACCACAAATTTGCAGCCAAACTTGACAAACATGAAAGTTCAAGTTGGTGATCTTGCTTATTGAAAATTCCTGTCCTAGGCTCTTCTCAATATGTATTTAATAGTTTTTAAAAATAAAGATTATGAAAGGCATTACTCATTGCCTAATTTATTTTAACTCTAGATATGCAAAGAGTTGTGGATGCTTATCCTATATATTAAAAGCCTAATATGCAAATTGTCTCCTTGTGCGGTCATGTGACTGCTTGCTATGATCTGTGCTGACCACCAGGGGGCGGTGCAGAACATGGTGGGCATCAGTGACATGGCACTGGCAGCAGGTGGCAGGGGAGGCACCGCCGGCCCTGATGAGAGTGGGACCGTGGCAGGATGGTGAAGCAGGTGAATGGGTGGCACCAGCTCAAGGCAGGTGCGAGTGGGGGCCTGATTGCCCCACTGATTGCCCTGCAGATGGTGACCAATGGCAGCGGTGGGGGGTGGAGCTACCACCCAGCTCCCAAGCACTGAGGGAATTGGGTGGGGGGCTTGGCCCCAATTAATCGCCCCAGAGGCAGGATTGTAGAGCAGGTGAAGGTGTAGACCAAGCCAAGGTGGGATGCCAGGAAGGGCTGCAGGACTGTGAGTCTGGGGGTATAAGCTGGGGCCCGTACTCTGCAGTCCACCCCAAGGGACTCCACTTGTGCATTTATTCATGCACCGGGCCTCTAGTTTTTATAAACATTCTCCTCAAGACATTCCCCAAATGGCAGTAAATAAAATCTTCTTAAAAAGTCCAACCCATAATCTGTTTATTGTTCAGATTCAAAAATTCATTTTGTCTTCTTACCTCACCTCTACTCTCCTCAAATTTAGTTATGTAGAAGTAGCATCAAATACTGGAAGGAGCCCAGAGCTATGAATTTTAAGCTCTAAAGGTCTTGAAAAATCATTTTTGTGTTTTTTAATGTCCTTGGAAAACAGAAAACAAGAGAACATTTCCCTGTGGTACCCCCACACTGGAATGAAACCACTGTCAACAGTTTGCTGGTTCTTCTTCCAGAAATATTTTATCTGTCCATGTACTAACCCTATCTTCAAATAAGATTATAATATATATGTGTATATATATACAAACTGTATATTTCCTACATAATACAAAACTAATATGCAAACTATCCCCCTGGGAGTTTGACCAGGGGGCAGGGCTGGCCAGTGAACTGCCTGTGGCCCCTCCCCCCAATCAGCCCAGCCAATCGGACCCCACCCATGTACAAATTCGTGCAACACACACACACAACCAGCCATCCTGGTCACCCAACTGCCCCCCTGCCAGCCTGGTCACCCCCAACTGCCCTCCCTGTCAGCCTGGTCACCCCACACAGCCTGCTGTTAGTGATTTGGTCATCCCTTACTAACCGCCCCCTGCTAGCCTTGTTGTCCCAGGCAACGTGTGTTTGGTCATCTGTCTGGTTGTTTTGGTCATGACTGCCTCTGGCTTTTTATATATTAGGATATATATCCTGTACCTTATCCCCTACTCATGAATACTTTGCTTCTAGTTTTATGCTGTTGCAACAGTACTGTAATTGTCTATTTTTATAAGTATAATTGTGAAATGAAGTCCTAAAAGTTGCTGGAAAAGAACATCTGTAACACTGATAGCTATTGCCAAACTCTCTCTTCCCTCTCTACACAAACATAACCTGTGCCAGTGTATGTTGCCATTAACAACAAACAAACCAAACTGAACTTTTTGTTTATCTACAATTAAATTCTACCCTCTGGTTTTATGTCCTCTATGTAAAATGCCACACACACACACTATTGCCATCACTGAATATGCAAATCCTGCTGGATCTTTTTTTGAAGATTTGCCTCAAATACCAATCCATTACCCCTGTTAAATATGTTCTCTTCTCTGAATTCTAATGTACTTTTCCTACTATTATCTTTGAAGGATCAATATAAGTTATTTGGTGAGTTTATTTCAGTTATGCTTTTTAAAAAACTGTACAATTTTATTAAGTGGCATTTTAGAGAGGGATTGAGACTTAGCCTGTAAGTAAAAAAAAAAACGAAATAAATTTTTAAAATGTGGCGATTGTTGGCTCCAAGCCTCAACTGTGGGGTTTTCATTTGGTTCTTTATTATAGTTTCCATTTATTGAGATAACCTATTTTGATTGTTACTATGTTTTTAATTCTTTGTATACAGTTCCTTTAATTCTTTGAATATATTTATAGTAACTACTTTGAAACTATTGGTAAATCCAGCATCTGGGTCCACTAGAGTCCATTTCTATGTGTGTGTGTGTGTGTGTGTGTGTTTTCCTATTTGCATATGGGCCACATTTTCTTGTGTGACCCTCCATATCTAGTCATCTGTAGTTGAAAATTACATTTAGGTAATATAATATAGCAAAACAAGGCCTATTTAACTTTCCTGAGGGTTGCTTCTTTTTTGTTTGTATTTAGTAACTTGCTTGGGCTTAAACTGTGCAATTTGTCTCCCCCAAGGTATTCAGTCATTTTGTTCTTGTTTTTTTTTTTCTAACCAGACTACCCCTTGTTTTAGTGATAATCCAATAATCTGGGCACAGATGTGTCTAAACATCTAAAGCAGTAAGGCTTTCATTTTCTGATGACTGATCTGTGTGTAGGGGTTGGATAATTCACTCAAAGTCACAGCTAGCTTTAAAGTTTGGGTTCTAGTGTCTCCTGTGAGCATCTGTAGTTTCCTGTCATACAGGAATACATACAGGGTGAACCCAGCTCTTCCATGGTTCCGATACAGGATATCCTGGTTAAATCTCTGACAAATACACCACTTGCCTATAGGCTGCAAACTTCGGCCTAGCAAAGGTACAGGTTTTTGCCCTCCACCCAGAAGCAAGTCTGCCTATCTGACAAAAGAGCTGGTGGTTTTCATGGCCAGCCTAGACTGGAAAACTACAGTTCTCAACCAACAGAGATTTGGGCGAAGGGACAGTAATAAAACAGCCACAAGTAGAAAGGCCAGAGGCCCCTCTATTCTTACCAAAAGCTCAAGCAGTTTTTAAGAGAAAAAAAAACACATACAAACTTCTAAATTTTTTTTCTGCCTTTAAGCAATTTCCAGTGCCCTAAAATATTTATAAAACTTCTTCCAGTTTCATATTCTTTTTCTTTTTCTTTTAAGAAGGTAATTGCCAACACTTCATGTCACCATTATCAGAAGTCTTCTGAACATTAACTTTTCAAAGAATAAGAACATTTTATAGGTCCTTAGGGCTACTTTAAAATTCCATTCTCAAAATTACTAGGTCCTTATCTCTCTCTCTCCAGCAAAAACAAACAAACAAAAAAAACACACATTAAAATCACAAAAATAAAGTTTTAAAAAGCCATCATAATTATTCAATTATAAACACAGTTCCTAAGATTGATTGTGGACTGTTCCTTTTATTGTACTGCCGTTCCCTTATAGTGACCATAAGGAAATGAAGCTGAAGGTCTGACAAAGGCAAAAACCAGATACAAAATTTGTCCTCAGTTAAACCTAGCTGTATTTTCAGTGTATTTTTCCAGTCTCAGAAGAGCCTCCCCAGGCATACAGCATTTATGCTCTCACTTTCTGTGTTATTTTCATAGTGCTGCTGTAACAAAATATCACAAATTTGGTAGCTTAAAACATCCAAAATTTATTATCATACAGTTCTATAGGTTAGATGTCTGACACAAGTCTCAAGAGACTAAAATCAAGTTCTTGGCAAGGCTGTGTTCCTTTTGGAGGCTATAAAGGAGAATCCATCCCTTGTCATTCCTGGCTTCTGGAGACTACTTCATTCCTCGACTCATGGCCTCTTCCACCTTCAAATCCAGCAACAGCAGGCCAACTTCTTCTCCCATCACCTCACTCTGCCTCTGACACTCTTCTTCATTGTTCTTCCACTTTTAGGAACTCCTATTATTACACTGGGCCCACCCAGATAATCCAGGATATTTCTTAAGGTCTGTTGATTAGCACCCCTAATTCCGTCTGCTCCATTGATTCCTTCTTGCCATATAACCTATTCACAAGTTTTAGTATGTGGATATCTTTAGGAGATAGAGAGGTTCATAATCCTATTTTCTTATTAAAACCTCTGCTCAATAAAGATCTCATGAATTTACATTTGGGCATAAATGTCTGCTACAGCTAACATTTCTGTTATTCACAATGCTATAAGGAATAACAATTAACCAAGGGAATAAATCCCTAATGATGGTTTCAGGAATCAGCCATTAGAAGATTTTTAAAGGACAGGTTATATAAGAAGGTGGAGAGAAGCATCCACCAAATCACATCATTAAGATCAATTATCTTGCCTAGACCATAAAAACTAATCACATCCACATACCTTTTAATGACCAGTTTTATAAAATACCCTTAAAATAGTTAAACAGGTTAGGAGCTAACCTGACAGGTGCTTGATATAGAAACTGAAACTACAAAATATCAAAAATAAGTGATCAATAAACCAGAATTAATAAAATTAAACATTTGACACAAATGTCAACTTTCTATTTTCTTTTTGTCCTCCAATATGTTTTTATTAATTTCAGAGAGGAAGAGAGAGGGAGAGAGAGAGATAGAAACATCAATGATGACAGAGAATCATTGATTAGGTGACTCCTGCACGTCCCTCACTGGAGATTGAGCTTGAGACCTGGGCATATGCCCTGACCAGGAACCAAACTGTGACCTCCTGGTTCTTATGTCAACACTCAGCCACTGAGCTAGGCACAAATTTCTATTTTCTAAAGTTTGATTTGAAAATATAAGTTAACCATATATGAATTTTCTCATTCTGACAGGGTCAATCTATACTGATTGTATACAAATGATATGAATGAAAATTTTGCAAAATAGTTTTCAAATTTTCAAAATCATTGTTTTAGTATTTAGTTTACATTTTTTTGAAGGAAATATTTATAGGTAAAAACTTCTTGTATACTTATTCTTCAGTTGCTAAAAAATCATGTTGAGTAATTTATAATCTTTCCAATTGCAAAGATTTTAATATTTAACAATTTTATATAATTTAAAAATTATATATAAAATAGAAGCAAGAGAATATCATGAAATCTTCCCAAGATTCTCAGTTCACATTAGGTCCAAATTATACAGATCACTTCTCATCTTTTGCCATTCTTAACCCTCTTTCCAGACTGTCTGAAAAGGTGGCACCTGCTATGAGCCTGCATCAAGCCCCAGCTGCCCAGTCTGAAGGCATCTGTCAATAGTGTTGCCATTTGTTCTCTTTTCTGTCCCCCTACTAATAATTCCAAAGCTTACTGAGACAGGGATCATATTTCATCTGTGGTATCCCAGTATCTGGCTCATGGTAAATGTTTAAATATAATGTTTACCTAATACAAGAAAACACATACTTTTAATACGCCTAGTTTTTAAATAATTCTCAAAAGTTTGGTTGTTGGCTTTCCAATCTTTAAAAGGTCAAATTTAAAAAAGGGAAGCAATATGGTAGACTGACATGACACAGACCCTCTCCTTGAAACACACCAAACAACCTGATTAAATATCACAATGTTTTAAAAATAATAGCTAAACGTGAAGGAATAAAGTAGAGATGACTGGGGGACAGATGCAAAGAGGAAATTGAAAGCCAGAAGCAAGTACTACAGATGTCTATGAGAAAACCCAGGGTTTGGAGATATGGGTCCTCAGGGCTAAGAACTGGGGATTTGAGTGTTACATGACAAGCTTTTTAGATGCTAAAAGCCTATTAGTATGACTCACAGAGATGTCTACAAAACTGATGTTTTCATAGACTGAATTTTTAAAATATGCAATACCTGACTATTGGGGTACTAACCTCTTTTCCCTCAGATTCTGGTATGAATGCATCAAAAGTATACCCATTTTTAGCCAAAACCGGTTTGGCTCAGTGGAAAGAGCATCAGCCTGCGGACTGACAGGTCCCAGGTTTGATTTCGGTCAAAGGCACATATCTTGGTTGTGGGCACATCCCTAGTAGGGGGTGTGCAGGAGGCAGCTGATCGATGTTTCTCTCTTATCGATGTTTCTAACTCTCTATCTCTCTCCCTTCCTCTCTGTAAAAAAATCAATAAAATATATTATAAAAAATTATACCCATTTTTTGTTAGATCAGCAAAAATTCTGTTTTGGTGTGCCGCGGAGTTTTAGTAATTAGTTTATGTGTGCCATGAGATAAAAAGGTTGAAAATTGCTGGACTCAAGAGATTGAGAATGATAGAAGAAAAGTATATTTATGTCTGAGAATATCATATATTTTAGCCTAGCAGCAATAATGTGAATTATATAACTCGGAGATTGATAAAGTATACCCATCTCATGGAGGTGGTCTGTGGTATGTATTCAGACTAGGGTATGTCCAAGAATACCCCAATAATAAATATATGTAAGGCAAGGCCTGGAAACTATACTTTCAGAAGCATAATATCACTTGGATATTATCATCTACAAGTATTCACGTGCTTATGAAGAAATAGTAAACTTTTATATGTTTTAAATGATGTTACTTATCTCTCTACAAAGTAATCTAAACATGCCAGCTTCCTTCTGCTTTAGATTTACTGAAGAATTGTCTGTGCATGGACTTTCCATCAATCTAAATCAGTAGAGAGGTTGTTATATTTTGAGTGGTTCCTCAGGGATATGGGTGTAGATGAGACAAGGAACTAGAACTTAGAGTTTTCTTAAAACATGGACCCTAGAAGAGACCAACAACTCAATAAAATGAGAACTCCAAAGCCAAATGGTTTCAGTGATAAATTCTACCAAACATTTAAAGATAACGTTACTTTGACAGACTTGCTTCCAGAAATTAGAATACTAGAACAAAATACTTCCCAACTCACATTATAAAGCCAACAATACTGATACCAAAAACAAACTATAAGGAAACCACAAATGAATATTCACCATGAGCACAATCTTCAATAAAAATACAGCATATTAAATCCAGCAATAAATAAATACACACAGACGGAGAATCCAAGATGGCGGCATAGGTAAACACCTACACTGCTGCCTCGCACAACAATTTCAAAACTACAACTAAAAGACAGAACAGACATCATCCAGAACCACAGGAAAGCTGGCAGAGTGTAAGTTCTACAGCTAGAAGGAAAGAGAGGGGCTCACGGAGACCCAGAGGAGCTGCAAAAAGCCGAGGTACTGAGACGTGCGAGCTGAGAGAGCGGGTGCCGGAGTACCTGGCTGGCTTTCTTTGTCGGGAGGGAAACGGAGACTCCCAACGGCATTGAACACCTTATTTTACGACACTAAACCCCAGATCCAGCCGAAACTCATACGGGGGGAGTTTGGACTGTGAAAAGGGAGAGGTGCACGGAAATTTAGGGGAGTCGCAGAAGATCAGGTCTGGTCTCGAACGTGCACGGTGCTTCGCGCAGGACAGATTGCTGATTGTGCCGCTGGCTTTCACGAGTGGACGGGAGACAGACCCTCCCAACTGTGTCACTTCTGACTCCACTAAGCCCCTGTTTCGGGCGAAACCCTGGGGACCTAGACTCGTGTGGTCCTAGTGCGCAGGGGAGCTGGAAAGGCAGCGGTTAGAGGCACTGCGGGTGCGCTAGCACACAAGGACCGCTCCGGCCATTACCCAGTCACGTGAGACTCAGGGGCCGTGGAGGGCGGGGCCAACTGGAAGGCAAGGCGGTCCCTTAAGCCCTGAGACTCCACCCCTCCCAAGCTCAACAGAGGCTTCTGTGGCTTTGCCTCTGGCATCATAAAGCTGAATCCAACACAGAAGTTTCCCCGACATAGTGAAAATGCCGAGACAAGGGAAGGGATCACAAACAAAAGAAATGGAGGGAAAAAAAATGACTGGATAGAGAGTTCAAAACCACGCTTATAAGGTTTTTCAAGAATATGCTAGAAAAGTTGGATAAACTTAGCGAGAGCCAAGAGGAGCTGAAAAAGGACCAACTATAGATGCAAAAGAGCCAACTAGAGATGGAAAAGGTCCTACTAAAGATGATAAAGGACCAAATAGAAATTAAACATACACTGACTGAAATAAAAATATTATACAGAGTCCTAACAGCAGACAAGAGAAAGGCAAGAATCAAGTCAAAAATTTGAAATATAAAGAAGCAGAAAACACTCAACTGGAAAAGTAAGAAGAGAAAAGAATCCAAAAATGTGAAGATAATGTAAGGAGCCTCTGGGACAGCTTCAAGCTTACCAACATCAGAATTGTGGGGGTGCCAGAAGAAGAGAGAGAACAAGATACTGAAAACCTATTTAAAGAAATAATGACTGAAAACTTCCCACATCTGGTAAAAGAAATA
>JAAGEH010000393.1:50103678-50167215 GCA_011751065.1 Lasiurus cinereus
TATTTCTTTTACCAGATGTGGGAAGTTTTCAGTCATTATTTCTTTAAGTAGGTTTTCAGTATCTTGCTCTTTCTCTTCTGGCACCCCCACAATTCTGATGTTAGTATGCTTGAAACTGTCCCAGAGGCTCCTTACACTATCTTCAAATTTTTGGTATCTTTTTTCTTCTGCTTTTCCAGTTGAGTGTTTTCTGATTCTTTATATTTCAAATTTTTGACTTGATTCTTGCCTTCCTCTAGTCTGCTGTTAGGTCTCTATATATTTCATATTTCAGTCAGTGTATGTTTAATTTCTAGTTGGTCCTTTTCCATCTCTAGTTGGTTCTTTTTCATCTCCAGTTGGTTCTTTTTCATCTCTTGGCTCTCGCTAACTTTATTCAACTTTTCTAGGATATTCTTGAAAAACCTTATAAGCGTGGTTTTGAACTCTATATTCAGATGTTTGTTTTCCTCCATTTCTTTTGTTTGTGATCTCTTCCCTTGTCTCGGCATTTTCACTATGCCAGGAGAGCTTCTGTGCTGGATTCAGCCTTATGATACCAGACTTGCAATACTGCAAAGCCTCTCTATTGACCTTGGGATGGGTGGAGTCTCAGGGCTTAATGGACCACCTCGCCTTCCAGTCAGCCCCGCCCTCCACGGCCCCGAGTCTCACGTGACTGTATAATCGCTGAAGTGGTCCCTGTGTGCATGTGTGCGCTCTCGCAGTGCCTCTAGACTGCTGCCTTTCTGGCTCCCCTGCGCTCCTGGACCATATGAATCTGGGTCCCCAGGGTTTCGCCTGAATCTGGAGTTTAGTGGAGTTAGAAGTGACGCAGTTGGGATGCTTTGTCTCCCACCCTCTTGTGAAAGCCAGTTGCACAATCAGCAGTTGGTCTTCTGCACACAGTGCTGTGCATGCTCCCAATTTCTGCCCTCCTGCGACTCCCTAAAATTTCCGTGCACTTC
The DNA here is from genome assembly GCA_011751065.1 of Lasiurus cinereus. NCBI lineage: Eukaryota > Metazoa > Chordata > Mammalia > Chiroptera > Vespertilionidae > Lasiurus > Lasiurus cinereus. The sequence continues at coordinate 50,104,626 of JAAGEH010000393.1, forward strand.
TCCCTTTTCACAGTCCAAACTCCCCCCATATGAGTTTCGGCTGGACCTGGGATTTAGTGTCATAGGATAAGGGTTTCAATGCCGTTGGGAGTCTCCCACCAGAGAAAGCCAGCCAGGTACTCTGGCACCCGCTCTCTCCACGTGCGCATCTCTGTACCTCAGCTTTTTGCAGCTCCTCTGGGTTTCTGTGAGTCCCTTTCTTTCCTTCTAGTTGTAGAATTTCCACTCAGCCAGCTTCCCTGTGATTCTGGATTCTGTCCGTTCTTTTAGTTGTAGTTTTGAAATTGTTATGCGAGGCAGCAGTGTAGGTGTTTACCTATGCCACCATCTTGGTTCCCTTCTCAGAAAGGACTCTTAAACACTTGTACTACCTACAAACTTTGTCTCAAGCACCTTTTCCTTTTGCTGATTTTGCTTTGCATGCTGTCACTGTAATAAATCACAGCAGTAACAGCAGCTATATGCTGAGTCTTGAGAGTCCTCCTACCAAATCATCAAACCTGGGCAGTCTTGGGGCCTCCCCAACACATTTCCTAAACGTTCTGAATAAAATGTATACCTACCATCTTACAAGGCAATGTGCTCTTGGAGGAAAGTCATTATTCATACACAGCAAATCTTGCATAGACTGTGGAAGAACATCTACAAAAACATTAGATAATGAAAAAGTTAATTGTTTCATTCTAAGGCAGAATTTTGGAATATGATTAAAGAAATATTGTAGAACACTAGAGGCCTGGAACACGAAATTCGTGAGGGTGTCCCTCAGCCCAGTCTGCACCCTCTCTAATTTGGGAACCCTTGAGGGATGGTCAACTGCCTGTTTAGGCCCCATCCTATCACAATCCAGGACTGCTGGTTCCCAATTGCTCGCCTGTTTGCCTTCCTTATTGCCCCTAACCGCTTCTGCCTGCCAGCCTGATCACCCACCTAAACACACCCCTGCCAGCCTGATTGATGCCTGACTGCTCCCCTGTCAGCCTATTTGCTCCTAATTGCCCTCTCCTGCAGGCCTGGTCACCCCTAACTGCCCTCCCCTGCAGGCCTGGGTCCCCCCGCAACTCCCCTTCCTTGCAAGCCTGGTCGCCCCCAACTTCCCTCCTCTATTGGCCTGCTAACCCTTACTGTCCTCCCCTGCAGGCTGACCACACCCCCCAGTGACCCAAGTGGAGGCCCTAGGATCTGTGATTTATTTATCTTTTACAATTGAAACTTTGTAGCCTTGTAGGGGAGCCAATTCTCCTGCTCGCTCCATGGTAGCAGCCATTTTTGTTGGGATTTATTTATCTTCTATAATTAAAATTTTGTAGCCTTAAGCGGAGACCAAGTGAGGCCAGGGCTGCAGAAGTTTGACTTCCTCCATCATCCGGGGCAACCTTAGCTTCCTGCTCTCTCCAGCTCCGTGGCTGCTGCCATTTTTGTTGGAATTTATTTATCTTCTCTAATTGAAACTTTGTAGCCTTGAGTGGAGGCCTGGGCCCACCAGGGTGTGTGGAAAACTTGGCTTCCTCCACTGCCAGGGAAATCCAAGCTCCCTCCTGCTCACTCTGTGGCCACAGCTATCTTGGTGGGGGTTAATTTGCATACTCACTCCTGATTGGTTGGTGGACTTGACTTGCGAGTGTAAGAGAGTGATGGTTCATTTGCATATTACTCTTTTATTAGATAGGATGTCTTGCTAGTCCATGTAGTTTTGCAATTGATTGAAGATTTAAATCTAGGGCTAGCACTTAGATTTGGAGGAAGAGGAATGTCTTTCTCTCCTCAGCAAAATGTCCGTAACTGACCAGAAAACTTTAACACACATCCTGTGTATTTATTTTCTAAATGAATAAAGGGTATTTTTCACTGATAGCTCCAAAATTTATGTTTTTAATATCCTTCTCACACACAGTTACATATTAGTATATCTCAGGACAAAGATTTTGGTGATTTGACCTATAAACAACTCTAAGCAATTTACTGAATAACTAGCATGGGCCAGGTAGTAGTTACCTAATTCTCCATAACACCTTCTCTGATCTTTCCCAATTAAAAGCAATCTTTTCTCCTCTGAACTCTTGGAGAACTTTATCTGTGCTTTTGGATGGCACTTTCTACCTCCTATTACTGTTACTTACCTATAAACCTTATGTCCCCTACTGAAACATAAATTTAAGTTCGGGTTCAAACAGACTTCACTGAGTAATTAGCACATGGTAGGCACTCAATAAATATTTGCTGATTTAATTAATTTTTAAATGATACTGTGATTCTTCCTCTGAAAAGATCACTTCCTCTTCAGATGTACTGGTGAAACAACTATGCATATGTAAAACATATCCAGAGATACTACATAATAAAGAGAACTAAATTCGTATTCAAAATGACAATCAATCCTACAAGTCAAGAGTTTAAAATACATATATTTAAAAAAAAGCCTACCTTCTAGTACTTCATCCTTTCCTTCTTTATCAATGGATCCTTGTACAAGATAATGATGAGTAACTGAGAATTTGAAGTCAGCAAAGAAAATTTCATCTGATTTCTCTTCCCATGTGCCAGAAGTAAATATACCCTGTATTTAACAATTAGGGTGGGGGAGGGGAAACATTAAAGTATTCAATAACTACCATTATGTTTATTAACCACAGAAATTTTTTTCCCTTTTCCTGCCAACTAATCTAAAAGTTTCATCTGGTATCTTCCACACAATTAAAGAAAAAGGAAAAATATGTAAGTGAATAAAACAAAGAGGAAGTTATTTTATAAATGATTTATCAATGTTCCTTTAAAAAAGTTCCCCAGAATATAAACTATTAAAGAACTTACAAAATTATCACTTTCAAGTACTTTTTGTGAGATGAGTCTATATAAAACTAGAGGGCTAATGCACAAAATTCATGCAAAGGGCTCAACCCTTGCTGCCTGGCTGCCTCTCAGCCCCACCCCCACTGTTTCAGAAGGTTGTTTTGCCATCAAATCTAATTAGCATATAGGATCATAAATACCCAGGGGTTTGGTAGAAAGAGATCAATCAAAAGACTTGTATGCATGCATATAAGCATAATAGACACTAGGGGAGAGAGGATATATGATAGGGTTGGGGGAGAGGTCAATGAGGGACAAAGAAGACATATGTAATATTATAGATAATACTTTAAACAATGAAGAATTTTAAAAATCATAAATACACAATAAATTTCATGCCTCTTCACATGCAAGAAAGAAAAAAACACACCTTTCTACCAATAGCAGAATCCCTGAGTTATTTTTAACAAAAAATGATGAAATTTTATAAATTAGAAAGTACATGGCAATAAAGTATACTTTTGTAAAATCTCAAATCAAATAACATCACTACAGCACACAGCATTATAGAACATAGAAACTGCTTCATAAAAAAGCAGTTTGTAAAATCAATTTAAGTGATGTGACATCAGTAATAAATTAGTTTAACAGGTTTTGCAAGCTTCTTTATTAAGCTTTGGCATTCAAATATTTCCATTTAAATAGCAATTTGTTTTTGAATTTTGCTTATACTTTATTTTAAAAATTTTTCAATTACAGTTTACATTTTTAATTTAAAAAAATTTTTATTGTTGAGAATGTTACAGATGTTCCCCTTACCTTCCCATCCCAAGCCTTCACCATCCTGTCTGTGTTCATAGGTAAGATTTTTGGTTAATCTCTTCCCGCCCCCCACTTCCTTCCCTTTGAGATTCATCAGTCTGTTCCATGCTTCCATACCTCTGATTCTATTTTACCAGTTGATTATGTTCATTAGATTGCTTACTTTGATTTTTAAATTAAATTGTTGATATATGTATTTGTTGCAATTTTATTGTTCATACTTTTTATCCTTTTCCCTTCCCCTTCCCCTTTCCATTCTCCAAGAATACTGTTCAACATTTTATGTAATACTGGTTTGGTGGTGATGAACTCCATTAGCTTTTTCTTGTCTATGAACTCTTTATCTGATCCTCAATTATAAATGAGAGCTTTGCTGGGTAATCTTGATTATAGTTCCTTGATATTCATCATTTTGAATATTTCTTACCACTCTCTTCTGGCCTGCAAAGTTTCTGTTGAGAAATCAGCTGTGTCATATGGGTAACCCTTTGTAGGTAACTGCTTTTCTCTTGCTGCTTTTGAGATTCTCTTTGTTTCTAACCCTTGGCATTTTAATTATGCTGTCTTGGTGTGGGCCTCTTTGGATCCTCTTGTTTGGGACTCTCTGAGCTTCCTGAACTTGTAAGTCTATTTCTTTCATGAGGTAGGGGAAGCATTCTGCCATTATTTCTTCTTCAAACAGGTTTTCAATATCTTGCTCTCTCTCTCTCATCTCCTTCTGACACTCTTATAATGTGAATGTTGGTACGTCTGAAGTTGTCCCAGAGGCTCCTTACACTATCTTCATATTTTTGGATTCTTTTGTCTTTTTGCTCTTCTAATTGGATATTTTTTTCCTTCCTCATATTCCAAATTGTTGACTTCTCAGAATCCTCTACTCTGTTGGTTCCCTGTAAATTATTATTTATTTCAGTTAGTGTAGGTTAATTTCTGACTGGTCCTTTTTCATGTCTTTAACTTTCTCACTAAGATCCTTGAAAGTCTCAAGAAGGTCCTTGAGTAACCTTATAATCACGGTTTTGAACTCTGTATCCTAAAGTCTGCTTGCTTCCATTTATGTGTTGTCTCCCCATTTTGGCTGCTTCCTTGTATTTGTTTCTGTGTATTACGTAAAGCTACTATGTCTCCCAGAATTGGTAGAGTGGCCTTGTGTAGGAGGTGTCTTGTAGGGTCCAGTGGCTCAGCCTCCCCAGTCACCTGAGGTGGGGCTCTCGGTGTGTCTCTGTGTGGGCTGTGTAAACAGTCTTGCTGTTGACCCTCGATTGTTGTTCATGTCACAGGGAGGAGTTGATCTCCAGGCCAATTGGCTGTGAGCACCAACTGAAGCTATGCAGGAGACACCCCTATGGACTTTCTTCAGTGGGGTTTCAGTCCTCATTGAGTCTTCCACTTGAGTATGTCACTTATGGATGGTAGAGTTGTAATCTGCTATGGTCTGAAGCTGTCCACCAGGTACACTGGCTCTACAGCCTCCAGGGAGGCACAAAGTCAGCCACTGCATGGGGCCACCTTGCAGGAGTTATTTGCATTGGACTTGGAGATGCCCAGGCAAGGCCCAGCTATGAAGCAAGGCAGGCTCATGCTAGTGCAGGGCCTGGGGCCTTTTATTGTTAAGTTTGGGGTATGCTGACCCAACTGCAGCTTGTTTGAGAGATCTTATGAAAGTCTGAAGCCTCAGCAAAGGACAGACATTCATATGCAAAAACCACTGCAAATCAGTGGGGCTGCAAATTGGATGAGGAATCTCAGGGAATTGCCAGGGCAGAGCAAACAGATATGGCAGCCGGTCAGTCCTGCCACAGAGGAGGTACCAGCACATGAACAATGACTCCTATGAGCACCTCCATCTGGGAGAAAGCTGCCCTGATGCCAGGCAATCCAATTCCTCCTCATATGTATCTGGGTCCCCAGAGCCTCACCCTGGCACTGGAGCTCAGAGGAAGTGGGGCCCTGTAAGTACAGTTGGTACACCAGCCCTTTAAAAGGAACACCTGGGTCTTTAGGAGCCTCCCTGTCACTCAGCCCCAATCCCCACTAATTTTTATAGTCTGTAGTTAATAGCAACTTCTCTTCCCAGCTCTGGAACCCTGGGCTGGGAGGCTGGTGTGAGGCTGGAATCCTCACAGGTGACCTCCACAGAGAATCTCCCTCCTGATCCAAAAGCAGCACATGTGGGTACCGATCCAGCCTATTCCGTGCCTCCATCCCTCCTACCAATATCAGTGTGCTTTCTTCTTCACTTCTCTAGTTGTAGGACTTTCATTCAGCCAGATTTCAGGTGGTTCTGAATGATGGTGTTCTGTATTTTAGTTGTAATTTTGATGTGGTTGTGAGAGGCAGCAAGTATAGTTGCTTTCTTAAGCTGCCATCTTGGTTCTTCCACCCAATATTATTTTGTATTTATTTTGGATGTATAGCATATTGGTTAAGCAATCATATACTTTACAATATGGCCCCTCAATATTTAAAGTACCCACCTGGCACTATGTATAGTTATTACAATATTACTGACTATATTCCCTATGCTGCACCTTATGACTTATTTTGTAACTACCAATGTGTTTTTCTTAACCCCTTCATCTTTTTTCACCTAGTCCCCTGAACTCCTTCCCATCTGGCAACCACCAGTCTGATCTCTGTGTCTATGAATCTGTTTCTATTTCATTTGTTCATTTATTTTATAAATAGCAATTTTTTTTTTGGTAAACATTTTAATTAAAAGTCTTAAAAAGCAACCTTACTTATGCAACATAACCATAAAAAAGAATTTTTCTCATGGGGCCTCTAATCTCCAATAGCTATTCTTTCCACTGGAGAGGCAGATAGTCATTGCAGCATAGCATCATTAGGAAGCAGGAAATACCATCCAAGCACAAATAGTCCCCAACTGGACAGAAAATATGTAAGCAGTAATACTGAGTTACTGAGCTTTTACAAAGTAATTTCATAACTATATCTAATATAAAACACCCAAATGTTCTGTGTATTCCTGGCAAGGCATTTACACTTCCGAATTGAGTTAAATCATATTTTAAATATCTTATTAAATACATCAAATAGCAATCTTTACATTAGAATAATCATCATGTATGACATGTACATGTTTGGTTTCCTTAAATTTAGGTTAACCTGTGTGAAATTAAGACATATATAGCCCATACTAAAGGCTTCAAATTGAAATGAGTAATATAATAATATACAGAAGAGTTAGCTTGGTTTGCTAGAAGAAATAACTACTATAAGAAAATTAAGGCTAAAACAAAGAAAAAGGAGAAGTCCAGAAAATGAAAGGTGAATGCCTTTTTCAAGCCTAAAAAAAAAGCTGAAATGTTCTTTTTATGTGTATATGAAAGTCCTAACCCTAGATTCTGGGTACTGCAGTCAACCTTACCAACACCTATCTTAAGGAAAATTTGGTTGTAATCAACAAGAAATCCAGATTTTACCTCCAAAACAGACTTTTTAAGATAATTTAATGCAACTAAAAGCAACATTCTAACCTCCCTCCTTCAATTCAATTATGAAATAATCCTTTGACACCAAATTCCAGCATGATATACATTTCTGATTAAAACCAGAAATGTCAACTCCAATTCAAAACTAATCTAGTAATTCATCAAAAATAACCTCTGAGGGCTCCAATCAGATAATAAAAAGAAACAAGCATATAAATCGGAAAGAAAGAAAATTGTCAGCAACCACAGATGACTTGATTATATACAAAAAATATTCAAAAAAATCTACAAACTACTGAAACTAACTGTTGAGTTTATGAAGTTGTGGAATTCAAGGTCAATACACAAAAACTATGTGTACTTTTATGTACTAGTGGCAAGCACTGGAAATGAAAATTTTTAAAAATACCACTTACCAAAAATAAATCAAATATCTATGAATAAATTTAAGGAAAGATGAGCAAGAACTCTACCTAAAAATACTTCAAAATGTTGCTGAAAGATATAGGTCTGAGAGATGTAGTATGTACATAGATTGGAAGATACAAAACTATGAAGCTGTCAATTAAATCTCCCCAAATTAATCTATAAATTAAACACCATCCTAGTCAAAATCCCAGCAGCAGGCATTTTGTAGAAACTAATAAGCTGATTCTATAACTAATATGAAAACCCGTAAGACCAAGAATAGTTAAATGATGAAGAATATACTACCTGATTTTAATTTTGGTGAAAAATTATACTGCCTGATTTTAAGATTTACTTTGCTACAATAATTAAGACACTATAGAATTTCATAAAGACAAATGGATCAATAAAATAATGATCCAGAAATACATTCACACATATACTTCATTTTACAATAGAGGAGTCACTGCAATTCAGCAGGGAAAGGGTGGTCTTTTCAATAAATGACCCTGGAATAATAAGATATTCATGTGGAAGAACACACAGGAGAATATCTTTACACACTGAGACAGGCAAATAATCTTTTGATAGGAAACAAAAGGTACTAATAGTAAAAATTTTAAATTGAGAACAGGAACTTTATTAGAACACTAGAGGCCCGGTGCATGGATTCATGTACATTGAACAGAAATTAATTAGAAGGTGGTTGGCAGGGTGGGACTGGGTGAGAGGGGCCAACCTCCCAAAGCCCCTCCCCAGCCAGTCACACCTGGGGTGGCCGCATGGCTTGAAGGGCATCTGAGGAGTGGGGACCCTCTGGCAGGTGGGGTCCCTTGGCCTGGCCTGCAGAGATTAGCCACAACTGGCTCTCCAACATCCCCCAAGGGGTCCCGGATTGTGAGAAGGCGGTTCTCGGGTTCTCAGTAGGAGAAAGTTCACCAGCGAACCTGAGAAGCACCGCTGCCAAGTCATCACAGCTCGGCAGCTCCTGTGTTGAGCATCTGCCCCTTGGTGGTCAGTGCGCATCATAGCTACTAGTTGGAGGATCTACCCCCTGGTGATCATTGCACGATATAGCTATTGGATGGATGATCGGGCAGTCACTTAGCCTTTTATATATTTAGATAATTATGCTTATCAAAAGACATAAGTAAGAAAATTAAGGAAGCTACTGGAAGAAAACATTCAAAATATATATACCTGAAAAACAACTGGATATATGAAGATAATTTAAAAAACAATCCAATTCTTTTTAATTAAGGAAAGATTTAGACACTTAGCAAAAGAGGCTATGAATGGTTGATACAGTTTGCCATGAGTTATTAGATACTAGGTATCAGAAGACATTTGTGAAATGCCAATTTAAACCACTATAAAATACTTCACACCCAATCTATAATAATAAAAGCATAATATACTAATTAGACCAGACAGCCAAATGACCTTCCAGATGTCCTTTTGGATGAAACCATGGCAGCGGGGGCCAAGGAAGAGGTGATTAAGGGGCGATCAGGTAGGCAGGTGAACAGTTAGGAAAAATCAGACAGGCAGGCAAGTGGTTAGGAGCCAGCAGTCCTGGATTGAGAGAGAGATATCCAAGAGGTCCCAGATTGCAAGAGGGTGCAGGTGGGGCTGAGGGAACCATCGCCCTCTGATGCATGAATTTCGTGCACCAGGCCTCTAATAGGATGACTAAAACTCTGACAATGCTAAGTGTCAGAGAGAATGTGGAGCAAATTAACATATCATACATTTGAATACACAATGGTACAACCACTTTAGAAAGTAGTTTAGTAGTTTCTAAAAATTAAACATAAGATCTAGCAATTCTACTCCTGAGCATAGTAAATTTAAAAAATCAAAGCCTATGTTCACAAATGTTTATAGCACTTTCATTAGTAAAAGTAAAAAATGGAAGACAATTTAAATTTCAGTAGAAGAAAGGATAAACACATTGTGGCAGTAACATACAATACAAAAAATGATATGGGCAACATGGATGAATTTTTAAAACACTGATGAGCAAAAAAAATCAGATACAAAGGGTGTATGCATTGTGTATGACTTCACTTATATGAAGTTCAAGTACAGGAAAAATATCCTATAAGTGAAAGAAATAACTGTGGAATTACAAGTTTTTTGTTTGTTTACTTATGGCATTGACTAGATCAAGAAACATGCAATCTTCCTCTGATGGTGAAAATGTCCTATTATTTTTATTTAGATGGTGGTAATGCGGTACATACATTTGTCAAAACAAACTGTACACTTAAATTCTGTACATTTTACTGGATGCAATTATAAGCCAATAAAGAAAAAAATCAATAGGGTTTTTAAAGAGAGAAGGAAATGGAGGGAGAGATTCTAACTTCTGGGGAAAATGTAAGGAAAAGAAAGGTGCTCTTTTTCAAGAAAAAAGAAAAAGATAATAGCAATTATGCAAGTACAACATGTACTAAACATCATCATATTTTGGACTTAATCCTTCACACTTACCTTTCAACTTAATAAGTCTGGTAACTAACAATACACTGAGCAAGGATTCTGGAAGGCCCAAGATCTCAACAGGATGAAGATCACTCTCTTACAGCTGAGCCCTTCACAATACTGGTCCAGACCATCTTAATAGCTTTCCACTGGTCTCCTTATCTCTACCCTTTAATCCTTATTCTAAACTAGGGGCCCAGTGCATGAATTCATGCATCCTGAAAGGAACTGTGGACCATGAGGCTGCAGTGGACACAAGGGCAGGTCTCAGCCTATTCTCAGCCCAGCTCCTACCACCACAGCCCTGGTCCCATCTGCCAGCAGCCTTGCTGCAGCCGCCATGGCTCCCACATGCTGACAGTGCCAGCCCAACTCAACCCCGCTGACAGCATGGAGTGATTGGGGCTGGCATCAGCAGCAAGTGTGTGTGGGGCTGGCATTGTCAGCAGGTGCGAAGAGTGGCTGCTGCCTCAATCACCCCCCAGGAACAGCGGGAGATGGAGAAGCCTCCAGAGGTGATTGGGACCAGCGCCACTGCTCGTACCCGCTGCTGGCATGGAACCATCAGGACTGGTGCCAGGTGCCAGCAGGGGGTATGAAGGGCAGCTCATATGCTGGCAGTGGGTGCGAGCGGGGCCAGTACTGGCAGCAGGTGTGAGCACCGGGCAGGACCATGGCACATGGGAGCAAAGAATTTTCAGTAACCACCAGAGGCTTGTCCCAATGACAGCAACCAGTGGCCTGCCTTGGTCTGGTGCCCCCTCTCACCTACTCCACCATCCCACAGGGCCGACACCTGCCACATTCTACACTCTGCCCTCTGCTGTCAATGCCTGCCATGTTCTGCGTGTGCCCTCAGGTGGTCAGCACATGCAATAGTGACCGGTTTTTCGCTTGTTCCGCTATTCGGTCTATTAGCATATTATGGTTTTATATACATACTAGAATCCTGATGCATGAAGATTCATGCTCGAACGGGCTTTCCTTTCCCTGGCTGCTGGCACCACCTTTCCACACTGGCCCAGCCCCTTTCCACTCAGGCTCTGAAGCTGTCTCTTTCTACTCCGGGAGCTGCCTCTTTTTGCTCCAGCCCCGCCTTCCCACACTGCCCAGAGGCCCTGAGAGATTGACCCCCGTCACTCGGCACCTATGTATGCAAATTAACAGCCATCTTTGTTGGGTTAATTTGCATAACACTCCTAATTGGCTGGTGGTGTAAACATGTAAAATCAATTTACATGTTTGTCTACTATTAGGTAAGATGTAGATGGTCATCTTCCTAAATACAATTCTGATATTGTTTCTTCTCCACTTAAAATACTGTAATGGCTTTCTATAATCTATATAGTGAGTGACTGCTAGAGATTTTTAGTCATACATTCTATCAGTAAAAAACTTTTAAATATTTATCTCCCTGTACATATATATATATAACTAGAGGCATGATGCACAAAATTTGTGCAAGTGGCTCAGCCCTCGCAGCCCCAGCCCATCACAGCCCCAGTTTCATCCAGATGGTCATCCGAAAGGACATCTGGAAGGTCGTTTGGCTGTCTGGTCTAATTAGCACATTATGCTTTTATTATTATAGATATTTATTTATAAGTTAAGGATTACTATATCAATACATTATTCATATTGTACAAAAACACCCACAAAAATTGGCATTAAAAATGGATGTAAAATGTAATAAAATTAGAAGTCATAATACACAAAAGGCTCATGACAAATGCCTCGAATAGTGGCATGCATCTGCACTGGTAGAAATACAAAGCCTACAGATGTGGCCCCACACCTTTCCATTTTATCTCTCATAGCTACCTTCAATTTACCCGGTGTTACAATTATGCCTAATGATTTGTATTTCTCCAAAGGGTGCTATCACCTTTATACCTGTGCACAGACTATCCTATTCTTCACTACTTTATTTCTCTTAGCATATTTAAAAAAAATATTTTTTAACTCTCACCCAAAGATTTTTTCTATTACTTTTTAGAGAGTGGAAGGAAGTGATGGAGGGGCAAAGAAAGAAACATCGATATGAGACACACAGATGGTTGGGTTGCCTCTGCTCAAGCCTGAATAGGGCGAGATACTGAACCTGCAACCCAGGTAGGTACATGACATTGAAACCACAATGCTCAGCACATGGGCTGATGCTCTAACCATTGGGCATCACTGGTCAGGGCGATCTCAGCATATTTTTATTTATTAATTTAAAAAAAATTCAACCTAAATGTTAATTTCTGTAAAAGATCTGCTTTATCTCCAAGCAAGTAGTGATTCTCAGTATCTTGTTCAAATCACTAGAATGACATCTATTCTAGTCATTTGGTTATATGTGTATTTACATTAGATTATGAAGAGCAAACACTGTTCTATTCTTCTTTGCAGCCCAGTACTTAACAGTGCCTACATGTTTACTAGATATCTTAGGAATTACCCTTTTTCAATATTTATAATAACCCCCCATGTGTCCCAAAGATGTTAGGAAATACCAGTATATTATCCAAATACCATCCTATCTAATAAAGAGAGAATATGCTAATTGACCCTTATGCTATCACAAAGAGGGTGGTGCCCAAAGCCAATAAGGAGGGAATATATTAATTGATTGCCCAGCCCTCAAAGATGTTGGCATCCACAGCCACAAGATGGAGGTGCCCAATCACCTCAGCTCTGCGCATCTGCCTCTGGAGTCCCCTAGACCCCTCAGCCTCCCAGCCATCCAGGGCTGGCCCAAGATGCGGGCAAGCCTTGGATGGCAGCTGCCTAGCTGCCCAGGGCCACCTGAGGCTCAGGTAACCAGGGCCAGCTGAGGCTTGCGCTAATGGCAGTGGCAGCAGCAGAGATGTGATGGGTCGCCTCCCACCCCAGAGGGCTCCCGGACTGTGAGAGGGGGCAGGCTGGGCTGAGGTACCCTCCCCTCTCCAGTGCATGAATTTTCATGCACCAGACCTCTAGTTACATATATTTGGAAAACATATACACTGTGATCTAGTCTAACAACCTGAAACAGCACACAAACCAATCCAAAAGATATTCTGATTTGAATTGAAATATGTACATCAGAATCCTTCTGCTGAGTTCTTGGTGAAACTTATTTCTTCACTGAACAGATTAAACAAAGATGGGTAAATTCACTGCTTACATGCATTAAGAAATTTTCTATAATACCTAAATACAAGTCATCTCTAGGATTTACTGATTTCCATAATTTAATTTCACAGCTTAAACAACCTACCATGTAAAAATACAATCTTCCATTTTAAAAAATAGAAATTTAAGTATTTTAATTATTTACAAATTACTTAAAAATTTTTCTTCTAAATATTTTTTTCTTTTAATGACAAAAGCAACACATTTGGAAAGAAGAAAAATATAGTAAAGAATAAAAACTGTGGCATATTTCCTTTTTTCTTTTTTTGGAGGAACAGAGATGTGATTCTCAATCTAATTAGACTTTATAATCATCTAAGAGGCTTAAAAATTGTACTGATAACTAGGCTCCACAACAGATCAATTAAGTCAGAATCTCAAAAGTTTACCTAAAACTAGAATTTTCCAAAATCTCCTTTCTGATTCTCATATCTAGCAGATAACTACTTGGAATAGAGCTAAAAATTAAAGTTTTCATCCACTGGTAGGAAAAAAAAAATCCTTCTGACCACTTGCAGTACTGAAGTACAATTATTAAAATTCCACCTGTGGCCTGACCAGTGTGGCTCAGTTGGTTGAGCATTATGACCAAAAGGTCCAATTCCCAGTTAGGACAGAGGTTGTAGGCTCAATTCCAAGTATGGGGCCTGCAGAAGGCAGCCAATCAATGTTTCTCTCATCAGTGTTTCTATCTCTCTCTCTCTCCCTCTCCCTTTCTCTCGAAAATCAATACAAAATAATTTTTAATAAAAAGCCATCTCTGCTGGGACAAATGGATATCCACATGCAAAAGAATGAAATTGGAATCTTTTGTTACACTACACATAAAAATTAACTTAAATAGGATCATGAATCTAAATGTAAGCACAAAAACTATAGATACCATGAAAGTAAAAAGACAACCCACAACAACATATGCTACAAAAGGAGAATGGAAAAATATTTGCAACTTACAAGTCTTGTGAGAGACTTGTATCCAGAATATATAAGCAACTCTTACAAATAAAAAATCCTATCTAATAAAAGAGTAATATGCAAATCGATCATCACTCCAACACACAAGATAGCTGCCCCCATGTGGTCAAAGATGGCTGCCTCCATATGGACACAACATGGCCTCCACAAGATGGCCAGCTGCAGAGGGCAGTTGGAAGGGACCAGGACTGCAAGAGAGGGCAGTTGGGGTAATCAAGCCTGCAAAGGAGGGCAGTTAGGGGTAACCAGGCCAGCAGAGAAGGGCAGTTGGGGGCAATCAGGCTTGCAGGGAAGGGCAGTTGGGGAGAACACAAGCCTGCAGAGGAGAGCAGTTGGGTGGGGGGAGGGGGAGAGACCAGACCTGCACGGAGGCCAGTTGGGGGTGGGGGGACCAGGCCTGCAGGGGAGGGCAGTTAGGGGCAATTGGGCTGGCAGGGGAGCAGTTAGGCATCAATCGGGATGGCAGGGGAGTGGTTAGAGGGTGATCAGGCTGGCAGACAGAAGCAGTTAGGGACAATCAGGAAGGCAGGCAAACAGTTGGGAGCCAATAGTCCTGGATTGTGAAAGGGATGTCCAATTGCCAGTTTAGGCTTGATCCTACTGGGACATCCCTTGAGGGGTCCCATATTGGAGAGGGTCCAGGCTGGACTGAGGGACTTATCTCCCATCCCCCATACATGAATTTCATGTACTGGGCCTCTAGATAAAAGATAATATCCAATTTTAAAATAGGCAAATGATCTGACTAGATCTAAGTAGGATACACAAATGGCCAATAAGAACATAAAAAGATGTCCAACATCAGTAGCCATTAGAAAAATGCAAATACAAAGAAATCACAATGAGATATCACTTCATATCCACTAAGATGGCTATAATCAAAAAAATAATAACAAATAGTTAGGATGTGAAGAGATCACAACATGTATATATTGCTGATAAAAATGTAACATGATGTAGCCACTTCGGAAAATAGTCCAACAGTTCCTCAAAATGTTAAAAATAAAATTACCTATATGGTGTCCTATATGGCCGAGTAGCTCTGCCTCCCCAGTTACCTGAGGTAGACACTCTTGGTGCACTCCTTTGTGGACTGTGTATACAGTCTTGTTGTAGTTAAGTCTTGATTGTTGTTGGTATCACTGGGGAAATTGACCTCCAAGCCAATTGGTTGTGAGGACACCTAGCACACAAAGCTACTCTACCAACTTTGGAAAGCAGCAAAATATGCTGAGACAAAAGAACAGATCAGAAACTAAAGAAATGGAGGAAAACAAACAACTGCATATAGAGTTCAAAACCACAGTTATAGTTATAAGGTTTTTTAAGAATTTCCTAGAAAAAATGGATAAATTCAACGAGACCCAAGAGGAGATGAAAAAGGACCAACTAGAGATGAAAAAGGACCAACTAGAAATTAAGCATATACTGACTGAAATAAAAAATATTATACAGAGACCTAACAGCAGACTAAAGGAAGGCAAGAATCAAGTAAAAAATTTGAAATATAAAGAATCAGAAAAGAATCCAAAAAGAAAAAAGAATCCAAAATGTGAAGATAGTGTAAGAAGCTTCTGGGACAACTTCAAGCATACCAACATCAGAATTTTGGGAGTGTCAGAAGAGAGAGAGCAAGATACTAAGACCTATTTGAAGAAATAATGACTGAAAACTTCCCCCACCTGGTGAAAGAAATAGACTTACAAGTTTAGGAAGTGCACAGAATCCCAAACAAAAGGAATCCAAAGAGGACTATACCAAGATACATCATAATTAAAATACCAACAGCAAACAACAAAGAGAGAATATTAAAAGCAGCAAGAGAAAAACAGTTAATTATCTACAAGGGAGCACCCATACGATTGTCAGCTGATTTCTCAACAGAAACTATGCAGGCCAGAAGGGAGTGGCAAGAAATATTCAAAGTGATGAATAGCAAGAACCTACAACCAAGAATAATCTATCCAGCAAAGCTATCATTCAGAATTGAAGGGCAGATAAAGAGCTTCACAGATAAGAAAAAAATAAAGGAATTCATCAGCACAAACCAGTATTATATGAAATGCTGAAAGGCATTCTGTAAGAAGAGGAAGAAGAAAACGGTAAAGGTAAAAATTATGAACAATAAATACATATCTATCAACAAGTCAATCGAAAAATCAAGTGAATTGAAAATCTGATGAACAGAATAAACTGGTGAATATAATAGAATTAGGGGAATAGAAAGGGAGTGGATTGATAATTCTCAGAAAGAAAAAGGTGAGGGGGGGGGGCTGCCGGGAGAGATTGGACAAAAATCATACACCTATGGATGAGGACAAAGGGGGAGAGGTAAAGGCAGAAAGGGGGGGGGGGGGTGGGAGCCAGGTGGGGGGAAAAATGAGGAACAATTATAATAATCTGAACATTAAAGATTTATTAAAATAAATAAATAAATAAAGTTACCTTATGACCAAGCAATTATATGCCTAAAAATACATCCAAAAGAAATGAAAACATGCATCCACACAAAAAATACACATGAAGCCGAAACCGGTTTGTCTCAGTGGATAGAGCATCGGCCTAAGTAGTGAAAAGTCCTGGGTTCAATTCCAGTCAAGGGCGTGTATCTTGGTTGCAGGCACATTCCCCATAGGGGGTGTGCAGGAGGCGGTTGATTGATGTCTCTCATCGATGTTTCTGACTCTCTATCCCTCTCCCTTTCTCTTTGTAAAAAATCAATAAAATATATTTAATAAAATACAAAAACTATACATGAATATTCATAGCAGCATTATTAACAATAGCCAAGAAGTAGAAACAATGGAAATAACCATCAATTGATGAATGCCTAAGAAAACACAGTATATCCAAAATTTAGACCCAGAGATAGATCCATACAGAAGGAAGATGATGTGAAGATACAAGAAGAATGCCATTTACCTAAGACCATCCGAAAATAGAAGAGACCTGGAATATATTTTCCTTCTAAGCCTCAGAAGGAATCAACCCTGCCAATACCTTGATCTTGAACTTCCAGCCTCTAGCACTGTAAGACAATAAATTTCTATTGCTTAAGCCAAAAAAAATGGAAATATATCCATACAAAGGACTGTTGGACTGTTATATAGCAATGAAAAATAAATGAAGTATTAATAAATGCTACAGTATGAACCAATCTTGAAAACTTTAAGAGAAAAAAAGCCAATTACAAAAGACTACATATTTATGATTGCATTTATATAAAATGTCCAGAATATGCAAATATACAGAAATGGAAAGATTAGTTATTGCCTAGGGATGGGAGGTAACAAGATGTGACTGCTTACAGATATGAGGTTTCTTTGGGGGTAATAAAAATGTTCTAAAATTGATTGTGGAAAAGGTTATACAACCCTGTTAATATACTGTGCTGAAAACCATTGAAATGTAGAACCTTAAATTGGTGAAATATATATCAATTACATCTCAATAAGAAATTCAGTCTGAAAAGACTCAACTTTAATCATGATATTTTGCATCTATCTATTCTGTCTGAAAAGATATACCAGGCAGTTTCAAATCTGAATGCACAGGAAATTTAAAAAATCCTATATAACAAAAGGGTAATATGAAAATTGACCCTAATGGCAGAACAGGCCTAAGCTGTTAGTCAGACATCCCCCAAAGGCTCCTGGGCTGCCAGAGGGATGTCTGACTGCCAGCTTAGGTCCAATCCCCCAGGGAGCAGGCCTAAGCTATCAGTCAGACATCTTCCAAGGGGTCCCAGACAGCGAGAGGGTGCAGGCTGGGCTGAGGGTTCCTCCCCATCCTCAAGTGCACAAATTTTTTTAGTACAAGACAACAAGATATTCACTGGGAATTTCATCTATTTCTGGATGAAACAAATAAAGTGCTTTTCTAGTTACAAGTGACTCAAAAACTGTATAGTTTTCAAGTAGTTTTACAAAAACCAAACAAATATGCATGTATGAGTGTTTAATCCAAATACTTCACATGTAATCATGTATGTATACATATGTATACATACAATCTCCTAATGTTGTGATATAAGTTTCAATTCCATTTATAGATGAGAAAAGGTTCAGAGATTTAAAAACCTGTCCAAGGTAAAGCTAGAATTTGACCCGCCATGGCTTTGTTCTTTCCACTAAAGCTTAAGACAGATACATATATTTATACATACATAACTGTATATGTATGTGTATAAACATATTATATATGTATACTAGAGACCTGATGCATGAAATTTGTGCAAGAGTAGGCCTTCCTTCCCCTGGCTGCTGGCACCAGCTACCCTCTGGCACCCGGGACCAGAGCTTCCCTTGCAGCCCCAGCTTTGTCCAGAAGGTTGTCTGATCTAATTGCCATATTATGCTTTTATTATTATAGATATTCAATAGTACATATAAGAACAAGATATACAGAGAGAACAATAAGTGGGTCAGACTTAAGGAGATGGTTGAGTAAGTCAGAAATAGATTCATTTAGAAAATTGAATTCCAGTTAGCCTTTAGGTAAAATAAGATTAGTAAGAAACAGACAAGGGTCTGAGGCAAGAAAGTAGAGGTCAAATTTAGGGAACCAATAGCCCAATTTAGCTGAAGTTTCCTAAAGAGCAGTGATTTTCAACTAGTGTGCCACAAGAATTTTTTTTAATATATTTTATTGATTTTTTTTTTACAAAGAGGAAGGGAGAGGGATAGAAAGTTAGAAACATCGATAAGAGAGAGACATCGATCAGCTGCCTTCTGTACACCCCCTACTGGGAATGTGCCTGCAACCAAGGTACTTGCCCTTGACCGGAATCGAACCTGGGACCTTTCAGTCCACAGGTCGACGCTCTATCCACTGAGCCAAACCGGATCCGGCAAGATTTTTTAAAATATACAATGCCTAATTACTTAGACAGGGGCACTGACCTCTTTTCTTTTAGAATGTCAAATGAAAAATGACAACAGCCAACACCATAATAGCTGTCCAGTGCAAATAAATCAAAATTATATTTATTTTTTGACAGATCAGTAAAAGAGCCTATTTTTTGGTGCATTGCAGAATTTTAGTACCGTATTTTCTAGCGTATAAGACGACTTTTTAACCCAGGAAAATCTTCTCAAAAGTCGGGGGTTGTCTTATATGCTGGATGTCATCTTGTAGGGCGGGTATATCCCAAACTCTATATTTTAACTGGAAAAGTTGGGGGTCGTCTTATACGCCCAGTCATCTTATACTCCAGAAAATACGGGTAATTAGTTTATGTGTGTCATGAGGTGAAAAAGGTTGTAAATCACTACTATAGGGAAAAAGAGAAAGGTAGAGCAAGTAGAAGATCTTGCACAGATGCGTATAAGTTTAGACATTACCCTGTAGGCAGTGGAGAGCCAATGAAGGCTTCTGTGCATAGTGACAGTATCAGTTTAGAAAAATTCCTCTGAATACACTGGCAGGAAAGAAATAATGAGAAAGAGTTAAGGTAGGGAAGATGAAAGCAGGAAGAGGTGAACAAAAGGAGTAGTCAGACACGTGCCCTGGCTGGTTTAGCTCAGTGATCATAGTATCAGTCCACAGACTGAAGAGGGGTTAGTGAGGGGCGAGCAAATGACTGAGCAGCAGGCTGTATGGGGTGACCAGTCAAGGGCATATACCTTGGTTGCAGGTTCGATCCCCAGCCCCATTTGGGGTGCATGGGCAACCAGTTGGTGTGTCTCTCTCACATCAATGTTTCTCTCTGTATGTCTTCCCTTTCCTTACATTCTCTCTAAAAATCAATGGGGAAAAAAAAATCCTCAGATGAGGATTAAGAAAAAAAGAAAAGAAAAGAAAGATATGGCACACAGACAGCTCTGGTGAGGGGTGCATTGGAGGAGGTGGGGGATTGAGAACAAAAAAAAGAGAGAGAACTCATGGACACAAACAATTTGATGACTGCAGGGGTAAGGGGGTGGGTGAAAGTAGAGAAGAGTATAGGAGGGGGGTATTGGTGATTAAAAAAAAGTTTTTTTTATATTACAGCTCATTGTTTATACTGGGAAGACTATATCTCAGGGCAGATCTCTTAGGTTCACAAGAGTAGCTCTACTACTTACTAGCTAAGTAATCTTGGCCAAGTTACTTTCCTTTCTGTGCCTCATCTATAAAACTAGAGGTCCAATGAACAAAATTTGTGCAAGAGTAGGCCTTCCTTCCCTCTGGCACCCGGGACCCAGACTTCCCTCACACCCCTGGCTTCGTCCAGAGAGGTGGGAATAATAATGGTATCTATTTCCTAGAATTGTTTTTGAGAATTAAATGAGATTATATAAAAAGTGCTTAGTAAGTACCTAGTGCATAAGTTAAGCACTCAAGTGTTAGCTATTTATTATTTTTAAAAATTCAGAAATAATATAAAAGTTCTAAATTACTATAGAAGCTGGCCCCTTACACAAATACTTAGAATCTAAGTCACTTAATGTCATCCAAGATATACTTAGTGTCAAAAGATGGCTAGGTCTAATAAAAACAATGGCCACAAATATGAAGAACAGAAGACAGTAGGTTCTAGTTTAGATTTGCAGCAATAACTAAAAACTAATGGGTAATGAGAACAAGGCCCAACCTAAAGTAACAATTATGGGAATCTAAGACTAATTCTGAAAACATCTGCAGACCTTTAAAATATCTGAAAGGAAAAAGAGAAAATAGGCAGTGTGAAACCTTGAGTAGTTGCTAGAAGCAAAAAGCCAGGAACTTGGAAAGAAGATGCCATGAGATGTACCTTTTTCATTAGGTTGCATATTTTCCTGTCATTTGGTTAATGTGGTTAAATTTGGAGATAAAGACATTCACAATTTAAAACTAAATCAATGTAACTTAAAACCACCCTTGATTTCTAAATGTTGAAAGAAAAATAGAAGAACTAGTAAATAGTAAAAAATAGGGAACCATAAATATACTGTATAATCTTAGGGTCATGAAGCCCTTTGTACATGAAATCTAGAAGTTCTAAAGACAGATATTACTTAAAATAGAAACCCTTTTTACCTTACTCCTTATATAAAAATTACCTCAAAATGTATGAAAACTCTAAACATAGAAATCTCTTAGAAGAAAACTTAGGGTAAAACTTCATAACATTTGACTTGCCAATGATTTCTTAGACATGACAATAAAAGCATAGTCATAAAAAAAAAGATAAATTGACCTGCATTAAAATAAAAACAATTTTTGTTCATTAAAGAACCCTGTCTACAGAGTGAAAAGGCAACCCATAAGAGAAAATATTTACAAATCATATATAGCAGATAAGGAATTAATATCCAGAATACATAAAGAACTCTTGAACTTAACAAACTTGACTTATAAAAAGGAGCAAAATGATCTCCAAAGCATATATACCAATTGCCAATGAGCACAAGAAAAGATAATCAACCATCACTAATTATTAAGGAAATACAAATCAAAAGCACAATTAGATACCATTCCATACCGATTAGGATGTCTTCTATAAAAAAACCCAAACCAAACCAAAACAAAATAAAAACAGAAAACAGCCCTAGCCAGTTTGGCTAGGTGGACAGAGCATCAGCTTGTGGATCAAAGGGTCCCAGGTTCGATTCTTGTTGAGAGCTCGTATCTTGGTTGCAGTCTCCTCCTCAAGCCAGGGCCCTAGTCAGGGCACATGCAGGAGGCAACCAATCGACGTGTTTCTCTGTCCCTCTCTGTTCCAATTCTAAAAGATCCATGAAAAAATATCCTGGGGTGAGGATTCAAACCATCAAACAAACAAACAAACAAACAAACCAGAACACAAGTATTGGTATGGGTGGTGAGAAATTGGAACTCTTGTCCATTGCTGGTAAAAATGTAAAATGGTGCAGTTGCTGTGGAAAACAATATGGTGATTCCTCAAAAACTTAAAAATTAATATATGATCCAGGAATTCCACTTCTGGGTATGTACCCAAAAGAACTGGAAACAGGGACTCAAAGGGGTATTTATACACCCATAGCAGCATTATATGCAACAACCAACAAGTAGAAGCAACCCAAGTGTCCAGTGACAAATGGATTAACAAAATACAATATACTGTGTATATATCCATATATACAATGTAATATTTTCAGGCTTAAAATGAACAAAATTCTGACTCATGCTACAATGTGCATCAATCTTGAAGCCATTATGCTAAGTGAAACAAATCAAACACAAAAGTATAAATATTATATGGTTGCTCTTACCATATGAAGTTGTTATTGTTCAACAGGCACAGAATATCAGTTTGGGATAATAAAGTTCTGGATACAGATTGTGGCAATCACTGCACAACATAAATGTAGTTAATGCCACTGAATTGTACACTTACCAATGGTTAAAGTGACCTTTTTTTTTTAATCCTCACTAGAGGATATTTTTTCACTGACTTTTAGAGAGAGTAGAAGAGAGAGGGGGAAAGACAGAGAGAATATGGATGTCAAAGAAATACATCCATTAGTTGCCTCCTGCATGTACCCTGACCAGGGCCTGGGCCAAGGAGGAGCCTGTAACCGCAGTACATGCCCTTGACTGGAATTGAACCCAGGACCTTTGCTCTATCCACTGAACCAAACCAGCTAGGGCAAATTAACAAATTTTCATCTACAATTTTTATTATGCATTTCAGTAAAATGAAAAATATATAAATGTTGTAGGGCAAAAGATACATTCAAATTTTAAAAAATAGACATCCTTGGTAAATTTTCATAAAAACATAAAAGCCTTTTTATAATTCAACTAGAGACCCAGCGCACAATTAAATCGTACTGGTAGGATCCCTAAGTCTAGCCTCCTGTGATCAGGGCCATCTTCTGACTGTTTGCCAGTCCCCATGCCAAACACTACCTCTGCCACCAGGCTGTTGGGGTCACCAGCTCATCCCTGGCTGCTCAGGACTGTGGGAAAGTGGGCACCTGAGATTTCACCTCCATGTGTGTCACTGGACCAGACACTGATGGAACACACTGCCTGCTCAGGGCCACTCACACGGGCACCGCTGCTGCTGCCACTGCCACTGCTGCTGGGGCTTGAGGTGCTGATGGAGGCTGCGGGGGCGTGCTCACAACTTACCTGCACCAGCGTGAGCAGCCCTGAGCGGGGAGCACATTCCATCAGCGGCCAGCCTGGTGCACATACATGAAGGTGAAGTTGCCAGCGCCCAATTTCCCGCAGATCTGAAACCCGAGCAGCCAGGGATGAACTAGTGATCCCAATAGCCTGACTGCCAGCCTGGTTCTCCCACCACGCACCCCGATTCCTCCATTCACCATTGCTGATCCACCGGAGCCTGCAGGGGTGAGGGGGAGAGGACCGTGGTCAATGCCACTTCATGGCGACTGGTCATTTGGTTGTTTTGGTCGTTAGGGACAGTGGCTTTATACACATAATAGCAGAAAACTGGTCAGTGTATGTAACAAGCTATTAAAAGGGAAATTCTAGTGTCTCATAAATATGAAGAAAGACAATCTCACCAGTGTTCATGAAAATATAAATAAAAGTTATATAGTTGGGTTTTTTTAAGTTATATAGTTTTAGTCTTTCATATTGATGAAAATAGTGTTGGAGGAGTGAAGAAAATGGGTGCTTTCATATGCCATGTGTGAGGATAGGATAAGTACATTCAATCATCTTGGTGGAAAAAAAGGCCCGGGCACCAAAGGATCACAGTTTCAATTCCTGGTCAGAGCACATACTTGGGTTGTAGGCTCAATCCTTGCCCTGGTCGGGGTGTGTTCAGGAGGCAACCCATCAATGCCTTTCACTCTCTGTCTCTCCACCCCCCCAAAAAAAATCAATGAAAAAAATCCTCTAAAAAAGAACCAAGATGGCCTCCCACAACTACATCAAAATTACAACAGAAAAACCATCATTCAGAATCATCTGAAATCTGGTTGGATGGAAGTGCTACAACTAAAGAAGTAAAAAAGAAAGTACACTGAGACAGGTAGGAGGGGTGGAGGTGTGGAACAGATTGGTCCAGCACCCATGGATGTCATTTTTTAATCGGGAGGGATACTCCAAGGCCTCCCCTGAGAATCAGGGATTTCCAGCACACCAGACCCCCAGCTCATGTTCCAGAGAAGTCCCCAAAACTCTGGGCTATAAATACCAGTAGCAGGGATTGTGGCTGGGTGACACAGAGGCTGCTGGAGTCCTAGGAATCCCTCTTAGAGGACGCACAAAAAAATTTACATGGTCTTGCTTCCTTTGAGCTCCAGCACTGGTGGCAGCTTTGGGGGAATCCAGGGACATACGGGGATGAACTGGACTGTCTAGCATTAGGGCAGGAACTCTGGGACAGCTTTCTCCCAGACAGGGTGCTCATAGGGGTTATTGTTCCTGTGCTGGGACCTCCTCATCCCAGAGCTGACTGGCAGCCATATCTGAGTTTTCATCAGCTTGGCCCACACTGTTCGCTCAGTCTTGGTAATTCCCGGAGCCCTTTGCAGCTCTCCCCCAAGTGTTTGCAGCAGCTTTTCCATATGAATGGCCTGTGCTGTCTGAGGCTTCAAACTTCACTAAAATCTCTTAAACAAGCAGCCCCTGGAGTCAGCGTGCCCCAAATCTATCAATAAAAGGCCTAAGACCCAGCTCTAGCACCAGCCTGCCTTGCTTTACAACCTGGTCACTTCCTAGCCTAATACCAGAAGCAGCCATTGCAGACCTCTGTAGCTCCTGTTGGGTGTCCCAGAGCCAGTGAATCTGGAGGACAGCTTCATCCCATAGCAGATTACAACTCTACAAATCCACAAGCAACACACTCAAGAGGCAGACTTAATAAGCAACAAAGCCCAATCAAGTCCTGTTTCATAGGGGTCTCTCCTGCACAGCAGCTCTTCCATTGTAGACACACCTGCTGCTCTCAGTCAACTGGCCTGCAGGTCAACTCCTCCCAGTGATGCCAACAGCAATCAAGGCTCAACTACAAGACTGTACACAGCCTACATAGGGGTGCATCTGGAGTACCCAGCTCAGGTGACTGGAAGACTGAACCACTGGGCCCTACAGGGCACTTACTACACAAGGCCACTCTACCAATTCGAGACATAACAGCTCTACTTAATATATAGAAACAAACACAGGGAATAAGCCAAAATGTGGAGACAAAGAAACATGTCACAAATGAAAGAAATGGAAGCAAGCAAACTTTTGGATACAGAGTTCAAAACAATAATTGCAAGGTTATTGCAATGAGATCAAGGGACTTAATGAAGAGCTTCAAGGAAATTAATGAGAATATCAAGGGGCTAAGTGAGACTTTCAAGAATCTTAGTGAGAATATCAAAGACATGAAAAAAGGTGAGTCAGAAATTAAGCATACACCAACTAAAATAAAGAATAATTTAGAGGGAATCAACAGTAGAGAATTCTAAGGATCAAATCAATGATTTGGAATATGAGGAAGCAAAAAATACCTCATTAGAAGAGCAAAAAGAAAAACAGAATCCCAAAATATGAAGACAGTGTAAGAAGCCTCTGGGATAACTGCAAATGTACAAACATTCACATTATGGAGGTGCCAGAAGAAGAAAAGAGAGAGCAAGATATTGAAAATCTATTTAAAGAAATGACAGCAAACTTCCCCTACCAAGTGAAAGAAATAGACTTACAAGTCCATCATATTTTAACAAAACTCCAAGCAACTAAATGTGTACACTGATTGAGAAACCAAGATGGCGGCATAGGTAAACATCTGAACTTGCTGCCTCCTATAGGATACCTAGCACACACAAAAAACTACAACTAAAAGACAAAATGGACATTACCCAGAACCTCAGAAAGGCTGGCTGAGTGGAAATTCTACAACTAGAAGGGAAGAGCAAAGCACACTGTGACTCAGAGAAGCTGTGAAAGTAAAGTGCAGAGGTATGGAGGTGCATGCATGGAAAGGGCTGGCACCTGAGTAGGCAGTTGTCTCTCTCAAAGCTATCATTCAGAATTGAAGGGTAGATAAAGAGCTTCACAGATAAGAAAAAACTAAAGCAGTTCATCACTAACAAACCAGTATTATATGAAACTAGAGGCCCAGTGCACGAAATTCATGCACGGGGGCAGGGTAAGTGGGGTCCCTCAGCCAGCCTGCACCTTCTCCAATCTGGGACCCCTGGAGGGATGTTTGACTGCCCTCTCACAATCCAGGACTGCTGGCTCCCAACTGCTTGCCTGCCTGCCTTCCTGATTGTCCCTAACCACTTCTGCCTGCCAGCCTGATCACCCCCTAACCACTCCCCTGCCAGCCTAATTGATGCCTAACTGCTCCCCCGCAAGATTGTTTGACCTTAACTGCCCTCCCCTGCAGGGCTGATCATACCTAACTGCTCTCTCCTGCAGGCCTGGTCACCCCCACTGCCCTTCCCTGAAGGCCTGGGTCACCCCCAACTTCCCTCCTCTACCAGCCTGGTCACCCATAACTGATCTTTGATCATATGGGGGCAGCATCTTGTGTGTTGGACTGTTTGTCAATCTGCATATTATTCTTTTATTAGATAGGTTAGAGGCCTGGTGCATAGGTGGAGGCCAGATGGTTTGCCCTGAAGAGTGTCCTGGATCATGGTGGCGTTCCCTTGGGGTGTGGGACAACCTGGGCAAGGGGCCTGTGGTGGTTTGTAGGCCAGCCACATCCCCTGGTGACTCAAGCGGAGGCCCTGGGATCTGGGATTTATTTTTCTTCTACAATTGAAACTTTGTAGCCCTGAGGGGAGCCAAGCCTTCTGCTCGCTCTGTGGCAGCAGCCATTTCTGTTGGGATTTATTTATCTTCTATAATGGAAACTTTGTAGCCTTAAGTAGAGGCCAAGGCAAGCCAGGGCTGCGGAAGCTTGACCTCCTCCATCGATGGGGGAAACCCTAGCCTCCTGCTTTCTCCAGCTCTGGGGCTGCTGCCATTTTTGTTGGGACTTATTTATCTTCTATAATTGAATCTTTGTAACCTGGAGACCTGGGCCAACTAGGGTGTGCCTAAAGTTTAGCTTCCTCCATCGTCGGGGAAACCCAAGCCTCCTTCCTGCTTGCTTCGTGGCTGCAGCCATCTTGGTTGGCTTAATTTGCATACTTGTTCCTGATTGGCTGGTGGACATGGCTTGTGGGTGTAGCAGTATGATGGCTAATTTGCTCTTTTATTAGATAGGGTGCTGTAAGGTATTCTTTAAGAAGAGGGAGAAGAATAAAAAGGTAAAGATAAAAATTATGAACATCAAATGTATCTATTAATAAGTGAATCTAAATATCAAGTGAATAAAAATCTGATGAACAGAATAAACTGATGAATATAATAGAATCAGGGGCATAGAAAGGGAGTGGACTGACAATCCTTGGGGGGGGAGGGTGTGGGTGGTGCAGGAAGAAACTGAACAAAAATCATATGCCTATGGATGAGGACAGTGTGGGGGAGGGGCATAAGGGCATGGGGTGGGGTGGAGAGGAGCTATGGGAGGGAAAAAGTGGGAAAAACTATAATTTGAACAATAAAGATTTATTTAAAAAATAAAATAAAATAAATAAATGTGTACAATAATTATCTTATGCAAAGGGAATAAGTTCAGGGGGTTAATCAGGTATTCTGAGGGTCAAACAGCAAACAATTTATTGAGCACATACAAGGCAATGTGTATGTATGTAATAAATAAATTAGGAAATTATCTATTATGACTAATGGTTTTGAGTCACACCTCACTGCCTATATGCTGGAAAGAAAAATTAAGCATTATAGCAATATAGATATAATTGCAAATTTGCCCATAAATGACTATAATTAACTAATATTTTGCTAAAAATATTTTTTGTCGAATTTGTTATAACAAAATGTGAGCTATACCAAGCCAACTAGTAAAATGTAAGAACATCATTTAATGAAATTGAGTATTAACTTCTGAATAGTTCACATAGCAGATTGTTTGTTCTTTAGATTTATGTTGTAAAGTGATTTTATTACTATAAATAGCCTTAAATAAAATAGCCAATGATTTTTATTAGGTTCTTTTTATGTACTTACTTAGAATTATTTTTGTGTAATTTTTTTTTTTGTATTAGTGGCATATGTCCTGTACAAATTAAAGTTAAAAGTGAAATTCATAATGTAGCCCTGGCCAGTGTAGCTCAGCTACTTGAGAATTGTCCTGTGCACCAAAAGGTCAGCTGTTTGATTCCTGGTCAGGGCACATAACCCTGTTCAGGGTATGTATGGAAGGCAACAGATGTTTCTCTCTCACATTGATGTTACTATTTCTCTTTCTTTCCTCTTTCTCCAAAATCAATAGAAACCTCCTAAAATAAAAGAAATTCATGAGGTACACTAACACTTTTATTGGTAACACTGAAAAACTCTTGTGCTACATCTTATAAATATACATATTTTTTTAAGTATAAGAACTAGGAAATAGCCTGGCCAGCGTGGATCGGTGGTTGAGTGTCTACCTATTAATCAGGGAACATGTTTGGGGGCATGTCTGTGAGCTCTGTCCCGTGTGAGGTGTGTAGGAAGCAATCCATCAATGATTCTCTCTCATCATTGATGTTTCTATCTCTCTCTTTATCCCCTCTGAAATCAATAAAAAATACATTTTTTAAAGAGCTAGGAAATAATAGAACTAAAAGCATCTGAAGAGACCTCTTATCTATTTCAGATTAATCCTGAGCTTTTTCACCAGAATACATTACATTAAACTTTATTTTTCCCCAGCTACTAGTACATGCTAAGTTTTTAACTTCTAGGAGCTCTAGGGAAACAATGAATTTGTATAGCAAAAAGAAAAAAGAAATAATTTTGTTTATATCCCAGTATACTGAAGCAAATACTGTTTTTTAAGCCTCTGGTGAATAGTTTTAAGAGAGAGAAGCCACAACAGCAGCAGCCAACATTAACTGAAAACAGCCCAATGCCACAGAGGGAATAAGAGAACTAAAATTCCAACACAAGCAGTATGATTTCTCATCACTATGCTATGCTGTCTCTTAAAGATGCCCCCTGTAATTTCCTATTACAAAACTTAATACATTAACAACAAAGAATTCCAAAAACTTCCAATTTGAAAGAATAGAAACTATGATAACATACTGATTTTTTTCCCTTCTGAATAATATCCAGAAAAGTTATACTAGTAGACATTATGGTTACTATTTAAAGGGAAAAAAATTTAAAAAAGGGGGGGGACTATAAACCTTATCTTCTATAACTGAAATAATATATCTTAAATAATCCTATTCCTAAAAAACATCATGAAAGCTCAATGTTGCTTTCATTTCAGAAACCCTGTATTCTCATCACTGATTCTCAATTGTCTAGTTTTCAAAAACTTTAGCTTTAAAAAACACTTCCCCCCTCCCACTGAATCATAAAATACTTAAATTTTCTGATAGAATACAAATAAAGGAATATAAATTGTTTATAATGTTTGTAACAGTCCCAAGTTTGACCTCTAGTTATAACTTAGTGGGAAGTTTTCACACAAGAGAAAACCTATATTCAAATTTATTTTATGTCTGCCATGTAGACTTTAAGCACTAAAGTGTAGTTGACTCTTGAATAATATGCATTTGAACTGCACTGGTCCACTTATATGCAGATATTTTTCCAATAAATACTAAAAATTTATTTTCTCTTCCTTATGATTTTCTTAATAACCTTTTCTTTTCTCTAGCTTCCTTATAATAAGTACACAACATATAATACATATACTAAATACATGTTAATCAACAGATTATTAGAAGTTTTGGGGAAGTCAAAAGTTATATGCAAATTTTCAACTGTGGTGGGGATCAGCGCTTCTCACCCACATGTTCAAGGGTCAATTGTAAATGTCATTCCAATCTACTGAATGTAAAAATTATGAACTCATTTCAATACTTTTGTAGTGCTTATTATTCTATTATTATTCTAAAGTTAATGATTTTTCTTCTATTAATTTTTTGGTGAGGTAAGAGTCACTGACTTAACTGGTCTATTACCGGATCATACCACACCATACCTAAACTTAACATCTCCTAAAAGGGTACTTATAATTTTTGCTGACTACGCAGAATCATAAAATTACATGGCTAAAAAGAATTTAAGCAGTCATTTCTTTAATTTTCCTGTCTTCAAGCAGTATCATACTCATACCACCAGGATCTTTTGCCTATTTTATTAAAATTCTAAAATGGGTCTTAGAAATCTATTCTAATATTTCCACTATGTAATTTTTACATTAATTTAAATCTGAAACCAAAAAGGGCAGATTAAAATAAAAACAATATGAGTTTAAAGGTAAGCGTGTTCTAGATATAACTGTGCTTATAACAAATTACTAGCAGAATGACCTTAGGCAAATTACTACCAGTACCCAAAGTTTCATTCTCACCCATAAAATGAGATACTTCATCACTGAAATATGTGTAAGGATTTAATTAACAGACACAGTCCCAATTATATTGCATGGTGCCTGAACTGATGCTCAATAATTGCCACTTCTTCTCAAAGTCATTTTTCAGCACTTCAGGGTCTCATATAATAAAAGTAGCTTGGTCAAATTAACTATCTTTAAGATAAAATTTATAAAATCTGGACAAAACAACACAGTTTTTTAAGATTCTGAACGGTGACGAAATGGAGACAGAAACTGCAGTTTATCCATGGAAAAAGGGATTGTATCTGGTGAGATTTACATGTTAGTGTCTTTCTTTCTAATACAGCAATTCTTAAACTTCTTTGCCTGAGAACTTTTACACTCTTAAATTACTAAGAACCCCATAATAGAAATTAAAAAGGAAAAACAATCACATATTTTTAACTCATCTAAAATGATAGTGAATTTGAGAACAGTGGCTTTGTAATACAGCTTGAAATTTCATACTGAGATCCCACCTACTTTATTCTTAGAGAATCCCAAATCACTATGCTCAATTAATATTTGACAAAGGAAGGCATGAACATACAATGGAGTCTCTTCAATAAATGGTGTTGGGAAAATTGGACAGATATATGCAAAAACATGAAACTAGACCACCAACTTACACCACACACAAAAATAAACTCAAAATGGACACAGAACTTAAACATAAGATGGGAAATCATAAAAATACTAGAGAAATCCACAGGCAGCAAAATCTCAGACATATGCCAAAGGAACTTCTTCACTGATACTGCTCCTAGAACAGTGGAAGCTAAAGAGAAAATAAACAAATGGGACTATATCAAAATAAAAAGCTTTTGCACAGCAAAAGAAACCATCAACAAAACAACAAGAAAGCCCACTGTATAGGAGAACATATTTGCAAATGTTATCTGATAAAGGTTTAATCTCCAACATCTATAGGCAACTTATACAACTTAATAAAAGAAAGATAAATGATCCAATAAAAAAAAAATGGGCAACAGACCTAAATAGAATCTTTTCGAAAGAAGACAGAAAGCCAAGAGACACATGAAAACATGCTCAAAGTCACTAATTACCCAAGAGATGCAAATCAAAACGACAATGCAATACCATTTCACACCTGTCAGAATGGCTATGATCAACAAATCAACAAACGACAAGTGTTGGTGAGGATGCGGAGAAAAAGGAACCCTCATGCACTGCTGGTGGGAATGCAGACCTGTGCAGCCACTGTGGAGAATAGTATGGAGTTTCTTCAAAAAACTAAAAATGGAACTCTCATTTGACCCAGCAATCCCACTCCTAGGTATATATCCCAAGAAACTAGAAACACCAATCAGAAAAGATATATGCACCCCTATGTTCATAGTAACACAATTTACAATAGCTAAGATTTGGAAACAGCCTAGGTGCCTGTCAGCAGATAACTGTATCAGAAAACGATGATACATCTACACAATGGAATACTATGCTGCCATAAAAAGAAGGAACTTTTACCATTTGCAACAACATGAATGGAACTAGAGAACATTATGCTAAGTGAAATAAGCCAGTAAATGAAAGAAAAAAATACATGATTTCACTCATTTATGGATAATAAAGAACATTAGAAATGGACGAACAAAAAAATAGATAGAGGCAGTAAAGCATCAAACAGGCTATCAAATTACAGCAGGAAGGTTAGGGAAGGTGGGGTAGATAAAGAGATCAATCGAAGGACTTGTATGAATGCATATAAGCATAACCAGTGGACGCAAGACACTGGGGGGTGACATGGGCATGTATGGGAGTGGGGTGGAGGGGGCAATGGGAAGATATGTACACATGTAATACATTAATAAAAAAATGGAAAATAAAATAAAATGGTAGTGAATTTATTACATGTTAAATAAAGTTCTAACAATTATTTTCAAAAAACAAAAACAAAAACCAAAATATTGAGAAGGGTGGCATTGTTTTACATTTTGAAATCTCCATATTAGCTTTAGAAAGGCAACTGGATTCCTATTTCTGCATCTTCATTTAATCTTTGCAATCCATTGTTTTGACTGCGGTACATGAAGAAAATTGGCCTCAAATACAGTAGGTAGTTAGAAAAGGCAGGGCCTTGTCAACCCTTAAAAGGCTCTCAGAGAGCAATAGGGGTCAGACATGAGAACTGATCTAAAAGACACTCCAATCTGGGCACAACTCAGGGCTGCAGAATGATGGGGCTTTCCTGGATTCCAGGCAACTGAAAATGAAGTTCAAAGATGGCAAGGAAGTTTTAAAGTTAAGGTGTAAGTTCTGCAAGCCAATAGAAACTAAGCTTCAAAATTTGCATATAAACCCTTGTCTCAAATCTTGGCAATCTGCTAAACCATGCATATGCAGTGGAGACTCCAGTGTACTGTGAAAAGCAGGAGATTGAAAATAAGATTTCAGCTGCTATCACCACTGAGAAGAGAATGGAGTTTTAATCTAAATACTCTGGGACAACTACAAAACCTAGTCACTATATTTCACTCTAAATACAACTATAAAATTAATAAATTACTGAAAATATACTCCCCACAACAACAAAAACAGGAAAATGTAACCTATACTTAAGAGAATACAGTAGCCTTGGTGCTGCAACTAGCTTTACACTATCTGTAATAAATGTTTTCAAGGACTAAAGGAAAATATTTCAAAACAAATTTAGAGACGAGAATTCTCAGAGAACTGGAAATTAAAATAGAAACAAATAAAAGTTCTACACCTAAAAAAGTACAGTAACTAAACTGGAAAATAAGTCATGTGGGCTTAAAAGCAAATTGGAGATAGCAGAAGAGTAACTAAACTCAAAGATAAATCAAAAAATTTTACCTGAGGAAAAACAAAACTGAACTTTAGAGACCTATAAATCAGTATTAAGAAGTCAAAGATAAGAATAATTTAAGTCACAGTAAATGTAGAGACTAGGCAAAAAAAAAAAAAAGACTTGAAGGAATAATAGCCAAACTTCCTTAGTTTGATGAAAAACAAAAAATGTGCACATTCAATATTAACAAAAAAAAAACAAAAACAAAAACACAACTATGGACATCATAATTAGCTTACATAGAAAGATAAAGGGGAAAAAATGTTGAGAGCAGCCAGAGAGAAAACTGCCAAAATAGAATGAAAATAGGAACACAAAGTAATTTCTCATCAGTAACTACACTAGAAGAAAATACAACTACATCTTTAAAGTATGTACTGGGAAAAAATGTCAAGCCAGAATTCCTCAGCAAAACTGTCCTTCAAAAACAAGGTTAAAGAAAAGATATTTTCAGATAAACTGAATTTGTAGCCAGTCAAAAGTATGGCAATTCTTAAAAAAAAATGAAGTTATATGATCCAGGAATTCCACTTCTGGGTATATACATCCAAAAGGATTTAAAGCAGGGACTCAAAGAGGTATTTGTACAACCATATTCACAGCAGCCTTATTCACAATAGCCCCAAAGTGTCCATCAACAGATGAATAAATGAATGAACAAAATGTAATGCAATGGAATACTATTCAGTCTTGAAAAGGAAGGAAATTCTGACACATTCTACAACATGGATGAACCTTGAAGACAAGCTAAATAAAACAAGTGAGGCACAAATGAACAAATACTGTACGATCCCACTTATATGAGATACCTAAAGTAGTCAAATTCATAGAAGAAAATAGAATAATGGTTACCAGGGGCTTGGAGGAGGGGGAGGGGAGAAAGTTATTATTTAATGAGTATAGAGTTTCAGTTTGAGTTGGTAAAAACTTCAACAATGTGAAAGTACTTAATGCCACTCAGTTTTACATTTAAAAGTTGTTAAATTGGTAATTCTTATGTATATATATTTTATAATAAAAAAAATTTTAAATCAATATAAATTACCACATTCAGAGAATAAAAAGGAAAACCCATATAATTATCTCAATAAATACAAAGTAAGATTTGAATAAATTAAACTCTCATTTATGATTAAAAAAATCTTTCAGCAAACTGAGAAAAGAATTTCCTCATTCTTATAAAGGATACCTATGAAAAACCTATAGTTCTCATTGCTGAAGTACTGAAAATTTCATCTTCACTATTGCAAAGAAGGCAGGATGTCTACTCTCAATAGTTATTCAACAATTTACTGGTTAGTGCAATAACAATAAAAAATAAAAGGGCCCTAGCCAGTTTGGCTCAGTGGATAGAGTACTGACTAAACGGGTCCTAGGTTAGATTCTGGTCAAGAACACATACTTGGGTTGCACCTTCCTCCCCTCTCGTGCAGGAGGCAACCAATTGATGCTTCACTCACATCAATTATTTCCGTCTTTCCTTCTCTCTCCCACTCTCCCTATAAAATCAATGGAAAAATATCCTCAGGTGACAATTAACAACAACAAAAAAGAAAAAAAAAGAAAAAAGAAAGAAAGCAAGAAAAAAAAAAAAAGAAAGAAAGAAAGAAAGAAAGAAAGAAAGAAAGAAAGGAAGGAAGGAAGGAAGGAAGGAAGGAAGGAAGGAAGGAAGACAGGAAGGAAGGAAGGAAGGAAGGAAGGAAGGAAGGAAGGAAGGAAGGAAGGAAAGAAAGAAAGAAAGAAAGAAAGAAAGAAAGAAAAGGTAAAAATACTGAAAAGGAAATAAAACTGTCCCTACTTAAGGGCAATATGATTATGAAAGTAGAAAATGCAAAAGATTTAACAAAATGAGTATGAATCTTAACACTTATACAGATACAAAGTCAAATATAAAATTTTATTTTATTTCTATGCACTAGCAACAAACTAGAAAATGAAATTAAAAAATAATTCCATGTACAAACACATCATATAACATAAAATACTTAGCAATAAATTAAACAAAAGACATGCATGATTTCCACTAAAAACTATAAAACATTGCTGAGAAAACTTAAAGATGACTTAAATAGAGAAATGTGCCATGTTCTTGACTGAAAATTTTAAGATTGTCAAAATGTCAAAGAAATCTATAAATTCAGCACAATCCCAATCATAGCCCCAGCATAATCATCCTTTTGATAAAAAATGACAAGCCTATTCTAAAATTCATAATAGAAACAAAAGTACCTAGAATTGACAAAATAATCATGGGAAAACAACAAAAGCTACAGAATTTACACGAACAAGCTTCAAAACTTACTATAAAGCTAGTTAGTGTTCTCAGCTAGGGGCAATTTGTCCTTTGGGAGACATTTGGCAATGACAAGACACATTTTTGTTTTCACCACTAGGAAGATGCCAATGGCATTTAAAGAATACTACTAACTGTGATATAGTCCACAGTACACCCCCACAACAATATGGCCCAAAATTTCAGTGATGCCAAGGTTGGGAAACCCTAAGTTACAGTAATCAAGACAACTCAGTAACATCAAGATAGTCAAATAAACTAATGGAACAAAATACAGATTCCATCCGAGACCGGTTTGGCTCAGTGGATAGAGCGTAGGCCTGCAGACTGAAAGGTCCCAGGTTCGATTCCAGTCAGGGGCATGTACCTTGCTTGCGGGCACATCTCCAGTGTGGGGCATGCAGGAGGCGGCTGATCGATGTCTCTCTCTCATCGATGTTTCTGACTTTCTATCCCTCTCCCTTCCTCTCTGTAAAAAAATCAATTGAAAAAAAAAAAAAAAAGAGATTCCAAAAGTTAACTGTTTGGCAAAAACAACAAAGCAATTCAATGGACAAAGAAGTGTTTTTTCCCAGAAGATTCTACAATACATAGGATATCCATATGTAAAAAATTAATTCCCCACTTCACATCATATACAAATATTTGTTAAAAATAGATCACAGACCTAGCTAATAGCTAAAATGATAGCTTCTAGAAGAAAATATACGAATATCTTCACAATCTAGCAAAACTACTGAGTCAAGAATTAAAAGCAGAATATATAGAACTAAGAGAATTTTCACAACTTAATAAAAACTCAACTTAAAACATGTACAAAAAATACTTGAACAGACATTTCACAGAGACATACATAAAATGGCTAATAAGGATATAAAAAAAGGTGGTTGCTACCAATATTCACCTCAGAAATACAAATTAAAACCAGAATGAGGAATACAAATTAGTTCCACAAACTACATATCCATTTAGGATGACTAAAATTTATGAGACTGAAACCAATTGTTGGTGAGAATGTGGAGCCACCTGAATTCTCATATATTTGCTGGTGCGGAGGGGGAGGGGGATATTAAATGGTACAAAAAGTTTCAGCCGTTTCCTATAGTTAAGCATAAAGCATACACTATCCTAGGACCCTATAAATCCACTCCTAAATATTTACTCAAGAGAAATAAGAACATATGTCTACCAAAAGACCTCAAACAATGTTCTGCTTTATTCATAACGAATTTGTGCATGGGTGGTGTTCCTCACCTTGGCTAGTGATCAGGGCCAGTCTCATCCAGTCCCAATCAGGGCCAATTGGGGCCAACTGGGGGAAGGAACCACGAGAGGTTGGCCAGCCACAGGAGGTTGGCTGTGGGAGTGCACTGACCATCAGAGGGCAGCTCCTGCATTGAGCATCTGCCCCTGGTGGTCACTGTGCATCATAGCAACCAGTCGTTCGGTTGATTAGGCTTTTACATATACAGACTAGAGGCCCGATGCACAAAGCTTGTGCAAGGAGCTCGGCCCTCTCAGCTTCACAGCCTCGGCCTGCCCAGCCTTGGCCAGCCCTCGCAGCCCCGGCTTTGTTCAGAAGGTTGTCTGGGCGGTCGTTCTGCTGTTTGGTCTAATTAGCATATTAGCTCTTTATTATATAGGATAGCCCATATATCTGCCAACAAATGAAACAATACAGTAAAAATAGTTACATGCAATAATCTCAGACAATGTTAAAACTATTGTTTTAAAACAAAGACACGAGTATATACTTTATGATAGCACATATATGATTTCTAGAGCAGGCAAAAGTAGTCTATAGATAAAAAACAACAGTAGATGCCTGAAGGTCATGGGTGAAGAACATGGGAATTAACTCAAAAGGGTCAGTAGGACCTTTCTGGGGTGACAGAACTATCTAGTATCTTGAGTGAGGAATGTTATACTTATGTAAACAATCTGTAAAAATTAAAGTTTTGTACATTATAATAGATGTAAATTTTACCCCCCCCCCCAAAAAAACAAAAAACAAAAAAAACTTAGTGGGGGATAGGGAGGTGATAAAGGTACGCCTGAAACAAGAAATGGTAGATTCTTTTTTATTGAAACTGGGTGATGGGCACATGAGGGTTATTTAAATTATCCTATTTATTTATGTTTGAAATTTTTCAAAATGGTTTTGAAAAAATAACTTTTCTTAATTCTGCCTCAATGAAAGAAAAGAATTGGTCATTACTGTCTTTTACATAAAATAAAATCTCATAAAGGCATTCCCTAAACTTTCTTTTCTATGCTGAATATCTTTCCTTTATACTTTCTTTAATCTTATTATATAGCTCACCTTGAAATCTCTTGTTTTCCATATTTCATTTTATTTACTATTATCTATAGGAAGGAAAGAGTGGAGATTTACACTCTTTTAGTCCCTACTATATGCATGTCAGTATACTACCTACTTTGAATACATTACCCAACTTACATCCCCAAACTGAATTTTGTATCTAAAATTTGAGTCTTTACTTATTACTTCCCTCTCATGTGGATTTATGTGCAGTGTCAACATGAATCTTGCTCACCATTTCTTCAGATGTGACACACAGCACATATGTGTAAATCATATAATTGAGGAATATCAGAGCTCACAAATACCCAGTTTGGCTCTCTTTTTGGTGGTATAATTTTTCATTCCAGTTATACCTAGCTTGTTTTTGCCTTTAATCTTATTGACATATGTATCACTTGTTGTATGTATTTGTTTCACATGGAATAGAATGATCTGTGATTGAGAACTTCACATTTTCTTTATTTCAAAATGTAACCATAAAAGTATTTAAATCTAGTAAGTCAATTTACTCTATACATTTCAGCATATCTTTAAGTGATGTGATTTCTATATGTAGTGTTTTCCTGCTCTTATTTATATAGCTAAAGAAAAATGTCCTAATGCTTTCATTGTCTCAAATTCTGTTAACATCACCATTAAGGTGAAAAATAACCTAGCAAATACTGAGAACTGAGAGTTCCTTATAGAGAGAGAAATAGCTTAATGATAGATTTATAATAAAAATGATCAATTTTACTTCAAAATAATTAATCTAACAAACAAAGCATCTATATAAGCTTAAATTAAACTGTTAGTTCCCTTTATCAAAGTACAGAAAAATCTAGGTTTATTCTCAAAGTACATTTTTCAGTAAACATTTGGGCATAATTTGAGTAAAACCGCCAGTTTCTTAAGATTAGAATTAGAATTCCACCTCAATTTTGAATATTTTTTTCAATCTTATCCTCGAAGTTTAAAAAAAAAAAGGGGGGGGGACGCGCAGGGAAACAAATGTTATTAGTGATATTTGTAAAATACAAAAACTGAGTAAAATTACAGTCAGTTAGTTGTTAAGACCAAGAATTTTTCCTCATTAATTACGCAAAATATTCTACCCAAGAGGTTGGTAACTGCAGTATTTCTCTAACCAACTAAAACTTAAAAAAAATAAGAAAGAAAAAAAGATTTTCTAACATTCTAAGGAAAAGCCGAGAAAGAAGTAAACATTAGGAGAAACAAAATCACTCACGAAGAATAACATTGTACATATAAAATTTTATTTAAAAAACAGTTTACAAAAGCCTTACATGTATTATTTGCCACATATTCAAATCCAAATTCTTCCAAGTACCATTTTATAGATTATACATAGCTTAAAAAAATTAATTCAAATGTACCAAATGAAGCAAAAAACTTAAAAATATAAGTTTCAAAATAAACTCATTTAGAGACACCAGCAAATAGATCTGACCTTTACAAGTGGCTTTCCCAGAGAGTTTCCAATCAGTTTCCAGTCATTCAAAATTTCTTCAACTCTGGAAATAAACCTGTGAAGGAGCAAAAAACACCTTTCTAAATATATAACTGCATATTTTTTTTACTATTGTTTACAATTTTAGAAAAGCATTTTTATATTTTAACATTTTTATCAGAGAGTCTCATAAGTTTAATATTGTTAGTCTAATTTATCAGTATGTAATAAAAGTGAAAATAATTTCCTTTAATTCAAGAATTCTTAGATTTTGAATATACTGCTTATCCAACAAAGGCATTCTGCCTGCTATAAAATATGAATTAAGATGTCTATATAAAACGAATAAGTTTGAGACAGAAGTAAAAACTGACAGACTAACATGATATTTTAAAGATAATTATGAAATCATAATATTTTCCCTATTTTCAAAATAACTAATTTAGTAACTTTTCCTTTAAAGATTTAGGAATTCTCTGATATTCCTTCTCTCCTTCCCAAAACTAAAACATTATTTGGGAACATTGTTCATTAAAATAAAACAAATTTTAAGGCACAGTTGGCAAGAAAATCCCAATACATTTATCAGCTTTAAGGAATAACTGACAAAATGTTATAATTATCTACATCTTTAAATTTAATGATCAAACAGACATATTTAAAAAAAAAAAGAATTTGACTAGCAATATTCTCAACATTAGCAAATGAAAACTGCTAAATCTTGGCAGTAATGTTAAATACATATTAAAAGACACTTTCTGAAGACTTGTTACTACTCTAAGAAGCTGACTTCTTATGTAAGTTTGATGCAATATAACAACAACATTGCTCTACTAAAATGCCTACATAGTATTGCTAGAGTATTAGAGTTAATTGTAGCAAAATACAAGGCATCAGGTTTTTTCTTCAGTAATTTATATAATAATTTTTACATTTCTGTTGTAAGACAGTAATAATAAATCATCTTTTATGATTCAACTGAACCTTCTAATTAATTCCCCTTTAAAATTCAAGGCATTAATACTAACTGGGCACACATATTGTCTTTTCCAAATACTTGATTAAGTCTCCTTAGATCTAGGTATTTCCAATCTATAAAGCATATTTTCTGTCTAATTGGTTAAAAAAAACATAAAGTAGTTAACAGTAATAAAAATAATTCCATAAGGAAAAAAATTTAAAAGCATTAATATATAATGATTCACTTTGGGGAAGGAGGATTCACTCAAAAAGCAATTATCAGCTTTGAATATGAGTGTGATAGAAATTAGTTAATGTGTTTTTAAAAAGAATACAAATGTAATAAAAAGGTATCCATATGTGAGTGAAA
This sequence comes from Lasiurus cinereus, assembly GCA_011751065.1. Classification (NCBI taxonomy): domain Eukaryota; kingdom Metazoa; phylum Chordata; class Mammalia; order Chiroptera; family Vespertilionidae; genus Lasiurus; species Lasiurus cinereus. The sequence goes on from JAAGEH010000393.1 coordinate 50,145,302, forward strand.
ATTTGCGTGTTAACTGAAACCTATCTTAATGTCCAACTGCAGCAAACAGCTGTAAATTAATGGTATATCCATTCAATGGAATTACCACTAGTAATTATGTTTATTTGAGGAAATAAATGTTTATATGTTAATGGAAACTATATAAATAAATATTAAAATGGTTTGATACAAATTTACAAAACACAGATTAGAAGGAATTTTCTCAAAATAGTAATAGTAGCTATCTAATGGTGGTAGGATTACAAGTGCTTTTTCTTTTTAATTCTACTATCAGACTCTATTCTAAAAGTACTGATATTTGACTAGAATAATTTAATAACTTTACCCTGAAAGCTCTCCAGATCTCAGGTAAAGGGTCATTTCCACTAGCTCCTCATTCTATATTAGGTCTAATGGCTATATGTTCTTACAAGACCAGGTTTATTCCCCTTCTCAGCTCTTATTTCAATTGTAATTGACTCATTTCTATTATTAATTTTACTAGAGACCCAGTGCAGGCTGCACAGGTGGGGGTGTCCCTCTCTCTCTACTCTGGAACCTAATGAGGGATGTCCGACTGCCTGGTTAGGCCCAATCCCAAATCGGGCAGTCGGACATCCCTCTCACAATCCAGGACTGCTGGCTCCCAACCGCTCGCTTGCCTAACTGCCTGATTGCCCCTAACTACTTCTCCCTGCCAGCCTGATCACTCCCTAACCACTCCCCTGCCAGCCTGATTGATGCCTAAACTGCTCCCCTGTAGGCCCAATTGCCCCTAACTGCCATCCCCTGTGGGCCTGGTCACCCCTAACTGTCCTCCCCTGCAGGCCTGGTTCCCCACAACTGCTCTCCCCTTCAGGCTGGTCCCCCCAAACTATCCTCCCCTGCAGGCCTGGTCCCCCCAATTGCCCTCCCCTGCTGGCCTGGTCTCCCCTAACTGCTGTACTCTGCCGGCCTGGTCACCTCCAATTGCCCTCCTCTGCCGACCAGTCACTCCTAACTGCCTTCCCCTGCTGGCGTGATAGCCTACAACTGCGCACCCCTGCAGGCCATCTTGTGGCAGCCATCTTTGATCACATGGGGTGGCCATCTTGTGTTAGGTCAATTTGCATATTTCTCTGTTATTAGATAGGAGGATTCGTATCTGTCTCTTTCACTAAACTATACATTCAGTAAGAGCAGGAATCATCTATTCTTATTGACCACCACATCCCTAATGTCCTCGACTGTACCTGAAACATGGACACTCAATAAATATTTCTTCAACAGAAAAATAATAAAAAGAGAATGGCTTTCTAGTCAGCCCTCTCAATAAATTGTATGGGTCATACCATACTGACAAGAACTTTTCATTCAAACATTATACGAAAAGTTGAAGAGACTCCAAAGTCTTAACATCTTCCCATGAATAATAAAACAGTATTTGACTGATGGCGTGGAGTGATTGGGGCCGGTGCAAGCAGCGGTGTGAGTGGTGGGTGTGAGCAGGGAGTGGCTGCTGCTGCTTTGATCACCCCTCAGGAGTAGGGGGAGGTGGAGAAGCCCTCAGGGTCATTCGGGGCCAGCAGTCACAGCTCACACCCACTGACAGCACTGACCAATTGGGACCAGGACTGGATGCTGGCAGCGAGTGCAAGCTGTGGCTCCAGCATATGAGTGTCAGGCAGGACCACTGAGCACAGGAGCAAAGAATTTTCAGTAATCACCAGAGGCTCACCCAGATGACAGCGACCAGTGCCCTGCCTTGATCTGGCGCCCTCCCTCACCTATTCCACCATCCTACTATGGCCAACACCCACCATGTTCCACACTTTGCCACCTGCTGCTGACACTTGCCATGTTTGGAACGTGCCCCCTCATGGTCAGCACACGTCATAGCACTGGTTGTTCAGTTCTGCCATTTGGTCTATTTACATATAAGGATTTTATAATGATAGATAGATACGGAGCGAAAGGATTTTAATATTCTACGTCAGAATATTTTAAATATTTAGGTGGGGGAAAGTGATCCTTTTCCACTCAATATTCTGCTGTTTCCTCTCACACCCACTGTCATCCTCTAAGATTCAGGTAACATTTTTCTAAATGCCTTCAGACAAGAAGTTATTATTTCTCAGTTGACAGGTCTAAAACTGCACTCTTCATGCTCTGCCACTTTATCTCCATTCTTTCAGGCAAGAAGCTGCAATTGAGTGTTTCTTTCTACTCTCAAATTTCCTCATGTTCTAAATTTTCTTTTGAAATCTCTTACTATCCTTTCTTCTATCCTTTCTCTCCAATCTCCAAATTACCAACCTAACTATGGATAAAGGTAAGTCACTGGCCTTAATTTTACTTCATCTTCTGAAACAACTCTCATATCACCTTTGCTGCTATAAAATTAAATGTTCTTTAAAGGCTCATGCTCAAGTGTGCTCTGCAGATCCACCAGCAACAGCAACATTCCCGGAAGGGAACTTGTTAGAAATGCAGATATTGTGGTCCACCTCAGACAGACATAATCAGAGACAAGCATTCTGAGCCACACTAAAGTCACTGGTCTCTACTGAGCTTTGGAGGATGTCCATAACCTGGTCCTATCTTCTTTATGAATTTTAGTTCTAAGGTAACCTTCACCCCAGTAAAGCATTTCTTCATAAAGTTCCAAAGGTTCATTTTCACCATCTCTACTGCTGTCAGTACCTTCTCATGTCTAACCAAACATTTCCTACTTTCAGGCCCAGCACATTTTCTTTCTTTCCTACGAAAATATCTCTAACAATGCTAATTCATAATGATATCATCCTTATTTACACTTAAACTGCTATTTTTATAGTCAGTGCCAGTGGCTTACAATTTAACTATTTGCTCGTTTGTTTGGTAAAATATGGATCTAGGGTTTTGTTTTTCTTCTTTCCATTAGCATAATTCTGGACACACAGTACTTGCTCAATAAAGCCTTGCCAGCGTGGTTATGTCTTACTGACTTTGCTCTTTTGGGAGATACCACAGTTGCTATTCCAGCTGAGACCTTTTATGTTTTCCTATGTCACCTAATGACATGACACCCACAAGTTACCTCTCCTAACCAGAAAACCTATAAAATGCTGCAGCAAGCTCACTGGAACTCAAAACCCGGGAAACTGACGGGTTTCTCGGACACTGAACACTAAGTCTCTTACTCCAAGCGCGCTCACTGCTCCACAAACTTGGCTTTTAACTAATTTCAGTGATACAACAGTTCCAGCTGTTCAATGGGGTTCGACAGACACAGGGGGCCTGGGCACATTACCCACGGAGTCAAAGCGTCCCGAGGTCCGATGCAGACCCCTGGAAAGGTTACTCCAAAGAACGGGGTGGAGGTGCTGGGAGGGTGGCCGGTGGACGACCACCAGCCAGCGCGCCGGCGGCCTCTTCCCAAAGGGGTTCATTCATGTTACAGGGAAGGGAAAAAGCAGCTGCGAAGTTTATTGCTTGTGTCAAAGAGTTAAACGTAAGTGAAAATAGTGCGGAAGCAGTAGCCACGGAAATTGTGCGTGTGGGCAACAACCAAGGTGCGAGGAAAGTGGTGTGAGAATAAACAAAACTTTGTCTGAGAGCCGAGTCTCAGGGTTCAGCTGCCGGGGGCGGGCCCAGGTTTGTCGGACGCCCCACAAGGAAGGGGCGTCTAGCTGACCCGAGATGGAGGAGGCGGGGCAGGGGACCCCCGGGTCTCACTTTTCACAAAGCAGTGACGTCACGTGCGGTCAGCGATGAGGAGCGGCGGGGGGGACGCCAGCCGCGGCCCAAGGTATTGCTAACCAAAGATACGACTCACTCACCTTTCCCATTCGGAGGCAGTGGTGAAGTCCGTGAGCTCAAACACCTCGGACTCGGGCTGCAGGGAAGGGGAGGAAAGAAAAAAAAGAGATTGAGCCTCCAGGCGCTGAGGCAGAGGAGCGAACTTGCAGGCAGGAATGGGCAAAAAGAGACCACCTCACCTCACTGTCGGCCGCCATCTTGAGGACCGCCGGGGCAGGCGCTGGGGCTGCTGGGAAGAGGACGGGAAGGCCGGGGGAGGAGGAAAAGAAAAGCTGAGAGCCCGAAGGGGCGGGGCCGAGAGCCCGAAGGGGCGGGGCCGAGAGCCCGAAGGGGCGGGGCCTCAGTGCAGCCCCGTCCCCGGAGGCACCGCCCCCTGTAAGTCCTGCTTATACTAGTCTAATCCGGATGAAATAATTACATTAAAAATCGCTTTAACTTGAAACTTTCCTATAAAGAATTCAGGAAGGGACCAAAAGGAAAGAGGCAACAAAAAGCCCTAGATTCCCAGGATAAGATTGTATTAAAAATCTAAAGTACTGAATTTTCATTCTCCCTTTGTTGATGGCAGGGCACTGAGAGGTGTTCCAGTACCCACTCTCTCCCACCTACACCCCTCAGAGAATTTACACATTTTAGTTAAGGCAGGAAATAAAAATCATTGTGCTAGTTATCTTGTTTCTGGAAAGAGCAATGTGCTGTTCAGTGAAAACTTCACTTTTTAAGCCTTTGAGGAACAGAAGGTGTTCTGTCTAGCAGTTAATAATTACATCTCATACATACTGAAGTATTTAAAGATACAATGATAACATATCCAGGATTTGCTTAAAAATAACGGGAAGGGGAAGTAGGTAGGGCTAGGAATAAAATAAGATTAGCTATGAATAAGTAATGACTTAAGTCAGTGATGGGTACTGATTTTTTCCATAATTAAAATATTTTAAAAATTAAATCTCATTTAATGAGTTTGCAACCCATAAGAAGGAATTTGGGGGTAGAGAAGTAAGAAATTCATCTCAGCAATACAAAATTCAATCTTAGGACATACAAGAAAACTAAGGTCAGAAGAATTTTGACAACAGGTAGTTATTGCCACTGCCAAACCTTGAACCCTGTCTCTTGTTGTTCCTTCTAGTTTCTGTCCACCACACTGGTGGGAGATTGTGTGCAGCAACCATTTCCAAGAGGTCTCAACTTGCACCTTCATTCATTTTCAGGGATTTATTCAACACCTACTACATACAGTACAAGCCAATCACTATGCTAGGCTCTGGGGACATGAAGATGTATTGTAGAAATGTGAAAAGTGGAAATTTGCTGCACGAACAGAAAGAATAGGTGTTACATGTGTCAGCATCACTATTAGCAATGTGGAGGTCAATGGTAACCTTGACGAGAAGAATTTTAGAGGAGAACTGAAGGATGAAGGGGGCAGCCTAGGTGGAGTAAGGAAGGCTTCTAAGCAGAAGAAATAACACATCCAGAGGCTGAAAGGTAGACAACTCTGATCTGTATAACAGACCAAAGAAGAATATCTTGAACGCAGCAGTGTTTGTGGTGAAGTTGGAGAAGTAGGTATGGGCCAGACCATCGAGCCTTTCAGGCTAGGGTTAAAGCACAATGGAAGTCACCAAAACGTTTTAAGCAAGAGAGCGATGTGATCCAACTTACATTTTGTAATAGCCTGGATGTTATATGAATAGATTGGAGGGTGGCCCAAAAGAAGTAGGAACAGCAGCTAGTCACGAAAGCATCCAGTGAGAGATGCTTTGGAGACTTTGACTAGAGTGGTCAGTAGACTAGATGAACTTATTTGATATGTATTTTGAATATGTGATAGGCAAGACTTGATGATGAATTAAATGCACTGATAAGAGAAAGTAAGGAATTGGAGATAATTTTCTGGTTTCTGGTGTAAGCAATTGTGGGAGGCTAATGCCATGTCCTGAGATGAGAAAGATGGGAAGGAACAATGAAACTAGTGTTGGCAAGTCTAACAGGCTTGTAAAACATTCCAAAGGAGTTGTCAAGGAGAAAATTGAGTATAATAATAGGACTCAGAGGCAAGACCTGGGGTGAAAATATAAATCTGGGAGTATTTTAAATTATAAGAACAAATGAGGTAATTTAAGAAGAGAATATAGAAAGAGAAGGAAATGAGCCTCATATCAAGGCCTAAAAAAATTTTATATTTAGGGATGGATAGGAAAAAGTATCTAGTGAAAAAGGATATAGTAGCTAGAGAATTAGGAACATAAGGAAAAAGAGATGGCACATTTCAATATGGTAAATATTGACTGCTGCTATAAAATTAAACAAGAGAAGAATATTGGGTAAAGAGTGATTGATTGTTGTTGTTTCTAGGTTTTTGTTGTTTGTTTTTGTTTTTAAGGCAAGTACAGAGGATAGTACAATTGACTCTTGAACAGCTTGGGTTTTAATTGCCTGGGACAACTTATACTCAGATTTCTTTCAACTGAATCAGTCCTCTATATCTGGGGATTTTGCACAGCATTCAGCTTACCTCAGAAAGAAAACAGTATTTTTGTATTCCTAAATATAGATTCCTACCTGTGGATCCAAAATACTGTTTTCCATCCACAGTTGGTTAAATCTGTGGATTTGAAAAGCCAACTGTACAATCAAAAGTTTTCCTGGCCTTGGCTGGTTTGACTCAGTGACTAGAGCATCAGTCTGCAGACCGAAGAGTCCCAGATTCAATTCAGGTCAACGGCACATGCCTGGGTTGCAGGCTCGATCTGCAGTAGGGAGCATGCAGGAGCAGCTGATCAATAATTCTCATCATTGATGTTTCTACTCCCACTCCTTTCCTCTCTGAAATCAATAAAAAAATATATTTTTTAAAAGTTATCCTGGATTCATATTAATCCCATGTTCTCCAAAGGTTAATTGTGTGTTTGTATGCTGATGATAATAATCTAAGAGAGAAAGATTGATGATGAAGAGTAGATGGAGCTCTTGATAAGGTGAGAGGGAAGAAAGTCCACAGAGCTGCTGGTCACAAACTCGAGACTTGCAATCTGAAATCTTACTTCATGAGGGGCTACCTACAGATATTCACAAATATCTCCTTGTGCATAGCCTTCCTGGAATTGTACAGCAAGATGGTGCCAGGAATTCAGAGCACATGTAACAGGAGGGTGGGAGAGAATCCTATCTAATAAAAGAGTAATATGCAAATTAACCATCGCTCCACAAGCCACACTCACCAGCCAATCAGAAGTGAGTATGCAAATTAACCCCAACCAGGATTGCTGCAGTCACAGAGCCAGTAGGAAGTTTGGGTTTCCCTGGCAATGGAGGAAGCCAAGCTTTTCGTACACCCTGGCGGGCCTAGGCTTCCACTCAAGGCTATAAAGTTTCAATGATAGAAGATAGATAAATTCCAGACACCAGGGCCTCCGCTTGGGTCATTGAGAGGTGTGGCTGGCCTGCAGACCACCACAGGCCCCTTGCCCAGGTTGCCCCACACACCAAGGGAACTCTCACCCTGATCCAGGACAACCTTCAGGGCAAACCAGCTGGCCCCCACCTGTGCATCAGGCTTCTATCTTCCTATCTAATAAAAGAGTAATATGCAAATTAACCATCACTCCAACACACAAGATGGCTGCCCCTATGTGGACAAAGATCCTGCCTCCATGTGGACACAAAATGGCCACCACAAGATGGCCAGCAGGGGAGGGCAGGTGGGAGGGACCAGCCTGCAAGGGAGGGCAGTTGGGGGCAATGAAGCCTACAGGGGAGGGCAATTAGGGGTGACCAGGCCAGCAGAGGAGGGAAGTTGGGGGCCACTGGGCCTGCAGGGAAAGGCAGCTGGGGGGACCCAGGCCTGCAGGGGAGGGCAGTTAGGGGCAAACAGGCTAGCAGGGTAGCAGTTAGGTATCAATCAGGCTGGCAGGGGGATGGATAGGGGGTGATCAGGCTGGCAGGCAGAAGTGGTTAGGGGCAATTAAAAAGGCAGGCAGGTGAGCAGTTGGGAGCCAGCAGTCCCGGATTGTGACTGCCCATTTAGGCCTGATCCTAAGGGGGTCCCAGATTGTAGAGAGTGCAGGCTGGGCTGAGGAACACCCCACCCCCGTGCACGAATTTAGTGCACTGGGCCTCTAGTAAAGAATATGTGAGGAGGTTTGCTTTTTAGAGAAGGAAAGAAAAAGATGGATACAAACATAAGCATCAGGAGATTTGTACATGTAAAAGGAAAATAGTAACTTGTTCATTTAACTTTTTAAGATTCCCACCAAGTGAAATAAATCTGTAGGTTTGAAGGTTAGATAAATCCAGGTTTAGCCATTTACTAACTATGACTTTGAGCAAGTTACTTAATTCCTGTAAACCTCAGTTTCTTCATTAGTAAAATGGGGCTTGTAATATCTCTTCATAGAATTATAGCAAAGATTAAGTTCCATGTAATACATATGTAAAATGGTTAGCATATGTCCTAGGATATAGTAGGGGATCAATTATAGTCATAACATTTATAATGAATATACTACGAAAACCATAAAATGCTACTCACATGTAAAGCATTACATTCCTCTCTTCGCCTTGAAGAAGTTTCAGTGCATTTCAAAATCATAAACTAAAACATCACAAAAACTTGACTGCATGAATTTTAGAAACTGTACGAAAGAGCCTATCAGGTTGCTAGGTAAAGTTTTCTTCCAAGATATTTTTGGCTCCTTGTCTTCTCCCTGGAGAAACTTTTAAAATAAGTTATTTGTTAAAGTGAAGCACGAAGGCAGTTGCTAATGATGTAAAATACCCTGGGGAGACACACTTTTATTAGTTTTTCACTGGTTCATGAAGCAGAAAAGATTTTTGTTTCTTCGTATCAGGAGCTATATATTATTACATGTCCAAAGGCAAGGGCCTTTCCATGCAAATGTGTTTTCTCTCCAGCATAATTTTCAGTTACTATCAATAATGAGGATGGGGAGAATTTTGAGGCATAGGCAATTTAAGATATTAGAAACCTGGAAAAATCACCCTTGATTTAGTCCTCAGCGGAATGTGGGGATATAGCAGATTAATTAGGTTTTTGTAAGAGAGTGAACATTGTGAGAAGTGCAACAACAATGGGACTACACTGTCCTCATCAACCTCGATGGCCTCAAGCAGGGGGAATCAGGAGTTTTCTATGATGCTGCCAAGAGAACTGCAACAGAAGATACAGCTGGAAGAGGAAGACATGCTATGGGAACAAAAAACTCTTTAGAGAGAAATTCTCTTAACTCAAAATGATCAGACAGCATTTATTCATTCATTCAGTAATATTTATTCAGCATTTACTGTCATGACAGTGTGGTCAATTATGTGAAGGGGTTCAAAGAATAATCTTGGCCCTCAAAAAGTGCTCACAGTCTGAGATAAGATAAAAAGAACTATAATGGTGTTTAGAAAGGGATGTATCCTGGTTATCCAACTTCTCAAAACTCTTTGTGAAATTAGTGGTAGGAAAGTATTCAAGTGACCTTTCAGAACACACACACTTACCTTCTAAATAAGTAGTCCATTATTTCTTGTACTAGAAAGAGGTATATTCAACAAGTCAAGGAATCTCCAGAAATTTTCAAGAGAAGTAATGTAGCTTTCATACACTCTTTATTCATTCAGTCACTTTTTCATTCAATAAACTTTTGTTAAAACCAGCTGCTACATGCCTGGCACTGTTATAGAAACTGGGAAATAAAAACATAAAAATTAAGTGTAGTCCAACCAGCGTGGCTCAGAGGTTGAGCGTAGACCTATGAACCGGGAGGTCACGATTTGATTCTAATCAGGGCATATGCCCTGGTTGCAGTGTGGGGGATGCAGGAGGCAGCCAATGGATGATTCTCTCTCATCATTGATGTTTTTCTCTCTCCCTCTTTTTTCCTCTCTGAAATCAATACAAAATATATTTTAAAAAATAAAAACAAAGTGCTTGCCCTCAAGAAGTTTCAAGTACTGTATCAGGTAATTGAAAAGTCCTTCTAGATAATAACGTCAAGAGCAGCTAGTTCCAATTTTTATGTAATTTGTAGTCTGGCAGATTCAGAAAGGACAATACTTGCTGGCAGGCTGATTTAGTTTGCTCAACTTTATGTATTTCTATATTTTTAGTATTTTAATAGTTCTCGAGCTCTGAATCTAGGAAACAAAAGAATTAATTGAACAGTCATCAAATTTGTGTACAAGTTTACAGAATAAGCATGTTCTTCTAGCCTATTTGTGTGTATGTACAATTGATCACTATATTTTACCTGAGCATATTCTTATTTAATGGTCAATCTTTCCTTGTTAGGGAGAGTGAACTATTTCAGCCACAAGTGATTAATAAATGCAAAATCCTAAACCTAAACCTGGCCTTATTTTACATTGTAGTATTCTAAGTCCCACCAACTACTTTTATGTGAATAATAGTTCCAAATGCTTGTTGATCTGCTTCTCAGATCTTTTTTAATGTTTATGTCTGTCTAACTTCTAATTAGATTAGAAGGACAGAATTCTCTCTCAACTTCTTCTACTATATTGCTGCAGTTCATCTTTTATCTTCCAGTCATCTCTGTTCTTCCATTTGCCCATTTATATATAGCAATACACTGCCTGGAGAGAGATACTTAAAACACCATCACCAGGGGCAGAGCTTGTGGCATGTATTTTAAATGTTCAAATCGTATGCATAAAATAAATGGCCTCCTTGACTGTCTTTTTAATTCCTGTACCCCTAAGATAAAATTGCTAATACCAGTTAAATGTGAATCCTCTCAGACCCTTTCCTATGCTTTTACATTATATATAAAACATATTGTTTGTATTCATTTTTAAAAATTTCATATATTTTTATTGATTTCAGAGAGGGAGAGGGAGAGATAGAAACATCAATGATGAGAGAGAATCATTGATTGGCTGCCTCCTGCACACCCACACTGGGGATTGAGCCCACAACCCAGGCATGTGCCATGACCAGAAATTGAACCTTGACCTCATGGTTCATAAGTTGATACTCAACCACTGAGCCACACTTGTGGGATAGATGTGCTACTTTTTATTTAATTGTCTCCTAAAGATACTTTATTACTTAAAGCTATTAATAACATTCTTAGATGGGTGATAAGTATATAGAGGTTCATTATATTATATTGTTTACTTCTCATGTTTGAAATTCTCCATGATAAAAGTTTTCTTAAGAAAATCACTAGGGTAAAAATTTATTATATCAGCATTTTTGTGAGAATTACTGTAAGGTGAATACTGGAAAATGAAAATACTGGGTTGAATAGTATGTGCATTTTAAAATGTAATAAATAGCACCAGACTGCAATGTTCACAAACAGGATTACTATTTATACATCCACTAATCTATAATAATAAAAGCATAATATGCTAATTAGACTGGACATCCTTCCAGATAACCTTCTAGACAAAGCTGGGGCTGCAAGGAAAGCCTGGGTCCCGGGTACCAGAGGAAAGCCAGTGCCGGCAAATGGGGGAAGGAAGGCCTACTCTTGCATGAATTCCGTGCATCGGGCCTCTAGTACTATATAAAGGTAGCCATTTCTCCACAAATGTAATATTATCAAGCTTTTACATTTTTGCCAATATACTGAACAAATAATGATTTAATTTGCATTTCCTTGGTATTTGATGAAGTTAGACAATTTTGTGTGTATTTGTCAGCCACTCATATTTCTCTCCTATAAATGTTTTCAAATGTTTCACTTGTTTTTCTGTAAGATTGCAAGATTCTGTGTTTTTATTAAATCTCTCCAGATGAAGTTGACGTCAGCCATGTTTGTGTGCCAAGGCCTTAAGGGTTGTGAGTTTTGGCTTTATTCATAGCATTGGCAATGTTCCTGCTACATTCTCTTTGGGGTTGCAGAGCACCTATTTAATGAAACCAGTAGCCCCTGTCCCTTTCAGGGTTACAGAAATCCTGGCCTCTCTCTAGGCTACTAAGCCTCTTGGACTGCAATGATCTTCTGTCTCTCCTCTCAGTGCACTAAAATGCCCAATTTATCTTTCTTCCTTCCCTGCATCCCCCCTTTCCTTCTATTACCTTCTAAGTGGAAAGGATTGGGAGCAATCTTTTGCTAAAAGATTTACCCTAGAGGTTGTTTTAAGTTCCTAGGAAGTCTGTGTTCCTTAAAAGCAACCGGTCCTTTCATGATCTTTCTGGAAAAGTCGCCAACTTTTCCCACAACTGGGCTGCAAAGGACAAACAGGTTGAGCTTAGCATGCAGGGAAGGCAGCCCACATTCCAACCACTGCTGCCCCGGCAGAAAAGCTTTTTTTAGGACATTAAAATCCTTTAATCCTGCCCTGCTCAAGACATTCCAGCTGCTCAGACATTCCAAAATTATTCTTAGTGTATTCTGACAGCTAACATTGGATTTACAACTTTAATTGTTGTTCCTTTCAAGATACTCTATGCCATCTCATTTGCTACTATTGTTTTCTTTAACTATTCCTCCTCCTTTCTACCCAGCGAGTGTGTAATAAAAACATAGTTCCACTGAGAACCTGAGTTTTTCCTATCGTAAGCAAAATGCCTGCATAAAATTCTCCACTGTTTTTGAGCTTTCCGGGGTATATATTCAGTTCTAGAAACATTTGAGAACCTTTTAGGTGTAAAATACATAAACAGCATCAGGAAAACAAAGATAATTAAAATGCATCCTTTGTCCTCCAGAAGTTAGAACCTAACAGAGAGATAAAATAACTCTACAATGAGCCTGGTTCTGTTAAATGTCGTAATAGAAGTATTATGGGAATAAAGGGTATGAGGAGAGTATATTCCACCAGAGAGCTCAGTGAAGCCGGGGTACTGATGCCCTCAGGAGCAGCTGAATAAGGGCAAGCTTTTGAGCATGGTGACCACCAGAGGGGGACTTGATCACTGTGTTATTTCTCATTTCTTAAGTTTTTCTTGCATACTAATACACAAAATTGTTTTTCTTACTGTTGTGGAATTCATATTTAAATAAGAACAGAGTGAGAGGGAGATGGAAACATTAGAATTTGGTTTCTGGAGCATCTTTAATCATAATCTGTAAAAATGCTATCCCAAATCAGTTTCTTTGGGCCAAACGAGTAATGGAAACCACAGACAAGCAGTCATATTTCAAGGCCTTTTATTTCACTATGCCTTGGTTTCCACAAAATGTTCTCATAAGAATGTCCTTCAAACAAGAGCATTTGTACAGCCATCTATTTAAATGGTTTTTGCCTTTAAAGCTTTCACTTATTGGTAGGTACTTATGGCAAACCAAATACCAATTGCTTTTATATTCACCTCTGGCTTCCACTGTTGCATCCTACAGTCTTTTCTCTAAAGAACCATTAATATGTCCTTAAAAAAAAAAACACAAAACGCTGCTACTGCCTTGAGTAAAATGCTCTGATGGTTTCATATTGCACTTGGAATAAAATCTAACTTCTTACCATGCCTATGAGAAGGCCTTCAAGATCTGGACCCTGCATGCTTCTCCATCCTTAATTCTAACACCTTCCCCAAGCTCTTTTCTTCTGTAACTTAAACATGTTTCCTTTCTTCTGTAACTTAAACATGTTATGTTTATACTAGAGGCCCAGTGCACATAAGTCATGCACAGATAAGGGGTCCCCTCAGCCTGGCCTGCACCCTCTCCAATCCAGGACATTCTTCTCATAATCTGGGACTGCTGCCTGCCTAACTGCCTGATCATCCCTAACCACATCTGCCTGCCAGCCTGATGCCCCTAACTTCTCCCCTGCCTGCCTGATCACCCCTAACTGCTCTCCCTGCTGGCCTGATTGCCCCTAACTGCCTCTGCCTCAGCTCCTGCCACCATGGCTATGTCTGGAAAGACATCTGAAAGATGTCTGTTCTAATTAGCATATTTCCCTTTTATTAGTATACATAGACCTGAAGATATATACACCAGCGGTCCCTACTGCCCAGAACTCTCTGCCTCCAACTGGCTACTTCTTTTCATTCAAGTAATAGGTCAAATGTTACCTCTGAGGAAGATCTTATGAGAGCATACAACCTAATACAGTTCCCTCTTACCCACAACTGTCAATCTCTATCACTTCAATTTTCTCCATAGCCTTTATAACCATTTGATATTACTTTCATTATTTAGTTGTTTTTTGTCTATCTTGTTTATCTGATATTTTTTCCAGAGCTTAGAATAATGCTTTGCACAAAAAAAGATTTTCAAGGTATGATGTTGAATGAATGTCCCTTCAGGTATACTTTTGGGTAATCTAACCTTAAATCCATACATAGATGACCTCAATATTTGGAACTTATATGACACATTTATAAGAAACCCAGAGATCAAAAAAGAAATCAACAGAGAGATTTGAAAATATTTTTAAGTAAATTACAATAAAAATATTGCTTCAACTGGAGTGGCTCAGTTGGTTGGAGCATCATCCTGTGCAGCCAAGGGTTCTCAGTTCTGTTCCCCATCAGGGAACATGCCTGGGTTACAGAATCGATGCCCAGTTGGGAAGTGTGTGGAGAGTGGCCAATCAATGTTTCTCTCTTTCTCTTCCTTCTGCTCTCTAAGCAGGTCCTCAGTGAGGATTTAAAAATACAAACAACATACCAAAATTTGTGGTATACACAAAAGAGGCACCTAGAGGGAAATATATAACCTTATATTAAAAAAGAAAAAAGAGCCAAAATTATTGACCTTTAAAGGTGACCTAATGTCATCCATATATATAGATGACCCTTGATTTTTTTCATCTCCCAATTCCAAAGAGTACCCCCTGAACCATAGACTTCTATATCCAGCTGCCCTTTTAGAAGACTAACAAGCATCTCAAATGTATGTCCAAAACATAACTCTTGCTTTTTTTGCCCCAAAATGTTCCTTTCCTACTGCAGTGGCACTTTGAGATACGAGTTTAATTCGTTCCGTAACCTTGCTCGTATATCAAGTTGCTCGTATCTCAAAGCAGATTTCCCCATTGAAATCAATTGAAATGCCGTTAATCCGTTCCAGCCCCCAAAATGCCACCCCAGTTGTTCTTGTTATGTGTTTTTGAATAAGAAAAATGTATTTATAAATGACAAATATTGTATAAAAATAAAAGAGAATGTAAAGGAATAAACTGGTTTTATAAAGTGTATTTACCTACTCGTTACACTCTTAATGCTACACTTTATTCCTAAACTGAATGTAATTTAACTAATCTTCACTGAACTTAATTGCTACTGGTCTTTGCATTTTTGGCCGATTTAAAAAAAAACGTGTCCAACGAGGTTTGTTTCTTCCTCCCTTTCAGAATGTTTCTGAAATGGGTGAGGCAAGTTTCATTGAATAGCTCCAATGCACGACCAATAGCAACTTTTTCGGGGTGTTTCTTTTCCACGAAGTGTGACACCCTCTCCCACATTCCTAAGATCTCCTTTATCTCACTTGTAGAGATCTCCTCCACCTCTGGCTCCTCCTCGAAACCAATTTCTTGGAGAACCTCCGATGTTGCTGAGACTGCAACTCTTGTAACTCCTCCGTGGTGAGTTCCAGAGAGTGCTCCTTGACAAGCTCATTCACGTCTCTCTCATCCACCTCCAGGCCCATGGGTTTTCCCAGAGACACTATCCCCTCCTCCACTGGCACCTCGGATTCGAAGGTCCTTTCGGCTATGGCCTCAGCTTCTTCCATGCAGAGGTCAAAGTCCTCGTTGTAACACCCAGCCAGGCCTGATCAATAATTCTGAGGCATATCACGGATGTTAAAGTGGTTCTTCCAGAACTCTCAAAGGGTGAGGTTTGTGTTCTCCGTCACCTCAAAGCAGCGCCAGAACAGGTGCTTGATGTACAGCTTTTTAAAATTAGAAATCACCTCCTGATCCATGGGCTGCAGGATAGGAGTGGTGTTGGGAGGTAAGTAGACTACCTTTATAAACTTGAACTCTTCGAGGAGTTCATCTTCGAGGTTCGGTGGGTGAGCAGCAGCATTGTGGAGGAGGAGGAGGGCTTGCATGGTTAGGTTGTTTTCCTGTAGATATTTCTTAACAGAAGGGCCGAAAACCAGGTTTACCCAGTCCACAAAGAACTGCCTGGTGACCCATGCCTTCGGGTTTGTCCTCCACATAACTTGCAGTTTATCTTTTAAAATCTTATGTGACTTAAAGACTCTGGGGTTTTCTGAATGATATATGAGCAGAGGCTTGATCTTGCAGTCGCCACTCGCATTGGTGCACAGTGCCAGAGTCGCCTTCTCCTCTGCCGTTATATGAGTCCTATTCGGCATCTTCTTCCAGAAAAGCCCTGTCTCGTCACAATTGAAGACTTGCTGGGGGATATATCCTTTGGCTCCTATCTGTTCGGAAAAAGTTTTGAGGTAATCCTCAGCTGCCTTCACATCCGAACTTGCTGCCTCACCATGCCTGTTGATGGAGTGAATGCCGGACCTTTTCCTGAAGTTATCAAACCAGCCTCTACTGGCTTTAAATGAGTCTTTCGATGCTTCGTCCGTGGAAGTGCACTGGGTCTGCTCCAGTAAATCACCATGAATCGCTCACACCTTCTTGCATATGATGCCCTGTGTTAATGTATCTCCTTTAAGCTGCTTCTCTGTCACCCACACCATTAGTAGATTCTCCATCTTTTCATGGAGAGAGCTACGGAGCTTAGAAATTATTGTAACGCCCTTAGCTGGTGTTATACCCTTTATCAACTCCTTCTGTTTAAGCACAGTGCATATCTTTGAAGTACTACGCCCGTACTGCCTCGCCAAGTCAGCCACTCGCACACCTTGCTCATATTTTTCTATGATTTCACGCTTTAATTCAATAGACATCATCCTCTTCTGAGCACTGACCTTTCCACTCGCTTTCTTCGGACCCATGGTTATGAAAAGAAATGTGATAAAGTATGTAAATGAACAAAAGATGCTTCGACAACGAGGTAAACAAGCACACTGACTGAGGCATGGGAAACTATGAGACGCTCGAGTCGTGGTAAACTGGTGGGTCGTGTGCAGCCAGCTGATCCACGCGATTACTCCTATCTCAAATGTTGCTCGTATTTCAAAGCAAAAAGTCGCTCGCTCGATGGCTCGTATCTCAAAAATCTCGTGTGCTAGGGCACTCATATCTCGAGGTACCACTGTATCTGCATCTCAATAAATGACACCTTCATCTTTACATTTGCTTAAGTCCCAGATTTAAATCTTCCTTGATCCTTTCCTATCTCTTACCTTCTAATTTCAATTTTCTCAGCATATTCTCTGAATTATATATCTAAAATATGTTTCAAATTGTGCATTTAGAATTGAAACCAACACAACCACCCACAAAGCAAACTGTTCCCTTACTTAGAAAACAGATAAATTATAGCAGACCATGATGTGCAAATCAAATTCTCTGAGCTTAGTTTACAGCTATATGTTCCAAAACAAGTGTACAGTTATAGTAGTTTTACACAGATTCACATATTCTAATAATAAAGCCATTGACTGTTCTAGCAAGCCACCTGGTTTAAAAATTCCCTGCCTAAACCCCCCTATGCCTCTGTATCTCCTGTGGAATTTATGATTGTTGACTTTTGATAATTAACTCCTTTATCACTATGAAAATATTTCTCTTTATCTGTGGTAAAACTCTTTGTCTTAAAGTCTATTTTATCTGAGAGTAATGTAGTCACTCTGACTTTTTAAAATAGATTATTGTGTGGTATATCTTTTCCATCTGTTAACTTTCAACCTATCTGTATCTTTCTATGTATTTATTGAATTTTTGGAAGTGACATTAGTTTACAAAACCATACAAGTTTCAAGTGTACAACTTAATAAAACATCATTTGCATGCTGCATTGGGAACCCATTACCTCAAGCAAAGTCTTTTCCATCCCAATTTTCTCCACCTTTGCCCACCTCCACTCAATCCACTGCCCTTTCCCTCTGGATGTCACCACACTGTTGTCTGTCTATATGTTATATATACGTGGTATATGTTTTTTTGGTTAATCCCTTCCCCTTCTTTCATCCAGTCTGACCTCTCCCCTCTTCTCTGACAGCTGTCAGTCTGTTCCATGTATCCATTCCTCTGTTTCTATTGTTTGTCAGTTTACTTTGTTCATTAAATTACACATATAAGTGAAATTATAAGGTATTAGTCGTTCTTTGACTAGCTGATTTCACTTAGCAAAATAATTTCCAGTTCTATCCAGGTTATTGCAAAAGCCTTTTTTATTCCATTGTGTAAATATACCACGGCTTTTTTATTCACTCATCTACTAATGGGTATTGGGCTGTTCCCAGATCTTAGCCACTGTAAATAACGATGCAATGAACATAGGGGTACATATATTCTTTCAAATGAGCACTTCTGGATTCATAGGACAGAACCCCAGAATTGGTATCATTGGGTCAAAAGGCAGTTCCATTTTTACTTTTTTGAGGAAACTCCATATTGTCTTCTACAGTAGCTGCACCAGTTACATTCTCACCAATAGTGCATGAGGGTTTCCTTTTCTACGCATCCTCACCATTACTTGTTGTTCATTGATTTACTGATGATAGGCAATCTAACAGGTATGAGATGATATCTCATTGTAGTTTTAATTTGCATCTTTCTGATGATTAGTGATGTTGAGATTTTTTTCATATGTCTCTTGCCATCTGTATGTCCTCTTTTGAGAACTGCCTATTTGGGTCCTTTGCCCATTTCTTAATTGGATTGCTTGTCTTCCTGCTGTTGAGTTTTATAAGCTCTCTTTAACTCCTTATCAGATCTATTATTGGCAAATATGTTCAATACAGTGGGTTTCCTTTTCATTTTGTTGATGGTTTATTTTGCTGTGCAAAAGCTTTTAGTTTGATGTAGTCCTATTTTTATTTTTTCCTTTCTTTCTTTTGCCCTAGGAGATATGTTGGCAAAAATATTGCCACTTAAAGATGTCTGAAATTTTACTGCCTATATTTTCTTCTTGGATTTTTATAGTTTTGTGACTTACATTTAAGTCTTTTATCCATTTTCAGTTTATTTTTGTGATTTAAAAGAATGTCTTTTATATACAGTAGATATTTTGTCTTCTTTTTTTAAAAATATTTTAAAATATATTTTTATTGATTTCAGAGAGGAAGGGAGAAGGAGAGAGCGAGAAACATCAATGATGAGAAAGAACCATTGATCGGCTACTTCCTGCACACCCCCTAATGGGGATCAAGCCCACAACCCAGCATGTGCCCTTGACTGGAATCAAACCTAGGACGTTTCAATCCGCAAGGCCAATGTTCTATCCACTATGCCAAACCAGAGAAGGCTGTCTTCTTTTTATGTATTTATTTTTTATCTCTTTATTTTTATTTTTTTAATTTTATTAATTTTTTATACATATCTCCCCATTGCCCCCCCCTCCCAGGCATAACCCAATCCTCCAGTGTCTATGTTCATAGGTTATGCTTATATGCATGCATACAAGTCCTTTGATTGATCTCTTATCTACCTCACCTACCTTTAATCTTCCTGCTGTAATTTCACAGTCTGTTTGAAGCTTTACTCTCTCTGTATCTATCCTTTTGTTCATCATTTTATAATGTTCTTTATTATCCAAAAATGAGTAAGATCATGTGATGCTTCTCCTTCATTGACTGGCTTATTTCACTAAGCATAAGGCTCTCTAGTTCCAACCAGGTTGCTGCAAATGGTAAGAATTCCTTCTTTTTAATGGCAACATAGAATTCCATTGTGTAGATTTACTACTGTTTTCTGATCCACTCATCTGCTGACGGGCACCTAGGCTGTTTCCAAATTGTAGCTATTGTAAATTGTGCTGCTATGAACATAGGGGTGCATAAATCCTTTCTGATTGGTGTTTGTAATTTCTTAGGATAAATTCCTAAGAGTGGGATTACATGGTCAAATGGGAGATCCATTTTTAGATTTTTTGAGGAAACTCCATACTGTTCTCCACAGTGGCTGCATCAGTCTGCATTCCCACCAACAGTGCACAAGGCTTCCTTTTTCTCTGCATCCTCGCCAACACTTGTCATTTGTTGATTTGTTGATGATTGCCATTCTGACCGGTGTAAGATGGTATCGCATTGTCGTTTTGATTTGCATCTCTCAGATGATTAATGACTTTGAACATGTTTTCATGTGTCTCTTGGACTTCCTTCTGTTGTCTTTCGAAAAGGTTCTATTTAGGTCTGTTGCCCATTTTTTTATTGGATCGTTTATCTTCCTTTTATTAAATTGTATAAGTTGGCTGTAGATTTTGGAGATTAAACCTTTATCAGTGATAACATTTGCAAATATGTTCTCCCATACAGTGATCTTTATTGTTGTTTTGTTGATAGTTTCTTTTGCTGCGCAAAAGCTTTTTATTTTGATGTAGTCCCATTTGTTTATTTTTTCTTTAGCTTCCATTGCCTTTGGAGCAGTATCAGTGAAGAAGTTCTTTTGGCATATATCTGAGATTGTGCTGCCTGTGAATTCCTCTAGTATTTTTATGGTTTCCCTTCTAATGTTTAAGTCCTGTATCCATTTTGAGTTTCTTTTTGTATTTGGTGTAAGTTGGTAGTCCAGTTTCATTTTTTTGCATGTATCAGTCCAATTTTCCCAACACCATTTATTGAAGAGGCTATCTTGGCTCCATTGAATGTTCATGCCTCCTTTGTCAAATATTAGTTGAGCATAGTGGTTTGGATGATTATCTGGGTTCTCTATTCTATTCCATTGGTCTATATGTCTGTTCTTGTGCCAGTACCAGGCTGTTTTGAGAACAGTTGCTTTGTAATATAGCTTGAAATCTGGTATTGAGATCCCACCTACTTTATTCTTCTTTCTCAGAATTGCTGTAGCTATTTGTGGTCTCTTTTTGTTCCAGATGAATCTATGAAGAATTCTTCCTAGGTCTGTGAAATATGTTGTTGGTATTTTAATGGGTAGTCAGTTGAATCTGTAGATTGCTTTGGGTAGTATGGACATTTTAATGATGTTGATTCTTCCAATCCATGAGCATGGTATACTCTTCCATCTGTTAACATCTTCCTCTATCTCTTTTTTTCAGTGTCCTGTAGTTTTCTGCATATAGGTCTTTTACCTCTTTAGGTTTATTCCTAGGTATCTTAATTTTTTTGGTGCGATAGTAAATGGTATTGCTTTTTTAGTTTCTCTTTCTGTAATTTTACTATTAGTGTATAGAAATGCCACCGACTTCTTAGCATTAATTTGTATCCTGTACATTGCCGAATTCATTAATTAAGTCAATTAGTTTTGGGATGGAGTCCTTCGGGTTTTTTTATGTACAATATCATGTCATCTGCAAATAAGGACAGCTTTACTTCTTTTCCAATTTGGATGCCTTTTATTTCTTCTTCTTGTCTAATTGCAATGGCTAATACTTCCAGTACTATGTCGAACAGGAGAGGTGAGATTGGGCATCCCTGTCTTGTTCCTTTTTTAGGGGAAATGGTTTTAGTTTTTGCCCATTGAGTATGATGTTAGCTGTGGGTTTATCATATATGGCTTTTATGATATTGAGGTATGATCCTTCTATTCCTACTTTGCTGAGAGTTTTTATCAAGAAAGGGTGTTGGATTTTGTCAAATGCTTTTTCTGCATCAATTGATATGACTATGTGATTTTTATCTCTCAATTTGTTTATGTGATGTATCACATTTATTGATTTGCGGATATTGTACCATCCCTGCATTCTTGGGATGAATCCTGCTTGGTCATGGTGTATGATCTTTCTTATGTACGGCTGGATCCTATTTGCTAGAATTTTGTTGAGGATTTTGGCATCTATGTTCATGAGAAATATTTGCCTTTAATTCTCTTTCATTGGGTTGTCTTTATCTGGTTTTGGTATTAGGGTGATGCTGGCT
This sequence comes from Lasiurus cinereus, assembly GCA_011751065.1. Lineage (NCBI taxonomy): Eukaryota > Metazoa > Chordata > Mammalia > Chiroptera > Vespertilionidae > Lasiurus > Lasiurus cinereus. Next base: position 50,166,898 of record JAAGEH010000393.1, read on the forward strand.
TCATAGAAGCTGTTTGGAAGTGTTCCTTCTTCTTCAATGTTTTTGAACAGTCTGAGGAGGATAGGTTTTAGTTATCCTTGAATATTTGGTAAAACTCTCGTGTGTAGCCATCTGGTCCCGGGCTTTTATTTGCTGAAAGCTTTTTGATGACTACTTCAATTTCTCCCATAGTTATTGGCCTATTGAGATGTTTAGATTCTTCCTGATTGAGTTTTGGAAGGTTATATTTTTCTAGGAATATGTCCATTTCCTCCAGGTTGTCCAGTTTGTTGGAATAGAGTTGTTCATAGTATTTTTTAACAATCCTTTTTATTTCCA